>CM061921.1:174759750-174837751 GCA_031002005.1 Vandiemenella viatica | reverse complement strand
TAGTAGGTTAAGATCAGTTTGGATTTGGAAAAACTGCGGTATAAGAGAAGCGATTCTGGCCTTAAGATTAATACTTAAATGGTGGAAGAGCGGATCAAGAAAAGCAAAGCTACGTTAGTGGCGTTCATTGATATATAAAAATCTTTTCATAATGTTATATGGGACAGGATGCTCAAAATTTTAAGGAAGTCAGGTGTGAAATATCGAGATAGAAAAATACTTTTGTAATCTATATAAGAATCAAGTGATTGTGGTAAAAGTAGGGAGGGAATCACAAGAGACATGCATCAATTAAAAAGGGTGTGAGACATGGTTGTAGTCTATCCCAGTTAATATACAACTTGTAGATGGAGAAAAGCAATAAAAGAAGTAAATGAAAAAATTGAATACGGCAAAAGTGTTCAAGGGGAAGAAAAACAGTATGCTACGTTTCGCTGATAACATTATCCTGTTAGTAGAATGGGCTGAGGATATTGAGAAGTTACTGAATTGCATGAACAAAATGCTGATGGCAGATTTTGGACTTAAACTGAAGCAAGACGAATGTGATGAAATGTAGCAAAAATGATAGCCACGACAGTAGATAATTGTAAAAATGGGATCGGATGCAGTATGGTAAGTAAATGAATTCTGCTGCCTAGGTAGTAAAATTACAACTGATGGGCGAAGTAAAAATTGTGTTAAAAGCAGAATAATACTAGCAAAAAGAGCCTTCATGAAAAAGAGAAATCTTGTTTTAAATATTGATCTAGGACTCGGGAAGAAGTTTCTGAAACCGATGTGTGGATCACTGAGCTCTTATGTTATCGAAGCATGTACTTTATTAATACCAGAAAGAAGAAAAAGTAGTGCTATAGAAGGACGCTAAAAATTAAGTGGACAGATAAAGTACGAATTGAGGGTGTTCTGGAAATAATGAGTGACGTAAGAAGTTTGTGGAAGAGTTTAACGGAAAGAAGAGACGGGATGGTGGGTCATATTTTGAGACATGCGGCATTGGTTAATTTGTTAATGGAGGGAAGAGTAGAAGAAAAGAATTGTAGCGGAGGACAGAGATTAGAATATATGAAGCAGATAATTGAGGACGTGGGTTGTAAGGGGTATATGCAGATAAAAATGTTTGTACAAAATGTGAAGGGGTGGAATTTGCATCAAACTACTTGAGAGACTGAATACAGAAAAAAGGGCAAATACTTGTCGCCACACGAAATTACGGGCTCGGAAATAGCGATGTCCAAAATTTCTTTTGGAAATGGCTGATTGCTATAGTTCAAGCGCTATTATGGACAGTCCTACTACGTTCCAATCTAGAAAGAGCGAGTTTCTTCAGGCTATGGTTGTGAGGTCAACGGGAATTTCCACTGATCGTGGCGCCTCGTTTGCTTCCCGAGAGAGACAAAGAAAATACGCCTGGGACTATGAGATCAATGGCTATGTCACTCTATTGGCGCCAAATTTTTCCTTCGGTCCATTTAAATCGCCTGCCAGTGACGTTATACTAGCGTGGACTCTGATTGGCTAACCCCACCACCGGTCTCTGACGTCATACGACCTTGGCCTCTGATTGGCTGAGCTCTGGGTTTTTTTAACTGCTTTACGTCTCTTTTTAACATCGAGGTCTTTAGAGACGGGAAAGGATGGGGGGCAAGGATGGGGGCAAGGAATGGGAAGGAATTCGGCCATGGCCTTTTGAAGGAAGCATCCCGGCATTTGCCTGAAGTGATTTGGGGAAACCATGGAAAACCCAAATCTGGATGCCCGGACGGGGATTCGAAACGCCGTCCTCCCGAATGCGAGGCGAGAACGCTAACCGTTACACCGCCCCGCTAGGTCCCGCGGAACACCTTAGTACTACTACCGGTGGTGCTAGTTAGTATGGCTATAGCAAGTGTACACTCATTGCAAGAAAAAGGGATTCCTGTTTGTATTGTTTGCTGTCGTTTTTGGTTTCAGTAGATGAAAATTTTACAAATATACACAAAAAACATAAGATAAAAACTAGCTCTTCAGCATCAGTGATTTTATTGCTGTAAGTTGTGATAAGTATTCCCTCCATTACTTTATAACAGGATACCCCACAGCTAATGTAGACATTATTTCAATTGCTTTAGAAATGTTGCAGGGGGTTATTCCCTTCATATTTTATTCTTACAGTATTAAATATAAATCAGCAGTAGATTTTTCTTTATATCTGTTAATCAGCTGTAGGTATTACTGTTGTAATGTAATGGTGGGATTATTTATTGATTACAACTTCTAGCAATTTTTTAAAATAATTTTTATTTTGTTGTTTTTAGTTAATTGGTCCCTATAATATTGAAATATGTGTCACCTCATATTTTGGAGGCGTTCGTTATATGTATGAGATGATTCTTTTCTATACAAGTCTTTTGACGGGGTCTATTCGTTTATCGAGATAGTTTCGTTATACAATAGGAAAACATATATGGTCTGAAGTTTGTCATATATATAGTAAGCCATATTTAAATTATGGTAAAAGCACTTAGCCTATGACATTCGAAGCGTTAAGACAAATTAAACGACGACACATACATCGAAATCCATTAAACCGTTATGCTTATAGAGGGAAACAAATATGCATATATACATTCGAAAAATGTAACACTCCTTTTGCAGTAGGTTCGTCATTAAAAATAGATTGCACTTTTGTGCCCTTTGTATGAGGAAATATAAATTATTATAGAGCATGTTCCATACTACTGTATGGATAACCGACTAATCATTTTCTGTAGTCGGAAAAATGTGAATAAATATTGGCAGCCGTTTTATTGTTAACCTGACTGACATAATGTGGAATGGATGCTGAGTGATATGGGCGTTGATGCAGGGGTAACAGACCTATTTGTTTCGAACTGGATTACCCTCAGCTTTGAACCGCATGACGTCATGGTTGTGACCAGCAGATTGTCTTTAGGCTTGACGCTACCACTGACTAATCTTATGCTCTGACACCAGCCTTTAGGCGAGTGATTCAATTAGCAAGATGTGACTGATTCTAACTGCTAATGAAGGAAAGACGAAGCGTGGGATCAACCAGCTTTATTGGTTCACGAAATCCGTGAGAAGTACAGCTGAGTGGTGACTACCAAGCATGAGTCAACTCCGCAATAATGGAAAGCTCCAATATTTTTTTTTTTTTAAACTGCTTAACGTCTCTTAACAGCGAGTTCTTTAGAGACGGGAAAGGATTGGGGAGGGGGGGGGCAAGGAATGGGAAGGAATTCGGCCATGGCCTTTTTAAGGAAGCATCCCGGCATTTGCCTGGAGTGAATTGGGAAACCATGGAAAACCCTAATCTGGATGCCCGGATGGGGATTCGAACCGCCGTCCTCCCGAATGCGAGGGCAGAACGCTAACCGTTACACCACCACGTTCCAGTTAGAATCAATCGGTAGATGGTGATATTTCGAAGTTTCCCAATTAATATTACCAGCAGTTGCTAAAAATATTAAAAATATGTATGAGATTTATATTGTATTTCCCTCATATATATTACAGAATTTTGTAGAGGGATACTTGCCTTGTGATTGCACTGCACTTTAAGTAGCAAATAAATGTTTACACGAACCGAATCCGAATTATTTATCTTAATGTGGCTACTGCATGTTACCATCGAAAACCGGTGCATTTGGCAGAATGTATGTAATTACTGTACTGCGCTCGGCTTGCAATCCCAACAGTGTAAATATAGCTGAGCGAATAAGTATCGTACAAAATTCTACAAAATATGTGCTTGACAAGAATGTCTTGCTCGAAACGCCTATGTTATTAGTTTTTTGTTTTCAATTTAATAATCAGTATTACCTTAATGCAGTTTTGAAACTCGACCTGATGCCTGCACAGTAGAGATGAGTCGTTCGCGAGTGAATAAGTTCTTTTGAGCAATTCTTTTAAAAGAGCAAGCAAGCAGTCGCTCACTAAAAATTGAAAGGTAGTTCTTCTAGCTGAGTCGGCTAATTCTGAAGGCCAAGAAGAGCTTGTTCACGTGGGCTTTGTGGACTGTTGAGCTAAAAAAAAAGGTCTACTAATTGCATCAAAGTCGATATAAGGGGGGTATTCTCATCGAAAAGTGGTGGGGGTGTAACCGGATTCTGAGGGATGAGACCTAATATTACTGAGCAAGTGAGATAGTGAACCGTTCAAAAGAACTAGTTCTTTTCGTAGAGTGATCAAAAGAACACCGCTCTTTTTAGTGAATCACTTTGCCCACCTCTACTGCACAGCATGCGATAAGCCCCGCCATTCACACAGTGCGCCGGTCAAGAATCTGCGATAAGTTTGGGAGAAAATACAACGAACTCAGCCGTTACCGTAGAACCAGCCTTAAAAAAAAAGTTTGTATATGAGGTCGGTCTAGGCCAGTGGTTCCCAAATTCTTTCAGTTCATGGCGCACTTACAGATTTACTATTTTATCACGGCGTCCTAGTATAAAATGACACTAATAAGGCATATAAATGAAAACAATTTTCAAAAGATCTTTATAACATAATCGACAGAAAAATATGGAAATACCAAACATGAAAACTTTCAATCACAACTTAGTCAATGTGACGTGTGAGATTACTGATCTGCACATTTTTTTCTCTTCCAAATCGCGGGATAAGACTGTTACCCTTATTTCTTGCTCCATATAGATTTCTGAGCGATATTTGCTTTTTATTACAGATGCAGATGAAAATCTGGCTTCGCATAAAAAGGATGTTTCAAAAGGAATGAATTCTTAAAGATTTTGAACTTGAGTTGGATATTCATTTTTTAACTTTATTAGAAACTCCACCAAATCCGAACAATGAAATTTTATTTTAAGACTGTTATCACAAGGGAGTTTCATGAGATTTTCTTCCTCTTGCGAAATAAATTGTGGCGGATCTTGAGCATGTATCCACACAAATTTTCGACAGTATCTTCCGCAAAGTATTTTGCGAACTTTTCAGTTCACTTTGAAAGTTCCGTGAAAAGGGACAACACGTCTTGCAAAACTACGATCGCATTAGAGACTGCGTATTTGTGCAATTTAGGGAAACAATCTTCAAGACCATCCTCATTAATTTTTCTTTCCTACAACTGCAGCTTTTTTTTAAACACCGCAATCTTCTCCAAACGTTTCAAGATGTGCATGTTATTGCCGTATAGAGAGTATATAGTTTGTCGTATATATCGCTCAAATATACTAGTCTTAGCAAAAAGTTTGGTTCGGCCAAATACCTTGAGTTTGCCTGATCTACTTTTTGCAGAGAAGTGTGAATTTCTTAACGTAACTCGAATACATGGGATAAGACGTTTCTACTTGAAAGCCATCGTGATCTTCATTAGTATAGCAAGGCCCTGTGTTCACTCCCATGTCAATGCATAATTTTTGGAACAATCAGGCTTTCAGTGTCCTGGTTTTTACACAGTTTACTGTGTGTATTACACGTTCTAATTCCAAGTTCAATTGACAACTCGTCAAGTTTGATGCAAGTGTTTCCCTAAGAATGATGAAATGAGTCCACATAACGTTCGGTTCTTTGCTGCGATTAAGTACCTGTATTACACCATAGTCCAGATATGGATCGAATACCTATGCACTTACCCAAATTTTGTGGTATAAACTGCCAAGCATCTCAAACAAGTTTTGAGCCTTTGCGCTTTCAATATCATCTTCGCAGAACAGAAGGTTTTTAACGATAATACAATATTATCATCCAAAAAGTGTAGGCCTACATAACAAATAAGGCGAGCATCTTTATTAATTATATAAGAACGAAGTTTTTCTCAGCGCTGAGAATTAATATAATGCTCTCGGGTAACTAACCGAATTAACGAAGTGTTTTCACACGATATTTCGGCGATCAAATTCAGTGTCACCATCTTCTGGTACTGCATTTCTGTTAGCTGTGCGAGGGCAGTTACTTTTGTTGAGCGAAGTCTGGTGAAGATGGCGACAGTGTATTTGATCGTCAAAATGTCAGGTGAAAACAGTTGGTTAACTCGACTAGTTACCCGAGAGCATTATATTAATTTTTATTATTGTCAGTGACCTCATCAAGCTGCAATCCAAATTCCTTGCCTTTTTTTCTCTATTAATTGATCATTGAGTTCATCAGTTATATGATGGATCCTTTGAATAATAGTGTTATTAGATAGAGGTAACTTTGAAATTAGTTTTCCCGCCGACTCTTTCACCATGTCAAGAGCAGCTGGGAGAATAAGCTCTTCTGTAATGGTGTAAGGTATTTGCACCACTCTTTTACCACCTTGAAAGGCGCTAGCAGAGCGTTGCGGCGCACTTGCTTACTCTTCACGGATCCCTGGGGCGCCGCGGCGTACACTTTGGGAAACCCTGGTCTAGACCAAGGATCCTCGTGGCTGCTGAGGTGTTCTCGGCAAATTAAAACTTAATTTAGGGGTGCGTGGATAACTTCGGGAGGTCCGCGAAATGTAGATATAAAGTAATTGTGACCTATTTTTATTATAATGAAAGTTAAAATAAATAAATTGATAGCTATTTTTACGTCCTGAGTAAGATACAGCTATAGGTAGTGTTCAGTCTGCCAGTAAAGGCCCCTGCCAGGCAGACCTCACACACAACGCGCCTGCACGCCGGGATACATATACGACTCCAAACAGGCGCAAAACAAACCAGGAAAACAAATAGAATCATCTAGAAGCTAAGTGGGACTATTTCTTACAGAGGTCGCCGTACTACCACACAACGGAATTCCTGCGCCAGGCCGCCTATATAAGCGTAGCCGGCCGCTCCACCGCCAGTTCCGGCCTGACCGCGGAACCAGCTTCAACTACAGAAGACCACCGGAAGTTCGCGAGAAGTAGAAGCCGTCATCTCTACCCCGGATCAGGACCAGGCTGAAATTCTCGACGGTCATTCTGATAACTGTACCCACATTTGTTTATGGTTTACCATGTTGTATTGTGTACATAGTAATAAACCTTCAAGGAACCAGTTAAGTGTAGTTCACTTCAGTGGCGACAAGGTTGGGATAAGAACTCTCGACCATCATGGCTACGCCAGCAGCACCTACGGAATGGCAACAGTTCCTCCAAGGACTTCTACATCAGTTCTTCGAATCTCAGAGACAACTGATTGCGGAAGTCAGGAATCTCCGCCAACCCACGGCCCCGCCTCCGTTCCCAGCATTCAACGACGACGTCGAAGGAATGGGAGACCTACGAGAAGCGCATAAGACAACACTTCGCAATTCATCACATAACCAAAGAAGAAGACCAAGCGTGCATATTTCCTTTCCTGGAACCAATCGAAGATGTATGTCTTGCTCACCAAACTTCAGCCACAAGACCCCGACACCCTCACCTTCACGACCATCTGTACGACACTGAATGCATACTACAGACGCCGGTACCATGTCGTCGCGGCCCGCGTCGAATTCTATCAATGCCGGAAGAAGCCCGATCAGACGTATCGCCAGTGGGCGGCCGAACTCCAAGGCCTTAGCAGAAAATGTAAGTTTCAAACTCGTTGTTCCCACGAATCCTACGCCGACGACATGGTGCGTGATCACATCATACAGGCTGCACCAGATGCCGCACTCCGGCATGACGCCCTCAAGTTAGAGGACCCATCCCTGGAGCAGGTCATCGAACTTGCCTACAAATTCGAAATATCTACGGCCGCAGATCGCCGCCTGGAGTCCTGGGCGGATGTGGCCGCAATCCGAACCGACGTAGAGGACACACAGGACGTCGCCGCCATCCAGAGCTCCCAGTCGCGCTCCTCCCGACACCACAACCGGGGACCGCTTCCTCAGAAGGACATCGAACCGGCCCGTTCCGGCAGGGGCACCAAGTCTCGGCAGCAGCAGCGGATCCCGCAGCGCCGACGCCGCAGCCCGCTCCGCCTACCCTCCTGCCCCGCCTGTTATTCAGCACATGAGAGGGAAAATTGTCCGGATCGTTGGGCTGAATGCTCACGTTGCGGCAAGGAAGGACACCTGGCGTCCGTCTGCCGCACCAACACCACCAATGCCAATCCCGGCTCTCGCCGCCCAGGGTCTTACCAAGACAGGTTGAGCGGCGCACCTATGGATATCAATCAGGTAGACACTTCCACAGCATCCAAACTTTTTATTGACGTTACGGTCAATGGCAAGCCTCTGCGCCTACAAGTCGACACAGGAGCAGCAGTCTCATTGCTTAATTATACTACTTATGTGCAAATTGGCTCGCCCCCCCTCTCGCCGGCCCCCAAGCGCCTCCTGACATACAACAAACAGGAAATAGCACTCCTGGGACAATTCACAGCAAACGTCATGTATAAGTCTGTACATCGTTCAGTCCCCTTTTTAGTAGTTAACAGTTCTCTCACAGCAGACTTATTTGGACTGGACGCTTTCCGCTTATTCGGATTTTCAATTGAGGATAACATACACCTCGTATCTCAGCATGTTCCTTTTCCTGAAGTGGACGCCCTTTGCACCGAGTTTCAGGACCTGTTCTCACCAGGCGTCGGCTGTGCAAAGGACTTCGAAGCATCACTCCAACTCCGGCCGGACGTACGGCCTCGATACTTCCGGGCACGCCAGGTACCCGTAGCGCTTCAACAACCACTTCAGGAAGAACTTCAACGTCTCCAAGACGAAGGGATCCTCCAGCCGGTGCGGTTCAGCCCCTGGGCCACGCCGTTGGTCATAGTTCAGAAGCCAGGACGCCGCTTACGTCTCTGTGGTGACTTTAAGACCACCGTCAACCCGCATCTGCTGGTAGACGACTATCCACTTCCGAGACCGGACGACCTCTTCCGTAAACTAGCAGGAGGTACCTACTTTACAAAAATTGACCTGGCAGAAGCATACCTTCAAATCCCTTTGGATATCCAGTCCCGACAATACACAGTCATCAACACTCCCTCTGGCCTCTTCCAACTCAACCGGCTCATGTTCGGCTTGGCCAGTGCTCCAGCGATTTTTCAACGGTATCTCGAACAACTTCTCCAGGATATTCCGGGATGCATCAACTATCTCGACGACATAGTCGTCACGGGACCCTCCGCTGCCGAACACATGACCAACCTCCGCCTACTCTTCCTCCGCCTCCGTGCAGCAGGATTGAAATGCAACCTTTCCAAGTGTCAATTTTTTCAACAATCCATTTCCTACCTGGGTCACATCATCGCTCAGGAAGGCATTTCCCCAGCATTTTCCTATGTGGACGCTATTTCCAACTTACCTCGGCCTCAGGATCTACATCAGTTGAAATCTTTTTTAGGCAAGATTTCATACTACAGAAAATTTATACCCTCAGCAGCACAAGTGGCAGCACCCCTGTACCACCTCTGTCGCAAGAATGTCCCGTTCCGTTGGACCCCAGCTTGCGAGACCGCATTCCACACCCTTAAACAGCAGCTCAAGTCCGCAGCATGCCTCATGCCATACACTCCAAACCTCCCCTTGATACTTGCCACAGATGCATCCGATTACGGTGTGGGGGCAGTTCTGTCTCATAAATTACCAGATGGCACGGAACGCCCCGTAGCTTACATCTCCAAAGCCCTATCGGCTGCTCAGCTTAAATATTCTCAAATCGAGAAAGAGGCGCTAGCTATTGTTTTTGCCTGCTCCAAATTCTATTCCCTTTTATATGGGATTTCTTTTCATCTCATTACCGACCACAAGCCACTCCTATCACTATTTGATCCGTCCACACGTCTGCCTACCAAAACATCCCACCGCATCCAGCGTTGGGCACTATTCCTGTCCCAGTTCAGATATACCATGCATTTCCGTACCACCTCCAGGCATGCCAATGCAGACGCCTTATCCAGACTACCGCAGGGACCAGACCTTGCCTTCGACAAGTCGGAACTTCTGGTGTTCCAGATCGACGATGACATACAAGAAGCACTGAAGACATTTCCAGTCACGGCCTCAAAAGTCGCGGCAGCCACAGGGGAGGACCCCCTCCTCCGTGTCATCCGACACCACATCCAACACGGGTGGCAAACACGTTCCCCTCCACGCCATCATCAAGACCTCAAGTTCTACTACTCCATCCGCCACCAGCTCTCAGTAGTAGAGGGAGTGCTCCTCCGCACAGAACCAAATTCCACCCCGAGGGTCGTCGTTCCGAGATCCCTACAACCGACAATCCTCCAAACTCTCCACCAAGGACACTGGGGAATTGCCCGCACCAAATCCCTTGCCAGACGCCATGTATTCTGGATCGGCCTTACCACGGATGTCACGGAAGATGGTGCGGCGCTGTACCATCTGTGCCCAACAACTGCCCCGCCCCCCTCAAAAGTTCCTTTCCTGGCCGGCACCGTCCGGACCCTGGGAACGCATTCACCTCGACTTCGCTGGCCCATTCCTAGGCCACCAGTGGCTCCTAGTGACGGATGCCTTTTCCCACTTCCCATATGTCGTCCGTTGCTCCACAATCACCACAGAGGTCACCATTTCAGCCCTCACGAAGATCTTTTCCATCGAAGGATTACCATACGCTATCGTCACAGATAACGGACCGCAATTTCGAAGTCGGGAATTCCTATCCTTCTGTACCGCCAACAATATCCAACACCTCCTCACCCCGCCCTTCCACCCCCAATCTAACGGGGAGGCGGAACGGCTAGTCAGAACATTCAAAACCCAAATGACCAAATACACCACAAGTCACAAACTCGAAGAGGCATTGACACTCTTCCTCAGTTCCTATCGAACCACTCCAGTGGGGGCCAAAAGCCCGGCGGAATTGCTGCATGGCCGCCAACCTCGCACTCTCCTCCATCTCCTCTTACCCCCGCCCAAAGTACAGGTACCTTCGGGCCCATTCCGTTTCACCCCGGGCTCCCTAGTCTGGGCCCGCGGGTTTGGCTCCCGGGCCGGTTGGCTTCCGGGGGTCATCCAGCGGCCCCGGGGCCGCCAACTGTTCGACGTCAGCCTGGATGGCCGGATAGTGCGACGCCATCGAAACCAACTACGTCCCCGCTACCCCACGGCACCGTCCTCTTCCACCACGGCACGGCCATCCACTTCTTCCTCTCCTTCCCTGCCACCTCCACCACTCCTGCCGTCTAACCGTTGCTCAGGGACAGTTACAGCGCCACCAACGACGCCACAACCTGTCGGTCGCTCCGACACCCTTCAGCCGCAGCCTCTCGACCACCTGCGGGGACCATCTTCAGCGCCCCCCGTACAGCCCCCGGCCATCGACGCCGACGAACCGATGCCGTTAGCTCCACAAGTACCTCCACCACAACCTGCACCACGACGCAGGTCGGCACGCATCGCCAGGGGAACAGCTCCGTACTCCCCTGGAGGTAGCCTTCATAGTCTGCTCCAGGGCGCCGCGGCAGACGACCTCGCAGACGTCGCAGACATCGCTTCCCCCCCCCCCCCCCGGGAGGGAGGTATGTTCAGTCTGCCAGTAAAGGCCCCTGCCAGGCAGACCTCACACACAACGCGCCTGCACGCCGGGATACATATACGACTCCAAACAGGCGCAGAGGCATCAAAACAAACCAGGAAAACAATAGAATCATCTAGAAGCTAAGTGGGACTATTTCTTACAGAGGTCGCCGTACTACCACACAACGGAATTCCTGCGCCAGGCCGCCTATATAAGCGTAGCCGGCCGCTCCACCGCCAGTTCCAGCCTGACCGCTGAACCAGCGTCAACTACAGAAGACCACCGGAAGTTCGCGAGAAGTAGAAGCCGTCACTCTACCCCGGATCAGGACCAGGCTGAAATTCTCGACGGTCTTCTGATAACTGTACCCACATTTGTTTATGGTTTACCTGTTGTATTGTGTACCGAGTAATAAACTTCAAGGAACCGTTAAGTGTAGTTCACTTCAGGTAGGTATATACAATACAAGTAATGACAAGCATCGCACGGTCGGAGTCTGGACGAAAGTGATCGACTATCTACATATTTGTGCAGGTTTATACAGAACGGAATCTTGTAAAAAATTTAATTTGTTTCAAGAAAGGGAGAGTCTCGATAGAATTATCTCCCACGACATTTCCCATTAGCATTTATAAATTCAAAACGCTCTATAATGGTCTTAATATATTGCTCTGCAACCCGACATCTATAGAAAGGCTTCAGTCAGTATACAAAGCGATGATTAGCTTTGCTTTCTGCTGACTATTCTTTCGTCTCCGGTAAAAGCGCCTAAAAAACTTAGAGTTAGTGAAATCTAAACGGCTGTTTGAGTATGCTTGTTATATGTTACTAATCTTGAATGTCCAATAAAACATTCAGAATATCCGAATTTTAGAGACAGAATACAGATTATTCCATTAACGTTCTTGGTCTGGATAAAAAACATAATTGTCAGGCCTCTCCATCCACTGCAGAGTGACGGGATAACCACATGAATACCCGCGACATGTCGTGGATCCATCAATAATGAAATTTTCTATTGCCATTGGTAATGAAATCTTCGTTACTAAGTTTCATTGTGACAGATCTCTGCACCATTTTGGACGCAAAGATTTTTTGGACTTTCACGAGATTGATTGCGGGAGGTGGGTAGCGTACTGTTCGAGTGGCTCTATCCAACGACGAAAATAAAACCCTAAAAATTTAAGGATTTTGTGTACAAACACCGCGTACTCTTCGTTTATTACAAAACTTTGATATGGGCAGTTCTCATAGTTCTCCAGCAGCCACCGGCCAGGATTACGCCCCTTTTTCTTTAGCATATGATTCGTGGGCGATGCTCTTCGAGGGCACACTTACTCCAGAGTCAGTTCTTATGGTTCGTTGTTGTACTACGCAATTTTGGACGCTAATTATGAATATACGACTCAAATGTGGCAGATTTTCTGGAGCCTTACATGAAGCCAATATCAAAATCTGTTTATGAATAAAAGGCCTTTCTTGATGGGCCACGTTAAGGTGCACCCATGTTGAATTGGACCTTCTGGTAGACATCGACATGCTGCTCATTTTCGAACGAGGAATTCGCGGAGGTATATAACAGGTACATAGTACATACCAGAGTACTACCGCGAGGTGCCCGAAAATTTTATCGTGTACAGTCTGGGACAGAAATCGCGAGACCCCTTCCTTTCGATTATGCTTCTTTCTAGACACGACTACCTCATGGGACAGCATAACTGGTAGGTGGTACACTATATTCATAATAAAATAGATCTCTCATACCCAGTACTTTACCCAACACAAAAAAAAAAAAAAAAAAAAAAAAAAAAATTAGCCCGGAGACTCGCAAACGCTCAGAGGCAAAGTTCGGAGTTCTACAGTTAAAATAATCACGAGTATCAACATTTTAGTCATAATAATTACTGAAATAACGAAATCGATTGATTATAGAGGAATAATACTGCTTTTTTCGTAATTTTGATAGCCATTGCGTATTATGTTTTTACAAATAAATAGTTGACAGTTCGCTAGCAAACGCAATTACATGACGAATACTGAAAAGAATCGCTAAATTACGCACGGATAAAAAATTGTAAAACCAATAAGAGTTTGAATAGACTCTCACAATTTCCAGCGCTACAGCGTTATGGAAAGTGCATTTACGAAAGTACTCAAATGGTTCACTAAATCACTATAAATTAACTATTTCTAGATAAGTATTAGTCGTCGAAATATCGTGTTTTCAAAACACTATCCGGCGGTACACCCGAGAAGACTTCATTTCAATTATACGCCGGGAAAGTCTCCGTTCTTACTATTTCTAGACACTTCAACGGTTCGGAATAATAAACTTTTGATTTTGTTTTCACCATAACATATCTAGAACGTAAGCCTAACTGGATGGCAGTAGCATTAGATATAGTAATAATAATAATAATAATTAATAACAGTAAATCCGTCTGCAGGGTGAATTAGCGGTTCCAGATTTTAAAGGTGACTGAATGGAAGTAGAGGAAACCTGTCATATCTACCCATGTTTCCACCTAACATTGATACTACTTTACAGTTTTTTGTCAAGAATTACTCCTTGCCTTCCAACCTTAAGCTGGCCATAGCAGTGTAGGGGCTAGAACGCTGTCATCGTATTGTAAGGGTCACCGAATCCAGACCATCCTCGCACATGGGTGGTTTTAAATGGGCGTGGTGTTCGTCATGTGTTGGCTTCACTATAGTGTGCCACATTATCTCAGCAAAGCCTGACACAATAGTCATTTAAATATTAACTGGAGCAGGCTAAACGGTCGCAGACACCGAAGGTTATAAAATGTTTAAATCAGCAGATGGAGGCAAATCAATTCCATAACGTGCACTTCCAATTTTAAGAAATAGCGGCATCACTACGGAATGTTAATTAATTTTGTGATCAAATAATACGAGTAAAACATTTACATGATTCAATGTGAGTATTATCAAGTCGAAACCACTAGGAGTAATTTTCAGAAATTTTTAGTGGCTAATGCATATTAGTTCAATGTTATTTTTGAACACTTTCATCGGTCCCTTAACTATGACCACGTAACTTTAATAATATTTTATATAAAGTTGTTTCTGTTATTTTCGGCAAATATCTGTCACTGTATTTGTACGTGCTTGTCATTCGAAAACCAACTTAAGAGTACGGATGATCATATTCACGCACCTTATTAGAGCCAACTCTACTGAACAAGTGTTTCTATTTTTTAAATGATATTTGGCTTTTTAGCCATTCAGCAAGCATCATGTGTGTTTTATTTTCCTCAATTGTGTCAGATTCTTCTAGTGCTGTTGATAATCCAAAGTGAAAGGACAACACAGGACGAACACAATACGTAATTAAAACCACCTATGCCCTGTGCCGTACTCGAACCGGCGACCTCTGCAACGCGAAGCCAGCTCGCTAGCACCGCGCTTCCGAGGCCGGCCTGACCAAATGTTTTTCTCTTCCTCAGAGCCACCGGTAAATAAACACTTGCTCCAAACGTTTTTCATATCGGTTACATCCTCACGTAATTTATGGATGCCCTCTTATACCATTTTATTGGCTCCAGACAGAATCCCACAGCTGAAATAATTCCTTTATCACGTGAATCTTAGTTACTCCCATGAGATTTTGGAGACGGTTTTGTTCTTGTTCCAGAGAATTGTCCTTAACGTGTTTGTAGGGATACAAAATATTGGCAAAAATATGTTGCGATTTTCCGGATATAGCATAGCTTGCAATTAAAGTGCCATGTTTTCAGGTTTCGTGGTTTACTTTCACGTATTTTGGGCATTCGTGCTGTCTAGGTCTTTTCTTCTCTGTTGTCATTTTTGCCGAATGCCAAGAAGACAGCTCGAAATGATTATACTTGATTCCTTAAGACTTGGGGAGGAATGGGCTATCAGAGTACATTCCAAACAGTACAAAAACGTGTAATATTCAAACTGTGAATAATTCCTGGTTGGGGATATACTCTCGGAATTAATTCTAATAGCCAACACGTCAAAAGTTTGAGGAGGCGAACATACGATACCTAACTGATAAAGATTGACATTAATCATTTGCAGATTTGCAGTAGGAAATTTTGTAGGAGCAGACTCAAACAATTAAAACTGTTATCTGGATGCTTGAAAACACATTCGTAGAAAAATTTGTCGGTAGTTATCTAAGCTTATCTGAAAAGTTAATCGTGGAAAGAATTTTCACCGCAAATTTTCATAATCACTCAGTCCTTGCATAAAATATCAACACAAACCCATCAAAAGTGAGATGGAGAAGACAGTTCAACTTGTTTCGGTTTATTTATTTTTTATTTATTTATTTTTTTATTTATTTATTTTTTAGTAATGGTGATTAGGCTAACAAAGTCGTATAAAAGAAAAGTTTTCTTGTTTGCACTATTTTTGTGTTTAAATAATTTGGGTGTGATGATCAAAGCCCTGTGATCACTTAAAGATTGCTGTTTAGTTGGTCGCCAGTAAAGATTCACTTAATAAACGTTCCTGAAAATGATTTTAGATTTTTCTATGAAACTTTTCAGGCACAGTTATTAATTTTACGTTATTTCTGGAAGACGTGACCGTGTTAAGATTGTTTATCGGATTATTTTCCTAGGATTTTAAAGGCTCCTGCACACGGCATAATGGAACATTGGTAAAACAATATGAAATAGTAACTTGTAGAAATATTTTGTTCACACACAGTACCACCCGTACACATACCAAATAACTTCTTCCGACAAAAATAGTTTTGAAAGCGCTGTTACTTTCAATGTATCCTCATGTATCCTCATTTTAACTTGATTTCTTTTTATAAACATGCTCTTCAGTTTCTTTTCACGATGATTTAGTTTTCGTCTTGTCAAAGAAAGATATTCCCACCAATTAGCCTAGTCACTATAAATTTAAAACTCAGTTTCTACTTCTTCACACTATTTGTTCGTGTAGCAAAGCATTTAAAATTGAATCAAAATGCGAGACATAAATATCAACTTAAGCTATGGTCCACATCGTTTCGAACGATTTCGCGTTCGCATTCTTCCTCCTCCTCCTTCTGCAGTCTTTGTGAGGTGTAAATACTCTTCACTTTCATCTAAATACACTTTCACAAATGCCGTTAACTTAAATATTTCTTCTCATCTAGCTTTTTTTATGTCTTGTTTGCGTACTGGCTGCAATAAATTAAAACAAACTGCAATAAGCAAACTAAAGATGTTCCAAGTCTATCCGCAATATCAAGTGACGCAATGTATCTAACTGAAACAAACCCTGATGAAATAAAAAAAAAACATAATGATATTAAAAAATAGCTATTCATGTGGACTAGATGAGGCCCCAGATTTCATATTGAAAACCTGTGCTAATTATGTAGCTGCCCATCTAGTAAAAATCTTTAACATATCTGTACAAACTGGAACTTTTCCAGAAGTACTCAAAACTGCAATAGTGACTCCACTGTTAAAAAGAGGTCCTCCTGATCAGTTGGCAAATTATAGTTCTGTATCCCAATTAAGTGTTTTTCCAGAAATATTAAAAAAACTCTTCCTTGACAGACTCCTTAAGTTTATCAACAAATATGCACCACTTTCTACCCAGCAGCATGGATTCAGGAAAAATAAATCTACTCATACAGCAATCTTTGAATTCTTAAATTCTGTTTTAAAAGCTTTGGATGGAAATGATGTGGCTACAGGTATCTTCAAAGGCATTTGATGTAATAGATCACGGTATACTATTAACTAAGCTGGAAAAAATGGGGGTAAGAGGGAATGCAAAAAACTGGAAAAATCGTACCTTGAAAACCGTAAACAAAGAGTGTCGGTCGACTATGAAACAAAAAAACAGAAAAATTGTACAAAGGAATTGTACGGTGTTAGATCATCTATATAAATTAGAAACAAAATAGGTCCTAACTAAGAATATCGATCCAAAAGATGCAGTTCAGTTTGCGGATGACACGAATGTTTTATTCACCTCCCCAAACATTAAAAATTTAGAATTAAAAGCGAATAGAACCATGAGCGAGTTGAAAAACTGGTTTGACGCAAATAATCTAATCTTGAATGAGGAGACAACAGTGTGTTTGAATTTTTTTCTACCTCATTCTGCTAAAAAAAAACAATATTCAAGTAACCATATGTGAAAAAGATCTAAAAAATGTAAATGAAACCAAATTCTTGGGATTATGGGTACAACAGAACATAAAATGGGATGTACACATAAGTAAATTAGCTAAAAGACTGTCCACAGTGTGCTACGAACTGAGAATCCTTAGGTATACCACTAGCATTAGTACAGTAATGATAGTAATATGTCAATTTCCACTCGCTAGTTAGATATGGAATTATTTTCTGGGGTAGCTCATCACAAAGCATTGATATATTTAGGATGCAAAAAAGAGCAGTGAGAACTATGTCACCTAAAAGATTACAATCGTGTAGAACACATTTCATTAACCTTGCCATTCTGAATGTTCCATGTCTATAAATCTACGAAATAGTTCTTTTCACAAGATAGTACCTCCTAAGAAACAAAAAACTAATAAAAAATGATATGGTACATAATTACCTCACTAGAGGACATTCAGACATCCACAAATCGTTTTGCAGGACTACTACATATCAAAAAAGTATTTTAAATTCGGGAATAACACCCTGTATTAAAATACCAGAAGAAATAAAAAATGCTTCCTGTAGCTCATTTAAAATAAAACTAAAGGCATTTCTATTGAGGCACAGTTTTTACTCTGTTAGTGAATATATGGACCTCATAAAAAAATGTGTTTTAAGATTTTTGAAATTTTGTTTTCTTCAACTATTGCATTGTTAAATTCTCTTCATGTACACTTATTTTGTCATTGTATTATCAATCTTGTATATAAGTCCCATCATCTCATAATAATATGTAACATCTAATCATCAAAATGACTTATCCAATGTCAAATGTGCACCTGTACTACAAATTGACTAAATGGATCAATAAAAATCTAATCTAATCTAATTAAGTATCTCGCCATCTTTCTAAAAGCTTCTTTCACTGGATAACTAACCTCGCGTGACCGATCGTGGTGCGTGAGTGGTTAACGCTCAGGCCTCGCACTAGGGAGGACGCCGATTCGAATCTCAGTCCGGGCATCCACATTTGGGTTTTCCATGGTTTCCCAAAATCACTTCAGGCGAATGCCTAGATGCTTCCTTCAAAACGCCATGGCCGAATTCCTCCCCGTTCCTTGTCCCCAGTCCCATCCCACCTCTAATGACCTCGACCTCGACGCCGTCAAGGCTGTAACGTCTACCTTGCGGACGTTTATATTTGGGTCATACTGTTTTATCATTAGCAAAATTATCAATTTGGAATATCAAAAATCATACTTAATCTTCAGCTAATCACATGAAATATTATTATAATGAATAGGAAAATTGAAAATTGGGTGTACAATTTATTATTGTGAAATTTGGCAAACACGAAGTTTGTTTTTATTCTGAGGTTAAAAATTACATATCATTGAATGTCAAACAGTTAGAGCAAAATCTCAGGGTCATTGCAAAATCTCAGGGTCATTACTGGGTGGAACGATTGCATGAGTTTCCGTCCGGGTCGTAGCTTTTACCATTGTTCACAGCCCAGGTCAGCGACCAGGTAAGACCAGCGCCACATGAGGTCGTCCAGCTTCCTCGACCGCACCGCGTGAATGCAGTGTCCTCAGCTCCGGCTTCGTTGAACGGCTGTACTCGATGAAGATCAGCACCAGAGTCCCCCGTCGTCCGTTCTTCTCCCCCGAGCAAGACTCTGTACTTGTCGTAATGCGATGTCGGGTCCGGCTCTTGGTGAATCACCGCAATCCGCGCCAAAGGAACAGCGTCACATTGGCCCCAGAACAGACAAGAAAAAACACCAACACGGCAATAAATTGAGGCGGCTTCTCTATTGGCTGGATCGTCTTCCCCTACTCTCATAAAGCACTCGTTTACTAGGAAACGTCACTAAGGTTTACTTTTGCTAGTCTGCGCCAGTTTTCGGCGGGAACTTTCCGAAACGTGCGAAAATAGAAAGCGGGTCTCAGTTATTTATGGGGGTTATAAATCCGCTTAATGTCCACGTTGAGTCGGACGTTGTCAGCACCCCCCAAGGTGCGTGTAAATCTGGACGCTTTAGTTCCGTCACGTTTCTGTTCGTTGACACGACGCATCGGCAATATTCACACATACCGTGGGATCACTTAGTGCCTAATGGCACTGTACCTTTTAATTCATTACAAGGCGTAAAGCCATAAGTAAAAAATTAGCATCACTCAAGACGGAACGTGATGGCTTCTAGTACGTCCTAACCATGGATCAACACGGTGAAACGAATTACTTTATTAATAACAGGAAAGTTACAAGAGATTTCAGTGAACATTCCTTGGCAAATTTAATGCGGGTTCCATGATTCTGATGGCGTAATTGTGACAGACTGTACCGTTAAACTGTTAAGAAGTTAACTTGACAAATTGTCGTAGCACTGTGACTCGATGCGTTTTTGCCGTGTGTGACTTGCAGCATTTGTTGCCCAAGTTCTTTGGCCTCTATGTACAATGGCCATTCCTTTTATTTACCGGTACAGAAAGTGACGTTGGCAGTAATGTATGTATATTTTTCATTTAAATAGAGCTGTTTTGATATTGCAGTGCCATTAGTCTGTGTGATTAGATGTAATTTACCTCTATTTCTTTCCAAATCCAGTCGTCCTGCATCAAAGTAGGTATATACTATTTGCACCACCACTACTTTCTCTGAAACAGGCCCAGTTTAAAGTGATGATGAGCTACCTTCGAAAGAAAATTTGTGATTAAGAGATTAACATACATTATTGGGACAAATCATTTGTCATCCCGATGTTTAGTATTTAAAGTAACATGTATTCTGTGAGTTATCTTCATCCCTACACACAAGCTAAGCTGTGGTAATATTGCATTGACTTCTTTTAGGGATTCATGTAATATTATGGCGGAATACATTTTGATATATCCTGAGTGACTGGTATTGAGGAAATGATAAGTAGTGGTAAGAATTATTGATTGAAACGTCGTAGTTTGGCACTGTCGGGTCATGCAAATTTTTTTTCCCTTAAGAGCAGTTTATAGTTCTCTAGATTTTTTCCCTCTGGGTGTACGTAAACACTTAACCCTGGTAGTTCACTATGTTAATTAACCCCTTAACCTACGATTTAGATTCGAAGATGTTGGGCCGAAATTGTATACAAGCTCGCGCAGCGTTCGGGACGTTCGCACGACTTGTGTAACACGCTAATCCGGGCAATCGTAAACATGACGGGCATTGCCTGTGGTAGAGCGGTCGCGGTTTGTAGATAGCGCAGACAAGGCTCGTGATGTATTTCTATTATCTTTTCGTATCGTGATCAGTTTCTAGTTGTTCTTGATCGCATTCGAAAGTCGAAATTTACGTTCATAAATTCTAGAGAAGCAACCCCACAAGATGTTATCTAGAAAAAGATTTTCTGGTGAAAACAGTGAGAATTGTGCTATTAATTTTTGCTAATAAAAGTGACAGTAGTGACGAAATATGTAATTTTCGAAGAAAGTATAGGCGAATAATTATTGATGATACATCCGACGACGATCAACTACCAGAGTCCTGGCTTTGGAAAGAAATAAGAAATAGTCGAAAAATCTGGGAATATACGATGACTCCTGGCATAAGAGAGGCAGCCTTATGTCAATTAGGAGGAAGTAGAGGAGAATTTGATATATTTAATTTAATATTTTATGATATATTTTGGAACAATATTGTGATCGAAACGAATCAGTATGCAGATCAAATACGAGAAAATCCACATACAACACGAAAAATTGACGACACTTGGTTTCCTGTAGACTCTACCGAAATTAAAAGATATTTCGCATTGACCATAATAATGTCACAGGTAAAAAAAAAAAAACAAGAATATAAATGAATTGGTCGAAGAGGGCTGTTATCGAATCACCCATATTTAGAAAATCAATGCCTTTGAACAGATATCTACAAATTGCAAGGTTCTTGCATTTCTCAAACAATAATCTGGTTGCCAATACAGATAAATTGAACAAGATTAGACCTGTGATTA
Source organism: Vandiemenella viatica (assembly GCA_031002005.1). Classification (NCBI taxonomy): domain Eukaryota; kingdom Metazoa; phylum Arthropoda; class Insecta; order Orthoptera; family Morabidae; genus Vandiemenella; species Vandiemenella viatica. The sequence goes on along the minus strand of CM061921.1, from coordinate 174,816,267 downwards.
ATTTTTTGAACCAATAATTTAAAGAAATGTATATAATGAAAAAAAGACATTTCTATTGATGAATCTCTTATGAAATTCAGGAGGCGTCTATCTTATAAGCAATTCAACCCATCCAAAAGGGCTTTGAAATATATCATACCGTTACAAATTACTAATTTTATATTTTGGAGTTTTGTATAAATAAACATTTTGTAATACTTACGTCTACCATAATTATTGCATCAGACTGTAATTGCGTATCAAATATTCCACGTAATATTAACATCTGGCCCGATCACCGTACGCGGGCTATGCCCGTAATATTTACGTTTGGCCCAACCATCGTACGCGGGCTATGCCCGTCATTGTAGATTGATTGATTAATTAATTATAATTCGATAAAATTGCGATGGAGCGCATGCACCGGTGGCAATCTCCCTAGGCACCCATCTTTCTCCTTTTACTCTTCCCACCTACTTCTGCCATCTACTAATTTGAAGTTTAAATTCTTTGAGTGTTTTTTTTTATATATATAAATTATTCCTCTTGGTAATTTATTCCAATTCCTGACTCCCTTCCACATGAAAGAAAATTTCCCCATGCCCTTATGCCTGAAATCTGTACCAGTTTGTGGTCATGGTGATCTTTACCATTCCACACACCTCTCTTAATTGTTGTCCCATTATCCCATGCTTTATCACCAATATATGCCTTATACACTCCCATGACTCTCTTCACCCTCTTTCTATCTTTCAACAAATCCCACTCCAGCTCCTTTATCATATTAGTTGCCGGTTGTGTTCTGTGGTAATTTCCAAAGACAAATCTTTGAACCCTCTTCCTACTACCTGTCTGATGTGTCCTGCCCAGTTAATTTTATCAAATATTATGCCAAGGTATTTACATTCTGAGTCTTCAATAAGCAATTCCTTCTCCACTTTATAGTTATAATCAACCTTTAGATTTTTATCTGTGTACCTAATAAGCTGGCTCTTTCCTAGATTTGGAGTTGTGTGAACCTGTAGAGGCCCAAATTCTGCACAAATGAATTTATATAGGCAAATACTGGCACCATCTTGAGCTTTTGTTACAAATTTGTATGTTTTACAAATGGACATTTAAGCATGATTCCATACTTCCATGATTCAAAGATGGATGCAATTACTTAATTCCCTCTCCATTGATATTATTATTGACTCAATGCGAACTTCCCCTGGGGGGGAAAAAAAAATCAGTATCGGTTGTTGTTCTCTTCAGTTTGACAAGTTTGAATTTTTAATTTAATTTGCATGTTGGTTTGAGCTTGATTACAAATTTTTTCTGAAGTAACTGATTTTTAATGGCAACGCAGGAATATTAAAGCACTAGCGTTTGAAACAATGATACTAAAATGGATTCTGTAGATTAACTCCCTTGTCAAATGTGTATAGTGCCAACAGTTATCTTGCATGCATACTCCCAAACTATTATTAGCCTGGCTGATCATCTCTTTGATTGCCATTATATCACGGGAATTGTTAGTTTTTGTTTCTGTTAATTAATTTCTTCCCAGTGATTAATATGATATTGAACAACCACATCAAATTGGCTCCTTTTTTGTCAACCTTCTGATATGTGTTAAAAATGTAACTAGCCAGTTTATATTAAAATGTATTCTATAGGGAAGATTAATGCATTTGTTACAGATGGATCATAGTGCACATGGTATGGATCATAGTTCTGCTGGTCATGATATGCACCATGCTATGGCTACTACTGCTTCGGTAAAATTGTTACATGACCATACAGGGAGGCACAACATGGATGATATGGGTGATATGGGAGAAGGCATGTGTGGAAACATGTCAGGACATTCCATGACAATGACTGTAAATAATCTTAGTTTCTTGCATATAATGTTAGAAATTTTTAGTCTATAAAAGTTGAGCGCTGCTGACTTTACTGAATTTCATTAAAAAAAAAAAAAATGTAAATGCATAACTTAATAGTGGTAGTAATGTTCCTTCTGACTGTAAAGTCTTTATGTGCAGTGTAAAATTTTAAAGAGCTAGGGTGTTTTAATTTGACTGCTCACTGTGTCTGAATTCACTTGTGCAAACTGGGAGTAATTAATTTACAGATGGCTTGGAAAATGTTTTAATACTGAGATTAAAATCGTGCTATAACCAACAAATGTAATGTAAGTTTATCACTACAGTGTAGAAACTGCACTATCTGGGCTTATGGGAGCAGGGAGCTAGAAACCCTCAGGCCATCCTCTCATATGTTGTGTTTCTCAGCCATCGACAGTAGTTCTGTTCCCTCAACATAATGTCAATGCTAGTCCTAAAACTGTTTGTAAGGGATCAGTTTTCTATTACTTAAGATTTTAATATGGTAACTTGTGTATTATTTGAAATTTATAACACACCTGTAATGGCTTGTGATGGATTCCAGTAAACCTCTCAGTTTTGATGGTTAAAACTTAGACAATATTGAACACTTTTTTTTTAAATTCAGAAAATCAATTAGTTTGTGATAAAGACATCTTTCATCATGGTAGTGCAATGGCAGTGTAATATCAATATGCAATTATTCATTTGAAACATTTGACTTAGCCTATCTAACAATAGTGAATGAGTATACACATGGCATGTTTTCATGTATAAACCAGGGTTACCAGAATTTTTTTCTCCAAATCTGGGGACGCATCAGAACTTTTTCACCATAATCCGGGAACACTTTCGGCATTGAAATTCAAATATTCCTTCGAGTGCAATGTTCATATCATTTTTATCTGACATAATCATCTTGAAAAACTGAGACACTTTCGTGTCGTTACTGATGCGAAGAACGACATTTTTGTGTTGTTTACTATCCACATGTTCTGTAATGGAGGGTCTTTCACTACTGTTAACGGTGAATGATAGTTCACATAGCAAACAAAATGTGGTGCTCTCATATTTTCCTCGCTTAGTAAATGGAAAATCCTGCAGCACTAATGACACATTTTCTTTTGTTAGAAGAAGACATCGTTAAAACACTAAAACCACAAGAACAAACAACTTGTGTGATCTTGGGCTTCATCACAACAAGCAAAGTTCACAACACCGGAAGATAGTGTTGCCAACTGTGGTAATTAAAATATAGCTTTTATTAATTTATTTATTTCTCAATCAAGGACCTTCTGGGATGTGAAACATGTCAGGGTTAGTATACATACATACAATATGAGTCATAATCATAGTAAAAACAATTATACCTTCCAAAGACAAATAAAGAGAATAAATAACAGTAAACATTAATTTTTACAACCGAATTTTGCAAAAGTCCTTTTGAATGCAATTAATTAATTTGTTAAAATTCTTTAATGGAGTAGGAGGAGTTGCCAATAAGATAATCTCTGTTTTTCTTTAAATATATCTTTATTATCTGCAAACTGTTTTATACCCTTGGGAAGTTTATTAAACAGATGTATACCAGAATAATTAACTCCTATTTGTACAGAGATGTCTGTGTTTTGTGCAAGTTATTTCTGTTTCTTGTATTGAAAATGTGTACCTGTGAATTAGAAGTAAACAGGTTAAAATGATCTATGACAAAGCACAGGAGAGAATATATAAACTGAGAAGTAATTGTAAGAATATTGAGCTTTTAAAAAAGTTGTATGCAAGAATTCTTGGTTTTACCCTACACAGTATCCTAATAGCTCTTTTCTGTGCTATGAAATTTTTACTTTGTAAAGACTATCCCCATAAATTTATGCCATATGACATCACTGAATGAAAATATGAGTACATCTGTTTCGTTAATTCTAGATCTGCTGTTGGGAAAAGTGTTCCTATTGCAAAGGTGGCACTATTTAACTTCTTCAGTAGTGAAGTGATATGTTCGTGCCAACAGAGTTTCTCATCTACTTTAATACCAAGGAATTTTATACTCTTTGTTTCTAATATTGTGTTATTTTTATAGCTTACATGTAAATCTGGCTGTGCATATTTTTTTGTTTTAAACCTAATGTAAAATTTTTTTTTCAAAATATAATTTTAATGAATTTGCCTTAAAACAATTTGCTACTTCATTTACAATAAATTCTAGATTGCTGTTTGGTGTTTTTCTCACAGTCAGGTTAGTGTCATCTGCAAATAAAATACTCTTAACTTTGTCAGATAATTTTCCAGGAAGATCTTTGATGTACAACAAAAAGAGGAGGGGTCCTAGGACAGAGCCTCGTGGAATTCCATGTTTTATTTTCTCCCAGTCTGATGAAGCATCTTTACTTATTTTAGAATAAAAAATGGGAACTTTTGGCATTCAACTTTCCATGTATGACTTAAACCATTTACCTGCAGTTCTATAAATACCATAGTATTCAGTTTTCTTCAAAAGTAATTAATGATATACACAGTCAAATAATTTTGCAAGCTCACAAAATGTTACTACAGGGCTCATTTTATTATACAGTTCCTCAAATGTGTTATTTAAAAATGAATATATAGCCATTTCTATTGATGATCCTTTTTGGAACCCAAATCGTGATTTAGTGAGGATATTATTTTGTGTAACATGTTTTATTACTCTACAGTACATGACTTTTTCTAAATCTTTGAGAATCCTGAAAGTAATGAAATGGGACGATAGCTATCTACACTTGCTGCTTCTCCTTTTTTTAAACAACGATTTTACAACTGCATATTTTAGTCTATTTGGAAACAATCCTTGCATTAAGGATTCATTACAAATGTGGGCAAGTACACGATTGATACAATCTGAACATCTTTTCAGTAATTTGCTTGAAATGTTGCCATAGCTGGAAGAATTTTTAGGTTTTATTTGTTTCATGAGTTTATTTCTGAGACTGAGACTGTTACTGGTGGCAATTGCATTTCCACAAATCTAATTGGGAAAACAGTCTGAAGAAGCCTTATCACACTATGTGGGGATTGCTTTTCTCTGCCTAATTTCTCTACAACTGAAGTAAAATGTTTGTTAAATATTTCACAAACTTCCCCTACTTCACTATGAACAGATCCATTTTGTTCTATTTTTATGTCTTTAGAGTGATTTACAGATTTTCCTGTTTCAGTTTTTATTATATTCCATATTGTTTTTCATCTTATTGTCTGAATTCTCTATTTTCTGTGATATATACCTGTTCTTGGATTTTCTTATTACATTTCTTAGTATTTTAGAATAAAGTTTATAATGATGTTTCAGTGTATAGTTATGATTCTCTTACTTTAAATTACAGGTCCCTTTTTGTTTTACAAGATACTCTAATACTGTTTGTTATCCATCCCTTACCCAGTTCATTGTTTGATTATTGACAACTTTTTTTTTTTTTTTTTTTTTTGAAACGTCCTTCAAAAAGTGTTAGAATTATATTGAGAAAGGAATCAAATTTTTCATTATACCCTGTGCATTGTACACTTCTGACCATTGTTCATTATTTGGGAATCTATGAAATGTTTTATATTGTTTTCATTAATATTTCTTCTATATACCCAGCTTTTCTTTATCTGTTTAATAGTGTTTCTGGACTTGTTACATAACAGATGGGCATAATGATCTGAGATACCATTTATTACTGGAAGTATGTGGTAATTATTGTACTGAGAAATATAAAAAAAAATTATCAATTGCAGTCCTGCTATTATTTTGTATTCTAGTAGGGAAATTTACAAGCGCTGTCAAGTTAAAAAGACAGTATCAAGGCTTCAATATCTAGTCTCTCATTGCTGTGATTGAGAAAGTCAACATTAAAATATCCACATAAAACTAATTGTTTTTTATTTTTGAAACATAGTAGCAAAGACTCTAACTGAGATAGAAACAGTCTAATATTTCCTGTGGGGGCCCTGTAAATTGCTATTACTATGAGCTCTTCCTTACCATATTCTAATTTAGTAACACAGTATTCAAAGTGTTGTTCTATACAATACTTACTTACACTTACACCTACACTGTTGCACTGAATATTATTTTTAACAAAAATGGCAACTCCCCCTTTCTCCATTTTATATATACAGAAATGAGAACTTGGTTTATAATTTGGGATGGACAGCTGAGATATTCCTGTGTCAGACAAATGAGGTTCAGATATGCACAGAATATCTGCATTGAAATTTCTGGAATTTTTAATCTCTTCTAGGCATAAGGTAATGTCATCAGTTTTACTAAATATTCCCCTTATATTTTGATGGAGAATAGTGGTCTGAACACTGATTCAATGAATTTAAATTGTTTACTTTATTAGTACATACTTACTACATGTGAGATGGAATTTCTAATTTCAATAAGTTTTGATCAGGAAAGATGTTAATTTCTTCTAGACATCCTAATACATTTATTTTATTTACCCTAAAAAAGGCCATGACTTAACACCACTTATAACAGGAATACCTCTTTCACTCACCTGATATCCCCTGATCTCATCAGCAATAAGAAGCAATAGCTTCCTTTTACCTCTGAAATTCAGATGGTGTCCATGGCGAGTATAACTGTCCCTATCAATGCAGGCCACATCTATCAAACCAATGTGTGAATTTGCTGGCTGCCAGAGAACCCTTTCCAATGATGCATTTGTATGCCTAATGTTATGCCACATCCAGGGTTTATCATAACGCTCAAGCAAACCCACAAATCCCACATTCGTCTTACGTGTGTTCCTGGAAATGTGAGCATTGTCTTCCTCATTTGAATAATTGAGGTCCTTATCAAGACTATTTCCTGGTCCCCCCTACAATTACAATATAATCCTACTTTGAGAAATCTTTCCCTAAGTCTTCCACATTTGCTACAACACTTCCAAGATCTGCATTTGGTTTGCAAATACTGCAGACTTCATAATCTGGCCCCAATTCAGACTGAACCATCTCACTGATTCCCCTCCCATGACTGCTTCCAAGTAACATTACCTTCCTATGTATAGATACCCCCTGAAAAGTTCTCCCTTTAAAAAATCCCAGATCATTCAGTCCAACTTGACGGTCCTCCAATGGCCGAAAAACATTGGATGTCTCCAGCTGGAAACCATCAGACAGACAGCGTCTCCTACCTCTCCTGCCAGAGCTGACTTCTCTCCACTCACTGTTCTGCCTAAGCCTAAGAACTGAGCTTTCTGCCTTCAGGGCCTTTAAATCCATTTCTGCAGATGCTTGGCTCCAAAACAGAAGGAGCTAAAACTGCCAAAATACCTATAGAGAAATTTATCATTTATAGAGCTTAACATAAAGGGATAATACAAAAATTAAAACCTTTTGGAGCTACTGAATGAAATATAACAATAGCTGGTTTTAGCGAAAAAGTACATATTGTCGGTATGAAACTATCTTCTAACTCCAAAGAGGATCACAGACAGACTTGTTTCAGACAACAAGGGTACATGATTTTCCAAAGAAATTGTGTCCAAGATGCAGCAGCTGTCCAAGATGCAGCAGCATCCTTGTAATTTTCTCTTATTCCTAGACAGGTTCAAGGAAAGAAGTGCTCTTTGTATATTTCTTTCTTTAAAAGAATGCATTAGCTAATCAGAACTTTTAGAAAACTCTTGCTTGATAAAAAAAATATTTCTGAGGACAACACTAAAAATCCGGGGACATTGTGGGGACGAAATCAACGGGGATGTCTGGTAACCCTAGTATAAACCCAACCTTTGCAGACTAAGGATGTTATTCAAAAATGTTTTATATTTCTTGATATAATAATGTATATATTATGCTGTGACTGTTCATCTTATGGTGTGTATTTATCTATTTTGTTATGCAATGGTTTATATGTAAACTTATAACTTTCCACATTCCATAGAGCCAGTCTCTTGTATTGGGATTGATGGAAAATGAATGCATTGTATTGTATTGCTGTACATTGTCTCTCTGCCATTGCACTGCTAACTTTTTCTAGTTGAATAAAACTACTACAATTTTCACTGTTTGTAGTAATAAATTTCCCCTTTTATTTATCTATTTGTTAATAAATAATCTATTTGCATTAATATTTTTCATTTTTTCTTTCCATCGGTTGTTTGGATATTTTTTGTGGTCGTGATGAAATATGTTTTCATTATAGATGGCTTTCCACACTGGTTATTGTGAGACTGTATTGTTTGACAGCTGGACAATAAGCTCCGTTGGTGGTCTAATTGGCTCAATTATAGGAATTATATTCATGGCTGCACTGTATGAAGGGCTCAAGTATTACAGGTATAAGTATAATAAATGTTGGTACTCTAGTTATGTAGTTATTAACTAACATGTTTGATATTACTCCACATTTATTTTATTTTCTTAGGGAATATTTGTTTTGGAAAACATACAATGCTCTTCAGTATAGATCTGTCTCGCTACCAGCGGAGAAAGGAGTAGTATCAGAAGACAATCAGATTGTTCAGTAAGTATTTGTAATCTTATTGCAAACAAAATGAAATGACTTTATTGTTCATTCTAGACCTCTATTTTACAAGGGGAGATTTTTTTTTTGTAAAATTATAACTGAAATCGTAATTTCTTTCCTTACAATTACTTTTTCAGAATTTGTTTAAGCTGCAAACATTTGTTTATAATTATCATATAGTGGTTTTAGTATGTGCACTAAGTTTGAATTGTTTTTGTTTCCTCCATTTGCTGCTACAGTATGGTTGGAGAAGTGATTCATAAACAACCGTAAGTTTCAACCACTTTGAATACATGCTTGAGATTTCTTTTTTCTTTGGTTGGCTGCTAGTAGCACAATTTATTTAAAGCATGCTCTATTGAGGCAAGCCTTGTTTCATCATAAAAGTTGTAAAAGTTTTTTTATGTATATAAAAAAGTTGAAATGGATATTTGTGGTGTTTGTTTATAGATTATCACTACTTTCAGTTGAAATTTCTTGTATACTTCTGGTTGTTACACTTGATCCCACCTAGTTTCCGTCCCCTCCTTTTCCTGGGTGAATACTGTGAATTTCCATACTACAAAAATTACACTTTACATTAAATAAAATTAACGCTCAATGTTCAGACCACGGCTTACATGATTCACAAACATGATTGCCTTTATGTGCCCCCTTTGAGATAGTTCAGAAATTAATACAGGCCAAAGCTAGTACAGGCCTAGCAAGCTAGTAGTGTAGTTCTGTGGATATAAGGTATTCTTGAGAGGCAATTCTCAGGAAGCAAAAAGTGAGTAAGTTAATAGCCAGGGAGATGTAAATGAGAACAGGTGTGCCACAGTGTAGTGTATTGGGACTATTACCATTCATTATTCTTATGAATGATTCTGTTGTTTGTCTACAGTCAGCAGTTAGGCTATTAGCAGATGGCATAATGCTGTATAATAGGATTATGTCTAGAGAGGATTGTGAGCAAATGCAAAAGAATCTAGACTGGATATTTAGTTGTGTGGATATGCATGAAATAAAGATAAATGCCAAGAAGGGTACACTTACTAGATATTCAGATAGGAAACTAAAGATTTTGTACAATTATTCAGCGTAAGGGGAATTGTTAAAGGAAAAAATTTATATATACCTGAGAATATCAGTTGACAGTAAGCAAAACTGCACAGGACACACTGTGGATGTTGTAGGAAAATGGATTCAGAGTATTGCATAATTTAGAGAGGATAATGAGAGATCGTACTGGGGAAGTAACAGAGATAGGTTATGAATTTTTGGTCAGGTACTTGTCAGATTATTGTAGGATGATATTGGGCTCATCATTATGGGTGTCAAATACTGGAGTAGGAGAGCGCATAAAGGAGGGCAGCTAGATTTGTGAAAATTACCAAAGGATGCACTCTGTAACTGAATAGATTAAAGTTTTGGGTTATTTGAGGATAGAAGGACAGTGGAGAGAATTGTGATCATGTACAGTGCATTCAATGCTGGTGAGGCCTGTATAAATATTGGTAGAAGATATAGAAACAATGTGTGAAAGGAAAGAGAGAACCATGGTAATAATTAGGGAGAAGAGTGATTGACAAGTTGCTTATGGAAGTAGTATATGCCTCAGATTGTAAAGGATATTAAGGTACAAATGTGCATGGATTATAACTAGATGGGTAGGTAAATCGCACCGGTGCTCGAGCTCCAGCATAATTTATGACAAGCTGATCTTATTTGGCTAAAATATGACCTTAAATTTTTACATCAAATTCAGTGTAATAATAATAATAAACTGAACACATTTTTTGCTTTTAATAGCCTTAACCTCAAGTTTGATGTCCAATGTAAATACCTAAGATGGCCAAGCAGAGTGACTTTAATGATTGAAAAATAACAACCATAGGAAGGACTTCATTGAATTGTAAAGTACAATTTTATTCCACATTTTTTTTTTCAGCCATAAAGTTTTCCCATATGGTTTTAATTAAATGGATGTGTTTAACTTAAAATGAATTGCTACAAAAAGCAAACTTAAAGTATTCTTGCAATGCATTTCCTCATAACCTCAATTTTGTTATATCTGTGGCCACTGCTAGTCCGCCAACAAAGGTCATGTGTGTGACGTTAGTTTGTGCAATAATATAGAATTGGAAAAGGATCAAAGCTCTCGATCCCTTGATCAGATCTTGCTAATTTATGAATATGACCTGTAGTTTATCCATAGGGATCATTCTGCAAAATTAGGATTTCTGTTAATAATAAATAATATAATATGCCAAGATGGATGGGGTGCTACTTTCATTGACTGATGCAAATGATGCATGGATAGATATATCTTACATGGGTGGAATATACATTCCAGGATCCAACACATGACAAAGCAGGCCACAAAACACAAGGTGGGAGTATTGGTGATGGGGGGAGGGCTAAATACATAAAGATGGCCAAGCAGAGTGACTTTAATGATTGAAAAATAACAACCGTAGGAAGGACTTCATTTAATTGTAAAGTACAATTTTATTCCACTTTTTTTTTCAGCCATAAAGTTTTGCCATATGGTTTTAATTAAATGGATGTGTTTAACTTAAAATGAAATGCTACAAAAAGCAAACTTAATGAAAGTATTCTGGCAATTCATTTCCTCATAACCTCAATTTTGTTGTTGTATCTGAGGCCACTGCTAGTCCGCCAACAAAGGCCAGGTGTGTGACGTTAGTCCATGTGAATTTCAGAGTGGTGGCGGGATTGAGTTTATTGAGGAAGCTGATTAAGTTATCTTCCCCATGGGCCCAGGTCATGAAAATGTCATCAGTGAATCTGACCCAGATGGACTTTAGCTAATAATGACTGTTCCAGGCGACCCAAGTAGAGGTTAGCATACTAGGGAGCTGTACGGGTGTCCATGGCCATGCGGTGAACTTGGTGGTAAATTTTGCCATCGAATGAGAAAAAGTTATTGTTCAGTAATAGCTTGGCCAGGGTGATTAGGAAGGATATAGTGGGGAGGCTGTTTGGGAGATTCTGGTCTAGGAAAAATTTTCATGGTGCTGAGACCATGACAGTGGAGAATATTGGTATATAGGGAGGTCACATCAATCTTTACTAGGAAGGGGGAAGATGTGTGGGCACAGTCGACAACCGAAAGAGGAAGTGTCGGGTGTCTTTGATGTGGGAGGGAAGCTGACTGACAATGGGCTGTAGATGCTGGTCCACCAGGACAGAGATATGCTCAGTTGGTGAACCGTATGCAGTCACTATGGGGCATCCTGGGTTGCCAGGCTTATGAACTTTGGGAAGTAGGCATAGGGTAGGTGTGTGCGGCTTTTTTGGTGTGAGAAGCGAAACAGAATGAGGAGTTGAGGCCTTGGAGGGGTCCACTAAACTGTATATAATCTTTTATTCTTTAATTGACTGCAGGTGTGGGATCATGGTTGAAGGGGGTAGTATGTGTTAGTGTCAGACAATTGACGCAGTACTTCACTAATATAGTTACAACGATTCATGACCACCATCATTCGGCCCTTATCTGCTGGTAGAATGATAATGTCTGGATTATAGGAAAGCTCCCTGATGGCCCAAATTTCTGAAGGAGTCATATTGGTGCCACTGGATAGTGATTTCACAAAACTGGGAGAACCCAAACTGGTGGAAACCAGATCTTGAAACAAGTGGAAAAGGTGGTTTTGTGGGAGAGGTGGTGGGTCAAGAATGGAGGGTGGTTGGAATTTTGGAGACTGAACTCCAGGTCACTCTCAGTGCCTGGATTACTGCTCTTCAAGGCAAAGTGGTACCTCCAGCAGAGAGTGCAGCAGAATGGTGGTCTGGTCAAATTTGGGAGTGGGTGAGAAAGTGAGACCCCTGGAGAATACTGAAAGTTGCCTTTTTCCCCACTCTCAGAACCACAGATTAATAATAGACAGTTTGATATATACATTTTTCACTGCCCTCTACCTTGGTGAGTAGTGGGTCTGCTTTCTTTATCCTTTGTTTTTCTTCAATATCTCTATATATAGTCTAGGAATCTTCCATAGATATTTGTGGTAATTAGGTTTGTACATTTTAGTTCCTAACCTCATCCTTATAATTATTGCTTAACTTCTCAACTTCCAGAATATTTTTTACAGGAGGAAGCTGTTGCAGCTTGATTAAATTTCAAATTTATCAAGACCACTTTCTGGTTTTTAATTTAGTAGTTTTCTGTTCCATTCTGCTTAATTTTGAGCCTTCAGGGAAGACTTGTGCCAAGATTTTTTTTTTTACTCCAAAGTCATTTGACATTCTAGAACGGCTGAGGTCTTTTTTTTTTTTTTTATTCTGCAGTAGGTGTTGGCTAATCTATATATAACTTATTCAGACTGGTACTAAATCAAGTGTGCTGGATTACCAGTAGTTCATTAGATCTGATTAATTCTTTCTGAATTGATTTTTTACCAGTAAATCAATGCAGGGAACTTAGTTTGTAGTCTCAAAAACATAGTCTATTTTTGTAAATAGTTTTTACCAATTGTGAAAATGCTGATGCTTGTGAATGATTTCATTTTTATAAAGCTCCTTTTTATGTGATCTTCTCTCATATTTACTTGTGCTGTAACAGTGCCTGCATCTTCTGTTGCAATAAGTACAAGAAAAGTCATCAACCTTAGCACTTCAAGTATTTTCTTTCTCCATGCTTACAATCATCATCATGATGATACACTCTTTTCTATTCCCTTATTCCACATACCCAGTGATATTCCGCAAGCTATATTCCTTTTTAAATTTCAAATTGCACACTCTTTTGGCTTCTTTCATCGCTCTAGCTCTTCATGTGTCCATACTATTAAAATCTTGACATAGAGGATGGTGGGCGAGCGGTAATGCTCTGGCCTTACATTTTCAAGGACGCAGGTTCAAATCCCTATCTGGCTATCCAGATTTCGCTTTTCCATGGTTTCCTGGAATCACTCCAGGTTAATGCTTGATTGGTTCCTGCAAAAGGCCATGGTCAACTTCCCTCCCATTCCTTGCCTCAAGTCCTTTCCCATCTCCTAATGACTTCAGCATTGACAAGGTGTAAAATCATAACGGAAAAAAAGGAATTGTGATCTTTCAGTTCTATCCTGTGTAGCTACCTCTTAGACTGCTTCACATGCTCATTCCAAAACTAGTCCAAACTTGCTGCACCAACCTTATTCCTCTGAAACTTCATTTCTGCGGTTTGAATTCTACTACTATCTCTGTATGTTAATATTGGTACAAAGAAAGTTATGTAAATAATATTTGTGAACTTCTTTTGTACCCCCCTGCCCCAAATCAGGCCTCTGATATTGTTGTAGAATTCCTGTGATTTTCTATCTTTCATTTATTTTGTTCCTAATCCTCCCATTCTCTCTTATCACGTAATACCGGGTTTTCTTATCTGTCTATTGCAGCTACGAAATAAGACTTTGTTATGGGATATCCATTTCGGTTTATTGTACCATCATCGGTGCCAGTTTTTGTATATTAAATTATAGTTTGGAACTGTTCCATATCAGTTTTGTTCCTGCTTCTTGAGATTTTCCACTCGCTGTACATTTTAGTATATAAAACATGTTTACACACGTTACTATTTCAGATGTAATGTCTAAAATAAGCATTTGCTATCCAGATGTTGCTTCTTAAATAAGCATTTGCTATTGTTTATGTTTGATTTTCAAAGATGTTAACTGTCTATGCAAATGTATTACCAACCTATTTTATTTTGTTTCATGAGGTTAAGTTTTATCTTTGCCATGGAAGTGTGTTTGAATTCGAGTTCATTTTTAGTGCCCTGTATAATGTCTGATTCGTGTGATGGACGTATTCATTGATCATGTTTTCTCCTTCATTTAGTGCTTTCTGTATATAAAAATTTTCTTGATTTGTCATCATGTTTTTCCTGTAGATTGTCAATATTTGTATTCTGTTCCTATTTCTGTGTGTTCATACTTGTTTCCAATTAAATGTTCTACAAAGGTAGAATGATTAGAGCATCTTAATGCCCTTATGTGCTCTTTGTATCGAATTTTGAATTTTCTGGCCATTTGTCCAATGTAAATAGCCTTACACTGTTGGCATATCAATTTATATATTCCTCACTATTGATATTTACTTTCAGCTGTATTCCTATTAAAGTGTTTTTGAACAGTGTTGTTACTTCTGAAAGTCATTTTTTCTGAGAATGTTACTTATTCTGTATGTGTTTGTGGACAAGTAGGTCATTGTGTGCCACAGGGTAGTGTATTGGGACCATTGCTGTCCATAATTCTAATGAATGACTGTGTTGATGGGTTACGGTCAGAGTCTAGGTATTTTGCAGATGATATAATGGTATAAAATAGGATCAAAACATGTGAAGACTGTGAACAGCTGCTGGGTGACCCGGATAGAATATCTAAATAGGTTGGTCAGAATGGAATTAAGATAAATGCCAAGAAAAGTCAGCTTATTAGGTACATAGATAAAAAAACAAAAGTTAATTATGATTATAGAGTGGGGTCAGAATTGCTTATTGAAGGCTTGAAAAGTAAATAGGCTATCTTGGCATAACATTTGATAACAAACTCAATTGGCCATAGCAAATTGGGCCGATGGTAGGAAAAGGTTACAAAATCCTTCATTTACTGGAGACGGTAATGAGAGGTTGTACCAGAGAAGTTAGGGAGTAGGGTTACAAAACTTTGGTCAGATCATTGGTTGAGTATGGTGGTGGTGTTTGGGACCCACATTTTGGGTATCAAATACATAAGTTGGAAGATGTGCAAAGAAGAGCAGCTAGATTTGCGGGAGCCAGTCAGTAACTAATATGATAAAGGAGCTGGCTGGATTGGGAGTCATTGGAGGAAAGGAGGAGGGTGAAGAGTGTGCTGGGAATGTACAGGGCATATGTTGGTGATGGAACTTGAAGGGATATTGGTCAAAGAATTGGGAATAGTGCATGGAAGGGGAAAGATGACCATCACCACAAGCTTGCGCTTGATTTCATGCATAAGGGAGAGAGAAAGTTTTCTTTTGTTGGTAAGGGTGTCAGGGATTGAAACAAATTACCAATTGTAGTGATGAATAATTTTCCAAAAACGCTTAAGGAATTTAGAACTAAAATTTGTAAATCAAATAGTAAATAGGGGAGGAATTTAACATTCCAATCGTAAAAGAATTTAAAAAAAAATATGTTTATAAAATAGGGGTAAATGGATGACTCGGGGAATTGCCACTGGAGTGATAGCTCCATTGCAATTAAATTAATAATGATAGTAAACATAATTGTCTGTTTTCTTGTTGTGTGTCATTAGTGAGTGTGGTTTGGGTATTTTCCTGATGGGCTGGGTGTGTTCGCTGGCTGTATTTGCATATTTGTTTTTTAATTTTGTAATTAGTCTTCTGTACCATGTTGGTGTTATAGCCAGTATTCAATGCTATCTGCATAATATTCTTGCGTTCTGTTGTATAATTTTCTTTGGTGAGGGGTATCTCATTCATTCTGTGTAACATGTATCTGATAGCAGCTTGTTTGTGGTTGATGAGGTGATTGGAAGTTGCATTAATAATAATGTCTGTGGTGGTTGGTTTTCTGTAGATGCTGATACTATGTTTATTATGTATCTTTTTTTTTATTGTTTTGTCTAGGATTTGTATCCATTTTGTTTATTTTTCAGTGGTGATGTTTTTGTGTATTTGGTCTTATCATTTTGAATTTCATGCAAATATGTATTCCTTCTTCTTTATCTCTCACTCTGACCTTCAATGTTCTATGTCAAGACATAATGGAAGTAGGTTTGAATATCTGAATGGAAAAAAAGTAAAAAATAAAAAAAGTAATGAAATTAGACAGGGTTTCAAAATATCAAAAGGCCCTTAACCAAAGTTCAACATTTTAAATAATAAAATGTTCTCTCTATATTTTTTTAACTACCAAATCAATTTACTTTTTCTTTTTGGCAGAAACCATTTGCCAAGACTAAAGTAATTTCAAATTATCCATTAGGATGTCTCTATAATATACAAAATATTTCTTTTCGAAATGTTCCTTTTACGAGTTCAAAAATTAATCTCTACTCAATGCGACTGTTTTTTTGAACCAAAAACCACACAGTATCTTAATGCTGGGAATACACATCAGATAGTTGGCTCCAATCCGATTTCACACACATGCACTCACAGACGTGCTCAAATTTATTTTTTATTTAATAATGTATTTTGAACACACATATTAACTGTGCTTATTATATTAAGACCACAGAATACCTTATAAATTTTACATTCACAAAATCACTAGGGCTATTAAAAAATTGAACATAAAAAAACAATGTTTTGTTTTATTTAATTTAATGTATTTGTAACGCACATTATTAAATAAATTTTAGCTTTCTGCAATTTTCCATATAAACTTTAACTATGCAAAATCTCACATTCTGCCATGCACACAATATCCTTATACCATAAAAGGATATGAAGTTTTTGCTTCACATATTAATATATAGATTTACATGTAGTTCATGGGGAAAATCCAGATTATATCTTTCCTCTCAAAGCACATATTGTGTCACCAATTTTTTAATCCAAATTCTTCTCGAGTATTAATATTTTGTCCTTATTATGACATTTTTCATTGTTCTCCACACAAAATAATCCACACGGGTTAGGTCGAATGACCTTAGTGCCCATTAATTATGGCCATATTTACCAATCCGGTTGTTATATTCTATTATTTTAAAATTCTGGTGTAGTTATGCTAACATGTATCAGACCACTGTCATGTTTATAAAATATTTCAATTCTGGATTCTTCAAGCTGATCAAAGAGGGTATTTTTCAATAACTGTAAATAAACTGGCCTTGTTGCATTTCTGTATTTATTTATTTATTTATTTATTTATCAATCTTGTTCCATGGATCCCTGTTGAGGAAATACCTCTGGGATGTGAAACATGTCATTGTTGATACATATACACATAATATGAGTCATATCATAGTAAATATATACATATTTTACAAATACAAGAAATAATAATAAACATACATTTTTGCAACTGAGTTTTGCAAACGTCATAATGAGTACAATTAATTATTTTCTTCAAATTCTTGAATGGAGTAGAAGGAGTTGCCAATAAGATAATCTCTAAGTTTTTGTTTGAATACATCTTTATTATCTGAAAGCTGTTTTATACGATTAGGTAGTTTATTAAACAGATGTATCCCAGAATAATTAACTCCTCTTTGTACTAATGACAGAGATGTTTGTGTTTTATGCAAGTTATTTCTGTTTCTTGTATTGAAACTGTGTACCTGTGAATTAGGTGTAAACAGGTTAAAATTTTCTATGACAAAGCTCATGAGAGAATATATATACTGAGAATACATTGTAAGAATATTCAGTTTCTTAAAGAGTTGTCTGCAAGAAGTTCTTGGTTTTACCCTACACAGAAACCTAATAGCTCTTTTCTGTGCTATGAAAACTTTTTTACTTTGTGAAGAGTTTCCCCAAAAAATTATGCCATATGACATTACTGAATGAAAATATGAGTAGTACACCTGTTTCATTAATTCTAGATCTGCTGTTAGAGAAAGTGTTCGTATTGCAAAGGTGGCACTACTTAACTTTGCCAGTAGTGTAGTGATATGATCATGCCAACAGAGTTTCTGATCTATTTTAATACCAAGAAATTTTATACTCTCTGTTTCTAAGATTGTGTTGTTTTTATAGTTTATACATATATCTGGCTGTGCATAGTTTTTTGTTTTAAACCTAATATAATGTGTTTTTTCAAAATTTAATTTTAATGAATTTGCCTTAAACCAATTTGCTACTACTCTAAGTACTTCATTTACATTAAATTCTATAGTACTGTTTGGTGTTTTACGCACAGTAAGGTTAGTGTCATCTGCAAATAAAACACTCTTAACTTTGTCGGATAAATTTCCAGGAAGGTCATTGATGTATAACAGAAAGAGGAGGGGACCTAAGACAGAGCCTTGTGGAATTCCATGTTTTATTTTCTCCCAGTCTGATGAAGCATCTTTACTTATTTTAGAATCAAAAATTGAAACTTTTTGCATTCGGCTTTCAATGTATGATTTAAACCATTTACCTGCGGTCCCAAAAAATACCATAGTATTCCATTTTTTTTCAAAAGTAATTCATGATTTACACAGTCAAATGCTTTTGCAAGATCACAAAATATTCCTACAGGATTCATTTTATTATTCAGTTCCTCAAATGTGTTATTTAAAAATGAATATATAGCCATTTCTATGGATGATCCTTTTTTGAACCCAAATTGTGAATTAGTTAGGATATTATAGTGTGTAACATGTTTTATTACTCTTCTATACATGACTTTTTCAAAAACCTTTGAGAATGTTGAAAGTAATGAAATGGGACGATAGTTGTCTACACATGTTACTTCTCCTTTTTTAAATAATGGTTTTACAACAGCATATTTTAGTCTATCGGGAAAAACACCTTGTATTAAGGATTCATTACAAATGTGAGCAAGTACATGACTGATACAGTCTGAACATCTTTTCAGTAATTTACTTGAAATATTGTCATAGCTGGAAGAATTTTTAGGTTTTAATTGTTTAATGAGTTTATTTATTTCTGAGACTGTTACTGGTGGCAATTTCATCTCCACAAAGCTATTTGGGAAAGCAGTCTCAAGAAGCCTTAGAGCACTATGTGGGGATTGCTTTTCTATGCCTAATTTATCTACTACTGACGTAAAATGTTTGTTAAATATTTCACAAACTTCCCCTACTTCACTATACACATATCCATTTTGTTCTATTTTTATGTCCTTAGAGTGATTTACAGTTTTTCCTGTTTCAGTCTTTATTATATTCCATATTGTTCTCATTTTATTGTCTGAATTTTCTATTTTCGCCGATATGTACCTGTTCTTGGCCTTCCTTATTACATTTCTTAGTATTTTAGAATAAAGTTTATAGTGAACTTTCAGTGCATAGTTATCCGATTCTCTCATTTTTAAATAAAGGTCCCTCTTTGTTTTACTAGAGATTCTAATACCCTTTTTTATCCATCCCATGCCCAGTTCATTGTTTGGAGTGTTGAGAATTTTCCTTTTTTTGAAACTACCTTCAAAAAGTGTTAGAAATATATTCAGAAAGGAATCAAATTTAGCATTAACACCCTGCGCATTATATACTTCTAACCAGTTTTCATTGTTTAAGGTATCTATGAAGTGTTTTATATTATTTTCACTAATATTTCTTCTATAAACCCAGCTTTTCTTTATCTGTTTAACAGTGTTCCTGGACTCGATACATAATAGCTGGGCATCATGATCTGAGATACCATTTATTACTGGATGTATGCTGTAATTACTGCACTGAGAAATATCCATAAAAAAATTATCAATTGCAGTCCTGCTATTATTTTGTATTCTCGTAGGAAAGTTTACAAGTGCTGTTAAGTTAAAAGACAACATCAAGGCTTCCATATCTAATCTATCATTGCTGTGATTCAGAAAGTCAACATTGAAATCTCCACATAATACTATTTGTTTGCTATTTGTAAAACTTAGTAGCAAAGACTCTAAATGAGATAAAAACAGTCTGAAATTACCTGAGGGGGCCCTGTAAATTGCTATCACTATCAGCTCTTCCTTACAGATGCCTTAATAATGTTTTTTTAGCTACATTAGCCTAAACCTTTTTGTTGAAGTGGTGTTGAGATGCACCAGGACAAGTTTGGTGCAAATTTTTGAAAGTTAAGTACATCGTATTTTGTAAGTTGACTTGTCTGGTCGCTGTGCTTCAAGAAATGAACTTTATGCTTTACATGATCTATCATCAAATCTATAAATTTTTGTGTCAACAGTGTATCAATCCACAAAAGAGCTTGGATGGATTGATAGTGGTAAGAATGCAGTCCTTCATTCCCCCCACAGACTGATGCTTTTACCCAAATGGCAAGCTAGTCTCCTTGAGCTTTTTGAGCTTTAATAATAAATTGAGAACGTGGGCTACAGTTTATGTTTCATGGTGACAGATTTTAAGTTAACAGATCCATCAGAATTCCTTCCTGAAACTGGTGATTGATGTCTGTCAGCAAGTGGCAGTTGGAAAACTGGCAGAGGTACTTATTTCGAGCTGTTCTAGCACTGTAAAAAAAAGAAGTAATGGTGATCAATCAATAGGACACAACTAAAAAAAATGAAATAGTGTATCTGCCCCATTCATATGTTCACTTAAGGACCTAATCCCCTGTATTTATTTCCTTTCAAGCAGTGTAAACTGGGTCCATGTTGTTACACATCTGAATAAGTAAAATATTCAACTTTTTTTCCATTTAACAATTTTTTCAACTGGCAAAAAATTATAGTTTCAATGCGGTTATCATATCGTTTAAGGATTTTGTAACTGCATAACGCAGAAATAATTTTGCATTTTCCAAGTACAGGTAGTTACCAGATTGAAGATATATGCACAGCTTTCATGGGGACATTGGACATTACATCCTACTGGGCCCATCAATTATCCCAAACCCACAAAAATAGACCACAATCCAGTTCCAGTCCCAGTCACACAATTCTACCCAGGCTTCAAATCCACTAACAGAATCCTCCGGCAGGGTTACGATTTCCTCCAAACCTGCCCAGAAATGAGACCCATTCTTCCAAAAATCCTCCCTGCCCCTCCCAGAACTTCTTTCAGCGGGCCTCCATACCCCAGTGAACTCCTAGTCTTCAAACATAGTTTTCCTCATCCCAACAGTCAGCCCCAAGGCTCTTTCCCATGCAATAGACCCTGCTGCAAGATGTGCAACATACACCATCCCACCACCACTTTCACTGGGGAAAGCTGTCTGATCATAGGACGTGCCACCTGCAAAACTTCCCCTGTAATTTACCAGTTAACATGCAACCACTGTCTGGTTTCATATATATGATTGACTGCAAATCCACTTTTCGTAAGAACAAATGGCAAACGACAGACTGTATTCACATGGAACCTAAAACGACCAGTAGCTTACCATGCCATCATCCATGACACAAATAATTTCAACTCTTGTTTCATGGTCTGTGCTATCAGAGTCCTCTATAATAGCAGTAGCTCCTCTGAACTCAGTTGGTAGGAACTTGCCTACCACTAAAAACCAGGCACAAGGCAACCATATGGTCTCAACTTAAAATAATACCCAGTAATTATTATTATTTTTCCACCACTAACCTGATGTTTACTTCATAGTCTTTTTTTTATTATATATATATATTTTGGAACAGGGTTCAGAGTAGGGGTGTTTACTTAGAAAGTACATTCATGTTTTTATTTGATGTAAAACATTGGAACCCTACATCGATGTTTATCGATGCATCGCTTAAAAACGTCGATGATTTTTCAACATCGTATACTTTTATGTTTTTTTGTTTTTTAGGTCAACAAATACAAAACAACAATATTTGTCGGCGATTGTCATTTCATTTCTCTCTTACCTGTTCCTTTGAAATCACTGAGAGACAATTTGACATTGGTTTGATATTCAACATTCCCAGTTGAATGCAGATAGTTCGTTGTCTTTCGTTTGGTCCGAAAGAACACAGAGTAACACTAATACTAGCAGTTTAGTGCTGCAGCTATAATGATGTGTTATGCTTATTTTGTTTATGGCTTTACACCTCATCGACATCGAGGTCATTAGAGGTGGTAAATGACTGGGGGCAAGGAACAGGAAGGAATTCGGCCTTATGAAGCCTTCAACTGGAATGGTTTGGGGAAGCTACGGAAAACCCAACCCCGGATGCACAGATGGGGATTTCACCCAACATTAAAAAATTAATGTTATGATCTTGTGTGTTGGTTAAGTAGTGTTGTACGAGTGAGGTATACCTTCATGAGTGAAACAGAAACTACAGATTAACAGAAATATTTTATTACGATATCAGAACATCACCATAAAAAACCAGGCATTACATACTAAGTCTAAATCTGCGTAAAATATCAATTTTACACCTTTAACCACTTAACAATGGTGTTGGACAAACTTTGCAGAAACAAAAGTTTACTCAATTGTTTTCCGTTCATTCTGTTCCTTTGCTGACTGCATATTTGAGCAGCCTTCGAAAATAAACGTTCGGATGCAACAGAAGTCCCAACAATAGTCGATCAGATGTTGCCCGAACCCGGTTAATATCTAAATATCGAGTAATTGTTTTAGAGTAATAATATCTTATTTAGATTCACAGCTAACACCGGCAGACAGTAGGAGTGAACCTAAGAAACTGATTTTATTCATTCACTCATATAGACAGGTTAGCCAACCGCAAGAAAAATTCATTTTCACCGTTGTTGTGTCCCGCTAACTGCTCACAGGTGTCACCAATTGTTAATGGCAGATACTTTAAGCTGAAATAATTTAATTTAATCTTGAATAAATTTAGTAATCTTAACATTTATTTCTATTATTTTTGTCATAATTAGCCAGAGTTAATTTTTTATTGATTCGATGTTTTTATTAAAAGAAATCAATGCATCGAATAGAAAAATTCTTTGTCAAAACATTGAATTAAACTGATGTTTAATGAATATTCCTAGCTCAGAGTGATTAATTGTGGTTTGCTGTGCATTTTTAGTTGATACCTTGAAATATAATTACCTCTTTATTTTTGGTGTAGCAAAAATTTAAAGGAAAAAATGTTAAGAGTGTGTTGTGTAAATTGTTGACAGAATGTAAGTATGTGTTCTCAGATATCACTCATATTGCTTTAGCATCTCAAAATTGCCAGTAACAAGTTTTGTATTTACTTTTAAACTTTGTCAGATCACTCTTGGTCCAGGTCCTGATCCATTTACCAGTCTTGGTACATGTTGGTGTCTGACTACTTAGTGCTTTCTGTTAACTTTACTCTTAAACCACTGGTTTATGGCAGCTACAGTCAAACCTGGGTAAGCAAGAGTTAAAGGGACCGCATTTTTTTTTTTTTTTTCACTTATGGAGGTTTTTCACTAACCAAGGTTTTTCGCTTATACAGGTACAGGAGTGGCTTTTCTCACTTATAGAGGTTTAAAGAATACAGCAAATATGTAGTGATAAATATGTGTGTATTCTATTGGTATTCATTAGAATTTTACATATATGCTTACAAAAAGAAAACAAACAAACCTTACACTTAGATTTACTTAAAGAAACTCGTTAATTTCTTCTGCATTTCTGTTTCTGCATTTTGTACATGTTTTTCCAGTTCATAAGTCTTATCAAATATTGTTTTCTCAACCACTGCCGAGTATTCAAAAAAATGGTGGAGTGTCTGCAGTGCATTCAAACCTTCTTGCTTCTTTGGTATGTTATTTACCTCTGTTTCCAAAATCTGCGATCGGTCAGCATCATGTTCACTGTCATTTCCATCAGTACACGTACTCACACAATTCTTAATGATATCGTCGTCGGTGTGTTCTCCGGTGGTAGCCACGTCATCGTCAATCTGAATGAAGTACTCGAAGATTGGCGTTAACATACTGGTTTTGCGAAACACAAGCTTGGTCCATTCCTCATTGGTAGGTCTAACTTCAACCTCATTTTCCTCTGGCAATAATTCATGTTTATCTGTACTGACCCAAAACCCAGCTTTCTTGAACCCATTTTTGATAGCAACGTCACTTACAAGTGTACCATGCCCTCCTTGCAAATTTCATGGCTAGAAGTATGTTAATCTCAGGGCTATTGTTTCTTTCCAGGAACATAAGAGTATATTTAATGACTGCTCTGTGATAAAAGCGTTTGAATGAGTGTATGATACCATGATCTAATGGTTGAAGTTTACAGGTGGTATAGGCCGGCAAGAACATGACTCTTATGTTTGCAAGTGTTGGGAAGTTCGGGTGGGCAGCATAGTTGTCAATGAAAACCACAATTTTTTTCGTTTTATCTTCATTCCTTGTCAACTTTTTTCAACCAATTTCTGAATAATATCTTTGTCATCCAAGCCTTTGTATTACTGGCATAATCAACAGGTAGAGTCTTGACACCTTTGAAACATCTAGGTCACTTTGATTTCCCTATTATGAAAAGGGGAAGGTTGTCCACACCAGTCATGTTTACACATTGGAGAATAGTAAGGCGTTCCTTGCTTTGTTTTCCTCCATGGCATTTTTCGCCTTTAAATGTAAATGTTTTATCTGGAAGGCATTTGAAGAACAAAGCAGTTTCATCTGCATTGTAAATATCGTTTGGATCATACCCTTGTAAAATACTTGGCAGATCTTCATTCCATTGGTTACACACACCTTGGTGCACAGATTTACTTTCCTGGCTGCTTTTTTGAAAGCAATATCACGATGCTTTTTGAAACCCTCTAGCCAGCCATTACTAGCTGAAAAATTCTGAATTTCCAGTTTTGCAGCAAATTCTTTAGATTTTTCTTTCAACAAAGATCCATCAATGGGAATGTTCTTATCGAGGGTTTGTTTTATCCATTCTAACAGGCACTTTTCAATGTTGGGAAATTCAGAAAGACGACTCCTCTTAATATTTCCATGTCCCTCAGAGCACTGAGACTTTATAGAATCTTTTGATTTGATAAAAGGTCAATTATGGTACACCAAACTCGCTCTGTATTTCATTTCGCTATTTCCCGCTCTCGAACGCAGTCACTATTTTATCACTTAACGACAACACTTTGATTTTTTTCTTTTGATGTTTTGAGTATGTGTCAAACCTTGCTTCGCATTCGATAGTTATCAACTAAAGTAACAATTGGCGATTCGAACAGAATACAACCATGTAAGTTAGTTCCATGAAGTTTAAGAATGGATCATAAATAACAATTGTTAAATACACTCGACTGTCACTTATAGAGGTAAAGACAAGTAAGTCTCATTTATAGAGGTCCGTGAGGGAAAAACGAACCTCTTTTATAGAGGTTTCTGTTTCTCACTTTCAGATGTTTTTAGAGGTTAAAATGACAGGACCTGACAATTATTCTCACTTGTAGAGTTTTCTTGCTTATCTGATTCTCACTCAGCCAGGTTTGACTGTATTGATAACTATCAGATTTACTGACTGCTTTGGTCAACAGTTACCAATTTATATATATATATATATTTAAAAAAAACTTTCATGCATACAACCAAGTCAGCTCTCCACATAAACTGCCCTCACTTACACTAGCTATTAAGTATACCTTCTCCCTCAGTGAGCTTGGCTCAACAACTGCCCCAGCTGGGCAGATGTGATGTCTGTACAACACCTGTTGTCTCCCCAAACAGCTGAGTTACTTTGGCACTGACAAAATATATTCATCCATAGCTAAATGGTAGCTACAATTTATATTTGCACCTCTCTTCCCCCTCCCGAAATATTGATTATCTGAAAGCAGTAATCAAAATCTGAAAATGAGAAGATCTTCGCTCTTTGCCAAAAAGCAGACAAACCTTTTGATTAAATAACTTCTCAACTGGTCAGTTTTAGATTATTAAATGAAGTAAGTCTCGTAATCATGGAAATTAGAAAAATTTCAATGAAGCTGATGAAACACGATATTCAAGAAAACCATACATTGAAATAAAAGTAATGAGGGATAGGGAAAATAACCAGTCACTTATCACAGATGAAAGCAGGAAAGGGGGGGGGGAAACACACACACACACACACACACACACACACACACACACACACACACACACACACACACACACACTTTTATTATTTTGGTTTAAAACTGTTGGGTTTTAAATATGCTGTAAACACATATTTAACATGAGGTATTTATTTTGTATTAAAAATACATGAAACCTTAGAATGAAATGTAGCAGAGAGCAGTTTGCACATTATAATAACAAACACAGTTTATACGTTGATGACAGAGTACAAACTATGCTACAACAATGATTTTACGAAGTATTGAAGGTGGTAATTCTAATTCAGTTAATACAAATAAACGATACTTTAACACTCCTACTGAATTACAGCCTTCTTCAAACAATCATAAACCAGAGTTTAGGCATATAGTCACTTATATCACTGTTGATCAAGTAAATTTTTAAGAATATCACTGGCAAAGTCAGCATCATTGTATCTAAATTAGTCATTAGTGTCTGTGTTAGATATGTAGCACAATACATAATTCTTTGTTTCTTTCAAGTATTTTAAGATTTTCTTGACAGCATTCCAGTGAGAGTCGTCATAAGAAATCAGCTCACCTGACTTGCAGCAAACATAATATCTGTTCTGCTTACTATTGCTGCATGAATAAGTGATCCCACTGCTTCTCAGTAGGGGTGATTTTTCTCTTGTACTCCATTAGCCTTTGAAAGTCTCACATGTGGATCAGTAGGAATACTGTTAGGATTTGCATCAATCATCTCAGTGTGTCTATACTTAAAATCTCTCTATTTGCCTGTTTAAATAAATTTGATTTTGTGATTTAAACTGAATTTCGTATTCTAGCATCTATGGGCTTGTTTTAAGCCATATAAAGATTTGATGAGTGAGTTTACATACCATATTAGGTTTGCTGTCAGTGGTGTCATAAGTATATTCTCTTTCAATTCACCATACAGGAAAGCTGTAGTTACATCAAATTGCAGGATCTCTAAAGTCGAGCTGCAATTGACAGTAACAGTGGAATAGAGTCATACCCCACTTTTGGTGAGAAATTCTCAAAATAATCAATTCCTTCAATTTGAGCATATCCCTTTGCACATAGTCTGGATTTGTAACGTGGACCAGATGGTTCATCCTTAATGCGGAACACTCTTTTAAATTCTATTACTTTTGCATCCTGAGGCTTTACTACCAATGTCCATGTTCCATTTTGATGATGAGATTTTAATTCTTTGTTTATAGACATCTTTCACTTTCCTGAATCGGGTGATGTTAGTGCTTCATTCTAATTTTGTTGAGTAGAATTTTTGCATCTACACTGTAGCACAGGTTATCCTTGTCAGCTGTATCTTTTCCTTTAGAGAGCACTAGTTTATTTCTAGGTCTCAGAGTCATATTAGAGGGTAAAGGTGTCTCATCAGTCACTTCTGGTTTATACTCATTGCTAGAGTTAGCATCGGTATCAGAGAAGTATTCAGCAGTAATAATTGTGGAATCTGGTTTGTCACTGGAGCTCTCTGGGGTACGATTGTCATTTAATTCAAATAATGGATCACACATAGGTTCTGTCAAATCAACATGGACATGATTTCTTTTGACAGTAGATTCAGAAAAACTGCATCTCTGGTTTTAATCACTATCTGAGAAGGAGGTATTGTAAATCTATAACTTTTTGAATTCTCACAGTATCCAATACATTTATCTTTCTGTGCTTTAGGATCCCATTTCCTTCCTTTTTCTTTGGGGAGATGTATCATTGCATAACAACCAAATATTCTTAAATTACTCCCATCTGGTTTTCTCCCTGACCACATTTCCTCTGGTGTTTGAAATGTCAGTGATCGAATTGGAGCTCTGTTTATGGGGTAATCAGTAGTATGTACAGCTTTGGCCCAGTATAGCTTAGGAAGATTAGCATTGATTATCATACATTTTGCTTTTTCCACTAATGTTTAGTTCATTCAATCAGCTACACCATTTTGTTCTGGAGTGTATGGTGTAG
The DNA here is from genome assembly GCA_031002005.1 of Vandiemenella viatica. Lineage (NCBI taxonomy): Eukaryota > Metazoa > Arthropoda > Insecta > Orthoptera > Morabidae > Vandiemenella > Vandiemenella viatica. The sequence continues at coordinate 174,788,384 of CM061921.1, read as the reverse complement.
TTGTTTGGTGGATTATTTCAGCTCCTTGTAAGAACTCAGAAAATTTGTTGGTAACATATTCAAGGCCATTGTCTGAGCATAAATATTTTATGTTGCATTCTAATTGTTTTTGAAGTTGCATTTTAAAATGTTTGATTTTTTAAAAAGCTTCTGACTTTTTATGAAGAAAATAACAAATACCTTTCTTGAATAGTCATCAGTGAATGCCATGAAATATGTAGCACCTCCTAATGACATTGTTTACTTTGGACCTCAAATGTCGGAATGTACTAGGTCAAGCAAGTACCATTGTATTTTTAAGGTAACCTGTTTTGCTTTCCTTCTAAGCAAGTTTTACAAACTAATTTGTCTGCTTTCTTGGACAGTTTTACACCTTATGTATTCTCCATTTTCTCCAGATCATTAAGGTTCAAAGGACCCATTTGTTAGTGTCTTAGGGAAATGTCTTGCTCATCAACATCAGATATGCATGCTTGATGATTATATACATTTAATCTGTACATATTGTTGATTAAACTGGCTGTCTCAAATATTTCAGTACTACTGTTCATTATTACTGTTGAACTTTACTTGACCACCATTTCTAAATATCTGGCTGATAGAAGGAAAGTTGTCAACACTCCAAACAGTGAACTGGGTAAGGGATGTATAACAGAGGGTATTAGAGTATCTAGTAAAGCATAAAGGGACTTTTACTTAAAAGTAAGAGAATCTGATAGCTATACACTAGAAGCTCATTATAAACTTTATCCTAAAATACTAAGAAATGCAATAAGAAAGGCCAAGAACAGGTATATATTAGAGAAAATAGAGAATTCAGTCAATAAGATGAAAACTATATGGAATATAATAAAAACTGAAACAGAAAAATGTGTAAATCACTCTAAAGACATAAAAATAGTACAAAATGGATCTGTGCATAGTGAAGTAAGGAAAGTTTGAAATATTTAACACACATTTTACTTCAGTTGTAGAGTAATTAGGCATAGGAAAGCAATCCCCACATAGTGCCCTACAGCTTCTTTAGACTGCTTTCCTGAATAAATCTATGGAGATGCAATTGCGACCAGTAACAGTCTCAGAAATAAACTCAAACTATTAAAACCTAAAAAATTCTTCCAGCTATGACAATATTTAAAGTAAATTATTGAAAAGATGTGCAGATTGTATTATTTACTTGCCCACATTTGTAATGAATCTTTAATGCAAGGTGTGTTTCCAAATAGACTAAAATATGCAGTTGTAAAACCATTGTTTAAAAAAGGAGAAGCGACATCGTCCCATTTCATTACGGTACCATGAGGATTCTCATAGATTTTTGAAAAAGTCGTGTAATGTAGAGTAATAAAACATGTTACACAATATAACATCCTCACTAATTCACAATTTGGGTTCCAAAAAGGATCATCATTTTTAAATAACACATTTGAGGAACTGAATAATAAAATGAGCCCTGTAGGAATATTTTGTGATCTTGCAAAAACATTTGACCGTGTAAATCATGAATTAATTTAGAAAACATGGAATACTGTGGTATTTATGGAATTGCAGGTAAATGGTTTAAATCATACATGGAAAGTCGAATGCAAAAAGTTTCCAATTTTTATTCTAAAATCAGTAAAGATGCTTCATCAGAGTGGGAGAAAATAGAACATGGAATTCCTCTGTCCTAGGACTCCTGCTATTTTTGTTATACATCAGTGACCTTACTGGAAATTTATCTGACAAAGTTAAGAGTATTTTATTTGCAGATAACACTAACCTGACTGTGACAGAAACAACAAACAATCATCTATAATTTAATGTAAATGAAGTACTTGGCGAAGTAGCAAACTGGTTTAAGAGAAATTCATTAAAATTAAATTTTGAAAACAAAAAACACATTAACTATGCACATCCCGATTTACAATTAAGCTATAAAAATAACACAATCTTAGAAACAGAGAGTATAAAATTACTTGGTATTAAAATAGATGAGAAACTCCGTTGACATGAACATATCAGTTCACTACTGAAGTTAAGTAGTGCCACCTTTGCAATATGAACACTTTCTCTAATGGGGGATCTAGAATTAATGAAACAGGAGTACTCCTCATATTTTTATTCAGTGAAGTCATGGCATAAGTTTTTGGTGAAAAACTTCAAAAAGGAAAATAGTTTTCATTACACAGAAAAGAGTTGTTAGGATTCTGTGTAGGGTAAAACCAAGAACTGTTTGCAGACAACTTTTAAAAAAACTCTATATTCTTACAAGTACTTCTCAGTATATATATTCTCTCATGTGCTTAGTCATAGGACATTTTAACCTGTTTACATCTAATTCACAGGTACACAATTTCAATACAAGAAACAGAAATAAGTTGCACAAAACACAAACATCTCTGTCATTAGTACAAAGAGGAGTTAATTATTGTGGGATACATCTCTTTAATAAACTTCCCAAGAAGATAAAACAGTTTGCAGATAATAAAGATATATTTAAAGGAAAACTGAGATTATCTTATTGGCAACTCTTCCTACTCCATTCAAGAATTTGAACAAAATAATTTTATTCAATCTGACCTTTTGCAAAACTCAGTTGTAAAAATTAATGTTTATTGTTATTCTCTTTATTTGTCTTTGGAAGGTATAATTGTTTTTACTATGATTATGACTCCTATGTATAAATATTAAACATCACGTTTCACATCCCAGAGGTCCTTCCTCACCAGGGATTCATGAAACAAGATTGATAAATAAATAAATAAAAGATAGTAGCTTTGTTGACAACTCTGGCATATATAGGACATTTTGAAACAAAATTTATTTATATTGACCATTAGCATCACACGGATTCAAACTCGGCTTACCTGAGCTTTATACTGATAAGCATTCATTTTCTACCTTAACCGAGTTGATGAGTGGAACTGTTTCTTCTTGTAATATATTTCTGTGCATGGTCAAGTGCATAGAAGCACTGGAGTCCATATACTAGGAATCACTGTTACTCACTGAAGTTATGAATGCAGTGGCATACCTAGAGCTTTCCTGATTTTCAACTTTGTGTTTCTTCTTTGCTTTAGACTTCCACTGTACATTCATGTGGCCATGCTTATTACAAGTGTAGCAGCTAGGTCCCTTTTGAAATTGTTTGTTGAAGCCTTTGTTGTCCTTATAATTTATGGCAAAAGCTGATGTGTCACCATCACTTGTTTTTGCATCTTGTAGAGTTCTAGCCGTTATGGAATCAGCACTTATTTTCAAACCAGAACTTTTGATGGCAATTATCATCAGTTTGTATGCATCTGGTAGACCGGAGAGAAGCAGAATTCCAAGCCACTCGTCTTCTTTAAATCCAATATTTCACAACTTGTGTGTGTGGTCATTATTTTGCTAACGTACTCTTCTATGAAATGAAGTCTTCATGGGTGTACCGCCAATTAGTGTTTTGAAAACGCGATATTTTGATGACTAGCTCCATCATCTTCATCAGATGTCGAGACATCTACACAGGTCGGCTGAACGTCGGCTACTGAGACAGCCCAGGTGCCGCACCTCCTTACATAGGCCAACGGCTCTCTCCGACGCCCACGCCTGGTGGCTGGCAGTGAGTGGGCGGGGCTACAGTTGTTCATTGCGGGCCGAGGAAGTTAATAATCGGCCGTTTGTGGCGGTTGCTGAACATGCGTGCCACGCTCTCTGCGTAGAGTTGCCAAGGCTGGTTTCCATGCCTCGGTAAGACATATCCCACTGTCTTTGATGTAGGTATCAGCCAATCGAATTTCAATCGCTCCTTTGACTATGGAATCCTAAAGTACAAGGTCCTAGCGAATATCGTAACGTAGTTGAAGTCAACCCTGTGGCCATGGTTGTACACATGCTCGGCGAAGTGAGGAGGTTAAAGTGGTTGGTAAGACGAGAACATAACAGAGTTGAGAGACAGCAGAATTGTAGGGAAAATTTAAAACAACTAAACAAAGACTTAATAATAGTAAAGAAAGTGGCTAAAGGTGGGTTTATGAAGAGTATTGTCAGTGCAGGGGAACCATTGACTGATGCGTCGAGAAATTTGAAAACTTGAGGGGAAGGGAGGGTGTTGAGATGCTTATAGATAAGGATGGAGAAGTTACCAAGGATTTGAAAAAGGCAGAGATTTCAAGTAACTGGTTTAGTGAGAGAATTAGGGGACAATGAATCAGAAACAGAAGGGTCTAATTAGGAGAACGGGCTTAACAACACAGTTAGAACTAAAGATACCTTAAAATTTGAAATTCATCCTGAGGAAATCATGAAGGAAATAAGAAAGCTGGGAAAACCATAAAGGGGCTGGTGTAAATAATATTACCACAGGCTTTTATCAAAGATTCGAGCATACGGTATATCAGATCAGATTTGTGAATGGATACACAATTTTCTAACTGGTTGGTCTCAGTACGTCATTATTGACGGGGAAGCCTCTTCTAAGCTAGATGTTACTTTGGGCGTTGCTCAAGGAAGTATAATAGGACTACTTCTTTTCCTAATTTTTATAAACTATCTCGGTGACAGCGTTAATTGCATGATGCGATTCTTTGCAGATGATGCACTTATCTATAGGGAAGTGAGGTGCACTGACAATTGCTTGTAAATTCAGTGCGATCTAGATGTTATTTTGGAATGGTGCCATAAATGGCAGCTTACACTTAATTGCAAAAAGTGCAAGGCAATGCAAATAAGTAATAAAAAGACCACGTTTTCTCAAGAGTAGAAAGTTAACAATTCAGTTGTTGACACGGTGGATTCCCTGAAGTATCTAGGTGTAACAGTACATAGCAACATGAAATGGGACTTACACATAATTTCCATCATTGGCAAAGCTAATTCTAAACTATGATTCATAGGTCGTGTTTTGAGAAGTTTTAACGCTCATACAAAGGAAATAGTGTACAAAACACTGGTGCATTCACATTTGGATTATTTTTGTGGAATTTGGGATCCGTATCGCAAGGGATTGATTGACACGCTAGAGAAAGTATAGAAGAGAGTCGCTCGATTCGTGACTGCTAGTAACAGTCCTTATGTTAGTGTCGCAGAGCTGATATGTGGGTTGAGCTGGGATTGTTGGCAGCTGGACGATGTCGTTTTCATTTGAAATTGTTGGAGAATATGCAAAAATCTTTAATTTATGAGTGCAGTGAAATACTTCTTCTGCCAACCTGTTTAGGTCGCAATGACAGGAGGGATACGATTCGAGAAATAAGATGCCATTGTGATACTTTATGTATTCTTTCTTTCCTCATTCTGTTTGTGATTGAAATGCACAGAATTAGGATTGGTGCTTTGCACCCTCCACCACCCACAGTATTTGTGAATTGCAGAGTATAGATGTAGATGTAGATATCTTGAAGGTAGCTGGATGTGACATTGTACCTTATCTTGAAATATTATTTAAATTGAGTCTGGATACTTGCTGCTTACCAGAGGTCTGGAAAAGTGCAATAGTAGTGCCAGTACATAAATGAGGGGTGAGAAATAGAGTCTAAAATTATAGGCCAATAAGTTTAACATGAGTGGTAGATAAATTACTGGAAAGATTAATATGCAACCACATCAGAAATTCATGTTAGGAACGTAAGTGGTTTTCAAGTAGGCAACACGGCTTCAGGCAAGGATATTCATGCGAATCTTATTTGGTGGGATATATGCAAGATATTTCAGATGAAATTGACAAGGGAGGTCAAATTGATAGTGTAGCACTAGGTCTGTCAAAGGCTTTTGGCAGAGTGAACCATAAAATGGTAGTAAATAAGGTAAAAACTATTGGAGTGGATGAGAAAATAATTTGCTGAGTAGAAGAATTTTTAAAAGGTAGAAAACAGAATGTTAGGGAAGGAAATGCAGAATCAAAAGAAATGGAAGTGAAAATGGGAGTGCCACAGGGTAGCGGTATTGGGACCATTGCTATTCATTATTCTAATGAATAATTGTGTTGATTGTTTACTATCTGAAATTAGATTGTTTGCAGATGACATAATGCTGTATAAAAGAATCAAAACGATAGAGGATTGTAAACAGGTGCAGGGTGATCTGGACAGGATATCTAGTTGGGTTGGTAAACATGGGATGAAGATAAATGCAAAGAAGAGTCACCTTATTAGATACACAAATAAAACTTAAGGCTGATTATGATTATGAGGTGGGGAAATAATTGCTTGTTGAAGACTTGAAATGTAAATATCTTGGCGTTACATCTGATAACAAGCTTAACTGGGCAGGACACATTGGACAGGTGGTAAGAAAATGTTTCAAAATTCTGCATTTGTTGGAGAGAGTGATGAGGGGATGTACGAGAGAAGAATTGGGTTACAAAACTTTGGTCAGACCATTGCTCGAATATGGTAGTGTAGTATGGGAAACATATTTTGAGTATCAAATACTGGAGTTGGAGAGGGTGCAAAGAAGGGCTGCTAGATTTGTTTCTGGAAATTATCGCAGAATGCGATCAGTAACAGATATAATAAAAGAGCTGAATGGGATTCATTGCAAGACAGGAGAAGGGTGAACAGGGTCATGGGAGTGTACACTGGCGACGAGGGATGGAAAGATATTGCTGTAGGTATGAAAAGTAGTGCATGGAAGGGAAAAGATGACCATGACTGCATGGAAGGGAAAAGATGACCATGACCACAAGCTGGCACTTGATTTCAGGCACAAGGGTGTGAGAAGATTTTCTTTTTTTGGTAAAGGTGTCGGGGATTGGAATAAGTTACCAAGGGAAATAATGAATAAATTACCAAAAATGTTGAAAGAATTTAAATTTAAAATTTGTAGAGGGAGAATGTAGGTGGGTGCAGGAAGGGGGAAGATGGGTGTGTAAGGAACTTGCCACCGGAGCATGTGCTCCATTACAACTAAATTAAATCAAATATGAGAAGAACAAAAGAAAAACAAATGAAATTGATAAACTCACATGAAAAACAAAAGCATGCAAAGAATCAATTTAATAATTTAGGAAACCTTACTGACCACATTTTTTCCCCCAAAGAAAGTGTTTTTATTTTTCTTTACATTAATAATTTACACTGGCTTTAAAATAGAAATTAAACCCTAATTCTTCCAAGAATGTATCTTTAAAATGTTTTAATTTACTGCAAGCCAATTGAGATGTCTTTGAAAGAAATAAACCCACTGATTTTAATACCCGCATAAATACTTACTATTACTATTACTCCGCGATTCACTAAAAGTGTGCGGCAGAGGGTGCATTGCACCTATCCGGGAAGGTAATGGTTTGGAAGGGATATATGCGATATGGCAGGAGGCATCCCATGGGCTATTGTGAGGAACCATCCCAGCATTCGCATCGAGCGATCTGGGGAAACCATGGAAAACCAGATCAGGATGGTCGTAGTGCTTTATCGAAAGCTACTCCTGTAGGATTTTATGTTTAGTCGCCCGGTAAATCCTTTCTATTCCACTCCCTAATCGCTCGTGGAAAAAATGAGTACAGAAATGAATCGGTTCTGGCCCTGATTTCTCTTATCTTATTTTCGCGGTCATTCTGGGATATGAATGTTGCTGGTAGCAATATTTGTTTACTGTCATTCCGAAATACGTCAGTCGAGAATTTTTCAATTAGCTTCTGTCGAGAGCAACGCCTTCGGTGCTCCAGGTCTTCCCAACCTAACTCCTTCAACTTTGCACTTAAGCTTTCCCTCCAACTATATATACCTGTCACAAATCGGGCGGCTCTTCTTTGGACCATCTCTAATGCCTCCATTAATCCCTTTTGATGGGGACCCCATACAGAGCAACAATATTCTAAGTGAGGCCGCACTAGTGACTTGTATGCAATCGATTTAACTTCTGGAGTGCATTGTTTTAAATTATGACCTAGAAATCGAAGCATACGATTTGCTTTCCCAATTACATTCTCGATATGCTCATTCGACGACAAATTATTATGAATTGTTACCCCTAGGTATTTAGCGGAATCTACCTTTCTAAGGACAGTGCCATTAATTTTATATTCAAAAGCTAAATAGTGTCACCTTTTTACTGACACGGATGACTTGGCACTTTTTTAGCGTTTAACTCCAACTGCCAATCTTTACACCACACAATTATTTTCATAATATCGTCTTGCAACAATGCACAGTCGTCCTGGGTTGTGATTTCAGGATAACTAATGGCATCATCGGCAAATAATCTTTTTATCCCCCTAATTATATCGCACAAATCATTAATGTATATGAGAAACAACAGAGGCCCTATCACGCTTCCCTGAGGAACCCCGGACCTAACTTCAGTAAGTGATGAACGCTCACTGTCGAGAACTACACACTGTGTTCTGCCCTCAGAAAGTCTGCAACCCTGTCGCATATTTGTCTAGATATGCCGTAACCACGAAGTTTCCTAAGTAACCTAGTGTGAGGCACAGTGTCGAAAGCTTTTTTAAAGTCTAATAGAACTAAATCAACCTGGGATTGCTCATCTATAATACGGCTCAAGTCGTGAATTAAAAGAGCTAGTTGTGTTTTGCAGCATCGGCCTTTTCTAAATCCATGTTGATTTGGGTTTAAAAGCTCACCTTCATCCAAAAACCGCATGACATTTGAATAGATGATGTGTTCTAAAATCCTGCAAAATATTGAGGCTAATGAGATCGACCTATAATTTTCAGGATCATTAACATTCCCATTTTTAAACACTGGACTTACGATGGCAGTCTTCCATTCGACTGTTATTTTTCCTTGATCCAAGGAGGCGGTATATAATTTCATCAAATACGGCGCAATTTCCTTTGCCTACCTAGAGTAGAATCTTGTAGGAAAACCGTCTGGTCCCTGAGCCTTATTAGGATTTACATTCATAAGCAGTTTAGTTATTCCCTCGTTATCGAGAACGAGATTATTCATAGTTTTGTTGGTATGATTTTTAAATATCGGAATCTCCTCCGAGTTTTCTGTCGTGAAATCTTTTTTAAATACATTATTCAAAATTTCTGCTTTCTCTACGCTAGTTTCTGATAATTCCTCATTTTCTTTATTCAACAACGGCATGATCTTACGAAATCCTCTTATTAATTTGACATATGACCAGAACTTTTTTGGATTATTAATCAGATCTTCGGATAAATTTCTGACTTGGAATTCTTTAAACGCATCACGCATTGCTTTACGCACTTCCGCTCGCAACTGGACTAATTCAGCGCGTGTAGACGAGTCCCCCGATTTCTTTACTGTGGCATGTAGTTTGCTTTTGCCACCTGAGCAAACGTTTTACTTCCCTATTGAACCACGGGTAGTTCTTACTAACCTCAATAAACTTCATGGGAACCAATTGATTTAAGCCGGTCCATATTATTTTTTAAAAATCAAACCAAAGTTCCTCAACATTTGTATTTAGCATGTACATTTCAAAATTTTTCACCAAATGATCGACCATAAATGCATCGTTTGCCGTATCGAAACAATATATGAGTTTGTCTTTATCATGCTTCAAATTCAGCCTAGATTTTGAAGTTACCACAACCGCCTTGTGATCACTTATACAGTCTTCTATACAAACTGTACCTACAATATCCGGATTGTTTGTAAGAAAAAGATCCAAAATGGACGAGGAATCTTTGACGCTCCGCATTGGCTTTTCGACCATCTGTTCATGAGAATTTTCCGCGAATGATTCTAGGAACGTTTCGGTTATCAACCTATCTCTTCCGCATGACTTGAACGTAAATGTGTCCCAGTTAACTGAGGGTATATTAAAATCACCTCCCATGATCAATGTATGTCCCTGAAATTTTTTAGAAATACTATTAAGTGACTGTCTAAAATACTCCTTGTTATCTAATCCAGCATCCAGAGGTCGGTAAAATGATCGTATTATGAACTTTAAACTTCTGCCAAATTTTTCCCTTCACCCTTATTAACTAGCAAAAATTTTCCGTTTCCACGAACACTCCTCCGCCCATTGAGGTAGTTCTGTCTTTCCGAAAAACATTGAATTGAGGAGCAAATACTTCGCTAGATTTTACCTCTGGCATCAACCAGCTCTCGGTTCCTAATATTATATCAACATCGTTAGTCGCAACTGTAGCGTGGAAATCGGCTACTTTCCCTCTAATACTCTGACAATTAAGGATCATTATCCTTAGCGGCTTAATATCGGTTTCTGAAGAGTCTAAATTCGCATTTTTACTATTTGCATTCCAAAAGGAAACGGGTGAAGTATTTGGAGCTACTATTGGCCTACTTGCGTCTCATCAGAGAATACCTTTATGTGGTATTGTAGTGCTGTCTTCTTTTAGTGCCTGTCGGCTGTAAACTTGACTCACAAACTTCTTAGAGGGTGTCCATTAACTACAACAAAATCTCACCAATGGGGAGGGGGTCGGCAGAAAGCTCATGTCGCCATTTCAGTATTCAAGAGCAGTAGAGCTAAAAAAAAAAAAAAAAAAAGAAAAAAAAAAGTGTTTCAGAATTCTCAAGAGAGAATGGGGGTGAGGTGGGGGTCCAGATTTTTGAAAGAAACTGCTCGTGTAATTAATGGCTGTCCCCTTACATCTTTTTATCTATCTCAAATTGATATTCCGCCTCCAAGCAGCTTCTGAAACTGCTTCTGTTGCTCCATTGCTCAGCCACTTTTCCAGCATCCGTCACCTAGGATTGTGGTATTCATAGTGAGATATTTGCTACTATTGGCCTGTAGTCCTGTGATGGTTGCCATGTCAGATCACTCTTGGTTCCGATCCAGATCCATCGCTGGTCTCATCACATGTCAGCATGTCTGATTACTTAGTGGTTTCAGTTAACTTTTAAACCACTATAAACATCAAAAGCTTATATTTAATCCATTTATTATACCATCTCTGGACCCTGAACTGCTAGCCTCTTTCTATTTAACACCAGGTCAGCCTTAAGGAATAGGGACTATCCATGATTAACAGTTAAATACTAATATCTTAAAAAACAAAGCTTTCAATATCACAGTCCTCTCTCCACATGAACTGCCCTCACTTACAGCTTGCTATCGAGTGCTTCTCCCTCTGTGAGCGAGGCCCACTGACTGTCTTAGCTGGTCAGAATGATTTCTCTGTATGGCATCCATTGTCTCTCTACATGGCTGAATTGCTTTGGTACTGACAAAATATACTCTTCCATAGCTAAAGGAATCCTACATTTTATGCATTCACTTACTACATAGACATTATATTAACAGTAGTTGTATGATATTTGGTATGATTATCAGCTTTTGGGTTTTGTAATGATTATATTAAATGCTAGTTTCTATAAATAAACTTTAGTAGAAAGGGGTTTCGTTTGAGATTTTTCAACAGTGTGATGTATGAATTGTGCTCGTAACTTGTTTTTCACATACAGCACTTCATATATAATATTTCTTTATGGTAGACTATGGATATGGATGCCCTTTTTTTTATAAATATATTCAGCTATGACCAAGCAGCAATTACACAGGATTGCAGTAAACATAAAAATATGAGTTTGTCTTCTCTGTTCACATGAATATGAAATGGAATTGCAGTAACCACATTAACTGTGGGATGTTGCGCATAAGGGAGAGTAAAAATTATGAAAGAATTCTGACCAAGCATGATGAGTGAACGGTAATGCTAGAGTCTGTCATTTGGGAGGGTGTGGGTTCAAATTCCCATCCAGCCATTCAGATTTTGGTTAGTTTATCAAAATCACACCAGGTGAGTTCCAGAATGATTACTTTAGAAGGCCATGACTAATTTCCTTCCCATGTTTGCCCCATCTTCTCTCGGCTCAAATGACCTAGGCATTGACAAGTCATAAAACACAAACCAGAAAAAAAATTGGGAGGGAGGGGGGAAATTTTGAACTTTTTTTTTCACTTGGCAGCCAAATCGAAAAAAAGTCACCGTTCGCTATGTTTTTCAATTTATAAAAAAAATAATAAAAACCAAAACAAAATCTAACTCAAACCACTTGTATGATTAAGATACATAGAAGTTATATTTATGATTGGACCCACAGTGAAAACCAACTACTACACTTCAATTCCATACACACGAGGGTGGTTTGATATCAAAAAGATCAAATTATGTCTTGAAACATATTTTGTTTTTCGATAAAGTGCTCCCGAAGTTCATCACACTTGCTGCAATGTTTCTCCATCTTTGTGATTCCTTTGTGGAAATTTCCCCCCCCCCCCCCCCAAGACCGTCAAAATACTAGTTTACCTTCTAAATGACCTCTTCAATTGACTGAAATTTCGTACCACTAGGAAATTTCTGTGATTTGGGAACAGATGAAAATTGGAATGAGGGGAAGGACAGTTGTTCACACAATTTTTCCTGAGCAATTCAGCTTGAATGCACCAGTGCATTTTTACGGTGATAAGACCTTCTCTTCATTCATTCCTGGATGTTTTTCTGCAATCACTGTCTTTTCTAAAAGTCAATGCACTTAAGCCATGACCTTTTCAGTGTATGGAACACATTTTACAGTTTTGACTTCTGTTCCATTTCCGGTGTGTGATGATGAATCCATGTTTAGTCCATAGTTACAAAATGCCATAAAAACTTAACTGGATTTTTCATAAACACCTCCAAATAGTTCGTCAATGTTTGTATGCTATTTCACTTTTGTTTTGGAGTGAGAAGTTGCACCACCATCTTGCACAAAGTTTCTCATGTGTATTGCAGTCTTCAGTTGCAGCACTACATGCAAGGAAATAATAAGGCTAATTGCTGAACTTGGTATGAATGAGAATGCCAAATGATTACAAAAAATTTATGAAACATTTCTTTGTGTCACCGAACGTTCTTTAAACAACATAAGACTATCTGCTTATTTGTTTGGTTTATATCGAACCAGTGACTGCTAAATGTTATGAATTGGAAGAAACTCTACAAAACAAGAATGCTCGATATAATCATGAATAGTTGCATAAAATTTTGTGGGTGCTGTTTGTTGATAATGCTTGGGCCTGAGGCCATTGCTGACATTCTTCCTGTTACTGGTGGTGGGTGAGTGGTAACGCTCTGGCCCCACCGTAGGGAGGATGCTGGTTCAAATCCCATCCGGGCATTCAGATTTGGGTTTTACATGGTTTCCCGAAATCACTCCAGACGAATGCCGGGATGCTTCCTTCAAAAGGCCATGGCCAAATCCCTTCCCATTCTTTGGCTCCAGTCCCATGACCTCGATGTTGCCGAGGCATGAATCTATAAGTAAAAAAAAAAATCTTCCTGTTCCTTGCACCCAAACCTGTCCTGTCCTGCCTCTGACCTCTGTTTATGTTATTAAGCCCAAAAAAGTTACCTGTATTCTCCAAGTTCTATGTGATGCAGCCAAGTCAGATTTCTTAAAACCCAATATCTTGAGCCATTTTACTGTTGCCTTAATCAGAGGTCTGATAGGTTTGGAAAAAAAAAAAAAATCAGTACGGTTGCAACTAGAGATCCTAGAGAATATAATTTAGTCCCCTTTCAATTTATGTGTAAACTATAGTAGAATAAATTAAAGATTGTCAATAAATTGTAACATCAAAGATTTATAAGGAAGTAAGATATTGAGGTAGCTAATGAAAACATTCATTTTCTTTTTAAAAAAATATGTCTTGGGAGGACTTCTGGAATTGCAAAACTTGATTCGGGAAATATTCCAACCATCCTGTGATAGGAAAATAGCTTCCTTAACATTTTAAGGTATTGAAAGGTCATTGACATGAATGCTCTTTCACATTTGTGCAGTTAGAAATTTTTCAAGAACCCTTTTTAATCACATGTGAAGCACAAGGGTGTTTGGTTGTTCTGGAGATCCAAATCAAGAGACAGAAAGTGTGGATACATGATTCCTTTAAAATTTGCTTGGTAAATTGCTCAAAGGCATGATCCTCTCACATCTATACTAGAACTAATTTAATGTTTATGTAACTATAGCTATCACTGATAATACTTTGCATTAGCTACATTCTGTATATATATATCTTTTTTTTTCCAGGCCAACAATGTTCAGTTTGATGCACTGCTATCAGACTTGTCTTCATGTGGTGCAGATTGTTTTGAGCTACTTTCTGATGTTGATATTCATGACTTACAATGTGTGGCTGTGCTTGGCTATTGTCATTGGTGGTGCAATTGGATATTTTCTGTTTGGGTGGAAGAAGTCTGTGATAGTTGATGTTACTGAACACTGTCATTGAAATACTTCTTATATAATTTTTATCAGGCTTGACATTGCTCTTGAGACTAAGTGATTTTGTACTCTGTATAGAAACATATATATATATATATATACACACTTGTGTATGTATGAACATATATATTTTAATAGTAATGATAATATTTGTACATGTTGAGTAATATCTATTTAGAATTATTGAGACTGGAGTTTACTGTTTGATCATGATACCCTGTTCTAAAAATATTTTGCTAATGTTAACTTTTTAGGATTGAATCACTGTAAATGACATGAGCATACTAGATAAAAATGGGCTAGTTATGCGTCTTCAAAGTTTTAATAAATTTCTGCATTATTTATATAATTTCAACTAAAGCAGAAGAGTTGAATGTCTTCATAATTTGCTGTAAATGTTAAAATCGACATTTATACTATAGTGTTCTGCAGTAAAAGAATTGCTCAGTCATGTGAATCAGTTGTTGCAGTGTAAGAATATTTCCATTGTCTTGATATATTAAATTTGTCACTCTCCACACCAAATGTCATTGCCAGATGAAGATATTCATATTTTTTTCCAGTTTTGGGACATTATAGTTAACACTGAAAATAAACAGTTATTAAAAAATAAACAATTCAAATGTGAACTTTGGGTCTTGATGATAAAACAAAAGGAGGTGGAAATATTAAACAGTAGCTAGAAGAATAATGCTGGTTTTGAAACTGGTGTATATTTTTGTTCCTACCTCAGAGTTTTTAGTGTCTGAAAATAATTTAATCTGCCACCTTGATTATAATATTTTTCGTCCATTGGAAAGTAATTTAAGTTGTACTATATTGATCGTAAGACTATTATTGATTCGGCGAATTAGGAGCAAAAAAACTACTTGCAGCATTAAGGCTCTACTAAATTTGTAACTGCAAACCAATATCAGTAATATAATAAATTAATATGTAGTTTTATTTTCATTATGAATGAGAAATTAAAGTACCAGAATCAGTGGTAGTATACATAGATTTTTGCTTATTTGTCAGATAATGAAAATGGGAGAAATCTTTTTTTAGTCTATTTGAAATATTCATAACTGCTTCAAATATTTTATTCTGGAGACTGTTTGTAGAAGTTCAATATTCCAAACATTTAGCTTTTTAATTGTGAAGATGTGTGTGAAACTGAATAAACGCAAAAGTGTAAATTGTTTTTAATCTGTTTCATTCCACTTAAGTAATTCATATTGGGGTTATGCTCAGTACTTTTTTTTAATGTAGTAAACTGGATAATGAGCTATGCTGTAACACAAGGCTGCCCAACCAATTTCTGTTCTAATTTTGATTCTAAACTAGCCTGCAAGCCATACTTTTGATTCTACATTAGCCTGCGGGCCACCTAATACTTGCAGTTAGTGATAAAAGATAAAGATATATCAATTTTTTGATAAAGGTTAATGACACACCAGTGCAATTGAATTTTATTTTTTATACCCATACATGTTTCACTCTGTTTCCAGAGCATCATTAGCGAGATCTGAGTGGTATTTGTACATTTTGTTAACTACACCACGACAAACAAATACAAACATTAACATTAACTCGGCATCGGAAAACAAACCAGCCACACAAGTAAAAAAAGAAAAATGGCATGTTTATGTATGACATATCAACAAAATGTACACAAAATGGCAAATCATGGGTATTAACATTTCAAGAAAATTATCCAATCCAGAAAGCATTATTTGACAAAAAACAGGTAATAAATGAATACTTGACCAACCAAACACTGTATGCAGTATTAAAAACAAAATAAATATAAACAAAAAAATTTTTTCTTCAAATCCCTGCCTACCACCAAATATAACATCAAGCAGACTATAAAAATCAAGGAACTCTAAACTCAATCCTGAAACATAAACTGTTACTCTATGTGGACTTGTGAAAAACATGGCTTGGTTTTTACACTCACATATTTTGAAACTGATAGTAATAGTAAATTTAATAGTGATACTGTGTAGTCTAGTCAGTGCCGTCTAGTGTTGTGTATCTTAGGAAGATTTCACAATGATTCCTTTTAAAAACCCAGAGAAGCAAACTCCGGCTACAAGAGCATGAAATAAAAGTCGTATGTATGTAAAATAAATTTCAACTGCACTTAATACTGTTTTTTTTTTTTTAATGAAATGTAACCAACACAATGTATAAATATCATACATTACTGATGCTGCTCTGGAAATAGAGTGAAACGCGTACGGCACAAAAAAAAAAATCCAATTGCATTGGCATGCCATTAACATTTTTTTTAAAATATTGGGATATGGTGTATGTTGGCTTTATTGAATGAAGTAAATATAAATTGAGTACAGTTGTTAAAATAAAGATATAAGTAACACAGTTTAATTATAATCAAAAGTTAAAAATACCAATGAGACCTTTGAAGTGTTTTTTTTTTTTTTTTTTTAATAATAATAATCAAATAGTAAACAGCACCAATGAGACCTTCGGAGAGGTTTTTGAGTTAACATACTCGAGACCGCTGCTGTTGGTGGGCAAATTCAAATGCGTCCGTGGGCTACTTTGTGGCTGGACGGCCTTACTGCAACATAACTGTGAAGATTGTATCAACACTCATTAACTTTTTAAATTTTTTATTGTCTAGAGAATTTAATGATCTGTATAATATAACAGCTACTCGGTATCTAATATGAGCAAATTGGGATATGGTATAATATGTTGGCTTTATTAAATGAATTAAATATAAATTGAATACAGCAGGATATTGTAAACAAATGTTCAAAAGTAATACACAGCAATCATTTCATTTTCAAAAGTTGGAATGGATGTGGATGGAGGATTGTCACTCCTGTAAACAGTGTACTGAGCAATTCAATCTTTTCCTTAACCCTCTGCATTGTTTATTAAAATTGTTAACAGAATAATAAATAACTCAATATTGTAAATGAACATTTGTTGTGTGGAGTGAATTATCTTTAGAAAAAATTGGTTTATTTATGTTATGCATTATATAAAAATCAATTTAAATGTTGATTTGTTTGTTGGTTTAATTTCTTTTAGATTTATTTTTTTAAATTACTTTTTATTTGTAGTTTATGTTCCGTATTCAGTGTAGCAATGTTCACATTTTTGTAAATGTTTACTTTACTTTGATAGAAACTGTAATAAGAAAGTAATCAACCTTCCAGTTAACAATCTTTTTTTGTTATTGTTACTTGCATTGAAATAAGATTTTTTGTCAGTTTTATATTATGATGATGGTAGACAGGTTGTTTTGTTTAACGTTTCTTAAATTGTTTTTTTTAGAGGGTATGGGATTGTGTAAATTTTTTTTATAGGCTGTTTATGTTCCATAATTGATTCATATTTTTTATGCTAAAGTGTTGAACCACAGTAGCATTGCAGTTAAAATTTTTAATATTTATTTTTGTAATAAAGTTTCTGGCATTCTTCACAGCCAAAGAAAGTGTTTTATTTTTTTATTTTTAGACAACATTACTTTAAAGGCTATACATAAAGGTTTAAATGATATTGCAAACTTAGTCATCATTTAAATTAATAATATTGAAGCCGATTCAGTTGTTAGTTTTGCTGATTGTTCTAATCTGGTATTTAATTCAAGAATGATACAATATTTTTTTTAACTGAAGTGAGGGTTATTGCATCGTTTATAAATTTCAAGGGGCAATTGGATGGAATGTATAAATCATTTGGTACTGTATTCATAAAACATTTTCTCAAGTTGGGTATGCAGTTCACACATTTGAGGGTTGGGGGACACTTGCATAACTGCTGGCATTGCTTAAAAATAATTTTTAACCAAGCATATTTTTGCTGCCCATAGTTCTTTTAGTCGACTGTCACATTGAACCTTCAAGAATCAATAGTGACTTCATAGATGTGAAATATGAGCCCTGTACCACTGTGATATCAAAAAACTGGAATGCTTTTATCAGTATAAATATCAATCCACCATGAATATCAGATGGAAGAAGAATGTTACAAACATTGCAGTCCCCGATAAAGTTGGTGTCAATAGCATTAAAGTCTTCATTGTATGCCATCGACTTAGATGGATTGGACATGTCTGGTGTAGGGATGGGCAAATGGAAAAAATGTATTGATATTTCAATGTTTTTGCCTAAAGCCAGTAATTTTTAAAAATATTCCCAAAATATATCAGAGTTTTTAAGAAAATTAATGACATAGAAATTATAGAAACTTTTATTATTTTATCTATTTTTACAAACAATCAAGTCTGTATTCATCTGATGTAGACATCAAAAGAACTCTGTTTTATATGTTACCCTATCAATCTGTTCCTGTTGTCTGGTGCTGCCAAGTTAACTGTAGAAGCCACTCTTCTGGAAAAAAACAGAAGCAGCTTAGCATATCAGATACTTCGTCAACTCATTAACTTCTATTTATCAATGGGGGAAAAAAAAATAATAATTTGAAAACAGAAGCTGTGAATTTACGTCAACCCTCGACTTGGCAACATGAATGTGTAATCAATAGTCTTAAACTTTATAAAAAATAATCATACCAATAACATTCAGATATGTTGACAAAAAAATTAAATTTACATTAAAGTAAAACGGTAAAAATTTAACATCTTTTTTTAACCTTTTAAGTGTTGATGAACAACTGTTAAATTATGGCGAATTCAGTTTGTTAAAACGTGTTCAGATCAGATATGTACGTATATTTATACAATATATATGCAACACATGAAATTGGGTACTGATTTGTGTATGTACAAAATATCGAATTGGTACCTAAAATTGATACTACAAATAAAATATTTATTATTGATGAATCGAGAATAAAAATATCGATGATAAATATCAATTATTTTATGAAAAAATATCAATATTTCAATACATTGATATATTGTGCCCAACCCTAGTCTGGTGAATGAGTGTTTCCATGCAAAATATTTATGGTGAACTTTGCTCCCAAGACCTTGGGGTGCTACGTTGAAGTGATATGAAGATCAGTTTAAACAAACATCAAAGGCAACAAGTATAAACCAACAAACTTGGATTGAACTTGCTGACAATTATATACCTTGGTGCAGCACTTTCTATACCTTTCCAATGAATTTGAGTAAGAATGTGATAGATGTGAAGAGACCAAATGGCTAACATGACAGATAAGTCAAACTCGCCTACGTCCATCTCCATCAATCGAGTGCAGTTTGTGTTGGCGCATGTTTCACACAAGGATTGACCTGTTCAGCCCTCAAAAATATGTTCATAAACTGTTCTCAGTGAATACATCATTTTGGGATCACTGCCTACAACTTGGTTTCAGTGATTACTTAATTGCTTGCTGAATTGTTTCTGTAAAATACACAATACCAATTCTGAAAACTTCAAACCATATTATTATTATTACTGTGCAAGGTCTATTAAAGAATACCAAGTGTGTGTGTGTGTGTGTGTGTGTGTGTGTGTGTGTGTGTGTGTGTGTGTGTGCAGAAACAAACATGGAAACGTTCTTTGATAGGAAGGTTTAAGGAACCTTTTATACTCGAGTATGAATTATTTGTCTCATAGAATTGGTCAATTGCTGAAATGCAATTTAAATGATAAAAATCATGCCAATACAACTGTTTTTGTATGCTTTATTACCACACACATTTCGCCTATTATCGACACATCACCAGCGACGAATCTATGTTGAAATTTTATATTTAGTTTTGAAACATTATGTAATGTTTAACATAATTCTAAATTGAAACATTTTCTTATTAGTTACAAAATTTATATTAGTGTTCTTAGGGTTCATAACCACACATCTCTGCTTTTTCCCCAAAGCATGTTACCACTAAAGCTGTTGGACACTGGATGTAAACTTTATAGCTACCACTTCTCACCTGTTTACGGTGGTCATCTTGTTTTCTTAATGTAATGGTGGTGCACTGACAGCGCCAGTTTGGAAAATGCGTGATAGAGTGATGTTTTGATATTTTATTTCCAATTTTAAGAACGGTGTATGAGTGCATGTATTTGTTAGGTTTATTTATTTATTATTCTTATTGTACTTTCAGTTCTGTAGGGTTAATGTATGTTTACGAGTTTTTTCCTAAAAGATATCCATAAAACGAATCCAGTATTTTGGTTTTGGGGGAGGGGCGGCTTGAGAGGATTTCGTTTGGGGAGGGGGGCTTTAGTAGGGCAAGGGTAGGCTTTATAGTCATGCCTCCTTTAAAAAAATCAAAGCTACAAAAAAAAAAAAAAAAAAAAATCTCAAAAATTACTAATGTGGAACCAAATACTTTTGGGGGGAGGATTGCTACACCTAGCCCCCCCCCCCACACATCCTTGATCCGCCACTGATAAAAAGTGTCCCAAAAACGATCAAGACGACTCCTAGAAGTTAAAATTCTGTAATAGCTTACTTAGCGTAGGTATTTGTCATCTGACATTTAGGCTCCCTCCCGTCTGAGTCTTGTAAGGCTTTTCAAGGTGTGTTCACAAAGTTACAAGATTAGTTTATTCCTGAGCAGGGGAGGGCACGCAGACCAGTTTCACTGTAAGGGTAAAGGGGGGAGAGGACTTTCAGCTAAATGACCACACCAGAGGCAATGGGGTGCTTGACTAATTTTGGGAAAGTTGTCAATATTGTAGCTGGGAGCCTACTATAACCCAAAAAAATGTAATTTCTTGAAAAAACAAATAGGAATATTCAAAATATTGCATTTTTATGCGCTGATTTGAATATTGGCGTCAAAACGCTCGCAGCTGTCGTGGCGTCTCGTGTGACGTCACATCTCTGCTCGTGCTGGTGTAAACATATGGGCGATTTGCTTATTTCGTGGATAAAAAGAGTTCTACGGTTTACAAGGTGTGTGTAGTGTCTCAGTGTGTAAACACAAGATTTAAGAAACCAAACAAATTATTTTATTTTTTTATTTCCACACAAGGAAAATATGCCTAAAAAGTGGTTAAAGCTTGCACGACGCGACTTCGTGTATTTTCCTACAAAGTCTTCAATCTATTTTTGTGAAGTCTACTTTGACGTAAGTTTTGACTTAAAATTTTATTATGTTTAATAAGCTCTGTATCTCAATGTTTTCCTATTTGAAAAACTTAATATTTTATGGATAAATAAATTAGAACTTCAGACTTTAAAACGCCATTCGTTGTAAATGTGTGGAAATTTTTTATTAGTACAGTTCTCAAACATTATGGAGAATTACATGAAGTATCATAGGCAGCACTATCATAACCGTATCGTCGCAATTTGATGATGAATTCTTAGGTAACTCCATGAAACAAACCAAAAGTAAAGAATAAAATTTTTTGATATCTCGCTTAGTTCTCGAGATATCTAATATCAAAAATCAGTTATAGGTATAGTTCATTGTCCTTTGGGGACGTTTTTCTTCTGGTCCAGGCCCTATTTCAACCTAATGACAACCGCTAGGAAGATAATAAAACACCTATTGTGCATGTCCAGCGTGTAGTTCCTTGTGGCTGTAGCGAATTGTTTTTCTTGTCCAGGTTGCATTCAACCAAACTACCTAAATTTGGAGATACGATATCTCGTGATATAAGCAAGATATCAAAAAAAAATTATTTTTTACTTTCGATTAGTCTCGTAGATTTACAGGAGAGTCAAGCACCGAATATGGCTTTGGCGATATTTTTCTTCTGGTCGAGACCGCATTTGGACGTAACCACCTCACATTTGAGACAGTATATCTCGAGAACTAAGCGAGATATCAAAAAATTATATTCTTTACTTTCGATATGTCTCGTTCAGTTCACCAAATTGCGGCGCTCCTCTTATCGTAGAATCCCCGCTTCAACGAATACCAAAAAATATTTCGACCTGAATAGGACGATAGTTTGCGACTTTCTTAGAAAATACCATCAAAATAAATTTCTACCTATACAACAACTATTACAGAAAGAAAAAACTTTATATGCACAACATTACCGCCGGAAAAATAGCGTCGATCGAATGTAAACATACTTTTAACTTTAACGGAAAAAAGTATTTGAAGAAATTACTCGAGCATTTTTTAAATAGTAATTACATTAACGATTAACAACTACACACGCTTCTGCGAAGCAACAGTCATATTAAACACATTTGAAAAGATACCACAATGAAATTATTCAAAATGTATACCTTATATTCTAACGTTTTATGGGCTAGTCAAAATGATTGCAGTGATTTCAGAAAATTACTACAGATTTATTATTTAACATATACCTACTTTCGTGTCACGTGACTAACAGCTGCCTTTCTACATTTTTATTTGATTTAAAATAGAATGTTTTTAACTCCTATCCAACAATTGAAGTTGGTTTTCGGTATCCTTACAACTTACTCTATCAGTGTAAATTAAGGTTTCATAATTAGTGTCAAGTACCCCATTGTCTTCAAGACGCCGGAGTGAGCAGGTCGCTCGTGACGTGAGTGTGTGTCAGTTACCCTTTTTGAAAACTTGGAGAGTCGAAAATGCAGCGTCATTTGGAGCAGCGTTATTCGATAAAGCTCTGTGCAAAATGTAACAAACCCGCTATGGAGACTTTCAGGATGATCCAAGAGGCCTATAAACAAGAAGCCATATTAGGTGCAATATTTTTCATGTGGCACTAAAGGTTCAAAGATGGCTGTGAGGACGTTGAAGACCATGATCGCGGGGGCTTGGGCAGTGGAGGGCTTGCTACAAACGGAGACTTCCCAATCTTACAATCATTAATCCTCTCGCAGTACCACCCTGAATATCCACCTCCAGCGAAAGCTTCCAACAGGGAGTGGGCCCAAAAGAACTACCCGCCATTACAGCGGGGATGGGGAGTCTAGCCACACTTCGCACCCGTTAGGATTCCGGCGAGGATCGACGGGGACGTGGCGGCCGTAACGAACCAGGCCAAAGAGGAAACCTGGCCGTATATGGTAGTTAGAGCTTCTCTACTAGTTCCACGAGCTCCCAGCCCCACCTGTCCCCGCAAGGGACAGATCGGCAGCCGACCGAGCACAACGCGGGCCCGGCCTTGGCGCACGTTACCCCGTACCCAACAGAAGGTGGGAACGCCAATGACGGGCAACAGGTTCCCGCACTACGGGACACGTTCCTAGTGCACGTCCACCGCACCCGACCAGCACACCTGTGTGGGCGCCACTGATGGGCACAGCTTTCCGCGCACTCACCCAAGCTTTGCTGAGCACCATCATAGTACACGATCACACCTCAGCATAAAGGCGAAGCGCTCAAGGGCGTCGCTGCACCACCAGGGTCAGATTATTATTATAATTACTCCGCGATTCACTAAATGTGTGTGGCGGAGGGTGCATTGCACCTATCGAAAAGGGTGATGGTTTAGAAGGGATATGGCAGGAGGCGCCCATGGGTTATTGTGAGGAACCATCCCAGCACTCGCCCGGAGCGATCCGGGAAAACCATGGAAAACCCAGATCAGGATGGTCGGAGTGCTTTATCGAAAGCTACTCCTGTCGGATTTTAAGTTTACACGCGCGGTAAATCCTTTCTATTCCGTTCCCTAATCGCTCGTGCGAAAAATGAGTACAGAAATGAATCGGCTCTGGCCCTGATTTCTCTTGTCTTACATTCGCGGTCATTCCGGGATATGAATGTTGCTGGTAGCAATATTTGTTTACTGTCATTCCGAAATACGTCAGTCGAGAATTTTTCAATTAGCTTCTGTCGAGAGCAACGCCTTCGGTGCTCCAGGTCTTCCCAACCTAACTCCTTCAACTTCGCATTTACGCTTTCCCTTCAACTATATATACCTGTCACGAATCGGGTGGCTCTTCTTTGGACCATCTCTAATGCCTCCATTAATCCCTTTTGATGGGGACCCCATACAGAGCAACATTATTCTAAGTGAGGCCGCAATCGATTTAACTTCTGGAGTGCATTGTTTTAAATTACGACCTAAAAATCGAAGCATACGATTTGCTTTCCCAACTACATTCACGATATGCTCATTCCACGACAAATTATTACGAATTGTTACCCCTAGGTATTTAGCGGAATCTACAGTTCTAAGGACAGTGCCATTAATTGTATATTCAAAACTAAATGGTGTCACCTTTTTACTTACACGGATGACTTGGCACTTTTTAGCGTTTAACTCCAACTGCCAATCTTTACACCACAGAATTATTTTCATAATATCGTCTTGTAACAAAAGCGCAGTCCTCCTGGGTTTTGATTCCACGATAAATAATAGCATCATCAGCAAATAATCTTTTCATTCCCCCTATTATGTCGCATAAATCATTAATGTATATGAGAAACAACAGAGGCCCTATGACGCTTCCCTGGGGGACCCCGGACCTCACTTCAGTCGTGATGAACGCTCACCATCGAGAACTACACACTGTGTTCTGCCCTCTAGAAAGTCTGCAACCCAGTCGCATATTTGTCTAGATATGTCATAACCACGAAGTTTCCTAAGTAACCTAGTGTGAGGCACAGTGTCGAATGCTTTTTAAAAAATCTAATAGAACTAAATTAACCTGGGATTGCTCATCTATAATTCGGCATAAGTCGTGAATTAGAAGTGCAAGTTGTGTTTCGCAGTATCGGCCTTTTCTGAATCCATGTTGATTTGGGTTTAAAAGCTCACCTGCATCTAAGAACCGCGTGACATTTGAATAGAAGATATGTTCTAAAATCCTGCTAAATATTGAAGTTAACATTCCCATTTTTAAACACTGGACTTATGATAGCGGTCTTCCATTCGGCTAGTATTTTTCATCAAATACGGTGCAATTTCCTTTGCGTACCTAGAATAGAATCTTGTAGTAATACCGTCTGGTCCGGGAGCCTTATTGGTTTTTACATCCATAAGCAGTTTAGTTATTCCATCGACATCAAGAACGAGATCATTCATAATTTTGTCGGTACGATTTTTAAATATGTATCATGGTACCGAATAGGTAACCGAATCTCGTTATTGTTATTAAATGTGGATTGCGTATGGGGTTGATGAGTCAGAAACTGTTTACAAGTCACCGAATCGTCAAATCGTCAAATTCCACACTAGAATTTGTATCAGTTAGCTCATCAATTCTTTAAGATATAGCTTAACGACTGTAGGAAGAGCACGTTGACAGGTATTAACCGTTTCACTGTCAGTTCACGACTGACTACTGCACGAGTTTGCCGCCTTTTTTTATAACGATCGCCCATTTTTTATAAGTAATCTCTCCTCTGAAATCAACCAATTCGTCGTCCTGGTCGAAGACTCTAATGTGAATATTGTTGAGCGTTTTCACAGTGATTGGTATATAGATGACATTTGCAGGTACTTCTACAATCTTGTACCCTGCCAGCACTGTTGGAAAAAACTCGTTTAATGTATGCTCCAACTATCGTTGATGTAATTTCCTGTACACACACTGCACTCTATACGTATGGTGCTAACTTTGAATATCTGCTCAGTGCAGTCTAAAGTATGAAATCCAGGTTTTAACACACTTTTCGAAAGACCTAGTAGTGGTCCAATGGAATTTATTTTACTGAAGTCAGTTTCCACAGGTGTTTGTATCTCATACTTGAGCGAATTGTTATTTACTCTAATAATCAATTTCTCATCATTAATCTGTTTAACTAAATAATTCGCCAAGTCGTCAATATCGTATCATCCTGTGGGTATATCAATCACTCTTGTTTTCAAGTAATGAAATTTACAATCGTCAATGTTCGGGATCGAGTTTTATGTTTGAAAATCTATTAGCCCAATTGTTTGTATACTCATCTTGACTCAAATCTATCGGTGAAAAGTAATCACAACTCAAGAGTGAACTATCTATCACCTTACAGGCAGATTGTCACAGACATGTGTTACTCTGATCAAGGTTCATGCAAGACTTATGTCAAACATTTTCGTACAAGAACTTCAAACACAAGTGACAACATACGTGTGTACCGTATCCCTGATGACGTTGTACATTGTACCTTATTCTGTTGCCAGCAAAGTACCGCTGCAATTCCAATGGTGGGGGCAAGTCACCAAAACTGTCGAAATATTTAACTACACCGTCTATGTATTTGATATACGCAACCCAATATGTTCCATCAGTTTCAGCACTGTCCAAGTTCACGATTCCACATTCACGATCACGAATTTAATCAGCGGTTATCACGCATAAAAACACCTCGAAAATGAGGTATACGCAGATGCTTTACATATCTATGTGTATCATCGTCTGTCAGTGGCTGGACTGACTTCTTTTTTCTTCAGTCCTGTTCTCCCTTTTTTGTATGGTTTCAAATAAAGTCCTTTACACTTCATTGCAATTGCTTCCATAGTTTCACTGTACCGTTTCTCTTCAGCCAACTGGTTTTTTGCTTCTTTTGCAGTATTGTTAGCTCTGTTTATGCTCGAGATTCCTCCTGCAAGAACTCCAGCAGCCGACAATCTGAAAAAATAGGCATTAAAGGAAGGATAGCACCTTTCTTCTTCTTCCTTGTAATACCTGCACCCAGCTTCATCTTATCACGCATAGTTTTGTTTACCAGAATAGCAGCAACACGTTCTCCATACTTTGCGTCTTTAGCCTTCATTTTGTCTGAAACCATCTCGCGAGAATATGACTTGAATTACGTCTGTCCACACCCTGTGCATATGCAATGTCATGTTCCCTACGGGCAGTATCAAAGGGATTGACTCCGGTTCGACCAAGCTTCAACCGCTTTTCCAGTATCATTCCAGTCCTGGAAAAACTGGTATGTTGGAATGTGTGCTTCAAATGGCATCTTATTGATGAGCTTGATTAAGAAGCCACGACCCCCTTTCTTCTTCTTCTTCTTAGTAGGAGGCATTGTCATCGATTGATTGATTTCACGTTTTAGCTCGCCCATATATAGTCGGAGCGGCTTGAAAATCCCGTCAATATTCGCTTCGTCAAACAGCAGGCAACATTACCTGTTAGTAATGCAGATATTGTGGACATCAAGCGGAAGATGAAGAAGAAATAGTACGGTCCTCTGTTCCCCGAGACAGTGAGGTCAATTGTGTGTGGACTTTCAAAGTGTGGAAAAACCAACCTAGTATAATTGTGCTGTGTATTGTGTTGTGTATCGTTTGTATGTTATTATATTTAACGAAAATGTAATCACACACATGAATATAACATTGAAGAAAACGTTACGATAATTTCAAAAACGTTTAAGTATTTGTTGCTTGCTTCTCATTTTTCTTCTTCTTTTAGTTATGGCCAGCTAGGGACCACGTGCCAATTTCAATTCTTCCCCTGTTGTTTTTTTTTTCTTTCTTCCTCTCCAGTACTCCTACATTATTGCACTGTGTTTTCTCTTTCTTTCTTCAGACCATTTTGCACCCGTTTTCTTCTTCTCTCTACTTTTGAATCCTGCCATATTCGAAATCTGCTTTCGAAAATATTTTCCTTCCATACTGTTCACTGTTATTATTTCGTTTCAAATCTTTCTTAACCTCTCGAATCCCAAATAACATTTTAATATCTGTTTTTTGTTAGCCTGGTGTCATCCATGCGATAGTTGTGTCGGAAAAATATCATTCTCCTTTTATCTGACTGATTCTGTTATTTTTTCAATGTTATGATTTATTTCCTCATTAGTTCTTATCTTTCATTGTACTACATTTTTCAATGGACCCAAAATTTTCCTTATAATTCCCCATTCCATTACTCCAAGCTTATCCAATTTCTAATTTAATAGCGAGCGGTCAGGTGGCTCAGTGGTTAAGGCGTCTGGCTGGAGATCGAAAGGTCACCGGTTATATCCCTGTCTCGGCGAGGATTTTCATAGGCATTTAACCCGATTTTCATCTCTGGCACAGCTTACTGTGTAATGTGAAGTACGCGAGAACGCTTCCGTGGTCCTTTGCAATCACTTCTTGCTGGCGAATCAAACGATTCGAAATTGTTTCTGCGCAAGACACGCAAATTCAATTCCTGCTTCCAGATGACGTCTTTTGGAGCAACTAAAATTTGCGATCTTATCTGTTGGACGTCATTTTGAAATTACATTCAAAATACAAGGCCAGGTGTACCATAAGATTGGGTCGTTGATGCCGATGCTTAATGATGTCCCGAAGTTTCTCCAAATCTATATTATGGGAAGTTGTGAAGAACGCGTGATAACTCGGTGCCAGTATAATTTCATCGAACAAGCAGAAAAGAGAGCAATTGTGGTATTGTTGGAAAATAATAATAACTTATTCAATTGTTTAAAAGAATGTAGCCACAATTAAAAAATGACAACTATCAAATTGTTATCACAGCTGACAAATTACGCCAACTGAAGATGAAATTGCAGTTATTATAGTTGGTGATAAATCACACGTCGAGATAGCACAGTTAGTATAATTTCGGATCTACACCGTTCGTATGACGCACTCCAGTATCCACTGATATTCTTGCAAGGGCAGGATGAATATCACATCAACATCAAACAGTGTAATCCAGTTACTGGTAAATTTAATATTCAACTATTTAATTCCTTATTTGATTAATACAGTAGACACG
>CM061921.1:174426534-174758750 GCA_031002005.1 Vandiemenella viatica | reverse complement strand
TTCAATTTTTGTTCACTGGAAAAATCGGCAAAGAAAGTCAAATTTTCAAATTTATGGAAAAACAATTCAACATCTTCCTTAGCACTACCCCCAAAAGAAATTTGGTCAAGCAATAATGGACACTGAATAATGGCATTTGCAGAACTTGCTTCCTTACTAGTAGTTGCTTTTTGAGAGGTTACTTTCGCCAATTTTTGACTGAGAATATTCACCGCGTCTTGCAAACTAACTTCTTTCCCGTCTAAATTAACAGCCATAGTTGATGGTTGCAGACTTACCTTATTTTAATTATGTATGTGGAGTGCTGTGATGAACGCGCCTAGTCGCCGTGAAGCCGCCACTGGACTGAGTCTGCTATCAGCGCCCGGAATGCTGACCCCTCTGGAGTCGTCCACCACTGTTGCCGGCTGCCCAGCGCTGCGATGCCCGTAGCTGCTACCGCCTGCCTGGCTGCCTCCGCGAAGATCTCGGAGCGCCCCGCTGTTCTTCTTCGGGTCTCGAACTCAGGTCCCTCTGACTGCAGAGACTGACTGCCAAATTTCGCTGTTGCTGATACACCAACCTCAACCAAACCCTGCGAGCTGTTCCCTACTCCTAATCAAATACAAATAAAGCTTCTGACACCAGTGTGGCTGACCCTATATGTATTTATATAGGATCGTGCTATGCCTATTGAAAGGGTGTGCCAGGATGACTGACACGTGGGTTCTAAATGGTTAACCTACGATGCCCTATGACTTGCGCCGACTTTCTTCGTATCTTCTGCTCTTGACTTCTCTCTTGAGCCTATCCTCTTCTTCTCTTGCGCTAGCAAATAAACATGAGCATCGGGGATAACTTGTAAATAGGAGAGGGAGCGGGCAGCTACGAGCTACTTGAAATAAAACAATGTCTCTGGAAACCCCATTTAATTGCACTGGACCATAAATCAACTACAGTCGATGTTGTACAAATTAAGAGGTATCCCGTAACCCGCAATACTGACCCTAGGGATGAAACTTAGCCCTACAGTTCACAACTAACAGAGAATGGTGAGGTTGGTGCAGCGAATATCTATCTCCGAGGCCTAGATGTTATCTTGTAGATCGTCAGTCAAGAAGTGAGAGTGATCAATGTATTCTAGCTTGCTGGAAAAGTATTGGCTTGCATGCTCAGCACTGCACGTGTAGCTTGTAATCCGAACTGTCGATCGGCAGAAAGTCGAACAACAGGACGTGCTTACTCGACGTCTGGCTGCAGTGAAACTTCGAAAACTTACATGATTTCTGTATTAAAATATTATAATAAATGACGTCCCGTCACATTTGAATCGTGGTGAACCTACGTGTTTGTGGGCACCGCGGCGGCCCGCCCAGCCTGTGCACAACTTCACGTCGCGGGGTCTACGAATATCCTCCATAGTTTTACGGATAGTGCTATTGTTCGTGAATTGAAAGAAATCTCTTTCGAAATATGTGTTATCTTGTCGACGAGAATCCGTTATTAAGAGATGTAATCTTTCAACCATGGTGCCTGGTTCAAAGAAATCACGTAATGTATTTTTCTCACTTGCAAACCCAAGCCAACACACTGCTGGAAAACTCGTTAATGGAGGACATACAGTACCTGGGTCCTCCGCTGTGGTCTTCTACTTGGGGAGCGTAGAACCTACCTGGGCTTTGTGCTCTGGACATGGCGGTAGGTCTGCTAGAACATCGTGTTTATCCTGAGAAATTGTTAAGGCCTACCTCCAACACCAATCACCTGAGGGTGTGCAGATACAACGCTCATGAAATTTATGCTCCAAATCTGGTCGGCTGACAACCACTGAAATCCACCAGAGAATAGATACTTGAACATGCTCAGTTGTACAAATTGTTGACGTCGACGTCCATGATAAAATTGTCTGGCTCCTCGCAGTTGTACTCCGGCATGTACTTGTTATTTGCCTTGGCATACTTACGGACGGATTGACAAATACCTCCGCGAATTCCACGTTCCAAAAAGAGCAGCATATCGATATCTGTCAGAAGGTCCAGTTCGACACGTTTATCCTTAACATGGCTTGCCACGAAAGGGCTAGGGATGTAAAGTAGTGGGCAAGTTTCGGGGTGTATTTCCCCAAATATACACTCCTAAATTTTTCAAATAGATCTGCAAGTAACAAAACATCTGTATACTTGTACAGCCTTGTATATTTCCCTAAGATCTTCATCCAGAAAGTCAGCCTCACTTGTGTCACGTGCTCGTAATCGGCATCTGAAATTTCAGACTTTGACAACTAACTGTAAAATTTTTATTTTGGAGTATACATGGCCATTTTGAGCTTCTCCGATGAATCCATATATTCGTAGGGGTAGACTTCTTTCCGTTTAACTAATTGAAACTTCTCGTGGGTGGCAAAAGTAGCACTAGTAATGTTCATGTCACCTTGCTCAAAGGTTCCAACCACTTTCTCTAATGGGACCTGCATAGAACGGTGCGAGTCCAGAAACCTAAACATAATTGAAGTACATTCAACCTTTTTTGAAAGTGAAATGTAACGTTCAGTGTTTATGGAAAGTATATCCATCCCATCGCTGTTGAAGTCGGATAATTCCATAACTAGATAATGAGCGTCGTCCCCGGAAGATTGTGCAAGAAATGGGTATATACTATTTAGTATTAAACTACAAATTGCTGTCATTGTATGCAGGCGCCCCTAAATTCACCTGTGATATGACAATGATCGCGGATCTTAACAGTCTCCAGTTCAATGTCTTTCTCACAGATGTGGCATACTGTTACATTACAAAAATTTGCTTCTTGCTCACTTGTCATTCCAAGTGGAATACGCACCTTTTAAAATTAATCAACATCCTCTGCAAGCTCAACAAGTTGTTACACAAGCCATTTCTCGGGGTTTGGTCCAGAGCAGGAGTTAAAACGTGGCAGACTAGGTACGTCTGATCAAACGACCTGGTGTGCCGCAGCGAATGAGGTGTGTTTCTGGACATCGTTTGAGTGAGAGGCATTGGGCGGAGGACTGCATGAGTATTAAGGTTCTAACACTCTTTCAGAATTCGTGTAAACGGCGACGAGTACAAGCTGCGTGTTCGAAAAATCCATAAACGTTATGGTGTTATCGTCATCGCCTGGAAAATCTACCCTAACTGTATTTGCCCTTGCGCAGTCGATCTCGTGATGGTACAGGAGATCTTCGGGACTGAAATGCTGCAGACATGTGTATAGCATGACAAGGGTTACTTAATGAAGAACTAACTAGCCGTGAGAAATTGCGAATTCAAAAGTAATGGAATTTCTCAATATACAGCAACATGTTGATGTGGTTATCGTGTTTGTCTGCAGTTATGTGTAAGGGCCTAACAATTTCATACCTACCTTTAATAAAATCCAGACCAAAAAAATTTACTGAAATGCCTGGAATTGCCTCTCAAATTTGGAAATATCTGAGAGTTTTACCAGGAACTCAATACCTGAGAAATCGAAATCATGGCTTGCGAATGCCTCCTTATAAGTACTAACTAGCTCTATGTGATGTTTAGGCGCCTTCTCTTGAGCTGCAAGGAGAGCCAAAAGAAAACAAAACTCTTCATAGTTATACATGTGGACAACAGTCTGTTTTCTTTGGATATCAAGTCGCAGAGCAACATGGGAAGACCGTCGATAGGAAGGTTGAAAATGAACAATGTTTATGTTGACGGAAATTAATCTTTGGATGGTTTTCCCGATACTCTTCCAATTTAGTCCTGATCTCTGGCTTCACATATATGTTATACAAATCAGGGGGGCGAGTGTTGGTCGTTACGCTTTTTTGTTAAAAAATATATACTTGCGAATACAGAATTTAACCCCTTCTGAACTGAAAATGATGTAGCCAACCCAACCTGAATCTTTACGGCTGGGGTGGACTGGTTACTAACCAAAAGAACATAACATGCATCAATTAAGTTGAGTGGTCCAATAAAATGTTCAGAATTTTGAATAGTCCCGGTATAGATTCTATTTTTAAAATCACTCTTCCTATCTTCAAGGATTAAGGGATTTGCGTCTGGAAACTCACCCCATGTTTCTGCATTTTTTGCTATTGAGATTCGCTGCTGCTGCCTGCTTGTACCTGCCACAGCTGAGCCCTGCCTGCTAGGACTGGTTGTTGGGCTTCGCCTAACTGCTGAGTCCGGCAATTCACACGGTCTCCACATGGGCGGAGCAGGTCCGGACACATCGGCGGCAGTTTTGTCCGTTCCTGCAGGAAGTCCTGAAACGATAGGAACCAATGAGAATAAAGCTCGTATCTAGTTATATGAATATAACAAAGCGAGGCTTACCATTCAGTTGCATGGGTTGAATCCTCCTCCTTTTACTGCTTACATCAACATTCTCATACTCCGGTGAATTTATAAAAAAAGATAACATCGGTTAGAAAAGTACATACATTTGTAAAATAATTTTTTTGAGGCATGCTGTACTCACTATCAAATAATTATGGTTCCCAGTCACAGACACTAGCACCCGGTAAATCATCATACTCTGCTGTATCTATATAAGAAAAAGATGGCATATGTTAAAACGTGACATGTATTTTTTAAATTAAAAATTTATAAAGCATACTGTACTCACAATAAAATAATTCTTCACTTGCTAAACCCTCATGCTCCAGTAAATATATATATATAAAGGATACCATACTTTAAAACCTTACATGAATTTGTTAAATGATAAATTTATGTACCACACCATACTCAAATGAATCTGCATAAGACCCACAAGCTCTGGTCCTACAGATGGTAAACGCATGCGTGAATCTGGTCCGGATATGTTGGCAACAGGTTCGTCCATGGCTACGAATATATGAATATAACAATGTTAGGCTTACCATTCAATTGCATGGGTTAAATCCTCCTCCTCTTACTGGGTACATCAAGGTCCTCATACGCCGGTAAATCTATAAAAAAGATGGGTTAAAAAATTACATACATTTCTTAATTGAAAATTATTGAAGCATACTGTAGCCACTTTCAATCAATTTTAGTTTCCTGTCACAGACACTAGCACTCGGTAAACCATCATACTTCGCTAAATCTTTAAACAAAGATAGCATAGGTTAAAGCATGACACAGATTTGTTAAACAAATAAAAAATATAAAACAAACTGTAGTCACAATCAAATAATTCTTCACTGGGCAAACCCTCATGCTCCGTTAAATTTATGAAAAGGATAACGTAGGTTAAAACCCTACACGAATTTGTTAAATGAAAAATTTATGAACTACACTATGCCCACCTGAATCTACGGTAAGACCCACAAGCTCTGGTACTGAAGATGGCAAACGTCTGGGTGGAGCAGATTCGGAAACGTTGGCGACAGATTCACTCATGCCTGCGGATGGTCATACAATGATACAAACCAATGAGAATAAAACTGGTAACTAGTTACAAGGAATGTATGAATATATAACAAAAGTGCGACTTACCATTCCGTTGCATGGGTACATCACAGGTACTGGTCTGTTGAATTGAAAAAAAAATGTAAAGATAACATAAATAAATTCTAAAGAAAGATTTTGTTAATATAAAAACTCCTGTCAAATTTATCAAATAATTCCCAATTTCATTCATTGGAACTGAAAATGAACTGACTATCATCGGCAATCGCTCCATCAGATGGTAAATCTATACAAATGATAAATCCTCATGCTCCGGTAAATCTATAAAAATACCATAGTTTAAAACAATACATGGATTTCTTAAATAAATTTTTTGAATATTATCAGTAACTGAAACTAGCAATGTATGAAAAACATAATTACCGTGTTGATTCATGTCATCGAACAAAACCAAATCTTCAGTGCTTTGTGAAGACATTTTCTCTGTGAAAGTTCAGATTTAACTAGCTTAGTTCTTGCTGAATCCGTTTCCTTTATATAGCAGAGAGCGTCAGGCAGTTTGTCAAGTGTGTGGGCGGCCTTGATGGGGCTCTGGTGGCGGAGGCCAGCCAGGTGGCCTTGACGGGTGTCGGGTGTAGTGGGGAGGACACCTTGGCCTTGACGGCGGTCCGGTGGAGTGGGTGAGAGGACAGAACAGCAATCAAAGTAAACGACAAATATTAAACATGTATCTGACAGGGGGCCTTTTCATATCTAGGGGATAGAAATTTTATAATAAATGGCAGCCGTTTTAAGATAATAAGCCGTTACGGTGAAGCGGCGGCGCGAGGATGACCTTGAGTCATGGGGAGAACCGGCTTAAGACCCCTAATTAAATATAACCTGCAGGTTACAAATTAGTGTTTTCTCAAGTTACAGGACTTCCTTTTCTCTATCGATGGCAAATGCTCTCGACGACTAATACCGAGCGTGGAGAGTTGAAATCTAACACAGGTTTGAATCCCTGTCCGGTCATACAGATTTGGATTTTCATGGTTTCCCCAAATCACCCCAGTCGAATGCTGGGATTGTTCCTTCAAAAAAACATGGCAGTATTCTTTCCTGTTCCTTGCCCCTGCTACCGCCTCTAATGACCTCGACGTCGATGAGGCGCATTGCCATGACCAAAAATAAATCCGACCACTACAGACTGTCGAAGCCTACAATTCAGAGCAAATCAATGAACAAAAATGAATATGTTGAGGATCAGGGTACGACATCAATTAATTGACCATTCTAGTAAATGAGAATAAACCAGTACTCAATGGCAAGCAATTACAAATTTGTACAAAAATGATGTATTCTGCAAAGTGGCGGATCTAGGAATTTTTCAAACCGGGGTAGAAACTATGAGATTGTCGCCACTTCGTAAATTATTTTGCCGTCCCCATGTCGCCACCCGAATGTCACCGTCTCGATGATCGCCCTTGGCAGTAGCGGAGCTAAAAAAACAGGTCACCACGACATAAACAGCCTCCATTCAAATACGATTTTGTCAGCTCCCCTGAAGATTTGCCAGGCACAAATGCCCTGTTGCCCCCCCCCCCTCCTCCCCCATAGATCCGACTTTTATTCTGCAATGTATAATAAAGGAAACAAATGCTTTCTGAGTTCACCAGGGGAACAGTCAATCTTTTACTGTTGCTGAATGAAGTATTTAGCGAACGCAAAAATGTTTTAGGAATTGTGACGTCAGGTACCGCGGCAAAGTTACTGCCGAGAGGGAATACAGTGCATTCCTGTTTCAATATTACGCTTAATATTGAACTCAATGACAATGCAGTATGTTCCCTATCGAAACAAGTAAATGAAGTAACAAAGTCGAAGATGTTAGAGCATATAATTTTATTATCTGGGACGAATGTACGATGGCTTATAAGATTGTGATAGTTTCTGTTAATCGATGATTACGAGATATCCGTAAAGTTAAAAGAATAATGGGTGGCATTACATTTTTTTTTCTGTAGATTTTGGTCAAACGTTATCTATAGTGTCTGGGCCGTTTGTGGTCCGGCTACGTGGGTTTGGGTAAACTGACTGGGAAATATTTCGTCTGCTTGATGTAGAACTTCCTTTCTTAAAGATGGCTATTATCTTCTATCCTGCAGTTAGCATTATCTAGAGATAAATATTTGACACCACTGCAAGTTTTAAGGTTGCAGAACAGTTGCAGGATAGAGTGGGTGAAATCTCTATTTACTGAATAAGTCGCGAGTCGTAGTAGCAAACTATTTATGGGTCGAAGAATACTGTACACATGTATATTTGATAAAAGACAAGAAGAAAGTTTCCACATTGGTCGCAGTACTAACTATTCGCTGATATGAACAGTAGATGTTGCTGCAGATGATGAAGAAATAACCAAGTATGGATTGGTTGCTAGCTAGTTTACTTAGGCTATCTCAGGTAGGCTTCGGTGACGGGTGGCTAACGTAAGGCTTCCATGATCATCGTTTACTATCAGGGTTTTGTGGCAAAGGAACGATGTATTCGTCTGTTCGCTCCCAAGTCTCCAAGGTTTTGAACTGAATATAAATCAAAGCAAGACTAAAGTGACGAAATGCAGCAGGAATGATACCAATACTAGTAGATTAAATAAATAAAATGGGATCAAATGCAATTGGAGAAGTAAGCGAATTTTGCTACTTGGGAAGCAAAGTTACAACCGATGGCAGAAGCAAGAATGATATTGAAAGGAGACTAGCACTAGCAAAAAGAGCCTTCATAAAAAAGAGAAATCTTTTAGTTTCAAATATTGATCTAGGAATTAGAAAAAACTTTTTAAAATTCTATGTGTGGAGCACAGCACTTTACGATAGCGAAACATGGACTTTAGGAATACCAGAAAGAAGGAAAATTGAAATATGGCGGTACAGAAGAATGCTGAAAGAAGTGGACAGACAAAGTAAGAAATGAACGAGTTTTGGAAATGATGGGTGAGGAAAGAAGTTTGTGGAAGATGCTGACAGAAAGAAGAGACAGTCTGGTAGGTCATATTTTGACATGCTGGATTGGTTAATTTGCTGGCGGAGGGAACAGCCGAGGTAAGAGCTGTAGAGGAAGACAGAGATTAGAATATATGAAGCAGATAATTGAGGACGTGGGTTGTAAGGGATATGTAGAGATGATTTAAATAACGTTTAAGTAGCGAGGACTGTTTTGCCACATGGCTTTGTTAAGGTGTGGCTACGCCCATAAGGTATTCATACTGGCAAGGGTTCACGTAAGAGGCATATTTTTGCTCTACTGTAGTTTTTAAGCTAGCAATACAATTATAACACTAGTTAGGTAGGCCAGAAACGCACGAAATTTCTTGATAGTTTATATTTTTCAAATTTTTGTGTGACAAATATTAGTGGACCTAGAATTATTAAAACGCCAAATGTATGTTTTTTCCCTCCGCGTGTCCTGTGTGCTGCGTTAGTTATTAATGTAGTAAGGTCTAGTGGATCGACTGAGTAGTGGGTACCCATAAAGATGGTACTGAAAAAGAGTTTGAAAATAGCATTAAAAACAATCTCGATGATCAAACTGAAAAACTAATAACTTAATGGTGTTCAACGGCAAAATTCTTAAAAGCCTATGATTTTCAATTATGATAGTAATTTGCTGTCATAACGTACAGTAGAGGCTGAGCATGTTCAGGCAAGTCACCGGGTATTTTGTTTCCCTTCCTACATGCGGCCTGTGTTTAAAAGACTGCTAATTACGTTATGTATGGAAGCACGCCGTGGATAAGGTTGGGACCCGTAGAGATGATGCTCGACCAAGTATTAAAACATCATTAACAATTATCCCATGGTCAAAATGAAAAACTAGAACCATAAGCACGTACAGCGTGAAATTTCTTAAAAGTCTATATTTTTCACTTTTTTTTAGGATTAACATAAGCTGAAATAACATCCATTAGAAAGTTTTTCTTCGTTTATCATGTTTTTACATTGTCTCTAATTGGCCTAGCTTAGTGCCTCTGCCCAAGGGAATTCTAAAACTATTAAAGTCTGCTCAGACATTTGTTGAATGAATTATCCAGTTAAGACGACGTTTGTCATATTCTAATCATGAAAGCATTTACATTGTAAATGATGTTCTTCTTCATATGTTAAAGTTAAATTTAAGTTTCATTTGTCACTAGGACTAAACCAGTTCTCCAGAATGGAAGAATTATTTGTATCAAATTACACATTTTCCACCACAATTTTGAAAAAGTTTCTTTTTAAGATATATAGAAGAACATAAGCGTCATTAATGCTATGATATTAAAGACCAATGATAAAAGCGGTTAGGGAGGTGATTAAAATTGGCTCTAATTATTGTCAAGTTTATTAATTTTTATAATGTTGGTGCATAGTAATGGTGTCCTAGCAGAGAGCGTTTTTGAATTTGGAATGAATAAGTGTATAGTCCTATAAACTAAGTTATGGTCTATTAGGCAGATTGGATCTTAGATGTGGTTTGAATTTGCAGTGTGGAGAGAGGATGGAGGCCAGGTGTGGCCAGGCTGGGACCAAGTGTTAGGTGGGAGGGGGAAGGTCCGCAGGTGTCCACAAGCTGTCCCTAGAGGCAGGTGGAAGGGGAGGTTGGGGTGACAAAGGAATGATTGACAGGTGGTTAATTAT
Organism: Vandiemenella viatica; assembly: GCA_031002005.1. Classification (NCBI taxonomy): domain Eukaryota; kingdom Metazoa; phylum Arthropoda; class Insecta; order Orthoptera; family Morabidae; genus Vandiemenella; species Vandiemenella viatica. Next base: position 174,748,726 of record CM061921.1, on the reverse strand, counting down.
TTTTGTGCTAGTGGCCCTGTGTCGCCACTACTCAGATGTCCATTTCAATTATGGCAATTAGTGGGATAAAAATTACTTGTATGCCATTTTTTCTTTATGCTGTTGTCACAGACTAAAAACTTTTTTTTTAAGTGTGGATATTTGCAACGTGGAGCTTCGCAATAATCATTTTTTAATGACTGTAAACAACTATCAAAAATTTCTTCAAACTCAGTGACAAATATTTCTAATCCTTCGCTTACCAGATTCTGCATTACTGAAAATAAAAGTTGAAGAAGAGCTATCGCATCCTGAGTGGCCCTTAATAGTCTGCTGCCCACTTCGTTCTAGCCGACATACGCATATTTTTGCTGAGGAACAAATTAATTTCCTTTGATTCTTCAGTCAAGCTAAACTGTTGAAGCTAGGCAAAACACCTATCACTTTCTCCTTTGAGACAAGGATACTAGGGTAAAATTAAGTAATTATTCTCTGAGCTAGTATGGCGCGAGGAACTTGTTACTTAATAGATCACTCATCCCTCAGTTACATTCTATCTTTAACCCCTAACTAAATGACATGGTATTCATAAAAGGAAAACACTCCTATCAAGAGAACTTTATTCCCTCAACATCTGGTTATTGTGGGCCATTTCGTCAATTGCGATAGGATCAATTTTTATGAATAATTGTCACGCCAATGCAATTGAATTTGTTGTTTTTATTTCCCAAACGCGTTTCACTTCATTCTCCTAAGCATCTTCAGCGGTTCTGTATTTTTCATTGCTCACATTAGTTTGTAATTGCACAGTATTTCAGCATCAGTTATGTCTGTAGCAGCTGTTGGATCATTGTTGCATCTTTATGAGTTATTTCATAGCACTTTCACTGCACTATAATATATTGATTATATTATATATTATAGTGCAGTGAATGTGCTACGAAATAAGTCATAAAGATGCAATAAACACCTGTGACCTAACTGCTGCTACAGACATAACTGATGCTGAAATACTGTACAATTACAAACCAATGTGAGCAATGAAAAATACCGAATCGCTGAAGATGCTTCAGAGAATGAAGTGAAACGCGTTCGGGATATAAAAACAACAAATTGAATTGCATTGGTGTGACAATTATTCATAAAAATGTATTCCATCACTTTATTAAACACAAAAAACATTGAATATTACACTGCGGTACTGTAAACATTTATGGCACGAGACATATAACCAATACTTCCTTCTAAAAACATATGCCCTTGACGATGATATACTTAATAAAAGAACTATCCCTTGACATGAATGGCTTGAAGGATTTCTTATAAATCTTAAGCCAAGAGCAATGGAATATCAAACGATCTGTTTCCTTAATACCGCAGATCTTATCGAGTATGAAGATGGTGGTAGATTGGACTAGCAATTGGCTAGTGAGTCTGTCGTCTGCCAAGACACTTGGTGGTAGGGTGGCGTCCCGTAATTGGCTACAGCCTTCACGTGGTTACCTTTGTATATCTTACGAACTACCAATGCTTCGGCGTACTCAATTTTGAAGAAGAGTTTGCTGTTACATTCCAACTCTGACAACAGGACGATTTGCTGTACTGACAAGTGAGAACCAACCGTCTTTGTTCGCGTTGGCTCACTGCTCGCAGATTCAATAAAGCTTTTCGAAATCCAATAAACATTCCTTAACTCTTTTACTGATTGGTAACCTGATATCTACAAATCCACTACAGAGCTTTCTCATAGCGACTATGAAACTATTAAAAATGAGCAGGAGTACTTTCCTACCTGATAAGTAAGGGCCTATGTTTAAGAGATGATAATGGCATTATCTCATAGCCAACCATTTTGCACTATCGTATCTGAGAAGAGACTATTCGCACCGTTCATATATGTGAGTTATCAATCAGAAAGCGGTCAATCTGAGCGAATGCCTGGATTTCGAACCCAAGTGGAGAAAGGGAGCTGCTGGTTAGGCAGCCGTATAGTACGGGTCTAGCGGCAACAGCCTGGCCTCAAGTTCGGTAGGACGCAGGTTTGAATCCTAGTCTAGTCATCCAGGTTTCAATCACTAAACGGGAATGCCGGGACGGTTGCTTCAAGAAGGTCATGGCCGAATTCCTTCCCGTTCTTTGCATTAATGCTTTACCGCCTCTAATGACCACGACGTCAAAGAGGCATAAAAAAGGAAGTGTCAGGGGTCTAGAGAGTATCTGACTAATCACTGAGATATGACTCCGACGGTATTCGTAATGCCTCTAACTGCAACAAGATGAGGGCTTCGATTTGCATAAGGCAGCTTACTAACTATGTCGCTAGGCGAATAAGGGTGATTTCTCTGTTGACAACAGTATAAAGGAAGTATCATTACTAAAGACTGTGCTGCTTAAATATGTGGTTCGAGTATAAAATTTGGCGATGTCATAATTTCATTAACAATGATATGGGAGGCGTTACATTTTTAAAATTCGGTATTTCTTTCTGTGACATGTTAAGGATCAGCCATCCATCTTGGAATTATTTTGGATCAGGTATTTAGCGAACTTTCGTATGTCTGTTGACAATATTTTGATATTTTAGGATGCTTTATTGTGGATGCCCTCTCAAATTATTTCAGGTTTGCTGAGAATATTCAATGTCTCTTCTATAAAACATCTGCTACAATATTATATTCAAATTTTTATGTGACAAATATTGTAATCACTTTTAATTACACCTCCTACCAAGTTTACTGGGTCATCTTTGACCAAACTCTCCATTAGAAAGTAATTTGCTGCTGGAATCAAGATTTGATTGCGAAACCGTGTTTTTGGCAGTTTACATTGTTATTTGGTTGAACTGGCAGTGGAAGATATCGATGAACTGCACTATCATAACAGGAGCATAGCAATAATTTATTTACTCGACATCGTGACCTCAGTGTTTTAAATTTGACCAAAAAAGTGTTACAGGTAATGCAGAACTTAAGTATATATATAAAGTATATAGGTACATAAATGTATATAGAAACTCAATATAATTTTACAAATACAATTATTTTTTTATCTTTCACAGTATCCAGAGATATTTGAGGTTATTAAAAATGGATTATAGACAATTGTTCTTGTTGTTTCATTTATTACTAAGCTTTAACACATCAGAGTACAAACTACTGTGCACTTTGAAGTCGTAGGCTTTCGCGGCCAGAGTCAGTGGATTCTTGGCTGTCCACGTGACGCCGCGTCATGATTCGTTTTTATTTAGTGATATAAAAATGGGGACATAATAGCTGACAAAGCTTTCTTATACAGCAACCAAATTAATGTACTTTGATAATATTCATCATTATTATAAATGCGAGTGCTTGAAAATGACGAGTCTAAAGTCCATAGCCTTGTATTTGATTATAATTACTAGAAAAACTTGCTGGTGTTAGTGTTTTTTTTTTTTTTTTTTTTTTTTTTTTTTTACATTTTACCACCTTCTACTACCCTTCTGAACACAAACCAAAAAAGGTGAATGGTAAAAAAGTAAATTATCTCAATAAAACTGAGAACACTGCAACCAAGAAATAAACCAGCGGTTCCTCCAATTGACACTGAAACAGACATGTAAACAGTTAGTTACTATTATATTTGTACGATACGTTATATTAATGTTCACTTAATAATAACTATAATTACTATTAGAAAATGTTTCTGTCAAATTTAAAATGTTTTGCAGGTAATCATTTTATGCAAGGTTTAGAACAAAAACACTACTGCAGAAATACCTCTTTGCTAACCATAAAATTTTAAAACACCATTCGCTGTATTCGTGTAGATACACCAATAAATCGTCCGACTTCACGAAATTGGGCTACAGTAGTGCAGTGAGAGAATACAACAATTAATCATTCTTTACTGATTCTTATATTTTCTTCAGCAGGTTATTCGAGACTCGACATTCCAGCTTCGAGATAAACCACACCACATTCACTAAAGCACTCATACTAATCCACTACAATTCTTGTAAGTATCAATGATGCTTGATCGACCTAATGAGATCAATCTCGCCATTAGCAAACAAACCACTTGTTTATTCCATTCTTGTAGGGAACAGTGCTATGATTTCGACCTACTGGTGGTATTTTCGACGATAGATGGGATTAGTAGTTGCGTTGACGGTCCGAATAACTACTGTAGGAACTAAAGTGTTTTGGAGGAAAGGATATTTCTTTGAATAAAAATGCTTGGAACGACATCATGGCCCATTCGCCTTGTTAGTATAAAATTGGTGTTGAAGATTGGGTGGCGGGACTTTTCCTTGGAAAGTTAGCACATATGCAAAATTCCGCTTTTAGGTCCACCTATTAGGTACTTTGGATCTTTATCTTCTTCTTATACAGATAAGCAATAAATGTTCTTAATAATATCTTATTAAGAAGGAAGAGAACGCTATAATGCCCATTTTCTTAGGAACTGTAACATCAGTAATTATGTCAGTTAGCTGGAAATTAATGACGATAAGGCGTGTTTAGTATAAGATATCACTGGATAATTCTGCAGAATAAACTAGGATACGTAAGTAGGGGAATTCAGCTGATATCTACGAAAACCTTATGATCTGGCCCATAAGATACAAATACTGTTAGTGACTCACCAGGAGTAAAAATATAGTGTTGGTTGGACCAACAGTATCTAAACAGGGGAAGAAAGCCACGATTGGCCGATTAAGTTCAGGAAAACCGTTAACTTGGTACTTATAAAATGCCAAAAGGAACAAAACAGAAAAGATGCTATTTGCTGTAGTGTGGTTTGTTACATCGATTTAGAGTTTGATTGTTGGGCGATGAAATGCCTCCAGATGGAGGCAATAAAGGATCTGAAACAGTATGCCCCCATCTCTTCAGAAAAATGACCAAGTCAAGCGATTTCTCGTGACCACATCAATAACTGACTATGGTAATCACTAATCAACCTTGGTCTCTTGTATGCAAACTTTGGGTCAGAATCTCTATCATATCCAATGAAGCACACAATTATTGAGTATGAGATTCAATATTGGTAACTTTTGTATTTTCGTATCAAAGTGCTTAAAGTAAGAAGTGTGTTTATGATAAATTAATGAAAACGTATCCAGGTGTCATATACGAATCTATAACGAGATTGATATGTTGATTAGTGAATTGAAATTTAGAGTTGAAGTGAAAAAACAAGTAAGTAAAAATTCTTACGTAATTCTTGTAACGTACTGTTGCTCATAATCTAGCGATTTCATTTACAACTTATACAGTCAATCTTTGGTGAAAAATTCATAATCCTACATAGGGAAGATTACTGAGCAGTAAATACTCGGATTACTATTAGCGTCAAGCAGGTGTAATCAGTTAGATACTAATTACTTGGGGGATTAAGGAGGGATATAAACTGTGGCAACTCGTGTAAGATAAACTCAAGCAAAGAACGAGGTAAATTACAATAACAAGGAAGTTTTTCTTATGTATGTCGGTTTGCTTTAATCCCTGTACTGACCTAGAACTTGTTTCAGTGACCATGGCACTGACACAAGGACAGAAGGTATCATAAAAAGAATAAACAATACAGAATTTATTGCCGAACATTCCGATCTCAGATAAAAGCAACATGTTATTCGATTGAATTCTTTTCAAACTGAAATGGTATAAAATTGGTTACTGAAGGATGCTTAATAGAATATCTGTGTTCTCAATACTATTTGTTTTATGCATCATATTTATTGATTACTTTTCATATCTCGTGACAGTGATCACCTGCTTCATGGTATGAAATATAATTTCAGTGATTTCATCCCTTTCATTACTTTTTTATTTTACTTTCATCCACAACTTGACAAATATCACTGATGATATGAATGCGTCTCATTATTTCCTCATTTTTTCTCGAAGTGTGTTGGCAATTAGCATCATCCAAATCCTGTTAGTCCAGATTTTCGTTTTATTAGGAACGGTTATGTAAAGTGTGCAGATCTTTGTTATTGTGATTATAGGGACATCCCAACAACATCAATATATCAGCGGAACAAAAGAAAAACTGGTACAATGCAGAAGGACAGGATGTCTTTGGAGCTCAGCAGATATCTTCATCCCTGCCAAGACAGTTTGCCTCTTGATCATTCCTTGGGCACTGTCAGTCGGTAAGTTCTTTTAGTAATAGTATGGATTAGGATACAAGTAATATGGTTTAGATACCGCGAAGTATACCACCTTCTGAAGGCTTTACAACATGCTAATATTTTCAGGTTATAATTGTTGAATTATTCTGAAAATTTGATAGAGTATGTGCAGTGAGCTTCATTCTGGCGATGTTTCCTTTCTTGATGTGACTCCTCCGTTACAAGCCGCATTACTTCTTTTGAGGGAGCATAGGTGTCACCCTGTTTCTGAAGCATGGAGACTTTGTTGCGTGTATAAACTGTTAATATATTTGAGATAGAAATAGATAAGGATCTCCATATTCATCTAGATGGTAACGTAAATCCTTACGGTATTTTTAACTGAGAGACCTCAAAGCGTTGTTCGTCTGCCAAGTGACGGAATTCCAGTTTTCTGCTTTTTCAGCCTCTGTCGTGGATGGATGGATTTGCAGTTTAAAGTGGAATGCGAACGACGGAACGTCGACCTAGCCTACTCATACAATCAAAGTAAAGACCGTAAGAGTTCCTGATCCTATTGGCTTTTCTTTGATCCTAAGAGGATGTTCCAACTCTCGAATTTTGTAACGAAGTCCGAAAACCATGATCAGGAACGACGGTAGACTTGTGAAGCACGCCGGTCGTACATTCTCAATATTCAGTAATATTTGGTGTAAATTTTACTCTGATTGTGTTACTCTTCATTGGAGTTACAACTCTCACAAAATGTTAGTTTATTTAGAATCTAAGTAAAATAAGTACTAAGATAATAAAGATTCGGCAAACCTTACCAAGCAAGTCAGTTAATCCAAAAAGAATATCCCGTTTGAGTCTCATCTGCGGATATTTTGTAAGTCCCCACTTTAGATTAGTTCCCAAAAACCTGTAAAGCATCGAAAGTATTATTTAGTTGGATGAGTTATTGCTGCAATTAAGGGTTAATATGAATGAGTAATATATGGCCATTATTTCCACTCCTTTGTCGTAGGATCTCCTATAACTGAGTTCCTACGGAAGGATATTACACAATAAGTAAGATTCTGCAAAAAAACACATCAAAACTTCTATAAAATTAGAAGGTTAATCAACTTAAAAGTTCAATATTGTAAATTATGCAAACAGACTAATTGCTTAGCATTTAGTCAGTTGCTCCAAGAAATTGGGATACTCTAGTCTATTCTAATATTACTTGGTTGTCTTTTAATAATTTTAGTTTGTTCACTAATGTTGAGAATTTTTAAATAGAATATTTTGCCTTAAGAGGGTCACTTGCTAGTTTTTATTAGTTTCGTTCACTTTCTCTCTTACCCTTTTATTGCATTTTACATGAAGTACAAATTATTTGCACTATCTAACTTCTTGTCGTTATACGATCCATTTGCTGTCAGTTCTTCCAATAGATCCGGTGTTAGTTTCAGATTTATCGCAAGCCATTATACATGCTTCTAATAAATACTGTAAATCAGTAAAGTTAACGTTAGGTATTGTTTTAAACAGAAACATCGTGTACTATTAATGTTTCGTTTACTGGTTTTCACTTTTTTTCGGTACTACACAGTTCCAACATTTTTAGGTTTTAGGACTCTAACGCTTTCACAGTCAATGTCCATTTAATCGAAATGCCCGAATTAACAAGTGTTTTTTCTTTCTGCCATCGGTCTCACCGCTAATTTGATGCTCTCCTCCATTTATTTCTATCTTGACCTTACGATTTTGTTCTCAACAGCTACAGCCCTTTCTTTTAAGTGTTTCTTCCATTAACAAATTAACCAATCATGCATTTCTTAAAAGTTTCCTACCATCTTGTCTCTAATGCTTCGTCTACACGAGCAATAAACTTGCGACACTTATATGGGAAACAAATTGTTTATTTGTTTACACTAAGCCAATAACTGGCTCAACTTATTGAGGGAAACTCTTCTCAGGAAAGTATTGTTTCTTCTCACAGAAAATATGTCATACGTGTTTACACGGCACACATCTGTAGTTGCTGCAACATTCGAGAGCAATCCCCAGGTAGTGGAAAAATTAATCGAAAAAGCCCCGGTTGCTGCTGCTTATATTGTTTTATTGCTTTTGACGCTAAAAAAATATAAATAAAAATAATAAAAAAGTAAATAAAAAACAAAAGAGAGCTGGGTGTTCGTCAGACATTGTTATATGATAATTTTTTTTTATAAAGGTGAATAACACGCCAATGCAATTGAATGATTGTTTTATTCTTTGTGTCGTACGCGTTTCACTCTAATTCCAGATTATCATCAGCGATATGTGTTTGGTATTTGTACATATAGTTTGTTACATTCGATTTAAAAAATAATATAAAGTTGAGATTAAATTTTAACTTAAATGTTACTATTTCACTTTGTGCTCATGGTCAGGGTTGGCTTCTATCTTTTTGTAGGATTCATTTTGGAGTCTTCTGACGATATGAAACACTACACTACACCGACCAGATTACACATTATCACTATTATTTACTGTCACTATTAAAATTACTGAAATGAGAAAGTAAGCACCACGCCATGTTTTCTAAGTCCATAGAATGTGTGTTTGTTTATGTTTCGGGTTACAGTGTGATTAGAGTTCATTGGTTTTTATAATCAACTTTGTGTTATCTTTGATGGTAGGCGGGGATTTGATATGGTTTTTTTGTGAATATTTATTTGGTTTTTGATATCGCATATAGTGTTTGATTAGTAAAGTTTGTGCAATCATTTATTTTCTGTTTTCCTTCAACCAGGGAATTTTGGATGTGATAGTTTTCTTGAAATGTTAATGTCTGTGATTGCTATTGTTTATGGCGAGTATTTGTATGTCAGTGTGAATGTCTGTTGGTTGGTGATTGTGTCTAGACGGTGTTCAGCAAATGTGGAGTGGTTTGTGTATTTCAGTGCTCTTAAGTGTTCTTTGTATCTTGTTTCGAATTGTATGCATGTCTGGCCGATGTATTGAGCTTCACAGTTTTGAGATGTGAGTCTGTATTTACCAGAATTATGGTATTTGTTTTTGCTTGTGGTGTTTTTTTTATATTTTTATCTATGCTGCAGGGATCCCGTTGGGTGTTCATTGCCGGCTACATATATGCAAAATATTCAGCATCTTGGCCCTCTTTTATGTCAAAGTAAAACACAATTTATATGACCTCAAGTTCCAGCGGCATACAGTCAATGGTCAGCAAGAGATAGTGCACACCAGCGGCAGGAGCACTACTTTCCCTGATCACCGAACAGCGTACCGCAGCAGCACCCAAATCCGACACACCGGGGACTTTAGGTCGCAAGCGGACACCTATGTATGACTGCGCCTTCAACGGTGCACATTGGCATACCTGTACTGTTCGTCGCCCCTAGCACTGCAGAGTTATCTCTCTACACCCAAGGTCTTGTTGCCGGGAGAAGCAGAAGAAGGACCATCCCTCCTTCTCCACGTCATCGGACTTACTGCCAAGGGTGGTGACACCGATTGCAATGCTGGCGGCACAGGGCACCAATCCCGTGACTGCTTCACGCAAAGTCTTATATTCATCCAGCTACATTGGCTCCCGGTACCGTAGGATAGTTCATACCGGTGGCAAGGAGTACCAACCCCCCTTGTTCAACGATCACTGACCCCACTGTGAAAGCCGGAGTTAATTACCACCATCGTTATATCACGCTGACTTACCAACGCTGTCCGTCAACCCCCAGTAGTGTCGCATCATCTCTCCGCAAAACGTTTGCAGCCAATACCAATCAGACCCACGTCACGCAGCCAAGATCTTTATTATCAGTGGATTAGTCACTCATCAACACTAACCGCTAGCATGTTGCTACAGGAATAGCACTGTCAAATGTTTCTCTGAACGATTACAACCTCTACAACATCAGCAGTGACACTTAAACCTATACCATTCACCGCCGGAGCATGAGAGTTTACCTCATTTGCTCAATCGTCTATAAAGTAGGCGCGAACTCTGTATCGTTTGTAGTCAGCAAGTGTCTTCAAACCAATGCAACAAGGAATTAAAGCCACCTACAGCCGGACGTCACTATCTTCGCTGTGTAGGAGCCTATCACCGTCTATAGAGCAGCAACAGTCTAACTCTGTGGTAGCATGGGAGTCAATCCTTGTCTCTACCGTCCGACTACAACCGATCGCATCAACCAGCTTGGAATCATTCACCGCCTCAGTTGGGTTACGCATATGGCTTTCAGGCAACGTGATTATAAGTTGAGGTCAGGTCAAGCGTTAGAGTTTATTCACGTACAATTCAAAATTCTGTACACTGCAAATAACCCATAATTTATATCAAGTTGTGTTTCACTGAAAAGAAAATTCGCTATATACTCAATAATCCGATCAATATAGGCTTTAAGTATAAGGTTGGGGTGGTAACGACTACAAAATTCGGTAGAAAGGAAATTCCCATACTGCTCGTTTATATTTTTGTCCTAACAGGGGGAGGCCGCAATTGTAAAATTAGATTCGATTCATACCTGTCTCGGAAAATATTTCTATTTTAAAAATATGTCTTTGCTAATGAAGTACGAAAGCTACAGTTCTTTTTTACAACAAATGATATTTAAAAAACTTATTATATACATAGTTATTGGAACTGATTGCCGGGAATTTTTGCATACACATTCGAATAAATAAAAAGGTTGGCTGCAACGAGATTCGACCCAGCGTGACGGGCTTATGAGGCAAAGCTTGCTTGCTGCACCAGGCGATTCTTGAAATATACTTCATGTAGATAGTATTTGAACTCAACGGAATATTTCAATGCCGATTTTCTCGACAACGGAGAAGAAACGCACGTTACTACTGCTTTGCCACATTACACCTCTGGCTATGTTTTATTACACACAAAATGAATTGAATCTGAATATTACAATTGATGGTCTCCTCTTGTAAGATGCATGCAGCTTACACGATCACTTTCTAATTATTGGTATGGAGTTTACATGAGGCCGTAACTCATTAATTCAAATATTCAAAGAGCCTGATAGTGGTAGATGCGTCGACCACATCATCTTTCCCCTCATACAGATTCAAAAATTTGAGCAACTGAATGGAGGGTGATCCTGTTTTACTCTTTTCATTGACAACAGTGCAAAGCGGGCTGTAGTCGACATTGAAAACAAAGGTAGGGTTTGCTTTCTCTGGACAATTCTGTTTTCACCCGAATTTGCCAAAACACGGCACCAAGTGAATAAAAAGGAGGAAGTACTATGCAAATATCTCCTCAATTTTCTCTCGCTCAAGACGAATGTCAGAACGATCGTTGAACGTATTACCGAGCACAAACGTCACTTAAGGCTGGTACAAGTGGAAAAGTCCGCGATAGCCGAACATGCTTTCGATAAGAGCATAGGATGGACTGTGATAAAACGGTGGTGCTGGCCAGGGTCTCTTAATTCTGGGACTCAGTAATTGGAGAGGAATTAGAAATACAGTTGAACGATAATAACATGAATAGAGACAGCGGACTTTATCTAAGCGAAGCCTGGAGACCAATTATTATGGATCTACATCTTGAACGAGAGAAATCTTCGCTACAAGGCGTAATGGATGCAAATTGACGCCTTGGATTAAGTTCGTCAGCACATCTAGCTACCAGGTATGGCTCCATACGCAGTCCACAACATCGATACCCTCAGTTGGCAGATCGCGCATTCCAGTTCTGCCGTACGCTTATTGGATGAACTGGCAATCATCAGTAGACGGGGTCAGTTCTTTGTCTGCTTCTCCTGTACTGCCATTTGGACTCCAGCAATATCTAATCATCTAAACTACAACAGAACCATCTAGGAGCGGTTCCGAGAAGAGGTCGCTGAAAGCCACCAACACCTGCATCCTATTGATGACGGAAGAATTGAGACAGCAATAAGACAATTCGCTACATCCATAGTCGATGTGGCAAACTCAAACACGACCCCAGCAGTAAGAAGGCCGCAATCACGATAACTCCAGCCACAACTTCTTGCGCAAATCAGACACAAGAATAGAGTGGCTAAAGAGTGGCGCCAGACCAGGCACCCGAACACTTGACGCCTTTTAAACCGCCTGCAGCGCGAACTGAAAGCGGATCTTCTGGCACACCGCAACAGAGAGTGGGAAGCAGGTCTGGCCTCACTCAATGTGAGTTCTGGAAAACTCTGGTCAGAGATCCGTCGTTTCACAAGGAGACGTAAGAGACTGCCCCCATTTCACAGCGAGAGGGGTCTTGTGTATAGTGACGAAGAAAAAGCCAATGCGCTAGTGGACTACTTTGAGAAACAGTTCCCTCCTGCTCAAGACGACGACGAGGAAGAGTCTGCTAATATCCGCAGAAGATTTCAATGTTTCTTAGCTGCTGATGACGAAGGATATGAGCTGGAGGAGATCTCGTCGGAAGAAGGCCGCAAAACAATTGCACGACTCAACTCAAAGAAGGCTCCTGGCAAAGACAAACTAGGAATCAGGTTGCTAAGGAACCTTCCACCACCGCCGGTTCAAAACATCACCGAACTGTTTAACGCCATCCTCCGCTCGCAACACTACCCCAGGTGTTGGAAGGAAGCAGCAGTTGTCGGCGTACCAAAACCAGGGAAGAATGGCACCTTCCCTCAAAACCATAGGCCTATCAGCCTACTTCCTTCTTTCAACAAAGTTTTTGAGTGACTCCTTTTAAAACGACTTGAAGCTCACATCTCGAGCGAAAACATCATCCCAGAATTTCAGTTCGGTTTTCAGAAGAGCCACTGAGCCACCCAGCAAGTTCTACGCATCGTAGAACGCGCCACGATGACATTCAAATATCGAGGTTACTGCCCGCTCGTCCTATTGGATGTGGCATGTGCTTTTGATTCTGTCTGGCACAGCAGTCTCCTATACAAAATGTACACACAAGGAATCCCCAGCCCGATAGTGAAACTGGTAATAAGCTAAATTACAGGTAGGTTCTTCCGAGTGATGGTCGGAAATGACTTATCATCACGCCGACCAATTAACGCTGGTGTACCGCAAGGATCGGTGCTGGGACCTGTGTTATATAACCTCTACACAGCAGACATCCCTGCACCACCAACCGTCAGAACAGTGCTGTACGCAGATGACTCTAAACTATGATTCATAGGTCGTATTTTGAGAAGTTGTAATGCTCAGACAAAGGAAATAGCGTACAAAACACTAGTGCGTCCGCATTTGGAATACTATTGTGTAATTTGGGATCCGTATCGCAAGGGATTGATTGACACATTAGAGAAAGTACAGAGGAGAGCCGCTCGATTCGTGACTGCTAATTACAGTCCTTACGTAAGTGTCACAGAGCTGATACTTGGGTTGGGCTTGGATTGTTTGGCGGAAAGACGACGTCGTTTTCGTTTGAATTTGTTGGAGAATATGCGAAAATCTTTAATTTACGAGTGCAACGAAATACTTCTTCCACCAACCTATTTAGGTCGCAATGACAGGAGGGATAAGATTCGAGAAATAAGATGCCGTACTGATCCATTTATGTATTCCTTCTTTCCTCGTTCTGTTCGGGATTGGAATGCACAGAATTAGGATTGGTGCTTAGCACCCTCTGCCACCCACAATATTTGTGATTTGCAGAGTATAGATGTAGATGTAGATGATCCAGCCTACTTCACGGCTCACAGGAGTAAAGCTGTGGCTGTACGGAGAATCCAAGAAGTTTTATAATAAACAGACGATGGCGGATTACCATAAATTCCGCAACAAGCTATTATGCTGACTAAACGCTTGGGGAAGCGAAACCGGCAGCAGGATCGCACACCTAATCTCCAACTAAATGGGCAAACACTGTCAAATATCTCGGCGTGACGCTAGACTCCAGATTAACTTGGAGGTACCACATCGAGGATACAATACTAAAAGTTGCAGCTAGGATGAGGGAGTTTTACCAAATCCTAAACAGGGACAGTTCTCTTGCAGCCAGCACCGGGGTCACCATTTATTGCAGCCTCATCAGATCGATCGTGGACTACGCGAGTCCCGTCTGGGGTTACGCCTCTACAACTGGCCTGGGTCGTCCGAAAACAATGCAGAACCGTGCACTTCGACGAGCACTTTACGTGTGTAATCGATTTCCTAAGCCGATCTGCATGAAGCCACAGGTGTTCCACCCCTGAAGGACAGGATTGTTCAGATTTCAAAATCCTTCTACAGGGCCACAAGAATGTCGACTAACCCGCTCATAGCCAACTTAGGGCAATACAATAACTCACACGATGAGCACAAAGACCCTGTCTATCCTGACAAGTGATTAATTAAGAGAAAGAGCAACAGCAAAGACACACCAAAAGTAAAGACATCCCTCCCACAACGCCTGGAGGAAATGTCTAAGACAAAACTTCCGACTGAAGCTGCTTACAAAGAGAAAAGCAGAAAATGGTCTGTGTATATTTGCTGCCATTGGACGGTTCTGCAAGCGTCTGTAGACGTGGTCTGATTTTCAGCGGCTGCTAAGCCAGTCGAGTTTGTGATTTCAGGTAACAATATCTGAAATAATAGACCTGGTGAAGACAACCGAGCCGGTTGTCGGAACGTTGTCTTTTTACGACGCTATCTGGCTGAACTCCTGTGAAGAATTCATTTCATCAATACGCCGGGAAAGTCTTCACTGATATCATGTTTTGAGACGTATTGAAACCTGTACAGCTGCGACCTGTCAGGGTATCTATCTAACCTCGTAAGGGATTCAATAACTGACGGCTGAACAAATTGCTAGCACTGACTTCAATGGGATTGCAGCCTATTCATCTAGGGGTTTCGTTCTAGACGTAGAATTGATGATTCCCCAGTATAAACACGACTTCTTATTGGACCCGCAGCCATGTTCCGACCACCAAGCCGCTCCTGATTCTACTGTACCGAAGTTTTCGAATACACTGGAGGGCAAGTAGAGAACTGAGAGTCACGTTTTACCAAATACACAACCTTATATCGTTCAACCCATTCTCTTAAAAATAATAAGAGTTCTCCCCATTTAGCCACATGAGATTTGTAAAGAGACTTTTAAAAATTAATGAACAATGGTGAACATTAGAAAACATTGTAACGTGACAGTGTGCATTAGCTGTTCTGGCTTCCGTCGGTGCTTCATCCAGATTCCAACATTTTCAACGAGACTTTCGAAATGACGTTAGTGAGAATAATGTCTGAATGTGCATTCTCGATCCCTCAAACCTGCGAACATATCGGCTTCATTATAAAGTCACTATTTCGCAGTTTATACTCCTGAACTTTTTCGTTTGTATACAAATAGTTCTATTTGTTTGGTGGACAGCTAAGTAATGAAACGTAACAGTTAAGTTTTACACGTTCTGCTATAATCCCGGCAACCGTTTCGGGATATTATGCTGTTACAAAACGTTTGTGGGAGTTTTAAAGGACGAAGCGAATGGCTCCTTGGCTGTGGAGTTTGTGGTTTTTTGATAGTAAATACATGCATGCCTGCTAGCATTTCACTAAACTTCGAGAGTTCAAATTGCTTGTGTGGTGCACCAGTACAACATTACGTGCAACATAAATTCGAAACCGAGTAGCATCCGATCAAGACGGTTGAGGTATCCAAACAGGGCTTCTATGGGTCGGTTGATAACCGATATATTTTACCCGATGGAAAGGGGGGCACAAATCTGTGAGTGAGTGAATTTAATAATTTTATTCGTAGGTAAATACTGTATGAGTGGAGAGAAAAAATTCTGTTTACTGGTGTGTGACCACTGTATTTCTTTGTTTGTAATGTGTATCTTTTTTAATTAGTATACATCTTTATAAACAATGTAAAAATTTGTGCTTAAACACAAGTTCGTATTCTAAATAGGAAGCAACAAAAAAATAAGCAGAAAGTATAAAAAATTATATTTTTTACTGGAAAAAATTGCACTTTTTTACCATTTAATTAATCTTTGTCATGTATCTACGTGTAAATGTTCATCGTAGCCAAACGACTTTACCAAAACTCCATTTTTCTATCTCCTTCTCACTCATAACATACTTGGATATTTTTGATTTGCGGGATTAATTAATCTCACTTGTTTAATGGTAATCAACTATTTTAACCAGTTTTGCAGATAATTCTAACATGTACAAGAATAGTTAACATGAGGCTTCACCTTTTCACCTTGGTCTTGTATGTAAGAACTTTAATAGGATATTGTAATATTTCGTAAAATTACAGATAATCTTATATCGGATTCGTATGGGTATAGGAGGAGCAGTGCAATAAGTAACGATTATTATTTGTCTCCTGTCTACCAGTGAAAGCTTCAATAGGGCCATTTTACTGACAGCGGAATATTTACCTGTATGTGCCTCTAACATTCACCGTGGATAATTCTGTATTAGTGACATTTTAAAGTTTTTTTATCGTAGTCATTAGAGGTGGTATGGGACTAGGTACAAGGAACTGGAAGGAATTCGGCCATGGCCTTTTGAAGTAAGCATCCCGGCATTGACCTGGTGTGATTTGGGGAAACCATGGAAAACCCAAATCTGGATGCCCGGACGGGGATTCGAACCGCCGTTCTCCCGAATGCGAGGCCAGAGCGTTAACCACTCACCCACCACGCTCGGTTTAAAGTTTGCTCGTGTTTATGGACAAAAGATTCAGTGACCATAGCAAAACGAGACGTGCTTGAACAGATATTCGTCAGATAAGCTGTTTTTCACGTAAACACGCCAGATAAGAACAGACTATCTGTTAGACATAGAGGTTCGATAAACGTAATTCCACGAAATGTGAACATGGAGGGAAAACTGGCAGCCAATCTCTGCACTGTAAAGTCCGCAAATTTTCGTGTTCCTGGGGAGAGTGAATCTTTAGCAAAAAAGGAATTTGTATAGAGTATAAATTACTACTTACAATAATTTTGTCCACATGTTGGAGCGAATCAAGAGAGCTGCCGAGGAGATCGGCTTATGAATGGCGGAAGAGTACGGTGGATGAGCCTCGAAGAAGGAAACAAGGATTCTGCGGAGGTGATGAAGAGGTCTTATAGATAGATAGATAGATATGTTCACTTTGATCCCATGTGAGAATAATCTCGGGGATGTGGAACAGTACATACACTTTTTTGTAATGTCAATATTACTATATAATTGATGTTATTATATATTGACAGCAAGTTAGCTACAACCCATTAGTATAACCAATATCTCCTGTTATCTACAAATACAATCCCGAGTTAATTAATACTTATTATGTGGAACAGTGTATACACTTGTTACCAGCATCTAATAATCAGTTATTTTCTTACAACCAGTAACCATGATAAGTTTCACTGTAATTTGCGACTACATATTATATCATGTTAGTTGCTATTTATGTGGAACAGTACACACACTTATTAACAATATCAATTATATTACCAACAACTCATAAGCAGTCAATTACTTAACAACCTGTTAGTATGAATTTTTCACAGCAGTTTTTGAATGCATGCTATCCCATGTTAGTTACTATATATGAGTGGAATTTTGTAAACACAATAATTACTTAAATTGTCAAAAGTTTCAACAGAAAGAAAAACCATATATCATTTTAGTAATTGTGGACAACTTTGTCACCTTCCCCTTCCATACACCATATACACTATTTTATCAGTCATTCTTAGTTACCAAATTCCAAGAAGAAAATTCTTTCACAGAGTAAAATGGGTTCTGAAGCAGAAACTCTTTCAGTTTGGACTTAAAGTAGTTGGGTTTTTGTAGGTAACATTTAATTTCTGTTGGTAAGACATTGAATAAGGAAGCTCCAGTAAATGTTAACCCTCTCTGTACAATTAACAGTGATTTGTAATCCTTGTGAATATTATATTTATTCCTAGTATTATGGCTATGTATGTCAGCATTAAGATTGAAGTGTTCAGGATTTTCCACTACAAATGATAATACAGAGTATACATACTGTGCTGGCATGGTCAGAACACCCAGGTTTTTAAACAGATTTCTGCACGACGTCCATGGGTTTGCTCCACAAATAGTTCTTATAGCACGTTTTTGTAATTTAAATACCCTTTGTGCTTGTGACGAGTTTCCCCAAAATGAGATGCCATAAGTGAGCAGGGAATGAAAATATGCAAAATATACTAACTTTCTGGTTTCTATATTAGCTATTCTAGATATTACCCTCAGTGAGAATGTTGCAGAATTCAGTTTTTTAAGAAGTTGTTGAATATGTTGTTTCCAGTTCAATTTGTTATCTATATATACACCCAGGAATTTTGTGAAACTGCTTTCATTGATTGTTTTCCCTTCTGATATCACATTATAGCTGTCCTTTGTTTTATTTTTTGTAACAAACTGAAGTAACTGTGTCTTTTCTACATTAAGTATTAGTTTGTTGGCATTAAACCACCTATTAATTTTCTTTATAGCATCATTTGCTATGTTTTCGAGGTTTTGTGCTGATGGATCTTTCAACGATATGCTAGTATCATCTGCAAAGAGCACTATGTGTTCGTTATCACCTAGTATATGTGGAAGATCATTTATATAGATTAAGAACAGCAGAGGGCCAAGAATTGAACCCTGAGGCACACCACATTTAACTATACCCCATTCTGAGTTTATAACATCTCCTGTATTAGCATCTTTCAGTGGTACACATTGCTTTCTATTTTCCAGGTATGATTTAAACCAAAGTCCTGGCTTACCACTAACTCCATAGTGATCTAATTTACCTAGTAGAATATCATGATCAACACAGTCAAAAGCCTTAGCAAGATCACAGAATATACCTAGGGAATTTAGTTCTTTATGCATTGATTCCAGTATGTTGTTTACAAAAGCAAAAATTGCTGAATCTGTTGAAACGCCTTGTCTAAAACCAAATTGTACTTTACTGAGTAGGTCATTCTTTTGTAGATGTGCATACATCCTTCTGTACATTGTTTTTTCAAAGATTTTTGAAAATGCTGGTAGAAGTGATATTGGTCTGTAATTCTCAATCTTTGAGGTATCACCCTTTTTATAAAGCGGTTTGATTATTGACTTCTTGAGTGAGTCAGGGAAGATACCTTCTTCAAAAGAACTATTACAAATGTGACTAATAACTCTACTAATGCTGGTGTTACATTGTTTCATTACATGGGTTGAAACCTCATCATAACCAAATGAATTTTTATTTTTGAGGGATTTAATAATTTTTTCAATTTCATTTTTACTGGTGGGAAATAGAGACATGTTTCGAACAGTCGAGCAGACTGGTCGAATTGCAAGCTGGGACTTGATAGAAGCTGCCAGACTTTAAGTTAGAAATGGTGAAGATAAAACTGTGATATTTTTTGAGACGTTAATGTCTATACTTAGAGATGTTCAGTCGTGGCCGTGTCTGTGGACAGCTGACAGTGTAAGGTGCTTTAAAGACTGCGACGGACATCATCACGGTAAAGATTACGTCGGACATAAAGTAAACTGTCTGCGCTGATACTTGCTCCTCTGACGCCATGATTGAAGAAATTCACCCTGATAAGAGTGTCTCTACTCAATAACGATCTGAGATTAGTCGCGTGCATTTATTGAACCCAAAATTGAGCTGAAGGCTGCAAATTAATATGAACTTTAGCAAAGGGTATAACCATTGCGTGTCGTTCTTGTCAGAAATCATGTAAAATCGTGTTCTGATACATTAAAATATTTCCATGTTGTCGTAGAACATTTTCTTTCATAACATAATGACTGCTTATGTAGTTTAGGTGTGTTGTTTTTGTAAATTTTAATTGTTAATGACGTTTAAAAATAAATACAACTTATGTCTGTTGGTCATGTTGATTTGTCAATACAATAGTCAGGTGACGACGCTTGTTAGTTTATTTACGTTTGCGGAATTATTTGGAACACCTTTTTCATTCAGCAATTATTAAATTATTCATATAAGAATAATATAGGGCGTGAATAGACCTGTCAATTACAATATAAATCATGAACATTTTTGTATCTATACGTCTGATTTCGAAATCGACGATACCGTATACCATTTTTTTTTTTTTTTTTTTTTTTTTTTACTTGAGGCTTTACGCCTCGTCGACGTCGAGGTCATTAGAATCGGGATGGGACTGGGAACAAGGAACGGCGGCCATGACCCTTTTGAAGGACGCATCCCGGCATTCGCCTGGAGTGATTTGGGGAAACCATGGAAAACCAAAATCTGGATGACAGGACGGGGATTCGAACCGCCGTTCTCCCGAATGCGAGGCCAGAGCGTTAACCACTTAACCATCACGCTCGGTCGTATCTTGTGATAATACTGCATGGAATGTACCAGTTGTAAAAAATTCATTAAATATTTTATTTGCTGTAAATGAAATGATTTCGTCGAAATTCAGTCGTCTAGCTTTATATCATAGCCCCCAACACAGTCCTGTCGAGCTTGAGGTGAGGCTACTAATCCCCGAGTACATTTCGTGCCCCTCTGATTTCACTGAAATTCCACTAGCGTTCATTGAATGCGTGACTCGGAGCAAGCAGTAATTTCGTCAAATGTGTAGCTGCTGGTGTTTAGATTACAGCTTTGTTAGTGCTTGGATGTAAATATTGAAAATTCTCGGAAATTTCTTCACCTTGCCTAGAATCGGAGACTTTCCGTAACATAGGATAGTACTCTGATAAATTCACTGAAGTGCTGAAAGCCACTGTATACCTCCTAATATCGTGTGGGTTCCCCATCTGCCCGGAAAAAAACAGCAAGCCGATGTGGCATTAATTCACCAAGTCCACTGAAGAAATATTCAGCCATGTTTCCTCTGCAACCGTCCATAATTGTTTTTTCTTTATTGCTTTACGCCTCGTCGACGGCTAAGGTCATTAGAGGCGGACTGGGACTGGGGACAAGGAACGGGAAGGAATTCGGCCATGGCATTTTTGAAGGAAGTCGCCAGGAGTGATTTGGGGAAACCATGGAATACCCAAATCTGGATACCCGGATGGGCATTCGATCCCGCGTCCTCCTGAATGCGAGGCGAGAACGTTAACCGTTCACCCACCACGCTCGGTCCCACAATTGTGAAAGTGTTGGTGGTGCAGAACGATGTGCACGAACTGACCTTCGATCATGTCACACCTTCGATCATGTCTCATATATGTTCAATTGGATTAATGTCTGGCGAGCTTCAGCAGCCGTTAAAAACAGACGCCGACTTTTGTGTTTAATTTAAAGTGTACTAGATAAATGTGCAGGTAGTGAATCAGCCAGTAGAGCTTGAGCAGCCGTTAGCAGAAGTCTCCGATTTTTGTGTTTGATTTGTAGTTCCGTTTTTGGCTGTTTTAGGTGACATGGCTTGTGCAATGTGTTCCAGTAGGCGTCTGGCTGTCGAAGAGATTTACCACAACGGCATCTCTTCAAGCACAAGTATGGAGCATCCTAGACGAGGAGCGGCAGTGCGTCGAAGAAGTTCCTCAGTCAACCGTAGTAGAAGCGGCAAGGCTGGATTTTAAAGTACCTGTTGCTGAAAACGTCTGGCATCGTGTGAATCGGAGAAAGGCGTAGAAATTCCCAAATAGCCGAAAGGAAAGTGATATCTTACCATTAAGTAATGCGTTTTCCGTGTTGCAAGAGGCTGAAGATTCAAGTGCGAATGGCCCAGAAGCGCAGTAGGGAATATTTGTTCGCAGACACCTAGCGATGCCAGGAAAACGTTTACTGGTCATTGGCAGCTCCAACGTCCGACGTCATGAGAAACCGCTATGAGAACTAGCAATGAAGAACGGTGCAGATCTTCACACTAACGTTTATTCTGTTTGTCTTCCAGGAGCAACCATTTGGAGTCTATTCCAAAAGTAATTAGAGAATCGAACTCCTATCAGTTAAGAGTAAAAGCGCACGTCGGTACTAATGACTCGTGTCAAGTTTCTGTTGCAGATATAGTTTAATTCATGGACAAGTTGGTCAAGAAGGCATATAAAACCGCGCGGGAAAATTCGGTATCGTTGCAGTTCTCCATCCTCGATTGTGGGGAGGTCGTATGGTGGAAGATTTTTAATTTTAATTGCAGTTTGCAGGAACTGTGTCGCAGAAACAACTGGGGCTTCGTCGACCTTCGACCAATGGATAGCTTCCAGCTGGGATGCATTTGACAAGTCGGGTGTCCACTACACACCGAGAATCGCGACCAAGGTGGCAGCTAAAATATGGAACCGTCTTGATATGAATTATTTTTTAGGAATACCGTGAGGCCCGAGGATCCTTCAGTTCATCGAAGAGGATGTGTCGATAACCTGGATCTAGCTTCTGGAAGTCACGGTGCGAATAAATTGAATACTACAGCTCCAAATTCTTCACCCATTTCCCGTCATAATACGAATATGAAAAATGCGAATTTAGACTCCACAAATAACAATACAAAGCAGCTAAGGATAATGGTCCTAAATTTTCGGAGTTGCGTCTAATGTTGTCGATATAATACTGGGAACCGAGAGCTGGTTGCCGTCAGAGGTTGAATCTAGCGAAATATTTTGCCCTCATTTAATGTTTTTCGGAAAGACAGAACTGTCTTAATGGGCGGGTGTATATTCGTGGCAGTTAACAAAACCGTCAATTGCTATATAGTAACTGAAACTGAAAATTTTTGCGAGTTGATATGGGTCAAGGTAAAAATTTAAAGTTCATAATCGGGAAATTTTATCTTCCGGATTGTGATTTGGTTAAAGCGGAATGCTTCAGAGAGTCGCTTAATAATGTTTAAAAAAAATTTCAGGGACATTTTTTGATCGTGGGTGGTGATTTTAACCTACTGTCGGTTAAGTGGGACACATGTACATTCAGGTTGGGTGGAAGAGATAAGTTACTAACCGAAACGTTCCTAGAATCATTTGCAGAAAGATCTCTTGAACAGATGGTCGAAGAGCCAACGCGGTGCGACAAATATTCCTCGTCCATTTCGGATCTTTATCTTATAAACAATCCTGAAATTGCAGATACAGTTTGTATAGAAGACGGTATAAGTGATCACAAGGCGGTTGTGGTAACTTTAAAATCTAGTCTGAATTTGACACATGACAAAGGCAAACTCGTATATTACTTCGATAAGACAAACAATGTGGATATGGTTGATCACTTGGCGAAAAAATTTGAAACGTACACGCTAAATACAAATGTTGAGGAAGTTTGGTTTAATTTAAAAGAAATAATATGGCAGGTTTAAATCAATTTGTTCCTAAGAAGTTTATTAAGGTTAGTAAGAACTTACCAGAAATCGGGGGACTCATCTAATCACACAAAATTTGTCCATTTGCGAGCGGAAGTGCATAAGACAATCCGTGATGCGTTTAAAGAATTCCAAGCCAGGAATTTATCCGAAAATCTGATTACTAATCCAAAAAAAAAAAACTGGTCGAATGTCAAAGTAATAAGAGGCTCTCGTAAGGTTATGCCATCACTGATTAAGGAAAATTGGGAATTATGAGAAACTAGCGTAGAGAAAGCAGAAATTTTGAATAATATATTCAAAAAAGCTTTCACGATAGAAAACTCAGAGGAGATTCCGATATTTAAAAATTGTACCAACAAAATTATGAGTGATCTCGTTCTTGGTGTCGAGGGAATAACTAAACTGCTTATGAATGTAAAAACCAATAAGGCACCCGGACCAAACGGTATTACTCCAAGATTCTACTCGAGGAACGCAAAGGAAATTGCACCGTATTTGATGAAATTATATACCGCCTCCTTGGATCAAGGAAAAATACCATCCACATGGAAGACTGCCATTTTCAGGATTTTAGAACACATCATCTATTCAAATGTCAAGCGGTTTTTGAATGGAGGTATGCTTTTAAACTCAAATCAGCATGGATTCAGAAAAGGCCGATGCTGCGAAACACAACTTGCACTTTTAATTCACGACTTGTGCCGTATTATAGATGAGCCATCCCAGGTTGATTTAGTTCTACTAGATTTTTAAAAAAGCTTTCGACACTGTGCCTCACACTAGGTTACTTAGGAAACTTCCCGGTTACGGCATATCTAGAGAAATATGCGACTGGGTTGCAGACTTTCTGAAGGGCAGAAAACAGTGTGTAGTTCTCGACGGTGAGCGTTCATCACTTACCGAGGTGAGGTCCGGGGTTTCCCAGATAAGCGTGATAGGGACTCTGTTGTTTCTCATATACATTAATGATTTGTGTGCAATAATAAGGTGGATGAAAAGCTTATTTGCCAATGATGCTATTATTTATCGTGAAATCACAACCCAGGACGACTGCGCTTTGTTACAAGATGATATTGTGAAAATAATTGCGTGGAGTGAAGACTGGCGGTTGGTGATAAACATTAAAAAGTGCCAAGTCATGTTTGTAAGTCAAATGGCGACACCATTTAGCTCTGAATATTCAATTAATGGCACTGTAATTTGAGTGGAAGATTCCGCTAAGTACCTAGGGGTAACAATTCGTAATAACTTTTCATGGAATGAGCATATCGAGAATGTAATTGGGAAAGCAAATCGTAAGCTCAAATTTCTAGGTCGTAATTTAAAACAATGTATTCCGGAAGTTAAATCGATTGCATAAAAGTCACTAGTGCGGACTCACTTAGAATATTGTTGCTCTGTATGGGGTCCCCAACAAAAGGGATTAATCAAGGCATTAGAGAAGGTCCAAAGAAGAGCCGCCCGATACGTGACAGTTATATGTAATTGGAGGGAAAGCGTAAGTGCGATGTTGAAGGAGTTAGGTTGGGAAGACCTTGAACACCGAAGGCGTTGCTCTCGACAAAAGCTAATTGAGAAATTTACGACTGACGTACTTCGGAATGACAGCAAACAAATATTGCTACCAGCAACATTAATATCTCGTAATGACCACGAAAATAAAATAAATGAAATCAGGGCCAGAACCGATTCATTTCTGTACTCATTGTTTCCACGAGCGTTTAGGGAATGGAATGGAAAGGATTTACCACGTGAGTAAACTTAAAATCCGACAGGAGTAGCTTTAGATAAAACACTGGCCATCCTGTTCTGGGTATTCCATGGTTTTCCCGGGTTACTCCAGGCGAATGCTCACAATAGCCCATGGGTACCTCCTGCCATATTCCGTATATCCCTTCTAAACTATTACCCTTTCGGATAGGTGTAATACCCCCTCCGCCACACACATTTAGTGAATCGCGGAGTAATAACAATAACAGTAAGAGGTAAAATCATTCTCTGCAAATTTCCGCAATATCCTCAAACCAATCTTTAAATATTTTTTCCCTGTTATATGGAACATTGTGAACCTGTAAAAGAGTTAATTTGCTGATTGTGAACACTTAGACCATGAATGGGTGCAAAAGATCTCCAGGTAGCTGAACATAACCATTTACAGTCAATGGTCGGTTTGGTTTGACCAGAAGACCGAGTCCATGTATGTAAACACATAAACACAGTCCTTACCAGGAAGGAGCCACCACAGCGTTCACAGTGCCTATCTTACAACCTTGGTCCATGGCCTTGTAGGGTCGCGTTTCCATATGTTTACGACCCCAGGAGAGGCAATGAAGCAGATGGCATCGCATCGATCTCCTGCTGCCATATCTCATCAATGCCAAATATCTGTTATAAGTGAATGTTGTTGTTCTTTGGCACATTGTTGTCGTCAGTCATCATTGACACTACGACGCAGAAATCGCTTGTCTCGGTCATGAAACAAACGTGGTCGGCCACTGAGTTGTTTATGACGGGAAACACATACACACGGCACACTCTTCACACTGTGGATCGAGGAATGCTGAATTCACGAACAATTTCCAAAATGGAAAATGGAATACTCTATGCAGAAACCATTCCGTGTTTTAAGTCTGTTAATTCATGTCAGAAAACGTTTCACACGACTCATGAGAATATTAAAGAAAGCTCAGAAATTGCACAGCTATCTGGATATTTTCATTTTCTTATTCGATGACTATTAGCAGTTCTTTGTATATATATATATATATATATATGTGTGTGTGTGTGTGTGTAAATATTTTAATTAACACGTTATTTAGTAGGTAAATAGAAATTAGGATTTGGTTGAGTTTCCGTCATATGACTTCGAACAGGAGGCCTCCGGAACTGTTGATTGATCCCGCGTCCTTTCGACTGCCAGGCCGCACCGGACACGGTAAACTTGAGTATACAGATGTCGACCTGTACTGATGATTTACACCAAATATGAATATTTTATAGTTAAATAAAAATTATCAAGGATAATTATATAAAGGTATATTAATTTTAAATGTGGAAATAAATCATTATTAAATTAAATCTTTGGGTGACAATAGCACGGACGGGTTGCGGAGCTATTATTTTTATGAATTAATATATTTTCAGTTGATGAAAGGAAAGAAGGAGTATGGGTAACTAGGTTTGTGTTTATTTTACTGAATTATCTAATATTTGTCTTGTAAAATATGTGTGTGCAGTTTTGTTGCCAGTTGTAAGAATTTAAGGCAATAACAGTACAGATCCACACTAAAAATTGTTGGAAATCAGTGATACCGTAGAGATTTAAGCTACACGTATTAAACTTAAGTTATTTAAAAAATGAAATTGTTTAATGTAAATTTTCAGACGTATTTTAATTGAAACTCTGGATGCTATGTTAACACGTAGATGTAATATTGCAGACACGCACATGCAATGAGGAAAAATATCTGTAATTTACTACTGTATACTGTGCATATGAGGCATATAACACAATGATTGCATATATTCATACACTAATAAGAAAGACCTGTTAAATTCCACAAATAGTGTTTCATCAATGATTTGAAATCAATAATTACAAATAACAACATTTTTGTGGTAACGATGCAAAATGAATTGCAACACTATAGTATGCTAAGGTCACGCAGTATTCGCTCCATCCCCTACCCGCACTACCCCCTTCCACCTGGCTCTATAGTTTCCACTTGCATACTGACATCATGTCTGATCACTTTTTCTGTGCAAATACACGATCGTACATTGCTTTTATTGTTCCTTCATACTTTCTATTAAGGTATTTATTTCTTTAATTAATTCTTTTAATTTCCCGTTCGCTCTTTTCCACTTCTCTTAATTACTTATGTTCCTTCATTTGCTCTTCTAGCACTTCTGTTATTTGCTCACTTATTCTTTCGACCTGTCCTTTGATTTGTTGTATTGATAACATTAGTATTTGATTCATTTTATTCTCTTAGCGATACATACTTTTTTGTTGGGAAACCTTTCTGGTACAGTGATTCCCTTTTCTTTTTCATTTTACACTAATAACATTAACACTTTTTTCGATTTTCATTTATATCAGCCGCTCATGCTCCACCATAGTCCGTGACATCAAAATAGTTCTGCTAAGGTCACGCTGTCTCCATTCAATCCCTTGCCTCCAGTACTCTCTACACCTAAAGTTGAACTGGGGTGTTGCCAGATGTATCTCCGAAGGTCAGTCCGATAGATTTCGCCAGTTTGTTTCGCTAATCTAAAGGTTATGTGGTTAGTGCTTATGATGAGTGATGCTGTGAAACAGAATCCCATATGCAGTAAGTTACCAGAAAGAAGTAATATTAGCTTTCGTGCAGGCCTAGCCCATAACGAAGAAGCCAGGAGAAACATTAACTTTTCCCATATAAAACATGTTTTCGGACAGCCTAGGAAGAGGTATAAACGGAAGCTCAAATGTACTGAATTATATGATTTTAATAAAGAAGAAGCGCTCAAAATTGTTCTAGGACTCTTATGTCCATAGATTACTTAGATGAGACATATGTTAATTAAAATAAGAGGAACAGATATATTTTTGACATGATTCACGAGGAAATGGAGGTCTAAGAGTTCCCACTGGCTGAGGAAGGCGACTTGTCATAGTAGGTGCTGGTTCTGCACATACAGTCTTCATACCAGAATCCAAACTTGTCTTTATCGAACTACCATGCTGAAGAGAGTAGTAACCTTTTTAAGAAGTGGTTTTGTGATATGTTGCCTTCGCTGGAAGAAGGGCGCATTATCATGATGGTAACAAAATTTTTAGGCATTAAAGTAGAGATGAGCTATAATGCAAAGAATAAATTCCAAATGCAGAAAAGGTATACTTACTGGATCAACTGGCAAATGAAATCGAACGGAACACCAAATAGTTCGCCTGCCACTGTATCATTACTAGTATAGTCCCAATGAACTCATAGCGACACAAGTTAAACGCTAAGAAGAACATGATCTTCAAACCATTTGGTGTCGTGTGGGTTACAGACAAATCTTTATACAGCGTTTCTCAAGAAGATTGTGTGAACTGTCTAAGACATTCGGAAACATTACAAGAAACTGATTATGTCGAACTAAAGTATTTCCCCGAGAGAGATTCCCTTTTTCTAGGCTTAATGCCACCTAGTATGGCGGAACTTTGAAAGAAAATCTTCTTCTGTATTCCTCAGGAAGAAATAATCACGTGACAGTCACTGTGCCCGTCCAAAACAAAACAGAAATAAAACTCATACCGGTGTACAAACGCGAGTCGCACCTGTCAGAAAAAACTAACCAGCCAGCTGCCACTCACGGTCGATTTCGTTGTCTCAGTTCTCTCCTACATAAACATTTGAATAATACAGCAGTAATGCCGGCTTCGGTAGCGTAGGTGCTAGAGTACAGGCCTCAGCTGCCGGAGGTCGCCGGTTCGAGAACGGCTTAGGGCATGGGTATTTAAGTGTTGTATGTGATTGTGCTTGTTATGTCCGTCCGTCCTGTGGGGTGTCTAGAATTACATGAAGAAACTGAAAACACTGGATGAACTAAAAATACTCATACTTGAGCTGGTTGTATAACCTAAGGAAGCGTAAATGCCATTAATAATAGTAATAAAAAAATACAGCAGGAAAAATGGCGAGCTGGAAAAGAAGCCAAACACATATGTTAAACATATCTAAGAACATGGTTCAAGCGTATTCTGACTCACGGTTATCACTGATATAATGAATGGAGGAAAGAAAAATATGGAGACGATGCAAGAGACTTTCACCACGCATTGAAGTGACGCCGGACGGAGGAGGAGTGGGGGGGCTAGGACGTACCCATACAGACACGGGGTATATGTACAAAAACCTCAAGGGGCTCCAGGATAAACGTAACGCCGCAATCTGGTGATGGATTATTATGTAAGTCGATGAGACAAATAAAATATGAAGAATAAAATTTTTTGATATCCTGCTTAGTATTCTGTCTCAAATGTGAAATATTTTTGGTTGAAATTTAGAAGAAAAAATTGGTCAAAGTCAAATTTGATTATGGATTCTTATTTAAAAAGACGAGACAAATAAAGAATAAAAATTTTCGATATCTCATCTAGTTCTCGAGATATACTGTATCAAAAGTGAGGTGTCTTGAGTTGAAATGCAGAAGAAAAATTTCGCAAAAGTCAAATTTAATGATCGATTCTTATGTAACACGACGAGACAAATCGAAAATAAAGAATAAAATTTTTCGATATCTTGCTTAATTTTCGGGATGTACTGGAATTGGGTTGATATGCGGCCTGGACCAAACATTAATTCTGCCAAAGCCACAATGAATTACATGGTGGACATGCAGAATGAATATTTCAGATTTTTAACTACCACTTGTGGTTAGGTTGAAATGCGGCCTAGACCAGAATAAAAATAGTTATCTTGTTACCATACATCGTAAGCTTAATTGGGAATAGCTGGAAGTAGTTTACATCGCGATACACGTTTTGTCACTAACTTGGTTCTCATGAAATTACTAACAGTAATAGATAAATTCTTTGTCCCTTATGGAACAACAAAATCATTCTGGTACAGACTGCATTTAGACCTAACCACAATCTCCATTAAATTGCCGCTACAGAATCAAACTATGTAGACACACCCACACACGCGTATTTGAATCGCAAACTATATTTGCTTCATCAAGATTCCTAGATTGCATAGCATAATTTAACACATTTAATTTCATCATATACTGTCAGTATAAACTGCAACGTGACGAAAGAAAGCGCAATACTAAATTCACTGAATCGCGATGTAAAACACACCCCTTTATATCTCATTTTCAACACTCGGTAAAAAGTAATGCTAGTCTATTATGTGCAAAATAGCAAGGTATGCTGATTTTCTACACTACACCAACAAAAATTTGAGAAAAAAGTCATCCCATTGAGAGCTATGACTAAATATTTATAGACAGGCACCAAAGTTTGCAATTCCTACTGCCCACTTCAACAACAATAATTAGAATTCAACTTACTTATGAAAAGATATTCCAGGTTCTTTCCTCTCTTGCCTATTTTTGCAACCGTATGCAACACAAGATGGAATTATAAAACACTTATACACATTACAAAATGAAATAATCACAGCATCAAACACAATGTGAACTTTGCATTTGTTTGGGTTCGCAATATCGCCACTGACGCCACCGGGCATGCGCGAGAGTTTAGAGCCGGCGTCACCGATTTAACGTCACTTCTCCTCCATATATTTCCTTCCCCCATGGTAGACGCCAGCACAGTATCGTAGCAATTAACCAGCTCATGCTGTGAGCTGTTATTACTTCTATGAAACCTCGCTACACATTTTAATTTCATTGGAAAAGTGTGATAGCGTTCTTGCCTCGCATTCGGGAGGACGGCGGTTCGAATCCCCGTCCGGGCATCCAGATTTGGGTTTTCCATGGTTTCCCAAATCACTCCAGGCAAATGCAGGGATGCTTCCTTCAAAAAGGCCATGGCCGAATTCCTTCCCATTCCTTGCCCCCATCCTTTCCCGTCTCTAAAGACCTCGCTGTTGAGAGACTTAAAGCAATTTTTTAAAAAAGTGTGAGATATTATTTACCATGGCATATCGCTTTCCAGTTCTGTCATGTAGTTTACATCGTCACAAGGTGGCAAACAGTCACATGCTTTTTTGTTGGTCGCAGGATCGATAACCTTGACTAGGAATTCTGAAAAAGAAAGTTAATGACACTTCAGTATAAAATTCCTGTAGAGAAAGTATTCCTAAGATTTATAATATTACAAAGATAAAAGATGTCTGTGACAAATATTGGCGACTGATAGCTGAAAGTGACTATTCGAAGAAATTTTCAAAAAATTTGAGACTGGGTGACGCAACTCGGGATAGCAGTGTAGGACGGAGGCATACGTTAAACTGAGCTTCCACGAATGTTTCCATCATTTGTGAAACGTCCGAACTACTTCAGTGTAGCGAGTGAAATGGCCGCGGTAGTATGCAACTAAGAAGCAAAAAGTAAAAATTAGCTTTTTACTATTATTACTTTGCTGTTATAATAGTCCAGTTATTAAGAAAAAAAGGAAAAGATTAGTTAGGGAAAAAAAAGAGTACATTATGATAGTGATACAGAAGATGCAGAATGCCTTTACTGCCATTGTTTATGGACAGATGGATCACATATCAGGCATGTGGAAAATTGGGACACTGCAGGAGTTTTGGCTTATACGATGATAAGGAGGCGGTTCATACTGGTCCACATCGCGAGGCTGACTAAAAACAAAAAACTTTGCCCCATATTGACCGATACATTACCACAGGAATAGGGAAACCCGGGGTAAAAGTGTAATTTTTGTTGTCAGTGATTATTACATAATGAAGAATTTAAATTTTTATTGCTGTTCATTATAAATTATACCATAAAAGACAAGACTTATACAAACAACCTTGTCTTTCGCAACCTTCTCCCACAAAGAATTCAAACTTTTGCCACTTTCTATCAGTGTTCTTAAAATTTCACTATCACACTCTGCTTTCTAAACAGCGTAACGGAGGCTGTGCCTTATGTTTACAGCCGTAATATGTGAATCTAACATAATTGGCTGCTAGCCGTAGGGTCAATCACATGTACGAAAGTAGTGGGACAAGGGGATTGTAAACCGATACAATAAAATCATTCAAAAAGTTCATTAATAATTTAAACCATCCAGTCACGCTCCCTGTTGTTATACAAATTAGATATGCTCAGTTCGCTGTACCAGAGGAATTCCTGTTGTTTCTTCGCTAACCTATGTTGGACGGGCTTTTTGTGGCAAAACCCTATCGGTGCCACCTTCTACTGTCACTAACCCACTTCAATGCCCTGTTGATATGTTAGAGCAACTGCAGCCCCGCCACTGTACCTTGCCGGTTCAATGGGATATGCATTGCTTTGTTGAAAAGAAGCATGTGCCATCCTAACCCCAATTACGCCGGCTTTTTGTGGCCAAATTGGAAGGACGTGGCAGCTTATTATCACTGACCTATACTAATGGTCCGTTGACATATTACAGCAGCTTCTAACAACTCCCTCTACCCCCCCCCCCCACCGTAGAAATGGAACGCATTGACTCCTCCCCTCCTTAACCTGTCTTTAAACCTCTGTTTCTGCAAGACCAGGTTACAAAAAGGCACCTAGCCTGCAAAAAATATCATGTTAATAATCATTGTTAATAACCTTTTCCACCACGAAAGTTTGGATTAATTAGGTAATAAAAGATTAAATCAACTCTATCTCTAGGAGAGGAAGGAATCGAAAGATTATTCAAGCTGATATCAAAAAGTTATGACACCGGAGAAATTCCAACTGATTTTAATAAAAATATCATCTTTACACTTCCAAAGAAAGCACAAGCCGACAAATGTGAGAATTATCGCACCATTAGTCTAACATCACATTCTTCAAAATTAC
This sequence comes from Vandiemenella viatica, assembly GCA_031002005.1. Taxonomy (NCBI): domain Eukaryota; kingdom Metazoa; phylum Arthropoda; class Insecta; order Orthoptera; family Morabidae; genus Vandiemenella; species Vandiemenella viatica. The sequence continues at coordinate 174,715,996 of CM061921.1, read as the reverse complement.
TGACCAGAATAATATACAGAAGGATGGAGAGGGTAGTAGAAGAGATAGTAGGTGAAGATCAGTTTGGGTTTAGGAAAAATCGCGGTACAAGGGAAGCAATTCTGTCTTTAAGATTAATACTTGAAGGGCGGATCAAGAAAAACAAAGATACTTTTATGGCATTTGTTTATTTAGAAAAAGCTTTTGATAATGTTAGGTGGGACAAGATGTTCAAAATTTTAAAGAAGTCAGGTCTAAAGTATCGAGATAGAAGAATACTCTATAAACTATATAAGAATCAAGTGGCTGTAATAAAAGTAGAGAATCACGAGAGACATGCATGGTTAAAAAGGGAATGAGACAAGGTTGTAGTCTATCCCCGTTAATATTCAACTTGTATGTAGAAGAAGCAATGAAGAAAATCAAAGAAAAATTTCCATGCGGCAAAAGTTTTCAGGGAGAAAAAATCAGTATGCTACGATTTGCTGATGACATTGTCTTGTTAGCAGAGAGGGCTGAGGATATTGAGAAGTTATTGAATGGCATGAACAAAATACTGAAGGAAGATTTTGGACTGAATATAAATCAAAGTAAGACAAAAGTGATGAAATGTAGCAGAATTGATACCAATAGTAGCAGATTAAATATAAAAATAGGATCGGATACTATAGGAGAAGTGAGTGAGTTCTGTTACTTGGGAAGCAAAATTACAACCGATGGCCGAAGCAGGAATGATGTTAAAAGCAGAATAGCATTAGCAAAAAGAGCTTTCATGAAAAAGAGAAACCTTTTAGTTTCAAATATTGATCTAGGAATTAGAAAGAACTTTTTAAAACTCTATGTGTGGAGCACAGCACTTTACGGTAGCGAAACATGGACTTTAGGAATACCGGAAAGAAAGAAACTTGAAGCATTTGAAATGTGGTGCTACAGAAGAATGCTAAAAATTAGGTGGACAGACAAAGTAAGAAATGAACGAGTTTTGGAAATGATGGGTGAGAAAAGAAGTTTATGGAAGAAGCTTACAGGAAGAAGAGACAGGCTTTTAGGTCATATTTTGAGACGTGCTGCATTGGTTAATTTGTTAGTGGAGGGAACAGTCGAAGGTAAGAACTGTAGAGGTAGACAGAGTTTAGAATATACGAAACAGATAATTGAGGACGTGGGTTGTAAGGGGTATGTAGAAACGAAAAGGTTAGCACAGGATAGGAAGGGATGGAGGATTGCATCAAACCAGTCTAAAGACTGACGACAGCAAAAAAAAAAAAAAAAACAACATATATGTCGTTCTAGAAAGTAGTCTCTCAATCTATACAAATGTCGGAGTGTTTTATTTTAGTTTAATTTCTAGCGGACAATTACTCGTTCAATAATAATCGTACGGAAAAGTATAAAAACATGTATTTGTTCACAATCAAACGATCAATGGGTGTATATAGTTCGATTTTCCGAAATCTTTGTCGGATAAATCTTGATTGGCACAAAACTGACCTTTAGTAGCCACTCTGTGGGTGGTTTCAATACGCAAGTAGGGAGATGAATTCATAACTCCGCCGTAGATTGCTTGTAAGATTATGTATTTATCAAGTTTATTTATCAATGTTTATTGTATAGAAAATATTAATTCATGCTGTTGCTCACAATTTGTTGCTCTTTATAACTATCTAATTATATTTTCTGGTGTATGTGGCACTATAATTTTTAATGCTGCACTAAGCAATGTCCACTTGCCGCTCCCTGTAGTATCACGGGCCGACGGAGCTCCATAGCCGTGGACACGCGAGCAAGTGGTGAGAACCAAATAGATTTAATGCGCCTGGTGCTTATGTCGACTTAGTATTAATAAATGAGTCTTGATAAGATATGTATGTCTGACTCCCTAGGGTAAAACGTTTTAAAAGTTACTGTTAGAGGCTCGGAAATTCGAGATACTGGCTTTCTTTGGAGAAAAAAATTTGTAATATATTTTTACCCGCTTGCTGCATGTTATTGTTTGTTTAAACACATTACACAACCATTGATCCTTAATTTTTGTCGGATCCTCCTGCCAGCAGATGCCGTTTTATTGGTTTACAAGGTCTCAGGCAATCATATGTCCGCGAGGCGCCACAGAGCTTTAAGTGATTTAATTTTTGAACAATACAGTCTTCTCGCACCAACACAGGGACAGGAACGGTCCGTTGACTACACACACGTCTGTCCCGCCGCGAGAATCGCACCGAACGAGCTGGGGACACCGGTATGGGCGTGAAAAATCCTCTCTGCGAGACTGGCCGTCGTAAGGGAATGAGTATGTGTGCTATTTAGTGTGGGCTGATTCTTGCCGGATGCCCCTTCATCCACTCCATATTTCCCTAGCCTTCTCACTTCACGATTAGTACTTTACATTAAATATGAATACAGAAAAATAAATTTCTTTTTATAATGTCCTTCGACATCCATGATTTGGAAAGGTTTGGTAGCATGGTCATTAGGTATCTCCAGTTGGAAGCAATTCATCTTTTTCTACTATTGATAAGGTTCTTAAATAGTTCAGTAAACGTAAAATAAGATTTGTTAAGTGAAGTACGCTATTATGTAACAGTTAAAAATGAAAAGAAAATGAATCTCCCTTCGACGTGATACCATTATCTGTATATGTTAAAGTAATACTTATGGATGATTTATAGATGCAAATGTAGTATGCATGTGCAAGTGGTTACAACGGTCCTTGGTTCAATCCTCAGACCTACACTTAGAGTGCCAACCGCCCCGATTACGAATTTAGACAATTTTGCGTAATCACCTTGGTGAATGCTGGAACGGCGTCATATATCCGCCTTAATAACTGCATATTTCACAGCGTAGATGGTTTACAGCCAGGTTATAACGCTTAGATGATCTTAAACAACTAATCTTTATAGAAGCCTTATGACTACATGCAGAACCACCGTTCATTTTACAGAATTAAATCTTTATTGTTAAACTGCAGCATTTTTACTGTGAAGGAAAGATGAAGGTGTCTCCTTATTCAATATCATGAACTTGGGACAAAATTTCATTATTACAACTGTACCGCATGTAAACATATAGTGTACCTTGGACTGGCATAGCAATGTATAGCTGCATTTCGGTATGGCCAACGGAGACCTTAAAATAATTTAGTTGTTGTAAGAATATGACCTGATTTTTGCTCTTAAGCAAGCGGCCTGTCAGACACGTGAAAGTTCCCTCACTTTGCACTGATTTCACAATTCCAATGGTTCCCGTAACGGGGTTCAGAAGGATACAAATGCGATCACTCAAATACCATTTGTAATGTTATCCCCTAACCTACTGTTGTAAGACTGCTTGGGGTTTTAAACACTTCGAAATAAATCTCTACATAATCACTGGAACAAGCATAATGTACGGCAGCATTGCTGGTTACGAATTTTCGGTGTGATTATATTTTTCCCCTGTTATAATTCGGCCAGTGTTGTGGATGGTTTTGGAGACCGAGTCACTTGCCACCCCATCATGCTTCAAGCCCGTTGAATGTTGAGAAATCAGAGTATCTTGTAGAAGAGGGTGAAGCAGTAGACGTACACCACGAAAAAGCAAGTTCCAGCAGCTGTATGTGGACGTACATTATTCTATTATAACATCACATTGACTTCATATAGGATGTTGTTGAACAGGTGCCACCGTCACGCTACTGTTGCGTCCTTGCATGGATCCTATTTAGATTGCAAAGTACCTGCTTCCTTGCAGTCATCCACATGACGTCCAAGCCGCTGACTGCAGACAGAGGCTTGAATTCGATATTGAAGAAGGTTTGCAAACATCGATGAAACGGTGGCAAGAGAATCATAAATTTACATCAGAGCAGTACTTTTATTTTTTATCTGACAAAATACTTACATTCAGTGAAAAATTCAAGAGACACCTACTATTTCAGCTACTATTTACAGTTGACTGACTTCTGTCCCTCCACTCAAACGTCTACTTTTATACTAAAGCCCTCCACACTCTCCCCTCCCTTCTGCATACCAATGTTTACCCATACCTCCAGACACACAGCGGAGCACAGGTATACCCCGTTTTCCCCGTGTCGCAAACTAGGTCACTTCCACAGGTTAGGATAGTTGAGCTACACTACGAAAAAGCAAGTTACAGAAGCTGTATGAGAACGTTCATTGTCCTACTGAAACGTCACAAACTGTATGTCAAATGAATGGCAACACCACGGGAATAGCACTGAGCGATAACGCTTGCCAGGCATAAATTTCTTCAGCCACCACTCGCATACAGGCAGAACCTAGTTTCATCTTTGCAAACAACAAAGCGTCGTTCCCGACCATTTCAGAACACCACAGGATGCGCGTCCAATGGTATTGCAATGTAAGAAGAAGATTTGACAGATTTGAGATCTTTCACCAAACAACAAGGAATCCCGCAAGTATACAACTGTTCATGTGCTAGATCAGGATGTTACGGTTATAAGATAAATTTTCTTCAAATAATGTTAGAATCGTCGTACTGTCAATCCACGAGCATGAAAATTTTTGTTGGAAAGTATTGTTTAGACTAACTGACTCTCAAGCTACATCGGATGTGCAGGTTGTCGATGATATAACGGAGCATACTCCAATATGTGAATAAGTGTTATAATCGTATAACTTTATTAAAAAAATATAAACTTGATTAACTTCAGAAAAACTATGAAAATCATGAAAATTAGAGTCATTTCCAAAAAAAAGTGAAAATCACGAAAATCCTAAATTCTCCATTACGTACATGTGTTCTCCATCCTCGACCATCAGTGTGGTGTTAAAACTACTTTTTGATTCGGACAGTAAAAATTCTATAAAGTCTCGAAATTTCGTGAAATTCTCATATATTAGTACAAAATCGAAACTGGTGAAAATTACATCAATTCCCTCACACGAAATGCGTCATATATCCGTTGCGATTGACACCATCAGTCTTCAGGTATAGTAAAATCTTTCCAAGACCGTGGTGCTAGGTTCTTTCCACTCACATTTAGGCTCTAGCGTGCCTACTCACTTCAGATTGATGAACTGCGGGACAGGTGGCCTTCCTTTGATAGGATCCACCCCACCACTCTTACCACGATGAATTGTGGGAGAGATAGACTTTCGTAAACAAGATACAAACAGCTTACCCCTCACCACTCGGACAGGCTAAACCTCCTCCCTACTGGCCTACTAGCCCCAGAATTCGGAGATGGCCCGTTGTTGTTCTCGTCAGTATATTAGCTAAAAGCTGGTAATTCAAAACGTTTGACGATAGGTTTATGGTCTGAGCACGATTTCGATCCGCTTTTGGTGCTCCAAAAAGTAGGGCACAACAAATTTATAATAACATATCAATAATGGAACGTGTTCTTCCAGGTATTGGATGTATTTTCCCATTATTTTAACATCGCCAGCAGCATTTGGTGAGCACACATTCTCCTGCCTGTCGGTGGCTGCGTTTTTACATCAATACTGATCCTACTAGTTGCGTCTTCTTAGGAGAATCGACATGGTGGAACTTCGTCAACACATGACCTCCAATATCCCGTGCCTTGATCATCAAGAAGATATGGTGCCACCAAGTTGTATGATACTACAAAGAGTATAAGGACGTGTTATCTTGTATAGTGCTACACTTCAAAAACTGGTTGATGTTCATATTAGTACTATTTATGCGACTTAAGTGATACAGACCAATTTCATTATTGGAATACACGCTACTGCATATATAAAAATTGTTAATATTATATTATGTTAATAATATAGTCATTAAAAATTATTATACTGGGTATAATGTTTGTGGTACAATTTGTATTTAAAAATTATAATTAGAAACACATTGCATTTGATTCATTTTTAATACAACCTACCATAAATTAACGATTTAATTTTCTTGGGTTTTGGGGCTTTTTTCATCACTTTGACAATCTTAATACAAAATCATAATAGACATCATATAGGTATCATCAACCACCAACTTGCAGATGGACGGCTTCGTACAACCAACACTCGCTGACATATATCGTGGCAGATAGAAGTTATTATATATTATGTGCCAGTTTCCATGTATTTCAATAATAAAGGTGTGAAAGATAGGTAAAAATCATGAAAACTCCCATAATACGTCAAATTTCATGAAATAACATTTATATATATATATATATATATATGCCTATTCTTTCCTTAATAGAAGTGATCGGTTGAGATGACAATTATACCGGCCTTCATCGCACAGAGTGCATTGCTATCCATATGATGCTCATTCCTCACCCCAACGGACTATAGGAAAGTTTGGTATACACAAAAATTGCATGTTAAGCTGTCAGTACAGACCTGCTAAGTGTACCACACACATAACGTTACCATCATGATAGTTGAGTTAGATGGTATGCAAAGGATGACAACTTTATGCAACATAGAGCTCATTGTGACCGTTCAAAGGTGCTAACAGAACGTGTACGAATACTGAACTCCGCCATGGAAACCGGTAGCGTTCTGAAATCAGTACAAATCGAGGGGACTTTCAAGCGTTTGACAGTTTGCTAGCTTAAGAGTGAAAATCAGGACATCTTCTTACCACAACTGATGTGTCCTAGGGTCTTCCTGGCCATGATCCTTGGTTATACCGAAATGCAACTATATGCCACTACGCCGGTCCAAGGTTCATATTTGCTTGCGTGACAGTAATAATATTGAAATTATGCCCCTAGCTTCATGATATTGAATAAAGAGGCAGCTTCATCTTTCCCTGACAGGAAAAATGCTGCAGTTTAACAATAAAGATTTAATTCTGTAAAATGAACAGTGGTTCTGCATGTATTCGTAAGGCTTCTGCAAAGATGGGTTGTGTAATATAATGAAGCTGTGGCAGTATTGTGTTGCTTCCAGGGCGTAGATAACTTGAGGTGAAGACACCATACCACACTGAACAGTGCATCTGATGGTGACTTAAATTTACTCGATTTCCTCTTAGGGATGGGATACACCATTTTTTTATGCTAATAAAGTTCTAGTTCCAGGTTTTTGCACATGTAAGCGTTATTACCTGGCGGTAAACCATCTAAGCCACGAAATGTGACGTTATTAAGGGGGAAATTTGAGGCCGTTCCTGCATCCACCCAGGTAATTCCGCCAAATCATCGAACACCGTAATCGCGGAAAGTTTCGCTCTAATTTACATAAACAGATATTCCTACCACGTAAAAGGGAGTTGCAATTTTTTGTAAGCGATGTAAAAATACGGCTGCTGCATTTGCTTTTTCGTTGTGTTAAAAATGGTACCACCCTATATATACATACCAGTAAACATAATATGAATGATGCATGAAGAGCAACAAATTGTAAATAAGAGCATGGATTTATTTATGTTTTCTGTACATTAAATACTGCGTAAGTAACTTCATGTATTTTGGCACTTGAATTACGGCGGCATTATTTCATCTTCTGGCTTACGTATTAAAACTGCCCGTAGAGTAGGTACTGGTGGTCGATTTTGTGGTACTAAAAATTGAACTGAAATAAAATTAGAGAATCTGATTACATAGATCTATAGAACGTTTAATTGCGAACAAATACGTGTTTCATTAAAAAATTTCCCCACGATATACACTGAGCGAGTAATTGCTAGATATGTGAGTAGAGACTTTCCCGGCGTATCGATATAACAAAATCTTCTCGGGTGTCCAGCCGGATGGTGGTGTAAAAACACGACGTTTCGACAGCTGACTCTGCTGTCTTTATCAGGTATCTGTGATGTTCTGAGCTGACTGTCTCTGCCTCGACTGGCATGGCCAACCAGAGCCTAACTTTCTTCTCCAGCCCGTGAGCTGGAGAATTCTTAGGTGAAGGATTTGCCTAGTTTGTATTGCCTTAATTTTTACTGGTTGTATTTTTTTTCTTTTACATTTTTCTTTTTATTTTCTTACTAGACTTTATTTGGTGTAACCTTTTATTGTTTTTGTTATTTTTATTATTTTCATCATTTTTTGTTATTATTTTTTTGTTGGTATTTGTATGTATATTTTTTCATCGTATACTTATCTTAGTAAGTGGAGCGGTCTCCGGTGCTATCCCTGATTCACTTCATATTGCACGAGCGAATTTATGGTGGGATTAGTGCTCTCTTGCGCCTTATTTTAGAAGGTGGTTGATAATTTATGTATCGATCCCTGAGCATTGGCACTTGTGCTATCTGATGTAGATCAATCGTAGGAAACTGCAATGTAAATGGAGTGCCCTTTTCAGGGCTCGGTTCTGGAGTCTTTGGAGGGTATTGATGTGCGTTGTGGCGGCGTACGCCCAGACTGGAGAGGCGTACTCCATCAGCGACCGCACCAACGCCTTGTAGATGTATACACATGTCCTGGGGTTGAGGGTGCTGTTGTAGTTTAGGACAGGGTATATTTCCCCCAGCCGGCGCTGCACTCTTTGTCGTACGTCGTCGACGTGGGCCTTCCAGAACAGCTTCGCGTCTAGGATGACGCCCAGGTATCTTGCTGTTGTCACCCAAGGGATTCTCTCACCGAAGAGCTCGAGTCTTGGGCGCTGCGGCGTTCTCCTTCTCGTCAGCATGATGGCCTGGCTTTTCGACGCATTTATACGAATTCTCCATTTAGTAGCCCACTCTTCTATGTCATTCAGCGCTGCCTGTAGCCGACGTCCAATTATTTCGGGGCAGCGTGAAGCTGTGAAGACTGTGGTGTCGTCCGCGTATAGAGCTGTTTCAGCATGCTGCCGCATGGGCAGGTCGGCTGTGTATAAGCTGTGTAGAACTGGAGTGTGTACACTGCCCTGCGGGACGCCAGTACGGATGAATCTTCGTGAGGATGTCGCGTTGTCCACTTTGACGGCGAATGACCATTTCTGCAAGTAGCTGCTGATTAACTTTAGGAATCGGCATGGCACACCTAATGTAGCAAGCTTGTATAATAACCCTTCGTGCCAGACCGAGTCGAAGGCTCTGGCCACGTCAAGAAGGACCACTCCGCAGTGATCCCTGTAGTTGAATGTGTCTGTTGCCGTCTCCACTACTCTCATCAGCTCGTGAACCGTGGAGTGGCCGGTCCTGAAGCCATGTTGTTCTGCAGGCACCATGTTGCCCTCTTGGATATGAGTCTGGAAGCATTTCAGTAGGAGGCGTTCGAACACTTTGCTTATTGCTGGTAGAAGACTGATCGGCCTGTAGTTTTGGGGAATCTTCGGGTCCTTCCCCGGCTTGGAAAGTGCAATGATTTCCGCATGTTTCCAAGCCAAGGAAAAAGTGCCGCTTTCGATGATGTGGTTGAAATATCGAACCAGTCTATCGATGGCTTCGGGTGGTAGGTTTTTGAGGATTCTGTTAGTGATCCCATCGTCCCCCGGTGCTATGTCAGGTGGCAGACGTGACACAACTTCCAGAAATTCTCTCCTGGTAATGCGCTCGATTTCGTCGTCGCCTCCTTCATCCCTCATATAACGACGTAGCGGGCGCCGGACGTACCGGATGTGATCTGCATCTAGCGGTTGGGTGACAGGTTCGAAGTTCTGCTCAAAGGCGTTGGCAAGAGCTTCGGATTTTTCTGTTGGCTTGCAGCATATGCCAGCCTCGGTATGTAGTGGAGGTATTTGTAGTTTTCTTCTCATTAGCCTTCGAGTTTCCTTCCAAGTCGTTCCGTCCTCCGCCTGGAGTGTCGCTACTCGTGCGTCCCATTCACTCTTTCGGTGGGCGATGACACAGGCTTTGACTTCTCTGATCAAGCGGTTCAGCTGGCGTTTGTCTTCCGGCCTTCTAGTCTCCTGCCATGTGCGTGCGGCTCTGTTTTCCTCAGTGATGACAGCAAGAATGTCTGCAGGGAGTCCATTCTGCCACTTTCTGCCCTGGCGGATGGGTGCGGATTCGTCCGCCGCATGGTTGATGCGTTGAGTTAGCTGTTGGAGTCCAGTGTCAGCATTCTCGTGTTCTACTAGTTGGGCTAATTCTGCTGTGAGGCGTTCTCTGAAGATTGGCCTGTTTGTTTTGCGATAGTCTCTTCTTGCCATGTTGGCTCTAGATTGCGCACGTCGACTAGTACCGGCTTGTGGTCAAAGGAAAGGCGGTTAACAACTCTGGCCGTGAGAGGACCCGGCATTCCCCTCGTGATGGCTATGTCCAGGATGTCACCACGGTGACGATGATTCCATGGGGTGTGTGTGGGGACATTTGGTGCTACAAAAACACAGCCATGGATGTTGCAAGCCTGCAGGAGTTTTTTGCCACTGATATTGGTGGATCTGCACTTCCAAGTCTGATGTTTGGCGTTGAGGTCGCCAGCTACAAGCATCTTCCCACGAACTGATAGTAGGGTACCCAGGTCACCTTCGTCGATTTGATGACGTGGCGGGTGGTAGACTGCTATGATATTGATGGGGCCATCGCTGGTCTCCACAGCTACGCCCGTGGCTTCAATAGAATTCATTCGTGGCAGAAGGATCCGGTGATGTGCCAGTGATGACCATACTAGTATGGCTGTGCCGCCTCCTGCTGTTGGCCGATCCACCTATATGTGCGGTAGTTTCGTGCAGTGAACTTGAGGCCAGGCTTAAGGTGGGTCTCGCACATTAAAAACATACGTCTATTCCCTCTTGTTGTAAGAATTCGACGAGTTATCCCTTTTGTTGGAATACACCATTAGCATCCCATGTACAGAACTATAGGTTACTTAGCTGTCTACGTCTATTCATGTTGGGAGGTGTTTGCTGCTGGGTTTGTTGGAACTTATGTGCGTTCCAACAGCTGCTGTGTCAAATCTAATTTCGTTGTTATGCTGAGCATAACCGTCATCGTCGATTCCAGCATTTTTACCATGTTGCAGAACTCTGGTGAGGACAGGCTGTTGGTTAACGTCGCTTCATCCGAGGCGGGCAGAGGCGGCCAGTTCTCCATACTGGTTGACGGAGGGGGTGGCATTCTTGGTTGTACATTTTCAGGTGGGATGTGCTGCCTTTTGTTGCTTGGATGTTATGGTACTTTGTTTCTCAGCCGCAGTCAAACTTCTTTAGCCACTGGACAACCTCTGTAAGATGCGACATGGCCTCCGCCGCAGTTAGCACATTTTATACTGTCACTTCCTTTCCTTAGTTCACAATTTGTGGTTGGGTGCTGTTCGCCGCATTTGACGCATCTGGAAGGCATGCTGCAGTGTCTTTGTACACACCCAAACGCCTGGCAACGATGACATTGCGGTGGTCCTTGGCTGGCCCTCATCGTCTCCACGCTGATCGTGAGGCCAAGCATAGTTCTTATTTGGTATATTTTTCTGTTCTCTGGAGAGTCAGGTAAAATAGTTAGAAACAGTGTGGTGTGGTACCCATTCTGTTTAATAACAGTAGATGTAGTAGTTATTGGAAATTGAATCAAAATTTTCTTTCATTCATTGTTTATTTTTTAATATGTTTTATATATATATATATATATATATATATAAGATACAAACATATGTAAATGTAAATGAGTGGAAATAAGGGCCCAGATTAGATACTAGGTGCTGGGCTAAGTTGCATATGGAAAATAAATAAATAAATAAATAGTTAGAAACAGTGGCATCACGTTACCTGTTCCAGGCTTTCTCATCTGTGATATTGTTGTTATATCGAATCCTGATAGAGCTAATTCGGCCTTTATTTATTCCACTGGGATACCACGAAACACTACCTTCAGATTACAGGTTGGCTCCAAGCTGAAAGTGTAGTATGGCACCTCAGCTTTGGCAAGTTCTTCCGCTATTTTTTTGTAATCCTCTAGGCAGTATGTGTTAAATTTGTGTTTGTCAATCCATTGAGGCTTAACACTGATGTTTTTGGAGCATTTGCTTTGTAGTCTTCTGTATAGTTCTGGGTAGGATCCCGCGTAGGTTATCATTAATGGTGGTAATACCCTATTGCAGGGTGGTGGGCGAGGACCCTCTTATTCTGGTGTTTTGTCCTCATTATGCAGGTTTTCGTCTCTGTTGAAGACATCCATGGGTTCGGCGGTTTGCATCTGTCTTAATTTGGCTGTCTTCTTGGGCTGACGGAATTGCTGTTCATCGACGTTGGGTGCATTGTTTTGGTTGACTATGGCTGGTGTCAGCTTGTTGTCCAGCCTCTTGGTGGGGCTGGTGGTGGAGTGTCTGTTGAATCATTCTTCCTCTTGCTTCTATTGTTATGTTGGGTCTGATCTGGTGCTGCTGTTGAGTCTGTTACGTTGTTGCTGGTGACTGGTGGCCGGAACGGGAGACTAGCACTGTCGATGGTTTTGTTTAGGATATCTTGCCTCTTCCTTTTCGATAGGTAAGCCAGCAGCATGTCCAGTTCGTGTCCATACAGTGGAAGGTACTGGAGTTCACTGGAGTTATGGTCAGCTGTTTAGCTTGCTAACGGGCTGGATACCTGCTGTGGAGCCCCTTTCTGGATGTCTTGATCAGCTTGTTTGCGGTTTAACCGGGATCGCCACATATTTCCGAGGAGCATCACGTTAGTCCGCGCCGCTCTTCTGCATATCCAACTACAATGCAGGAGGTGCTTGACGCGATACCTTTGTCGGCCGGTTCTGCACTCTTCGGAGTTTCTGGTAGTTGCGAGCCTCCAGTGTCGCCACTCGGCCCACCTGGCGCGACAGTGCGGCGAGCACTTTCCTCATCGCGCATCTGAACACTACCGATGTGAACTCGGAAATCCAACTGGCATGGCACACAGCACAGCACAGCGTCATCGGTATGGCTTACGCCATGTTGTTGATGCAGTACCAGGGTAAAACCCTATGACTGCTGTCGGTTTTGCTTTTTTTTGAATTGTCTTTTGCTAAGTCGTCAGTTGTCATGGATGTCTGTTGTTGTCTTGATCTCGACGTGGCATTAGGGCGGTCATTAGCTGGGTTAGCAGCGTCACCACCACCGTGAGCTGGTCGCTGGGTCCGGAACGGCAGTGGCATCGGTCGGCAGGACGACCTCCACGGTGGCCGGGTGGCTGCCGACTGGACCCAGGAGCCGTCGTGGGCTGGTCTTGGCGACGCGGTGCGGCTCGAGTATGGAGCCCGCGCGTAGTCGCCGGTCTGGCGGTGTGGGGTGGCTTGCTGGAGCGTGTCTCCTGCTGGGCACTCCTGGGCGCCGTGGCAGCTTTGGCGCGATGATTCGCCCTTAGCTGTTTCTTCTTTTCACAGCCAGAGAAGCAGGCTGCGTGGCTAAGTCCGCAGTTACAGCAGACTGCCTCCTCCCTGGCTACGGTACATTCGGCAGCACGATGGTCAGCCCCACATCTGGTGCATCTGCGCTGGTTTTGGCAGTCCCTCGCCTCGTGTCCATGGAGCTGGCAGTTGAAGCATTGACGAAGCTCGGGAGGAGAGGGCTTCTTCTTGTTGGCCCTCTTACCCCTCGCCCTCGGCTGTGCCTCAACAGCTGCAGGCGGAGGGACAGGTTGGCTCGGCGGGCTGGGCTGCTCCACGGTGCAGCTGACGCCCATGTCGCTCAACATGGCGGCGGCTCTCGTCAGGTCCGAGGGGCAGGAGGCTAAAATGGAGATGCCTCCTTCAGCCGGCCAACAGAACAGCGGCAACTCTGTAGCCAGCAGAAGCTGAACATACAGGCTGCCACAGTTCCCTTCATATGGCACCACCAGTGGCTGGACTGGTCCCTCCTCAGTGGCTGGTGGTACCTCCCCTTCCTTCTGGGATGGCGTGGGTGACGTTGGGGTTTCGCGAAGTGCCTCCGCGTCGTCCCTGGCAGGGCTGGTTGGCGTGGAAGGCTCAGCAGCTTGGAGGCCAGGTGCCTCCTTCTCTGGGTCCGGCAGCCCCTCTGAGGCGGCGGGAATCTTGTTTCCAGCAATCTGCCAGTCCTCAGTCGCTGTGGTTTGCTGCCTTCTGCGCTGCCGCTTCAGTTTGCCGTTTAACTTGCGGAAGAACTTTGTTGTGCAGAAGTCCTTTTCAAAGACCAGCGGCATGGATGCTAGGGCCGCAGGACGCTTTAGTCCTTTGGCCTCAGCATCGTCATGGATGACTCTGACTTCCTCGTCGCTGTCCCCAATGATCATCAGTGTTCCATAGAAATCGCTAGTATCAGCTGGTAATGACCAGCCGTACTTCAGGCCGGCGTGAACGACCCAGAGCGACCAGGAAGTGAATCTGTACTTCCGCTGTAGATCACTGAAGAGACTTGGTTGCGGGCGTGCAGCTAGGTTCTTGAGGTCGACGCGAAAAGCGAACTTGTCACGATCGCGAAGACCCTCCAAGTAGAGCTCATCGCTCTCTGCTGATTCGTCGACAGCCGTCGAATCAGCATCGCTCGGCGCTGCAGACCTTGAAGCGCGCTCACCTTCCATCCAGGAGTCGAGTGAGTCCTGGTGGTGAACTGGCATGGCCACCCATCGAACCTCCTTTATACCTTCAGCTGGAAGGCCCGCTCGCTCTGGTTGGTCGAGAGTGTTGGTTATATACGCGGCCCGCTGCTGCCACCTCTGGCGCCACTTGCTCCTTCCCGCCCGGATGTGCTGTTGGTCCGAGAAGCTGTTGTGTCCACTTTTGATTGGCCGCGACCGCTGTCTTAATCCGCGGTCCACTGCGGCGCCCGACTGGTGTCATATGCCGATGTTATTGTCACTAAGCCGGATCTCCAACGCCTCGTTTATGACAGAGTCCCAGAAGGAAGAGGGCCTGCCCAGCACTGCTGTTTTATCGAACTCCATCCTGTGTTCTTCGTTGAAGGCATGCTTGGCTTTGTCCAGTTGCATCAACCTCAGGTGTCGTTAGTGTTCGATAAGGCGCTCTTTGATCGTTCTGATGGTCTGACCGATATACACTTTACCGCATTCACACGGTATGGAATAAATCCCAGGTGTCCTCAGGCCTAGGCCTGAGGACACCTGGAGGACAGCAGAGTCAGCTGTTGAAACGTCGTGTTTTTACACCACAATCCGGCTGGACACCCGAGAAGATTTTGTTGAATTGTTAGACATATTTTTCATTTATTTTTTACATCTGAACTACTGTGCAGTTATGAATTCAGCCCCCTGCTTACGTATTGAAATAGCCCGCTGTGCGACTTTTGGAGCCAGATTTTCTGCCGCTAAAAATTGAACCGACACCAATTTCGGAAATTCTGATTGCATACATCGTTTAATTGTGAAGAAATACATGATTTAAAATTTTGCCTACGATTAGTAAGTAATTGTCCGCTAAATGTTTCAAGTATTTTACTGGCGAATTTCGTTGTATCGCAAGAGAAAATCTACTTCTTAAAACGAAATATGTGTCCGTAGTATTGATTTAATCGCTTAACATCATATTAATCCTAACTTTGCTGGCGGAAAACGTTCTTAATAAATGTTCGGTATTTCTGGCAGACTAGCACTAAGCCCACAGTTCGGGGTTAATAATAGATGGCAAATAATATACTGTAAGTGAGATTGGAGTATAGCAACTTCCATTAATAAGTCCCATAGATTCACGCAGGAAAGTGGGATACCGCATATCGAGGGGCAGGTGTCTTTTTTTACCTGGTCGAGCAGATACAGAAGTTAGAGAGGAGGAGTCGCACCACGGGGGGAGGGAAAGTTTGAAGCGGATATAACATGTCAACAGACCATTAATATAGGTTAGTGAAAATAGACTGCGGCGCCCTTTCGGTTTTGCCACAAGAAGCCGATGTAACATTGGTTACTGACGAAAAATCCATCAATGTTGTATTCAACTCCGAGATGTGTTCCACTGGTAAAGCGAACTGGGAATACCTATTTTGCATAACAGTGAGGAGTATGGCCAGATCATTGACATGATTAATGAAGTTTTGGACAGATTCTGTGTGTGGCCCTAACCTCCTTGTCCAAGTACTGACGAGGTATTCTAGAAAAGAATAATGTCAGTAAATGTAAGATTCAATGTCTGGTATACTAATCACATCTGCTAATACAAATTTTAATACAAGACCACTTTCTGAATTGTCTTTGTCTTTATTTAAATGAAGTTTAAACCAGACCTTAATCTCTTCAGTGTATACTATGTGTGGAATGGGATACGTTTTAATTCCTTCTTTATTACGATTAAAATTATCAGTAACAAGGATGACAACAAAAATAAAAAAAAATTTAAAATTTAAAAAAAAAAAAATAGCTGATCGAATTATGCAAATAATTTCTAAACAATATCTAAGTTTCTATATTTGAGGATTATGTACTTATCAATTCGATACTGGTACACCACATCTTACGCTCATCATAAAAGCCCCATGAAAATCTTTAGGTATGATATCTTGGTTAAAAGAAGGAGTATTAGACAGTGATGTTCTCCCTGATAGTTACAGAGTATATCGCAGTGATAGAGGAGGAATTGGTGAAGGAATATTGATGTTGCTTAGTAAAGATTACTACAGTTCTCCGGTGTTCATATATCATGTCCTTACGTTACAAGGGGTTGATTCCTAGGGTGATATAAAAGAAAAAAGTTAGGGTGTTGGCTGCTTACCGTAGTGAAGAATGAATGATGAATATGACACTCTCAGGTAGAAACTAAATTCTTATTAACAGTTCAGTGGTGAGTAGGCCTATAGAATGATCATTTTTGGTGGGTATTTAAATTTACCAGGTGTCAGTTGGACAGAAAATAAGATTAATAACTCAAGGTAATAGACATCTGTAAATACCTTCGTAAAGGAAGGAGGCTTTACACAAGTGGTAGAACAGACCACAAAGTGACGTAACATGTTGAATATCTTTCTAATAAAGCCAGACGAAAATATTGTGGGCCGTTAAGTAAGTGAACGAATAAGTCATCACAATGCAGTTCTGTTGCATATTAGGGTATTTAGTAAACCAGTGGCAAAAATTGAAGAGGGAAATAGTTACAATAATATAAAAGCACAAATTTTTTATTTGAAAAGATATTTCAGGGAATGTTTCTGCAAATAGAAGGATGTCACAATTACATTGGAGGACAAGTGGGGTTTCTTCAAGGAAATAATAAAAAAAGGGTAAGGAAATATTTTTTTCCAAAACAATAAATAAATATAAATACTACATTAGGGAAGTAAGGAGGTTAAAGAAGTTAATGAGAAGAGAACACAACAGAGTTAAGAGACAGCATGGCAGTATGGAATACTTAAAACAACAAAATAAACAATTACTAACAGTAAAGGGGGATGTTAATATAGGATTATGACTAATATCATTTGTGCAGATAGACCACTGAATAATGCATCTAGAAATTTCTATTGCCGTTTTAGAAAACTGAGGGGAAGGAAGATAATGTAGATAAGAATGGTGAAAAATTTACTGAGGATTTTATAATGTCAGAGATACAGTATCGAGTGGCTGGTTTAGTGAGACCATTAGGGACTATCATGATAGAATCGGAGTAATTAGATCACCGGTGAATCTCTATATAAGTGGGAATGAGAATCTTCCAATATTGAAACAGTAGATCCTCAGGAAATTATGAAGGAACTCGGAAAGCTAAAGCAGCGAAAAGGGGCTGGTGTATAGGCTATAGTATTACTACGTACATATTAAAGATAGTGGGATAGAAAATTGTACCTTACCCTGAAATTATATTTAAAATTAATCTGCTATTTACTAAAGGACTCGAAAAGCGCGATAATGGCCCCGGTTTATAAAGGAGTGGTGGCAAATAAGGTTGAAAATTACAGGCCGATTTTGTTGACATCAGTGAAAGGAAAAACTATGGAGCGATTGATATGTAACTACATCAGAAATATCTGTGAGGAAAGAAATTGGTTTGCAAATCGACAAAATGGCTTTAGGTAAGGATATTCATGTGAGTCACAAATGGTTTGCTTTATATAAGATATTTAGGATGACTTGGACAGGAGAGGCCAAGTTGATAGTATAGCACTAGATCTTTCTAAGACATTTGGCAGAGTAGCAATAAAATGGTTCTAAGTTGAAAACTTTTGTATTAGATGGAAAAGTGGTCTGCTGGGTAGAGGAATTCTTAAATAGTAGAAAGCAAAGTAGGAAATGAATTATCAAAAGAGGTGGGCATCCCGATGGGTAGTGTATTTGGACCATTCCTATCCATCACTTTAATAAATGATTGTGTTGATGACTTGCAGTCAGAATTTAAGATGTTTGGAAACGACATAACCATTTACAATAGGATCGAAATGGGAGATGACTGAACGGCTGCACGGTGACTTGGATAGAATATATATATGAGTAGGTCAACATGGAGTGAAGATGAATTCCAAGAAGTGTCATCTTATTTTGTACGCAGAAAAAATATAGAGGTTCTTTACGGTTCTAAGATAGGGACATAATTACTTGCTGAATGCTTGAAGTGTAAGTATCTTGGCATAATTTTTGACAATAAACTTAACTGCGCAGAACACATTGGGCAGGTGGTAGGAAAATCTTACAAAATCCTTCACTCAATAAAGAGGATGACGAGAGGGTGTGCCAAACGAATTGGGTTACAAAACTTTGGTCAAACCTTTGGTTGAGTATGGTGGTGTAATTTGGGTCTCACATTTTGGGTTTCAAATCCAGGTGTTGGAGAGCGTGCGAAGGAGAGCAGCTAGTATGAGGAGGTTAAAGAGAGTGCTGGGAGTATGCTAGCCGTATGTTGGTGATATGGTATGGAAAGATATTGGTCGAAGAATTAGGAGCAGTTCATGGAAGAGAAAATAAGGTCATTGGCACAAGGTGGCAGTCGATTTCATGCATAAGGAAGTTAGAAAATTTTCTTTCTTGGCTAAGGGTGTCAGGATATGGAATAAATTACCAAGGGATGTGATGAATAATTTTCCATAAACGCTAAAGGAATTTAAAAATGAAATTGTTAATTCGCAAAAGTAAATGGGGGCGGGAAGACAGTAATAAATAAAACTTAGGGTTAGTTAGATAACTAGGGAAACAACCACCAGAAAATGCGCTCCATCGCAATGAATCATTGAATTCAGAGGAAACGTCGAGATTTTTTTTAAAAAAATTTTGTTTGCAAAATGGATTTCAAGATTTTGCAAAAAGTACATGTTTAAGAAAATTTTACATTTAATAGTTAATCAAAGAAATGTATCATGACGCGGTTAGGTGTAGTGTCCAAAGACTTTCTATTGCAGAACACAGATGAGCAAACTGTTTCTGGATGTTGACATCTCTCAGGCCTCGATATATCATAGTGTAATCACCCTTTCTAACCAACTGTTACACTTTTCGTCACGTGAAACTACCTCGATGCCTTGAAAGCAGTTGAACTAGCGAGGAAGCGCTTTCGGCAAAGAGAAGTCGGATGTATAATCGGGTGAGATCCCTCATTGCTTGAGACATCGAACCCAGTTAACGTTCGGGCCTGGCATAATGGAAGGGGCGGATTAAGTTCGTTGATGATTACAGTTTCAGATAGGATTCATAACGTAGAAAACTTATGCTGGCTTCGGTACCGTAGCGGATAGAGTGCCTAAGATCTCCAGTTCGAGTCCGACCGAGGACATCGGTGTATTTTGGAGAAACCAAAAACACTGGATGATTCGCAATCACACTTGAGATGCTGGAAAGACTTTTCTTAAATAAATAAACCCTTACGTAGCGTCTAGTTACATGTTCTTTATATAAATGAAAATTTGCAGATCTGGTCCATAGGAAACTGTAGATGCCAACATATTACTAATTAAAAAATACAGAATGTGTGAAGATTTAATCTCCAAAATTTGTTGCTTTAAGATCAATAGAGTTAATATAATACGGTTAAACGCAAAGAATGCCGAAGGTTTTTAAAAATTAAGGCAATGTAACCTCCGGTACGCGAAGGAGAGGAAGATCTCTGAAAAGCTGTAGCGAGGAAAAATACGAGAGACAGAGGCCTAGATGAAGATATGTGACCGGATCGCAAAGTCATATGTACATCATGTTTATAGCATTCGGATTGTCTTTTGATAATGGCTGTTTCCTCAGTTCAGAAATTCACGTTTAATTACGTCGGTGGGCATCAAACCATCGACAAATAACTCGTATTTAATACATCGTGTTCCATGCGATTACTTTTACGAGAGCTTCTGTACAGTTGTCACTTTTGTCGGAAACTTAATTTTGAAGTCAAGCTTCTGCGTTTGTATTCCTGTACTCTGTGGAGTGTTTTTACTCCAAACATAATGAATCCTTCATGAATAAGGAAAAAAGTTTCTCAGGGTTTTTATTGAAATTAATGCACACACTCTTTTCTTTTAAATGCTTTCGGTAATTTTATGTCGAATTCTGAATTTCAAAGTATTAACTCTATACAAAATCCTAATATGAACTGGATGCCTGGAACGCCATATGAGTTTTTATATAACTGTTCCCCGTAACTTCCTATTTTTGTTTTTTTTATTTTAATAAGGGTTATGAAATGAATTCAGGTCTTCTGCCAAAGTTACTCCCAAGGACGATTTGATCTCCTTATTTTCAGTCAATGCATAGTCAAGAATGTTGCATATGCTGTGAGAAATCCAGTTGGGTCACGATTCCCAGAAATATAATACCATAAAAAAGAGCATAATCGAACACCACGTATAAGAATCAGAAAGCAATAGTAAATCAGAATATTTGTAACAACGGCCTTTATTTCCGTCTCCGCTGGCGGGGGCTGATAGCGTTTTACTGTCACTGTAACTAAATAAAAAAAATCATGTGTTATTAATAGGCTTGAATTTGAAGTAATTTCATTGTGATTCAGAATAAAATCATTTCTGTACAATATCGACTGCAAGAAGAAACTTACCTTTCAGTGGGCACTAATTTGCTGACATTTTTTTATCTTAATTTCTCGGCTCTCCTGCGTCATACCAAAATATACAAATATTTTATATCACTCCTCGGAATGTGGACTGTTCAATAACTGAAACTTCATCAAAGGCCGACCAGTAGTTCTGGCATTAATTGCATTCAATGAAAAATTGATAGTAATTAACTGATACGTTTAACTTCTAGAAGTCACGTCAAAATGAAACACATTCTTTTTTACGCCTGGATGCGTACACTGTACACTGATAGAAACTGTTTCAAAATCCAAATAGAAGTTTTGGCGCGAATCGCGTTCAACGAAATCAAGTTGCTTCTCGCAATCCAGGTGTGTTTTACATAAGAACACGTAGCACTCAGTTATTGCTATATTATAACTTACAAGTAAAATTTAACTGATCACATTCAACTTTATGTAGGTTTTAAGGCAGGTTTTTATTCAATATGAGGATCGGGTCATGCATTCCACCTCTAATTTTTTTAATAAAAATTAAATCACTTTGCCAATTCATGTGATATACTCACCTGTTTACAATTCTTTGTAACAAAGGATTTAACCATAATATCCAGAAATAGATCATCTACGAAATGATTTTTTAAAAATAATTATATTTTTGTTAGTGCCCTATCAATATAAGAATGATAACAAATACCAACTAGCATGTGACAATATCCATATGATACAAGGATCTTAGTATTTTTTTTAAAAAAATTCCCATCCTTTGAATTTTTCTTTATTACTTACCTTACTTTAAGTCCTCTGTTTACACGAAATATTTTACTGACCCCTTTTACGCAAAACAACTTCTGTAGGTTCAATGCGTAGTAGCCTACATGTTGTCGTTCTTTGTGAATACATCGATTTCACTACTCAGATAAAATGAAATTATTATTGACACTCTAGCTGGCAATCACAATGGTATTAATACGGTGGCCTCTCTTTTACTTCATAAAAAAAGTTTGAGATGTGTTTCAGCAATTTGCTAAATAAAGCTTGTGATATCATCTAGTACCGGTAATGTATAACATAATTCGAGTAATCAATTTCTAAACTCACAGATAACGTTTGCTTATCTGAAATACTAACCCATTCACAGCTATCTTCGAACTTTGTACAAAGTTTAGTGAGTGTGATTTTTACCTAAAATCAAACTACTTTTAAATAATTTGTGATACTGAGACATTCAGTTTACTCTATCTTTGTACGCAGATTTTAAAGTCTTACATAACGTTAAGACTTTGAAATCCACTACCGTTGTAATTTTTTGTTATCTAGCTAATTATATTCATAATTTCTGAATGTTCTAAATACGTCTGTGTTCTAAACAGTCTCTTGGAACCTTCTCAAGTGTTGTTATTGCCTGCCACTTTTGATTTGGTTATTGTCATTATTATTTTATCATTTTTTGTTTTATTTTCAAACATCTTTTAGCTTCTTGTACAGCTTGTTTAATAAATAAATATTTTTACTTGTTTTAATAATACAGCAAATCCACAACATTTTTTCGCATGATTAATAATTTCTATAGGAGCAGCTTTCCACGATCTTCTAATATCTTCAGTCGCGTTTCAATATAAGAATTCTTCTCTGTGATGTTACCCTTTGAGTTGTTTCCCATGCAACTCGGTTTTTCCTCTGTGTGTATGGTCGTCATAAAGCTGGTGCTTCAATTTAATTGAAAACATGTCCGACATGTTTAAATAGTCTGCCGATGATTTCCTTAAATGATAGAAAGAGTGTTCATTTCTGTTTGCGTTGGAATTTAATAGTTTTCCATCATGTAAGGATGATGTGTTCTTGAGAATTGTTTTGATTCTAACGATCCTTAGTTCATGATCCTGACTAGCTCTCTACATTTCATTGTTCAGAATAAATCAAAGTAATGCAATGATAGATTATGTATTTTTGTTATAAATCTCTGGTACAAAAAAAATTTATCCCGCATTGCAGGGTTCGCTCTACTGAACCTCTTCTTCCATTTAAGCCGATCTTGTGCATCCTCAGGTGAGGCATTGACGAGTCGCAAGATATCCAGCCAGCGCTTCCTGGGTCGCCCTCGGGACTTACATCAAGTGCAGTTCTCGCAAATGAAGAGTTGGTGCTGCGCAGTGCATGGCCATACCATCACAGACGACCCTCTCATATGTTTTCATAGATTGGAGCCACACCAAATGCCGCCCGAAAGTTCTCTTTCCTGAAGCGGTCCAAACTAGTAAGTTCCTTGCGGCCAGCGAATCATCTTCATTTTCACGACATACAGCTGTTGCTCATGTCTTTTAGCGACTGTCGAACATTCCGTTCCAAAAAGTGACACTGATCGAACAATGGAGTTGTAAATCTTTGACTTGAGGTGGAGTGGCACCTTTCGGGCTAAATTAACTATTATGACCTGACGCCACTTCATCCAGGCTGTGTTGACAGTGTTTCGGAAGTCTGTGAGAGTCTGACCATCCGAATAAATTAGTGTTCCCAGGTATTTGAACACAGATGAATTACAGAATTAAAAAACCTATTACTTAGAAATTCACACTTCACGCACTTGGTCTTCTGTATATAAAGTCGCAAGCCGTGTTTGGCGAGGGATGTTTTCTATCGTACGATTTGTTGTTTCCGTTACTGACGAGAGGCTGAACTATAACGGTATAGTAGGTTTTTGAGACGAAATTGTAAGTTCTGTCTGTCTACGTTTCCTTTGCTTATTATTACTACAACAACGAGCGTGGAGAGTGAGTGGTAATGCTCTGGTCTAGCATTCGGGAGGGCATGGGTTCGAACCTCTAACCAGTCATTTAAATTTCGTTTTTTAAAAATTGTTTCCCTAAATCATTTCAGGTGAATGCTGGGACTGTTCCTTCAGAACACCATGAGTCAATTTCTTGCCGTTACTTGCACCCAGTCCTTCCTCGCCTCTAAACACCTCGGTGTCAAAGAAACCTAAAGGAATAAGCAAAAAAAAAAAAAAAAAAAAAAAATAAAGATTATTCCAACTTACACAGACGGAAAAAAAAATCCCAACACCAAGAAAGACTTGTGTTAGATAAACGAAATTTGGTAGGCGTGTTTATACATCTGAAAGATGACATCGATTCAAATTTCGCGCTTCGCGCATAAGTGTGGCGCTAGTAGCGCTACTCAGAGCTTGCAAATCAGGTTTGCTTTAAATACGCGCTGTAAAGTTTGTGAACGTTATTTACCGCTGAGATTTGACATAGTGAGTTGATGTTAGCCAAGAATGCCTTTAAGAAGACGAAGAAGCCATTATCAACAGCTCACCGAGTTTGAACGAGGTCGTGTAATAGGGCTACGAGAAGGTGGATTTTCTTTTCGCGATATTGCAGAAAGACTTGGCCGGAATGTATCCACTGTGCATGATTGTTGGGTGCAGTGGTCAAGGGATGGTACTGCCTCAAGAAGACCGGGTTCCGGGAGGCCACGTGGCACTACTGAGAGGGAAGACCGCCGTATTCGGCGTACAGCTGTGGCGCATCGTACTGCGTCTGCGGCAGAAATTCGAGCTGCAGTTGGTACCACAGTGACACAACGAACTGTTAGAAATCGGTTACTTCAAGGACAGCTCCGAGCCAGGCGCCCTGTAGCGTGCATTCCACTGACTACAAGCCATCGCCGTTTGCGACTCCAGTGGTGTCAAGCCAGAGCTCATTGGAGGACGGAGTGGAGATCTGTTGTGTTTTCTGATGAAAGCAGGTTCTGCCTTGGTGCCAGTGATGGCCGAGTGTTGGTCAGAAGGAGGCCAGGGGAACGCCTGCAACCAAACTGTCTGCGGCCTAGACACACTGGACCTACACCTGGAGTCATGGTCTGGGGAGCAATTTCCTATGACAGCAGGAGCACTCTTGTGGTTATACCAAACACACTGACTGCAAATTTGTACGTCAGTCTGGTAATTCAACCTGTAGTGCTGCCATTCATGAACAGCATTCAAGGGGGAGTTTTTCAACAGGATAACGCTCGCCCTCATACCGCTGTTGTCTCGCAACGTGCTCTACAGAGTGTCGACATGTTACCTTGGCCTGCGAGATCACCAGATCTGTCTCCAATTGAACACGTATGGGATATCATTGGACGACAACTCCAGCATCATCCACAGCCAGCACTGACCGTCCCAGTATTGACAGCACAAGTACAACAAGCATGGAACTCCATACCACAAAGTGACATTCGAAACCTGTATGACACAATGCATTCACGTTTGCAGGCTTGCATTCAAAATTCTGGAGGTTACACCGGCTATTAATTTAACAGTATTTCACATTTGAAATGCATTTTCTTGAGCTTAAATTAACCTGTGATCTTGAAAATTTAATCAATTAAACATGTTAACTTGACAAATGCATTGTCCAAATTTCATTACTCTACAATAATTTTTTCTTGGTGTTGGGATTTTTTTTTCCGTCTGTGTATTTAGAAAGATTTGCTTGTCCGGTAGTGCATTTAATCACTCCACTATGACACATGTGATTTAAATCCGGTAAAATTATTTCAATAGATTAGTAAATGCCAAATTCCCTATGTTTATGTCTGGTACAAGTTAGAACAAACTGAATTTTCCTCAGAACCCTTAAAATGATTAAAATGACTTAAGTGAATTTAAAAAAAATTATATTTGATACAACATTTTTCAGAAATGACGCTGAAAATATTGTTTCCCTTAGTTTAAACTCACCACTATAATTTCCAAGACAATGCATTCCATTGACATCACATATCGGAATGGATGCTGCAAAATAAAATAATTTTTCCTTTAAAAAATGAATAGGGTAGTTCTATGATAACATTAGCAAATGTAAGCTAAAGTTTAACTACATCTAAAATACTATCAGATATAAATATTGCAATTCAAAGTTTTGAATCACATTTATGAGCCAAGTGTCCCTAATTCTGACTGGAATTTTCTTGAATGCAATAAACAAAGATTAATTGTAACTGAACAACGAAAGCTTCTATAGAGCTAGGTTTTTTTGCTCTGTATATCCCACCGAAACCTTATCTTGCCTCAACTAAAACTTTTACTCCATTTGCTGTTTTGTGAATATTCAAGCATTAGTCTTGAATTACAGATGTATACAGGGCCGGCGTTAGGGGGGGTTAAGCGGGTCAAATGAACCCGGGCCCGCCGGCTGATGGGGGGCCCCCGATCACCGGCTGCAGGGGCCCCCAGGCCTCGAAGCCAAGAATCCGCCCATCGTCGCCCCACTAGTTTGTAGATTTTGTAGAGCCCATTTTACCCCTGGCCCGAAATTCCTAGCGCCAGCCCTGGATATATATAACGATTTGGAAAAAGGAATGGGAGTGAAATGTGACAAAAGAACACACCAGGAAGGAATTTAACAAAATTAACTTTGTAACAATGTCACAAGAAGAAAATAATTCATTGTAAGAATAAAAAAAAAAGTTTGGGATTTCAGAATCATACCAATGTATTAAAGATATATACGATCATAATGTACAGCAATGTAGTGGTTCCGAGTAAAAAAGTATGCAGAACAGTTGTACGAATGAGGAATGCGCAAGGAAAAAAAATCTAAACGAAAGAAACTTCTTACCACTGTGAGTAAAGGGATAAACGGGTTGTAACATTACAAAGCAGTAAGCTAACGAACAGTCTAATTTCACCTATGTCAAAGATGTCGATAATCGATATCTATCATAAGTACTTCATAGTACTAAACTCTTTGTAAGAAGCAGCAGTCGGTGTATGATTGTCGCTGATAGCACGGCAACGAGAATGTCGTGGAGTAATGGAATTCTCCCGAATGAAAATGGATTACTAATTCACGCTTCCGCACCGGAACAGAATATTGTCTGTCGTTTACGCCTCGTTCGGACAGACCAAGTCGAACTAACTGCATTAACATTCCTTTAGTGAGTGTATAATAAGTGGTTGATGAACAGTGATTGTTGTGAGAACAGTGATTACGCTAATAACTGAATTTACGCTAAGTGATTGTACTTTTCACTCTAGCGGATCTGTAATTTCTGATTAATATTATTTTCAGTCGGTGGTCGGCGTATATGTGTTCTTTAAAACCAAAACTGTGTGAATAAACGTACTACAGCATTAAACGACTGTGTTTGTGTTCAGTGGTATAATACCCCGTACACTATTAAATGTTTAAATTATACCTAGGATTGATAAATTGCTTGAGATTACGTCGACTATCGGCTGTGGCGACCGCATTGTAGAAAATAAGTTTAATACGAAGTCCGAAACCTTTCCATTAGGTTGGTCAGAACACCAGTGTGTAATGATTATCATTTTCATTAATTAATAAACCCAGTAAAACCCTCAAGTCATACATGACTCCTTGTATGTGGAAACGAAAACAGGTCTGCTAGCAGCAGTATATCTAACAACATTGCAGGAAGCAAACTGGCAATGTTGCACCAGGAAATAAGTCGTATCTTTGCTATTTCCTTCGGGGAAGAAGAATACCTTTAGAACACGTTGAGCAAATATTTTATCACGAACAGCACATTTGGCTTAAGATTTAATTGCTTTTAACTACAATTATCCTACTTAGATGGTATAGCTGCAAACTATAGCTGGTTTTTAAAAATACTGTTGGAATCCTTGTTGATTGTACGGGGGCAATCCAAGAAGGTAAGGTCTCCCAAGCATTTATAGAGACCAAATCAATTTTTTTCATGTAATGTATATACTTTCTTTTAAAGGTTGAAAAATTATCTATTTTCTACATCATTAGTTTTTCGGAACACGCATTTTTGTAGACGCTGTGACAGTCGCTGTTTCGAGGCTGCTTCTAAATATGTTTTCTTTCTTTACTTCCTTTCCAGTTGTTGCAAAATACATATTAAATATCATAAAATTTGAAGTTTCTGCAGACAGGTATTTACTATATTTTACAGTATAGGGTTTAAAAATAAATTTTGCTCTCAAACATGAATACACTGCTCGCCGGATGTAGAAAATCATTTTTATTTTTAAGAACACTTGTTCTGTGAAGTTAGGAAGCTGTAATTGTAACCTAGAGTTACAACATTTTTATTTTTATTCAGTTTATCAGTAAACACTATATTAAGAAGTTTTAGATCTTTAAAGATTTGAACATTCTTTCCAACAATGCTGAAAAACCTGTCTCAGTCCACAAATTTCTTTAATACGTCGTGAATTTTTTTCCACTATTATTCTCCAACCACGATGGTCTTCGTGTTTCCGAGAAAAACTATTATGCATTACATCTCTTCCATATTTCTTCTTAATTTCTCTCTCTCCTGATAATTTTGACGCTTATAAGGTAAACGGATCATATCCAGCTGCTTTAACCAATGATAGTATTTTCAAAACCATATCTTCATTTTAATCAGGATCTCCCACCTTAGTGATGAAAAACGCCCTCTCTTTCAAACACACCATGGACATTCCGCTCCCCACGTGCCTTTACATAAATTATATCTACACTAGTTTTATTCCTTCAGAATGTGAAATCTGAGATATTCTACAGAAATATTGGAAAACCATTTCAGATTCCGAGCAGAGAGTTGATATGCAAGGAATATTTACATTTGATGTATAATTGGGAAATTAAAGAATAAAAAAATGTTCAACTAGGAGTGGACTTGAACCCACGACCATTAGACCCACAGGGCATAACGCTACCACTCAGCCGCTTTGTGCTGTTGAAACAAATGCCTTGTCTATTCTATAAGCCTTGTAAAATTATATAAAGATACACAATTTCGTGAATGAGTAGTTACTGATGATCTGTGTAAATAATCAAACTGTTATAACAGAAGTAATCCATTTAATGAAAATATGCTTGATCAAATTGGAAGAACATTTTTGCCATGTCGTCAATGTCTCTGTTCTTTCGATAATATCTAGCTATAGAGACATGACTCCTTGTATGCGGAACATTTGACAACATTGGAGGAAGCAAATTGGCAATGTTGCACCAGGAAATAAGTCGTATCTTTCTTATTTCCTTCGGCGAAGAAGAATACCTTCAGATCACGTAGAGCAAATAATTTATCACGAAAAGTTTTTGCTTAAGATTTAATTGATTTTGTCTACAATTATAGAACTCATATAGTAAAGCTGCAAATCATAGCTGGTTTGTAAAAATACTGTAGGAATCCATGTTTATTGTATGGGGGCAATCCAAAAAGCTCGGTTTCCCAAGCATTTATAGGTACAAAATCAATTTTTTCTGTAATATATATACTTGATTTTAAAGGTTGAAAAATTATTTTCCTGCATCATTACCATTTCGAAACACGCATTTTCATAGCCGCTGTGACAGTTTGTGAATGACCGGGGTGGTGGGATAAGCGGTGACGCTCTGGCCTCTCATTCTGGAGAACACAGATTCGAATCCTCGCCCGGTCATCCAGATTTGGGGTTTCCAAGGTTTCCCTAAATCACTCAATGTGAATACTGGTGAATGCTGGTATTTATTTATGTTAGTATAGTGAAGTAATTCCAAATAAAGAATAACGCAGAAAAATTCATGCTTTATTAAGAAACTAGCATTTAATCCCCGTAGGTATCAAATCGCAATAATGTAAAGCACATGTACGGAAACTACTAACAGCATATAACTCAGATTCTCAATGAACTTTTTTTGCTTACACCACTTATGTAAGAATTTATGTTTTTTTCTATGACAGCAGTCTGGATGTAAATTTTTGAATGACAATGGTCGTTTAATTTTTTACAGTGCTAATATTTAGTTCCATGCGATTTCCTCTCATGTTTTTACATAATATTTTTGTTTTCCTCGACGACGCTGCATAATAATTATAGTCCACCTACAGAATTAGAGAAATAATTCCAACAATAAGTTTTTTCTTTCTAAAATGTGGTTTTAGTTCTACTGTAAAATAATTATTTTCGAAACATGTGTGCAGTTTGAGAAAGGGCAGACGACGTGATTACGACGCAGTTAGGAACCAGAGTATCTAGCAGTAAAATTTAGAACCGATTCATACTTTGTGTTATAAAAGCTCATAGCCAGAGGTGTAATGTGGCAAAGCAGTAACATGCGATTCTTCGTCGCTGTCCAGAATATCGGCATTGGCCGGCCTCGGTAGCGTGGTGGCTAGAGTGCCAGCTCCACGTGCCGAAGGCCGCCGGTTCGAATCCGGCCGCGGGCATGGATGTTAAGTGTTGTGTGTCTGTGTGAATGTCCTGTCCGTCCTGTCCGTCCTGTGGCGTCCATACATTGGAAAAAAATACACATTGAGCTGGCTGTATGGCCTCCGTTGCCGAATGCCATTAAAAAAAAAAAAAAAAAAAAAAAAAAAAATATCGGCATTGAAATATTCCGTTGCGTTCAAATGCTTCCTACGGTTGCAGACCGTCAAGGCGATAGTGGCGGCACAATCAAGCTATCTGCCTCTTAAGCTAATCGTCGTCAGGTCGATTCTCGTTAGAGGTAATATTTTTTAAATTATTATTGTGAGATAGTGAGATGCTTGAGGAGATAAAAAGTTACCAACGTGCACTATGAAGATCATTCCTACAAAGTGCACTCCTCTCGTTCAGTATTTAGACGTGTTTATTTACCAGCTTATTTAATCCAGCAAGACCGTGAGATCAGTCCCAGACAAGACAGTACGTGAATCCAATCGATCATCCACCAGTTGTCTTCTCCAATTTTTTCCGATACTATAGAATACGTGTGGTTTCTATCACACCCGACGGACCATAGAATATACCTTCAATGTTTTGAACTCCATTCTGCTATAGCCGTGATGGCAACAAATTTGTTGAAACATAATTTAGATCGGTGAATATGAATAAATAATTTCCTTCAAGTACTAAGCAAACTGCAGGAGGCAATTAAGGTATCTATGACTAACCTTCATTAATCGATTTAAGAGATTTGACCGAAATTGTAAGACATTTTATGGTCAAGAAGTTTATCGGTTCTGGCTATAATTTTGCCTTTATCGTCATTTACGTAGGCCTATAAAACGAAGACAGTAGAACAATCTGTTTTGATAATAGGAGGTGCGAATAGTATTTTGAATCAGTAACTGCTACGCAAACTAGTTTTATCATATTGAAACATTCGCTTGTTTTGTAACTTAAAAGTAATCCTTGGAAGATGTAATTTCATGAAATCGTTGAAATTTTTTACCAGTTTTTCTGGCACTGACAGTTTGGATGTCCTCTTTGAAGTATATTTGTCGGTAATGTTGTTTATGCCATGGTCAACAAAATCAGTGCTTTGGTTCTCAGAGCATGATAATAATTTCAGTCTAACAGAGGACTAGTTCATGTTCAAATACCGTGGCCGGATTCCTTTCCAATCCTTGGGAAATAATCTTTTCCATGACATTTCAAAATATATAACACATTTAAAGAATTAATTGCTAAAAAAAATAGACCAAGAAAGTATTTGTCTTAGTTTAACGATACGTGCATTCTCTCCATTCTGTTAGCTTCTCAGTTGATGTATGTTGTGACTTTAGTGATCCACAGTACAATCAACACAAGAAGAACGTAACAGTTCATGAAAATCACTTGTACCTGTTGCTAGACTCGAACTGTCTACTCCAGGAACTAACGAATGCTAGCCACCATGTTTCTGGGTTGGCAGTGGCACCCGTGACACCTACCGTGTTAGTGGCTGACCTACCGACCAAGACAGCAGTAGAGGGGGCAACAACTCTTATACAAGTGTCGACCAGCATTGCGTTTCCTTGTTCCCAGTTTCCTGTGTAATTTCATAAACAACAGTTATAAAACATGAAAACAATTGCTTATGAATTTATGATATTCACTAGTATCAGCTTGTAAAATTTTGACACTTGTGTAACTTCTGGTTGTATTCTGGGTTTCCTGATGACTGGTAACAATTTTACCCCTTAAATCAGTGCAAGTTCTTTTCGCACTACTGTCGGAAGATCTCACCGTAGTATTAACGTATTAACATCAAAATAGGGTGATAAGTTGGTGCACAAAATCGCAAAATGAACCAATTATTTCGTACGTGTCAGCTAGCAAACGCAGTAGTTGGTTAATTACGAAATTCTTTCAGTGCACATCCATGGATATTTACCTATAGCTTTTTATTTTTATTATTTTTGAAAGAACAGCCAACCAACGTTACA
The DNA here is from genome assembly GCA_031002005.1 of Vandiemenella viatica. NCBI lineage: Eukaryota > Metazoa > Arthropoda > Insecta > Orthoptera > Morabidae > Vandiemenella > Vandiemenella viatica. The sequence continues at coordinate 174,684,205 of CM061921.1, read as the reverse complement.
CCTGTCGTTTGAGTTTTAACAGCAGCACCCAAGGAATATCGCGAAAAAGCCGTATTAGTTTTTTGTTGCATGTCTGCTTACTAAACACCACTAAAACCACAAAGGTGACAAGGCTATGTGAAACTGTGTCTTCATCTATTAAACCTTTATCGTGTTTCGTTTTTGTTTTAATAGGAGTATTCAGTGCACTTTAAGCAGCTTTCGATATTAATGGTAGGTGAAAATAAGTTTTTTGACGCTAAAATACTGTCAACTGAATCTGAGTTGACGACATCTCGCGTCACCGACAACAGTAATTTAGTTAGAAGTTTTTCCGTATGTTTCTAAGATAAGTTTAAATGTAGTAGTAAAAGAACAACATGTCTTAATAGCACACTGCAAAATTAACTAAACAAAAATCTGCAATTATTTGTCAACGCTCTCAGTTAAAACTCTCTTTACCCAGAATAGTTATACATCGAAAATATTGATTTTGTCATTAATATCTAGTTATTTTAAGTGAAATATGACCGGTATAACGTCTTCTTTTCTTTCGATCCTAGTGCTTGTTCAAAACTAACGTTTTGTTTTGAAAACAGTCACTTTTTTATGTTCTATAGAGGCACTAATTTCTCTTAAATGTTTTAAAAAACTAAAATGAAGTGCATTCAATATCTGCACAACTCTTTTATTAACGAAATACAATCCATATTTTCGTTTGTAAAACGAATATATTAAAAGATATCACTTTTTTGTGAAGTGGGTGAGTCTCAATTTTGGATATTCATGTGACTATACAACTTACTGGGTATTGGACTGTGTAAGCAGATGTGTAGGAAGGGTTGAATAAGTTTTGTGAGGAAATATAGCGATGAGTGATTCAGATCGTTCGGATACATATGAGCTTGGTAGTACAACCCAGTATTTAGCAATGTAAAGAATTGATATAAACGATATTAATATCAAATCAATAATGTCACCCTAAAATAGCTCTATTTAATCAGACTGTTATGGGAATTTCAAACAAAATTTATGAGTTAATAATATCTACTGAGAAAAAAATTCACTGAATTTAAATGTAAATCTTATATATATATAAAAATAGACGTGTTTTATCCTATATTTCACTTTTCAGCCATCACTACCTAGCACAGATCACTGATGTTTGTAGGTGAAAGTAGCATGGAGTTTCCTGTCGTGCACAACGTTTGCCGAATGCCGATAGCTGTGGGGATGTGGGAGATATAATGATTAAAGTTGGTCAGTGCAGGGCGTTTTCATATTTCGACCAAAAATTCGTATCTCCGTATACTTCTCTTTCCTGCCACAACTACATAACATACACCTTTGGTGTTTGTGTTTGGTAGTAGAATCGTCTTTCCCGTCATTCACTATGGTTGTTAGATGTCGGTAGCTATGGGGGTGTGGGAGATATGGGGGTTGAAAGTGTTCGACCTGTGGCAATTTCATACTTCTGCAAAGACAAAAGTGTCATGGTGTATCACTTTTCAGCGAAAACTATAGATCACAGATAACTGGCGTTTGTGTGTAGTAGTATCACAGAGTCACCTTTCGATCACAACAGCGGCCGAATTTCAGAAACTGTGGTACTGTGGTAGATATGGTGGTTGTAAGTGGCCGACCAAGGATATTTTCGTATTTCGACTGTCTCCGCATATGTCACTTTTCTGCCACAACTACATAGCATAGAGCATTGGTGTTTGTGTTTGATAGTAGAATCGTATCTCATGTAATGCACTATGGTTGTTAGATGTCGGTAGCTATGGGGGTGTGGGAGAAACGGGGGTTGAAAGTGGTCGACCTGTGGCAATTTCATACTTCTGCCAAAGACAAAAGTGTCATGGTGTATTACTTTTCAGCGAACACTATAGATCACAGATAACTGGTGTTTGTGTGCAGTAGTATCACAGAGTCACCTTTCGATCACAACAGCGGCCGAATTTCAGAAACTGTGGTACTGTGGTAGATATGGTGGTTGTAAGTGGCCGACCAAGTATATTTTCGTATTTCGACTGTCTCCGCATATGTCACTTTTCTGCCACAACTACATAGCATAGAGCATTGGTGTTTGTGTTTGGTAGTAGAATCGTATCTCATGTAGTGCACTATGGTTGTTAGATGTCTGTAGCTATGGGGGTGTGGGAGAAATGGGGGTTGAAAGTGGTCGACCTGTGGCAATTTCATACTTCTGCCAAAGACAAAAGTGTCATGGTGTATCACTTTTCAGCGAAAACTACAGATCACAGATAACTGGCGTTTGTGTGTGGTAGTAGCACAGAGTCACCTTTCGATCACAACAGCACCCGAATTTCAGAAACTGTGGTACTATGGTAGATATGGTGGTTGTAAGTGGCCGACCAAGGATATTTTCGTATTTCGACTGTCTCCGCATATGTCACTTTTCTGCCACAACTACATAGCATAGAGCATTGGTGTTTGTGTTTGGTAGTAGAATCGTATCTCATGTAGTACACTATGGTTGTTAGATGTCGGTAGCTATGGGGGTGTGGGAGATATGGGGGTTGAAAGTGGTCGACCTGTGGCAATTTCATACTTCTGCCAAAGACAAAAGTGTCATGGTGTATCACTTTTCAGCGAAAACTATAGATCACAGATAACTGGCGTTTGTGTGCAGTAGTATCACAGAGTCACCTTTCGATCACAACAGCGGCCGAATTTCAGAAACTGGTGTACTGTGGTAGATATGGTGGTTGTAAGTGGCCGACCAAGGATATTTTCGTATTTCGACTGACTCCGCATATGTCACTTTTCTGCCACAACTACATAGCATAGAGCATTGGTGTTTGTGTTTGGTAGTAGAATCGTATCTCATGTAGTGCACTATGGTTATTAGATGTCGGTAACTATGGGGGTGTGGGAGAAATGGGGGTTGAAAGTGGTCGAGCTGTGGTAACTTCATACTTCTGCCAAAGACAAAAGTGTCATGGTGTATCACTTTTCAGCGAAAACTACAGATCACATATAACTGGCGTTTGTGTGTGGTAGTAGCACAGAGTCACCTTTCGATCACAACAGCACCCGTATTTCAGAAACTGTGGTACTATGGTAGATATGGTGGTTGTAAGTGGCCGACCAAGGATATTTTCGTATTTCGACTGTCTCCGCATATGTCACTTTTCTGCCACAACTACATAGCATAGAGCATTGGTGTTTGTGTTTGGTAGTAGAATCGTATCTCATGTAGTGCACTATGGTTGTTAGATGTCGGTAGCTATGGGGGTGTGGGAGAAATGGGGGTTGAAAGTGGTCGACCTGTGGCAATTTCATACTTCTGCCAAAGACAAAAGTGTCATGGTGTATCACTTTTCAGCGAAAACTATAGATCACAGATAACTGGCGTTTGTGTGTAGTAGTAGCACAGAGTCACCTTTCGATCACAACAGCGGCCGAATTTCAGAAACTGTGGTACTGTGGTAGATATGGTGGTTGTAAGTGGCCGACCAAGGATATTTTCGTATTTCGACGAAAGGCATGTGTCTCCGCAGATTTCACTTTTCTGCCACGACTACATAGCATAGTGCATTGGTGTTTATGTGTGGTAGTAGAACCGAGTCTGTTGTCGTGCACTATGGTTGTTAGATGTCTGTGACTATGGGGGTGTGGAAGATATGGGGGATGAAAATGGTCGACCTGCGGCAATTTCATATTTCTGCCAAAGCCGTATGTGTCACGGTGTATCACTTTTAAGTGAAACCTATCAATCGCAGATTACCGGCGTTTGTGTGTGGTAGTAACACAGAGTCTCCCATCGATCACAACGTTGGCCGAAATTCGGTAACTGTGGGAGTGTGTGAGATATGGTGCTTGAAATTGGTCGATCATGAATATTTTCGTATTTCATCCAAAGACTTGTGTGTATCCGTAAATTTTACTTTGCTGCCGGAACTACATAGCGCAGAAGACTGGTATTTGTGTGTGGTAATAGTATCGAGTCTCCCATCGTGCACTATGGTGGTTAGATGTCTACAGCTGTCAATATGAATACTTTACAATCACGAACGAAGTTGTGGGTACCAGCAATTATATTATAAATGTGGAAGTAAGTCTCTGCCTTTTTGTTACGTTTTGACGACTAAATGGCTATATCAATATTGATGGAATTTAACAATGAAATAGTGTAGGAAGGACACAGGACATTTTTTCGGAATGTATAACAGTTTTAGTAACGAAATTTTAAGAACTTATCGAATGATGAAAGACAGACAGATTCGTGTGTTAGTCTGTAATGTTACGTTGGTTGCTCAGTCGCGCAGTCTGTTAGTGTTCGATTTGTTAATAAATTTCGATAAGAAACCAAAGTTATTATTTAGTAGAGAAGTCAATTTGCTCTGCACTGTACTATTCATTTGTGTCTGTATAAAAGTATCTGGCACCAATTTGTTTTCCTTTTTGACATGCTTTACGGACGTAAACGTGGCCTAAGGTGCAGGTCTAGAAGACAATGTGCTGCTATTAGATTATAAGATTCATATGCTCATGTTGAAGAAAGAAGAAAAAACCAAGCTGAAATAAAGCTGCCATCAGTTACCCCCCTCCCCCCTCCCACACACACACACACACACACACACACACACACACACACACATCCCCGCACCTTCGCTTACTTACTTTTCTGTTTTTAAATATGTTGTAAATTGATTCTCTTCATGAGACAGATTAGACGATAGGATGATATAATGATGGCTTTCCATCATATTATGTCGACTCGGTGTTGTTTGGGACAAATCTTACGTTACTAACAGTTTTCTATATCCAATTCTGGCAATGAAACTCCATGTCCACGCGTACGAAGTCACGGGTAACAGCTAGTATCTTATATTAGTCAAGGCACCACTTAAAAAAAAAATAGAAATAGTCTCCTCCCTATTAATGAATACTGTTTAGCTTCATAATCATTGATAAGAATGGGTAGCGCAGTTACATATGTAAGAGAAAATACTAAAACAAAATCTTTAGGTTTGGTAAATTCTGTGTATAATAAGATTTTGAATTCTGTGCGATACACTTAATAATTACAGATAATAATTTTGTAACACTGATAGTTTATGGAGCTCCCACTGGAAACTTTTAATGCACTTGAAACAGTTGTCATAAGATTTTTATGAACTAAAAGGGAAATTAACTTCTGTGAATATAAAGTTTGCTGAAGAATGTTACCAGGGAGATCATCTCCTAGCAATGCTATAATCATTCAATCTTTGTCAAGCTGTAAATTTCCCAACCAGATACCAGAAAGATAAAAGCACAATAATTTATAACATTTTAATACAGGAAAATAAATTGGAGAAATATGGAACAGTTAAAATGAAAAATGGTTAGTCAAAATGCTCAAATAATTATGTCGTGTACACTGGGGAAGTGAAATAACTAGGAGATAAGACTTCTTACTGCAAGACTATTCCCAGTTCATCGGAAAGGAGTAAAGAATAATTGGCTAACAGTTTGTATTAAAACATCTTATATATGTAGAAGGGAATTTTAAGAAGATAGGTAGATTGATAATATACTTGTCAGAAGGAATTATAAAACTTAATCTAGAATCTTAACCAAAGTAATAACAAAAGTTAAACATTTGGCTATAAACAGGGAGATTAGTAGCATACAGTATGTAATAAGATAAAAAGTGTTTGAAACCATTGTATCATCAACTAAGCATAAACCTGTATCTATAATAATTAATAATAAACTTGTTAATGACCCCTTTCGGTAGTATGTGCTCTTTATAAATACTTCTTAACAGTTGCTGAGAACATAAAAATAACATTTATCACAATTATATAATTCCGTGTGTTCGTAATGACCTGATGACATGGTTTCTATTGGCTGTGTATTCCGCTACTGTCGCAGCCGCCTTGACCTACCTAGGTAATCTTACCAGGTATAGAAGACCTACAGTTTAACGTTGAATCCGAACAACGGAAGCGTTCTAGCGTACTTCACATTACACAACGAGCTGTGCCAGAGGTGAAGAGTCTACGAAAGTCTCCGCCGAGACAGGGATTTGAACCGGGGACCTTTCGATCTCCAATCAGGCACCTTAATCTCTGAATCCACGATACCGCTCCATACATTTATTACTGATACAGAAACTTAAAATAAAGTTAGATTCTTATCATAAAAAGCAGCATATTTGTCTCTATTTCACAGTATCCTAAATGAAATAAAAAAAAGTTAAATCTTTCAAAAATGAAAAGTCGTTATATTCAAGGGCGTAGCCAGGTACGGGCAGGGGGGGGCTACTGCCCCCCCCCCCAGCTGGACGCGGGTTTGCGCTCGATCAGGGTTCTGCCGAACCGAAGAGTAAACAATGTTAAGTAACTTTCAAAAATTAATTCGGTTCGTTCGATTTAAACCTGCTTTCTACCGCTATTTGCGTGAAAACAGACGTTAGCGAGGGCGGGGCAGCACAACGGGCCACGTACGGCCATGGGCGCCGGCAGGATTGCTTCTAGGGGGGTGCACCAGGGCTGCATTGGTGCCCCCCCCCTCCACCTCGGCCCAAAAATTTCCGGGCTGGGCGACCTTTCTTTTTTAGCTCTATTACTGCCCAGATGGCGACCCGGGATGTAGGGGGGTGCAACAGGGCTGCATTGATGCCCCCCCCCCCTATCGGCCCAAAAATTTCCGGGCTGGGAGACCTTTTTTTTTTTAGCTCTACTACTGCCCAGACGGCGACCCGGGATGTCAGGGGGGGTGCAAGTGCACCCCCTTGCACCCCCCTCCCGGCGCCCATGCGTACGGCGCTGCTGACGACTTTAAGATCGGTTACACACTGGCGGTTTCGGCCGCGGCGGAAAGTTTTCCGTCGCCGTCGTTCCAGTAGTGGCGCGAGGGATCAAATGGGAGCTTACACACTGGGCTTACACCCACGGCAGAGCTGCCGTCGACGGCAGGTATGCAGCCGTGCGCTGCCACTACATTCGACGGTAATTTCACCGCCCCATCCAGACAGTGGCCCATGTGGTCAAATAGGCGCTTGCACACTCGGCGATTTTTTAACCGCTTGTGCGCTTTCAGTCTGTTTAAGTTAACATTTTTAGAATTTAAAAATCGTAATGTATGTTAAGTGATGATGGATACTGATCTTCTCATTTCGTTAGCAGTTTTAAGAGATAAAACTATAGATTCTTTTAAAGATCGCGGAACGCTACCAGGAACGCTTGGAAAGAAGTGTGCCTTGAAATTAGGAATGATTTTGACGAAATGAAAAATGAGGGAAAATGCCTTTGGATAGTAAACTTTTGATCACGTATTTAAATAAATTTTTAGAGCTTCAACTAGAAGTTTAAAAATGTTGAATCACATTTTATAGAAAGATTTTGATGTTTAATACTATATAACTATGTCATCATATCTTAGACATTTGCCAAGGAAAACTTTCAACATTCGAAACTCTGTGGATCGACATTTTTTCCTCTTTTCTTCTTCTTCTTCTTTTTTTCTAACACAGCAGTGACGAATACAGTGAGACAAGGTGTTCAGTAACTTCGGCATCATCTTCGCCATTTACTTTCGATTTTTCTTTGTAAAGTAATAGTTATTAAAACACTTAACAGATTACAATTTAATCACAAAAGTTTAACTAGTCGATTGTGCTTGTAAGTATAAAAGCAATATAAACTCAACACTGAGATTTGATTACACAGTGAAGTATATGTATTAGTTACAAATAAATGTAAGTCTTAGCCATTATATGGCATAGTGTATTTTTCAAAATTTTCTTGTACATCTATACATATTCACCTCAAGAAGTTTTCACCGTAATTAACATAAAATAAATATAGCGGATTGGAATTATATGAAATTAAATGTTTATTTATAGTAGGCCCATGAGAAATCTGCTTACTTCAAGGAGATTGCCATCATTTCCACACGTTAAATACAATTCATCAACTGGGTATTCCTCCTTTGAATGCCGTACTTAAGTTTCGCTAGCAACTGTTGAAATAAACATCCCAAAATAATTGAAAAACTTGGTGTCGTCGTTCCTCAAATATTCTGTTTTCCTTTGGCTTTTTTTTTTCCTAGTCTATGGCTATGGAACCTTCAAAATAACAATTTTAAAACTTAAGTACGAAGTAATAAACACCAAATTAATTAAATTAACAAAATGAAACTCAGTTCATCGAAAGAAAGGTACTGACGTCGGACCACGTCATCTTTTGCCAGCTTCATAGCAGCGAAAATTTTACCGCTGTAATATCAGCAACAGTTCTACCGCCGAATATGTAAACACCTCAAATTCTGTAGGCGGCGACGGTTAAGTTTCTACTGCGGTGAAAACCGCACAGTGTGAACCGGCCTTAAGGGGTTGTGCATAAACTACGTGGCTCGGTCTAGAGGGGGAGGGGTTGGCTGGAAAGCTACTTAAAATGGGGGGGGGGGATTTCCGAGCCAGGCCACGTAGCTTTTCATTCATATCAAGATAGAGAACATACAGAAGCATGTGAATAATTATTTCCGTCATTTTATTATCCCCGCTTGTAATTTATGATAGCCTGACAAGAGAAAACAGTACAAAAATGACTTCAGGAATCATTATGAGAAAAAGCTACTTGGGGGGAGGGGGAGAGACAAAAGCCACGTTGGGCTACGTGGGAGGAGGGGGGTTCACAGGAGGCCAAAATGGAGCTACGTGGTTTATGGACGGTCCCTAAGCTGCGTATTGAGTATGAGCGGCTGCTTCGTGACCCATGTTCGAGCGCGCCAAACCGATTATCCAGGCACTGTCTTTTTGTGAAGCCACAGTGGACATTTCACGTTCGCGAATAGCCGCAACTTTCACTGTGATCCGACACACTGTATACTAGAAACCTAAACGAGAAATGATTTGGTGGATATAGAAATTGTATTTTAATTGAATACAGTGTGGCGAGAAACTCATGGAAGACATTAGATATGAAACCGTCGAGGATATAATTAACAAATTTTACGAGATTGACAATCATAGAGTTTCTAAAATAAATAATTGAGCCAGTGCACTCAATTTCGGGAGGCATTTCAGGTACTGATAAACGCTGTGACTTCAAGATTTCTAGTAATTGGAGACTCGTGTACTAACCTGCATTACCTTTTTCGAGAGTCAAAACAATCATTTATTTGAACAGATGTTTCTGGCGCATTATGCGAAGCTCTGAAAGAATGGTCAAAGATAAGGTAATAGCAACCGTTTAATACTAATTTTTTTATTGCTATTCAATTTTCTGTTGCCATTCTTAACGAGAACTTACTCCTTACTTAGGTAAAAGGTATTATGTTGATTCTGTCATTTGGTGATTCTATAGATTCGTTGATTGGAGTTTCAAGTGACGGTTGTGGTAGTGATGGAGGTGATACCATCTGAGTCTGATTAGGCTGCACATTTGCTATTACACAAAAAAATTTGTCACCGTACAATTGTATTAAAAGGCGGCCGTTTTTGTTATCCATGGCAACAAACTGTCGCTGTGCCGCGCGAGTCCAACTCGAACAAAGACATCCCGTCTTAACTGCGATTAAATATCGATAGATTTCAGGCTGACTCGACTCGCACACAACGCATCCGATCGTTTATACTGTGATATAACCAGAGAGCGCGCTAATAATCTGTTCTTTAAAGTAATTAATTTGTATTTTCCGTAAGGCTAACGATGGCTTTTAATATAGTATTACATACAGTACATACAAAAAGTACGACTTTTATTTAATAACTATAATTATCTGCATTCGTATGTATTTTATTTATGTTTATTTACTATCAAGCGATTGTGAAAAAGTCGATATGTAAGAGCTAATTTGTGACAAAATATTTATTACTCTTGACTTTACAGTATATTTGTCCTAGGTGCTCGGATATGAGTGGGGTCGGTCCAACGGTCAAGTTGTTTCTCATTCTGTGGTCGTGCCTATACTGCTACATACTGTGGTTACAGCCCAGCTGCTGGGTACCTTCCTGAAATAAATTTTCTGTAGATGCCAAAGCCACTAATTTGAAATAAAATTTAATCATTGTTGCTTGCAGACTTACTTGCCTCTGCTAGTATAGTCTAATTAATTTGTTACTCGAACTTTCTGTCACTTTAAAAATATCCAATTATCACTTTATTTGCAAAGAATTTCATATATATAGCCAGCAGCCGAGAAAGTCCTTTCCGCCTCCTCATTCGTTGGTTTGATTGAAATGGTCATAAATAAAAAAAAAATTGAAAAACTTTCTGCACTTTTTTGAGATCATCATATCTGGGAACACCTATGTGGAATATCCAGTGCTACGATCACGCTTTTTGCTTCAATTGTGGCGTCCAGGTCTTTGTGGTCTACGTCCGAGTGAAAGTTTTTTCTATGCTCTCAATTTCTTTCAGTGGTTTTTTTTTTGGGGGGGAAGGGTATAAAATATCGACAACTGCCAATTGTGTGCTGTGTGAAAAGTACAATTGCAGGTACGAAGGCAGAACGTTTTCCATGACGCTTGTTCCATTAGATCTTTTGCCCTTGCCGATAACAGCAATTTCAACAGCAACACCAAAGCCTGTCAATCGTTCCTTGACCAAACTGATGCAAGGCTCCGTGGTGCACGAACCCTGTATTCTAAGCAAGCTGATATTAAAATGTGTTTCTATGCGGTGAACATAACCCCATGTCCCCACGCTTGGCACTTGCCGAAAACTCCAAACCTTTACAAAAGCTTGGTTAATTTTGGGGAGCCGAACATTGACAACCACACGCTTGCGAATGCGCTGGTATGTTTTGGAGAAGAAAGCGTGAGGGACGTACATGTTGTGTTGGATATAAATTTTTGTTTAACCTATATTTATCATAAAAATTTAAACGAAAATGAAAATATAACGAGAAAGGCGGCGAAGAAGATGGTGGATGTTAAAAATCCATAGAAACCGTTCCAGGTATAATTTCATTCATTTAACTATGTTTAGTATGTAGTTTCATGTATGTATTTCATTTAATATAATTAGGGGCCTATATGAAATTATTGTTTTATAATTGAAATAGTATAATAATTATTGTATTTACAGTATTATAATGTCTATATCAATTATTTTTTGACTGAAGAAAATTTATGGAAAATAACTTTAATGAGCTACTTTATGACTTTTTATTTTGCTTATGGCTTTACGCCTTGTCAGCAACGAGGTCATTAGAGGCGGGAAAGGACATGGGGCAAGGAATGGGAAAGAATTCGGATTTGGCCTTTTTCTGAAGGAAGCATCCCGGCATTCGTCTAGAGTGATTTGGAGAAACAATGGAAACTGCAAATCTCAATGCCCGGATGAGGATTCGATCCGGCGCCCTGCCGAATGCGAGGCCAGAGCGTTAATTGCTCACCCACTACGTACGCTCGGTGTCCACGCTTCTTTATGAGCCATCTTGATAACTTCTGCCGGAAGAGATATGCTGATTTTCAATATTAGCATTCAAGGAATGTGAAATATCGTTGTTGAACCAATTACTCATTTTTTCTGCCGCAATTCTATCACAACAAACAGGAACGCATGTCTGTCCGCCGTCAGTGCACAAAGTGTATCAAGTCCGCAGAAACGAGTAGGCACTTTACAAGCACTTGCCGCAAACTTTCTTAGATTTGTGCCAAAAAAACAGACACTCGATTGGATCAGCCACAAGTGCCAGCCTACACAAGTCAAGTTAAACGCTCTATCAACACGTTTCAATTTGTGACGGCTTGACGAGGTTTAGCAAGCGTGTGGTCCCGCCTTAAATATAGGTGATTTTTTTTTTTTGACGTCTACTCATCAAACATTCGACGAAAATATTCGCAATTGTTTCTTGAAATATTCAAACTGAGCAATTATGTCATTTGAAAACTTTTTCATCATAGGTCTTATAGAATTAGCAGAATTAGGAAATAGAAATCCACTTTTTGAAAAGAAATAACTGAAATACAATGAAGTTCAGTTTATGAGAAAAACATTTTAACACATCATTTATGCACTAGATTCAAGAAATATCTGTCAATAGCTGTAACCTTCTTTTTGTATTGTTTTTACTTACTCCTCAGAAACATCTCTAGTTGTATCTTTTCTGTGTGTACGATCTGGGAGCTAGTTTTGCCATAGGACGACATAACTCAAATTACAGTACTGCACACAGCACAAACACACAACACACATTTGTTGCCGTGAGTCAAATGTCAACTTGAAGGATACAGTTAAACGGGGCGATACAACCGGTAAAGAACGAGTCGGACCGGAAAGTGACGACAGGGAGACACGGTGACGAAGACTGAGACATGTTTTCACCCCATTTTACGGATTGCGGATCCGCTTAGTTAGGTGCTGGATCCGCCAGACTGCCAAATGATGCCGGATCCCGCATTGCTGGATTGCAGTCCCTAGCTACATCCCAGCTAAAGTTTAAGTAAGTCATTGGTTGATTAAAAAAAAAAAAAAAATCACGATTTTTCAGCCAATGCTACAAGTTAAAATTGTTTGATTATGAAGTCGCACTATGGTATAAACTATGGAGACAAGGGTATGACAATGGAAAATCTTAAAGAACTAGACCTTATGAAAGAGTTAAATAAGATGGAAATATTCTAGAGATCCAACTGACCTGCTTGGTGTACACAGAAAACTTTTACAAGAAAATTGTGATAAAATTGCAGATGAAGTAACACGAAAATTATTATTGGTATAATTATATATACTAATTAATTAAATTATAATTAATTAAAATATAATAATATTAATTAATTATTCAATTAATACAATATATATGTATTACATTAATAAAAGTTTTTTTTAAAATACATATTATCAGTTTTCTCTTGCCTGCCCCCCCCTAAACAAAATCCTGGCTACGCCCTTGGTTATATTACTATAAGGTTTCCTCCCATATACTGAAACAATATAGCTCCAGCATTAGCAGCGTTATCAGTCATATTTGTAATAGTTCTTCAGTGAGTCAGGAGAGATACCTTTTTCAAAAGAAGTCAATAATCTATAAGAAGTGCGATACCTCAAACACTAAGAACTATAGACCCATACACTTCTATCAGCATTTCCAAAGATCTTCGAAAAAGCAATTTACAGATGGGTATGCATATCTATATATTAACGATTTACCCAGTACAGTATAGTTCGGTTTTTGGAATGGTGTTTTGACAGAGTCATCAATTTTTGCTTTTACAGACTAATTATTGTAAGCAAAGCATAATGAATTTGATGGCATACAAATTCTCTGTGATTTACGTACCTAAGGCCTTTAGCTTTGTCGATCACAAGAATCCCCTAGGTAAATTAGATCACTGTGGTGTTAGTGGTAGCCTAGGACTAGGTTTAAATCATACTCAGAAAAAAGAAAGTAATGTAACATCTGTCTGCAGTAGAATTCTGGAGCGTGTCATATGCTCTAACGTTATGAAGTTTCTGGATGAAAACGAGTTACTTACAGCAAACCAACACGGATTTCGTAAGAACCGTTCGTGTGAAACGCAACTGGCTCTATTTTCGGATGACGTAATGAAGGTTATCGATGCAGGATCATAAGTTGATGCTATTTTCTTGGATTTCCAGAAGGCTTTAGACTCTGTACCACATAACCGCCTTTTGGCGAAGATTCGAGCGTACGGTATATCTGATCAGATCTGCGAATGGGTACGCGATTTTCTAAATGGTCGGTCGCAGTATGTCGTTGTTGACGGGGAAGCCTCTTCAAAGCTAGATGTTACTTCGGGCGTTCCTCAAGGAAGTGTAATAGGACCACTTCTTTTCTTAATTTTTATAGACGATCTCGGTGACAACGTTAATTGCAGGATGCGATTTTTTGCTGATGATGCACTTATTTATAGGGAAGTGGGGTGCTCTAACGATTGCTTAGAAATACAGCACGTTCTGGATGTTATTTCGGAATGGTGCCGTAAATGGCAGCTTACACTTAACTGTAAAAAGTGCAAGGCAATGCAAATAAGTAATAAAAAGACCCCGTTTGCTCACGAGTACAAAGTTAACAATTCAGTTGTTGACACGGTCGATTCCCTGAAGTATCTAGGCGTAACAGTACAAAGCAACATGAAATGGGACTTGCACATAACTTCCGTCGTAGGCAAAGCTAATTCTAAACTACGTTTTATAGTTTGTATTTTGAGAAGCTGCAATGCTCATACAAAGGAAATAGCGTACAAAACACTAGTGCGTCCGCATTTGGAATACTGTTGTGCAATTTGGGATCCGTATCGCAAGGGATTGATTGACACGTTAGAGAAAGTACAGAGGAGAGCCGCTCGATTCGTGACCGCTAGTTACAGTCCTTATGTAAGTGTCACAGAGCTGATACGTGGGTTAGGCTGGGATTGTTTGGCGGATAGACGACGTCGTTTTCGTTTAAATTTGTTGGAGAATATGCGAAAATCTCTAATTTACGAGTGCAACGAAATACTTCTTCCGCCAACCTATTTAGGTCGCAATGACAGAAGGGATAAGATTCGAGAGATAAGATGCCGTACTGATACATTTATGTATTCTTTCTTTCCTCGTTCTGTTCGGGATTGGAATACTCTAAAAGAGGATTGGTGCTTAGCACCCTCTGCCACCTACAGTAATTGTGAATTGCAGAGTATAGATGTAGATGTAGATCCTTGAAGGCTGTTAACACAAGAATTTACAAAAACTCGTAATAGGGAAAAGTTGAATGCGCTGTGCCTCAGGGATCAATTCTTGGCTCTTTTCTGTTTGCAGATGATTCTCGCACATCATTTAAACACCCATCAATACAAAGTCTTGAAAAAACAGCAAATGTTGTTACAAAAAACTAATAGATAGCTAAAAGCAAATAAATTAATACTTCATAATACTACATATAAAAAAGACATGGTTACTTCAAGTTGTTACAAAAAAATTAAGAAAAGAAAAATTGAATCAGATTTCTGAAGGAAAAGCCATCAAAGAAAGAGTTTAAAATTCCTTGGCATATATACATAAAAAGATGAACTAATCTTTTCATAGAGGTTAATATCTAAAATAGATGACATTGAACAAGGAAATCAGTATATTTTGCATATTTTGACTCCCTGGTCACTTATGACATCTCCTTCTCGGGAAACTCTTCAGAAGCACTGAAAGTATTTGAGTCACAGAAATTAACTGTAAGAATTATTTGCATCATGGAGAAAACTGTTATAAAAACTGAGGTATATTCACAATGACAGCACAATATAAATACTAACTACTATTTTTGAAAAGGAAAATCCTGAACACTTCAATCTGAATCCTGACATACATGGGTTAGATGCAATACTGGGAATGAATATAACATAGACAAAGATTACATTTCATTGTCGATTATTATGGAAGGGACAACATTCACTAGATATTCTTTAATCTATGTACTGACACAGGAAATCAGAAAATGTTATCTACAAAAACGCAGTAGCTTAAAATCCAGCCTGAAAGTATTTTTTCATCGGAACATATTTTCTCTGTGAAAGAATTTTCTTCTTGAAATTTGGTAAATGGAGACGACTGAGAAAATGTTGTCTCCATAATTTCGAAATACTACTGAATGGCAATAGACATACGCGTTGGATATGGACGTCTGTATACTGCTTTTTCCGTGTATCGGTCTGACAGCTCAGTGGTTAAAGCGCTTGTATACAAATGTTTGGGTCGTGGTCTACGGTTCAAATCTCCGTGGAGGCTAAGATTTTTTAAAATTGTTTTTGATCGTAAGAGTCACGCCTGGGCCGTAGGTTAATCGGATTGAATGTTAAACTGTAGATATCACAAAGTTAGGGGTGCAATGCGAGGCAAATCGTAGGTAGTCTTGCAATGCTGTAGGTGTACACTTTTTTACGTTATAATGATTCCTCAGGGGTTGTTCGCAGTCAGAGAGAGAGAGAGAGAGAGAGAGAGAGAGAGAGAGAGAGAGAGAGAGTGTGTGTGTGTGTGTGTGTGTGAGAACCGCAGTAATAATACTATAAATACGGAAGTAAGTCTCTGTCTTTTTATTACGTTTTGACGACCAAATGGCTATATCGATGTTGATGGAATTTGACAAGAGAATCTGTATGAAAGGCACAGGATATTTTCTGCGGTATGTTTAATAGTTGTAGTCAAGAAATTTTGAGAACTTATCGAATGGTGACAGAAATATGTTGGAAACTGATTCTCTTCAAGAGACTGGTTCGACGGTAGAATGATATAGTGATAGCTTTCCTGTCATATTATGCCGTCGGTGTTGTTTGGGTCCAATCCTTGTTACCAACAACTTTCTATATTCAATTCTGGCAAAATATTCTTAATCCACGCGTACGAAGTCGTGGGTACGGGCTAGTATTATATATTGGTGAACAGAGGGAGAGATGAAAAAGTTATTCACAATCACTAAAATAGTGCATATGATTTTCCTTTAACTGAAACGGTTTAGAAATGAAGCAGTTGGATAATGTGGAAATTGCATTCACAAATAGTAACTAAATGAATCTTTATGTATTTTTAACTAGCAGTGGAAATTGATTATACTTATAGATGTTAGATAACCTTTTTTCGTCTCGTTGACGCCAATGTCGTTTGAGACCGGAGAATATTGGGAGCTAGGATCGAGAACAAGTTCAGCAACCGCTTTTTGAAGAAAAATTTCCAGCATTCAACCGAAGAGTTTACAGAAACCAAGGAAAACGTTTGTTGTCCGATGAGGTTTGAATCCGTGTCCACCCGAATTCCAAGCAAGAGCATTACCTCTATCCAATTGGACCAGATACATATAAAGACATGACGCAGAACTTTGAAGAAGTACCAGTGTTAGTGAAAAATAAATGGAATTACATAAAATTACATACTTGCATTCTTTGAGCTTAAAATTTGAAACAGCCAATTCACATTTGAGACGGATATACTGAAATAAATAAACAAGCGTTCAAGGACTTCTATATCCAAAACCGGCACGCCAAAGTCAACGCTCGACCACATTGCCCACGCAACAAAGACGCCATTAGCTGCATCCAACCCTCTGGCGAAATGGAAAGTAGTCATATAACAGCTTGGACACTTACCAGTCATAGACTTATAGGCGCCTAAAGGGCAACAAGTCCTTCTAAAATCCTAATCCCGCTATTAATCGCTGACCATGCTGCTAATCCCAAACAACGAGGAGCGAAAATAAACGACCTCGCCGTAGAAATCTCATCGCGTTCTGATAGTTTTCGACCGTGATGCCAGTGGCTGGGCGGTTATGCTCAGGCGCCGTATTCCGCGAATTCAGATTCGAATCCCCTTTCACGAAACCACTCCAGGCAAATACCGATGAATTCCTACCTGGACCTCCACGAGAACCGTTGCTGTAGTAACGTCGCGTCTGGAGTTAAAGCGACATAGGCTGGTCGACCCATATTAGTGTGGGGTAAATCGTGTCTTTGGGTCTCAGGCAGCCAATTTTAGGGTGCTCACTAATGTTACTTGATAGGTAATCTAGATGAACTTCAAATTATTATGATAATAACCTGGGTTACTAAAAATAAAAATTAAGAATAGTAAGATGTAAGTAGCTAATATGGATTAGCATTAATTAAATATTCATCATTTCTAATTGTCACAATCGAGTCATTAACCCTTTGACAAAAACCATAACGAAACCAAGATGCCTTGTTTGGAGAACATGGACGCATATGCAGTCATGTACAATAAGCTTTATTCTTCACACTATTAGCACCAACCCCCTCCCCCCCCCCTTCCAACCGAAAAAAAATAATGTGGACTAATTTGAGCTGCTTTTACCCAAACATGGTTTCAATTTAGTACACTCTAGCTCTCTAACTGTTGAAAACAGTTACTGCGACTGTACTTCAGAAACTACTTTCGAATAGAAGGTCTAAAATCGGTAAGAAAATACCATTCGGTGAATTACAAGTAAGCTTGTTGGTAAACGAGTGTTATACGCATCTGTTTCCCTTTGTGACTAACTTAAGAAATGTACATTTTTACTGATTTATGGTAGTTCTGTTAAACGTCATATTTGCTGTCCCCTTAGTGAGTTGAACCATGCACTGACCTATGAAAGTTCCGATGATAGGCCCTACCATTTAATCACACTGTATCCCTTCGTGACTGACTTTCTGTATCATCCCATTTGTTGCCTTACCAATTGTATCTGCAGCTGATTCATGACGGTACCTGCAAATTATTAAAACTCTCGTCAAACTGTTCTTATCCCTTCGGGATTGACCAACGAATCAAATCAACACTAGATCTGTGTCCTGTGCGACATACTCATAGTATTAACCATTTCTTTGACTTTATCCGTACGTGTTTAAGTTACGAGTTGAACCAATACCAGATCAATTACAGGTCCGACAACGTAATAATCCTTTCGTTGCACTTACTGTATTGAAGCCTGATTGTTTTAAGCATTAATCTAACAGTCGACCTCTAACAGTTCCGATAAAATATTAACCGTCATTGCTACCCAATTAGATTTGTGGAATGAGTATCTCACATCACTTGCAAATGAGAGGTGTTATTCACATATTTACCAAATTCAATCGAAACCTGCGTCGTCCGACAGTCCATCCCAACCCAATCTATGTATTAATTTTGTGATGCTTTCGTAAGATTCGAGTGACTCTTCTCTGTTCCTTGGTTCAAATCAATCGGTTGTAAGTATCAACATGTAGGACCTAACTGTCACCAGACAAGCAAAAAGTCAAGAAACATGCCATACCACCACAAAGGTTCAGACAAGACCGATATCATGCATTTTCGTAAGAGAATTTTAAGCACAAATGCAAAAAAAATAAAAAAAATAAAAAAAAATAAAAAAAATAAATAAATAAATAAATAAATAAATAAAAATGATAGCATGAATTCATGCTACGAGGGTGGTCTGAAAAGTATCCGACCTCAACGTGAAGATGGCTGCACTCGTACGTAAAAGCTAGTGAATTTCGTTGTTTATCTGTTGACAGTTACTCACCAAAGTTTCAGCCATTTTGGACGCACAGTTGTTATGTAACAGTCGTTTGAGTGAGTTGATGTGAGTGTTTTTGTGAAATTGGACAAAATAGAGTATCGAGCTGTCATTAAATATTTGTTTATGAAAGGCAATACGCCTACGCAAATTAAAGATGAGTTGGATTCTGTGTATGGGGATTCTGCACCATCACTTACCACAGTGAAATTTTGGGCAGCTGAATTTTAACGTGGCCGTAAAGAGTTTGGGAGACGATGAACGTTCCGGACGTCAAAAAAATGCAACTACCGACGAAAAAAACGCAAAAGATCACCAATTGCTCTAGACGACCGCCGAATTAAAGTGAGAGAGATAGCAGAGGTTATGAACATTTCAAATGAACGTGTTTGTTACGTATTAAATCAACATTTAGGTATGAGAAAGCTGTCCACGCGTTGGGTGCCGCGTTTGCTCACATTAGAGCTAAAACGTGTTCGAATGAACATTTCCAACGCTCTGTAGGCGCAGTTTAGGCGCAATAAATCCGAGTTTTGGCGCCGATTAATTACTGTAGATGAAACTTGGATACACCATTATATGCCCGAAACAAAAATACAGTCCAAACAGTGGACTGTAAAGGGGGAACCGGCTCCAAAAAATGCACAACTGTTTTTTTCGGCTGGGGAAGAGCTGGGGACTGTTTTTTTGGGATAGTCATGGAGTTGTTTTAATCTATTTCCTTCAAAAATGAAAAACCATTACAGGAGCAACTACGCATCATTACTTGACAGGCTGAAGGCAGAACTTGCGGAAAAACGGCCATATTTGCAGAAAAAGAAAATCCTGTTTCACCAAGAACCTCAGCGGTTGCCATGGCGAAAATTCATGAATTACGGTTTGAACTGCTTGACCATCCGCCTTACTCACCAGATCTAGCCCCAAGCGACTTCTTTTTGTTCCTGCATCTAAAACTTGCGCTTGGAGGACAGAGATTTTCGTCAAATGAAGAGGCAATCACCTTCGTGAACAATTATTTTGCAGAGAAAAACGCCGAGTACTATTTGGACGGGTTACAGAGATGGGAGCATCGCTGGTAGAAGTGTGTAAAGTTGCAAGGAGACTATGTTGAAAAAAAAAAAAAAAAAAAAAAAAAAAAATCAGAAAAAATTTCTTGTATTTTTGTTAGGTCGGAATCTTTTCAGACCACCCTCATAACTGATTGTTGCTTTATAATGATATGGGTATAATTTTAAGCTGATTCTTCTTTGTATTTATCTGTACTCCATGTTGACCTACCCAGCCACAGTTTTGACGGTATATCATCTGCTGATGACTTAACTTTTGATATTAAACCATCATCACAATCGTAACGAATAGCAATGGTCCCAGTATGCTACCACGATGAATTACCATCAGAAAAAATATTAATCAAGTATACCCTTGCAATGTGTACATTATTATGCCTAACGTCATTACTCCGTACTATTAGTTTATCTGACTTAACGTGTACTGTAAAATTTGGATATGTATCAGCGATTGTCCTTTTGCTGTATGACATCTAATTTCTCCAATCTTATCTCTCCTGCCATTGCGACTCAAATGGCATGGTGGAAGAAATATTCCGTCGCACTCGCAAATAAGTTGTTGTTCGCATGTTTACCATTAAATTCAGTCGAAACCTACGTCGTCTACTGCCAGACAATTCCAGCGCAATCTAAATATCAATTCTGTGACGCTTTCGTAAAGACTGTGGGAAGCAATCACGAATAGAGCGGAACTTCTCTGTATCTTCTCTATACTATCAATCAATCCATTGCATTACGGATCTAAAATTTCACAACAATAGCCTAAAAGTGAGCGCACGATTCAAGCCTGCGATAACCTGTTTTATTTTTTTGTAAATTATTGAAAATTATGGGAATTTGTAAAAAAACAAAAGAAAAAAAGGCTAAAATATCAGAATTACATCAAATTATACGAGTACTTCGAACGCCCACCGCTCTGTTCGATTTATGAAAGTTAACTTCTGTGCTTTATGATTTGTAACACAGGTCGCATTGCTGATGGTCAGATTGTTTCAACACTAGTTTGCATGAGGGTCTGCTGCATTGTCTAACTTCTTAGCATGAAAATTTAACATAACAAAATTTTAGATGGGGTGATTGGACACGCGTCATAGTTTTTAACCATCAGACTCTTTAGAACGGAAATGATTCGCCACCGCAACAACACCTATGGTAGAAGTGATCAAACATGCCCGACATTGGGTTTCACTGTCAAACATTTCAAGGTAGATGATTTGTACCAAATTTGAAGTATGTTGCTTTGTTACCACTTCAAAACCTCTGTCGAAATTTCTACCACGCGAGCGCAGACGTGAGCAACCTGTAAAGGTGACAACAGGCGCTGATAAATATTATGTGAAGGAAGAGACGGTTGGGCGAGTGCGGGCCACTTTTACACGTAACCCACAGTAGTCGACGAACAAAGCAACGATTTCACACACTTTACCAAAATTCTCTGGTTGGCTGAAGTTTTGAGTATTGCCTTTGTGTTCGTATATGCTGGCTGATGTTTAAATGTGTGTAGACGAACGATATGAATGCAGATGTCTTTAAGTGTGTGTTGGTCGTGGAGAGGCATTGTTACTTGTCACAATTTACAGAAAATTGTGTAGTTTAGTCCTTCTTTCACTGATACAAAAATTTCGTGATTTAAATGGGCGATGTTGTTTCCTTTTGTTTCTTGTGCTGTGGCCTTTAAGCCCAGTTGGAGTGCGTATTTTTGATGTCATGGATATGTAAATTGAAGTTCTACTTCGTTAGCTTCGTGGGAACCAGAAAACTCATTTCTGCATGTAGTGAAGAGAACCAATATCTTCAATACTTTAATTTCCATTGTTAAATGATGGGTAGGAAATAAATAAAAGGAAATGTTATATAACGTTTTAATTCAGATGTCACATACATCATTTCCCTCTATACCGTACTTCAAATCTTGTTGCCTTTAACATCATCATGCATTAGAAATTTCTTTACATGCTTTATAGTTTCAGCCATGCATAGTCCATACTTGGGCTGTAAGACACTTCACTGACATATACATTATCAATATGCACATCTATTAGTATTTGTGTCTGGCACCTTAGCAGATAAACTGTCTACAAACTCTTTGTAAAACTTCATAACTTGAAGACTCCATGACTTCATGATGTTGATAGTGCTGCTCACTGCAGGCTTGGCATCGATCAGATTGCTGCATGTTGATTCGCCGAGAAACACATCAAAGGCAGGAACAGCATTGTTGAAAAACCAATTAGTTTTCGTTTCAGATACTATTTGCTAAGAGACAGTAGGGTCACCAATTGATATAGCTGCTTGCATGCATTCGCTATTTTTAAAGAACCCCAGTAACTGTGTAGATCAGCTTGGTCATTACTTCCCATCCTGCAAGTGTAAGCGTAATTTTATTGTATCCAACTTGTTCTGGTACAAATACTGGTTCAAAATAATGTTTATATGTCAAACCAATAGTGCTCCGCTTGGTGTCACTGTCATTTAGCTTTTATGATGATGAAAAGGGAATCACTTCGGTGGTCATTTTTATTAGACTGGATGGATATTAAGCAGTCTCCTGGTTTTAACATTTTGGTAGCCTGGATGTTGTTGTACAGAACCACAGTTTTGTGTGGAGTCTGGTGTAGTAGAGATAGCGGCTGGTTGTTGTGGACTCTGTCATCCCAGTGGAGGCTGATGCGTTACTTACACAAGAAACTACAAGATCTCTTTCACGCCCTCCAATTCCATCGATACCATCGTAACACACAGAAACTGTCTGAGTATTTTTCCGTGAGGTCAGAGAAGGCGACCACCCTGCACAAGAAATGATAAATATATGCTCTAATTCATTGATATAGATGAGTTAATCTGTTATATTAGGGACGTATGACCGTGAGACTAACAAAAAGTTTAGAAGCGGATGGGTAAAATCCATGCCAGCAAAGGATTACTGTAGCCCGGAAACTTCAGTAAGGAAGGAGCGTAAGCAAGGGGAACAGACCTGTCAATACGGGGTCTGCTTTAGAGTCATTTAATAAATTTTTCCATCAGGCACGGAATTTCTTTGTGCTTTGCTTCAGTTCAAGCTGATAAAATTGATGTCACAATACCGCTAACCGTCTGGCAGTTTGTTTCAGCATCGATCGAAGACGGTGTCACTTCCGATCAGCAATACCTTATGCATTATTTATTTGTTTCAAAGTTTGTGGATACTGCTTTTGCAACGTGAGTAACTTTGAAATGTATCGAGGATTTCTTGAAACGTGGGCCACCTTATGATCTCTTATACTGAAAAGCGTGGTGGGTGAACGGTTAACGTTCTGGCCTTGCATTCGGGAAGTTCGAATCCCCGCCCGGGCATCCAGATTTGGGTTTTCCATGGTTTCCCCAAATCACTGCAGGTGAATGTCGGGATACTTCCTTCTAAAGGCCACGGCCGAATTCCTTCCTGTTCCTTGTCCCCACTTCCATCCCGCCCCTAATGACCTCGATGTCGACGAGGCGTAATGTCATAAGAAAAAAAAAAAAATTTCAGGTCATAAAATGACCTTCACTGTCGTAAAGATTTACTTCATTCACGCCAGAATATAATAGGACGGTCCTTGGTTCGTATTTCACGTTAAGCTCTAAGCCGCTTTATGATACGTCACAAAAGGGGTGAAATACATAACAAAATGCATGTCTTCCTCAAGGTATTTAAGGCTACACAAGATTTACTTATTTATATATCTTTGCCCCCATTTATGAACATCGTTCTTTGGCTTTAGCGAAAGGGATACGTTAGAAATTAAATATCGATTGATTCTGTATATTTTAAGAGAATACTCTGCTTTACTAACTGCAAATTAGTTATTCTTTTCTGCACTCGAGCAAGATTTCTGAAGAAGAGACCGCGCTTTAATTTCTCACCTCGTTACCGTATTGTCATTACCCCTCACAAGTGAACGAATTTAGTGGCACTTAGATTAAGCTGACAGGTGCTTAACAGTTATTCACATTTCAGAAAAGTTTGTTCAGAGCATTTTGGTGAAATGTTAGCATATATATATATATAAATCAGAATGGATCTAACTGCTGTGAAATTTTATGCATATTTTCCTTTTCCTGATTTAACGATAAACGGAGCCTATATTAGACTGTGTATGTTATTCAACACAATTAGACACGATGGACTGTTATTCAAATGAACGAGTGTATTCTGACTCCACTTCATTGCATCATTCCTCACTAACCAATTGGCATTTTCCAGCATCATTTATCTCTGTTTCACACACTAAGATAGCATAGGACAGGCGCACACACGACTATTATGTGGTTCCAATATAAAAACTGAATGATGTGCCCATTCATAATGTTTATATCATTTTAGTGTTCTACAGCCATAGTTCATTTCAGCGAGTTAGTTAACGCTTAAACATTTCGTATATAAAAATTTGCTAGTTTATAATGTTTACTATGTAGAAGAGATTGATAAATAAAAAAACATTTTGTCTCATTGTGATGACTGTGTTATTTACCTACCATTCAGCAATTAAAATTTCTTTTGCAGCAGCTCATATAGCATTAGGATGTGACCTCTTTATCGTTCCATGGCATTAAATATTAATACAATTGTCTCATCATTTGGTACAGTTTGATATTGGTGGTCAAACAAGGTTGTAATAAGTCCTCAGCACTGTTTCCGTTTTCTCAGAATCTCATACCTCGGTTTCTATAACTTGGTTGAGGTCTTTACAGTACACATGTATGGGAATTTCATTAGCTCCACATATCTGGGTATATCATTAGCTCCCAAATACTTAAATTAATGTATAGTGACTTCATACGCTCCGTAAGTTTTTCTTTCTAACCCGCAGACTCATCCACTTCTGACTGTATAACTTTTAGATTGGAGGAACAGTACGTTGATAGGTGTTAATTGTTTCAATGTTTTCACGCGACTAACAACTGTTAGAGTGGTTAGCTTTCTCAGTAATGGTTTCCAGGCTGAAACCTAGCTGTTCACCGACATAATCTACAATAGGCAGATAGAAGATATTAGTGGTTATTTCAATATCTTACATACCTTAGAGAGGAGATCAGTGTTATTCATAGTATGCGTTCAGACCCTAATCGACTACAGAATAGCACTGGGCTGATAACGTATCATCAACATACATACATACATACAGAAACTAGTCGTAAAAACTGAAACAAGTAACAAATACACACAGGGAGCAAGAGAGAGAGATAGAGAGAATTTGGTCATGTATTTCTGCCATCACACAGATATAGCAAATAACACGGCAAGAAACATATACAGTCAACAACAAGCATCGTGCAACAACTAACAGCCAAACGCACACAGTCAAAACTCACAGAATCGTCATCATACAAGCGTTTCAATATCAAGAGTCACCCACGTAGATACAAACATCATCACCCACACAGACATTCAAACATCACTACTCAGACATTTTCCCCGCTCTGACCAAGAAGATCAAACATAAAGTAACTATAAGCAATCAAAATTTTTCTGTCCATTAAAATTGTGAATTAGTGCAAAAACTGTGTAATTTTGCGATAAATGCATTAATTCTTTAAGAATCATGGAAATTGCTTAAGATCAGGAATTTTTGTTAAAATCATCAAAACCGCATAACTTTCTCACAAAATGAAGTCATATGTATACAGGTGTTGTTTTAGTTACCACGAAAGTCTTCGAGACCCAAAAAATCCTACGGACTCAATATGTCTAAGCCCGTGCGCAGACGAAAACTACACTTGTTTGCTTCAGAGAGCACAGTGTTTTCCACTGAATGTGTTCGCCACCCCATCGACCCTGATGCTATTAGAGTTAATTCAGAAAAGTGATTGCACCCAGCACATACGGCGATAACTCACAAGCAACCAAAATATAACGACACATGTATACCACAGAGACATTATCACCAACCAACACGCATCCAAACATCTATGTACAACTACTAGTAGCCAAACGTAAGCAATGATATTCGCCGACGCACAGTCACAGACATCAACTCACAAGTGACGCCACACAGACATTATCATCCACCAATAACAATCCAAACAGCTTCATAAAAGAAGGTGTATCATACAGATCCTTTTGTCTCAAACTTCAACCACTTTGCTTACCGATTAACGGTGGCCTTTATGAGCTACTCAGAAAATATTCCTGATAATATCTTTTGGAGATACATATCGAAAAATGCAAAAATATTCAGTAACAATACAAAATTTGAACTAACCATGAAAATTATATTACGCGACACGAAATTTTCTCAAGTTATACTATGCAAATTCCGGCTACTGTCGTTATGTTTAACTGCTTCTTCCTGTTCATTAGAATTTTCTTTACATGTGTTTGAAGATATTCTAAACACCAATTAATGCAAATAATGTAGGTATTTACTATGTCAGTGTCTAAACTGCTTTCATAAGTTAGTCGAATAGTAAGATGATACTGAGTTGCGTTTACAACACCTACGCATAGCAAACTGCTTGTAGAAAACAATTCACTGCTAATGTTGTTATATTTAGCTAGAGATAAATTGATCAGTCTAGGTTACAATGCATAAAAGACTGTATCGAACTATGGAGAGAGAGAAATTACAGTACCTGGCGTAATACTGTTCCACTTCTAGAACTCCCCATTGAAATTTATGAGCATATTTACTTTGTTCTAATTGAAAATGCACACATACTGAGTACTTGCCAACTCTGCGGTAAAAGTATGGAGCGCAGTCACACAGTTTGTATGCAAGGTCCATACGGCACTGCATGCGACACATGTTGTACGTGTACACGGGACTGATTTTCAAATCGCTTTCGTGCAGGAAACGACACTTTCGTTGTTTCACAGATAGCGACCTTGTCGCCTCAGTGCTGTAGATGGAAAGCCCGGTTAAGTCCAATGTCTTGTAAGTGTGGTCAGGCAACGGTGTTGGTCGGATAGCCGAGTCTGGTATTTCGTTTGGTCCGTGAATGTACACCTGAAAAGAGACACATTGTCATAATTCAAAGATGTCTGCAGAAAAAAAATATTGAAAAATATAAGAGACTTGGTATGTAACTGTTAATTTAGGGGAGTAGGTGGAATAGACGGTATTATTCCAAGAGAAGAAAATGAAACATAGGTTGCTTTAAAGTTTCAAACCCAACGTTTAATTTTTGCTTCTGAGAGGTGCTGTGGAGAAACCATTGTAATGCTCTAGTCAAGTTTAGGAAAAGTGTTAAATAAAAAGTGTTCATAGTCACAGCTTCTTTATGCCGTGTTGTTTTATGTATTCAACCTAACTGAATTCAGATATTAAAAAATCGTAGAGTTACAAGAATATTTCGCAAATAAAGGCGGCAAAAGTTACTTAAGAACTAAAGAGAGTTTTTTATTCCAACATGAAGTTACAAACATGTTATTAAATTTTATTGGTGAACAACAAATTGATGGTTGTGTTCGTCGGAGTAATACTTTGTGGAAAAACTGACGCCAAGAATACCCTTTTGTTGTTGTTGTTGGACTGGGTCTAAAGTCTAAATATTTTTCTTGTAAAACTGTTTCGTTTCTAATTGATAATTATTATTATACATTTATATTTTTGAAGTGCAGATTGTAAAATAAATACTCATAAAATTGTTTTTGTTAATGTAAAATAATATCTAAAAAACGAGATCAAAAAAGAATTATTTCCCATAAGATTACTACCACCAACTACTAAGAGGGCGCTAGTAACCCAGACGTTGTGCGCCCTAAGTAGTGTGACTTTGTCTGCTTTATATTTATTGGATAACAAAGGAACAATTCGGCTCATTTGCATAACAAAGAGACCAATTAGCCTCAGGTGTCATCACCCACACCATCGCAGGTGTATGACTCATGAACACGTGGTGCCCGCAGCTGCCACATCTATGTCTCAGGAACACGTGATGCCCACATAGTGCCTTATAAAATAGGGGGCTAACTCAATATGTGACTTTTGCTATTCCTAATTTATTTAAAGGGATAAATAAGAATACATTATATCTTATTTTGATTTCTTCTTGTTTCACGCACCGTTGGACAGTTAAAAATATATTTTCTACAGCACACATAGAATTAGAAAACAAAAATGCTTTACAAAGGTTTTTCAAATTAATTTTGAGTTCTCGTAGTGGAGGAAATCCTAAATCTTCTACATTGTAGCTGATAATCCTCTGGAACCATTGTGCCATCTGCAGGCCTTTCACATTAATAATTTCATCGCCTTCATTGGTGATTGCATGTAGAATAGTACATAGTTTACTGAAAGTCACTCCATCAGGCAATATTGTGTGTGAACCTTCAAATTGTGGATAAACCAACCTAATGTTTTCCCTGCTGGAACAACCCAATGGGCTTAGATTTGTAAAATATACATATTTTTCTAGTCGCTGTATCAGTCAAAGTACCAGTTGTTAAAAAATACTGAAACCTCTTAAAGGAATTCATTATTTAACGATAATCAAAGTGTACCTCCACCCAGTGATGCTCTACCAAATTCTGTGTTTGTGTTTGACAACGTTTCATGTGAGAAGCAGAATAATATACGAGACAATTTTTTTATGGTCAGACATCGGTTATTTGATTCCTTCTACCTGTGTCAGACATACAGTTGGATACCGAAACAGTTGGTTAGAGCGTTTTCAGGGTTCCATTTTGTTGATCCTATTGCACTGTTGTAATAGACGCCATATGAAATCATACATTGGGGCCAGATATTTTACATATCTATAACACAGTACCTAGCATCATGTTCATTTTCCTAATTGTTTGCATTTCTTTGTTGTTTCTCTGGAGTTACCAATACTAATGCTGTTTACAGATGGAGTATCCACTCGCATTAAATCGCCGTGCCATTTACGAAGTTAGAAGATTGTTACCAAATATTGGAAAAATTAAACTTATTGTAACTATTCTGTTCGGGCCCTCAGACATTGCGGTCGTAATTGGGACCTAGGAGCTAGTGATAAATTGCCGCCGATATTTCAGTTACAATCTAAGGTGACATACAATTTCCTACGCGAAAGTAAGAGAGATCACATCAACTTTGGGTACGTTCCGCCTGCTTGAGAGAACCTGTTTGGATTTCGAAAAATCGTGCCTATTTTGTGGAACGCTATCTCTATTTTCGAGTAATGTCATAAAATTAGCAGTAATCTTATATTTCAAAATTCTGGCGAAAAAAGATTTTTTCCTATAGAATGAAACATTTTTCTCACCCAGGGAAATTTTAATAATTGTTTAAAAGCTGTGGAAATTGATAGAACTGTAACTTACATCATTACTTACATCATTTGTTGGAATTTTCGTTTTTAGCGGGTACATATTCTGTCTCTCTATAGTTAGTTTTAAGGCTTTGTTAGATACAGAATATTGACCACAGTCGAAACATGGCCAGGGTAGAGTTTAATGTGTTTTAATCACCCAAGAGAGCGCTATCACAATCTGATATTAAGTTCTGGATATAAAACACGGACGATATTAAACAACAGACGAACTGAGCATGGTAAAAACGTGGAGTCTCTTCAGAATAATATCTCCACAGGCAAACATTCAAACGTATACGCATAGTTTGACCCCATACAGACGACTATATGTAAGCATCTCGATTCGGCGTTACACTAGATAAATGGTCTGGATACAAACCCAAAGCTTGGTTTTGTGTTTCTGTTTACTTTTTTTTCCTTTAAGGATTTTATTTTTGTGTTTCTTTTACCTATGCTTTTAGTTGGATAAACGTTCATCAATGGTGCATGCTTACTCTAAATAAAAGTAACAACCTTGTGTATATAATAATAATTTCGTGTGATCTGCATGATCTGGTGACAGTTTCTTACCACATCGTACCTTTATCGTAGCCGCATAACCTAACACGCTGTAGGTATAAGAAATTTACACTTCCACATGGAATCCGAACCACGAAAGCGTTCTATCGTGCTTCACATATACGAAGTAAGCCTCGGAAAAAATATCTTTTTTCTTCTATTATTTTTCCCCATTGTCTGTTAACCGGCGACTTTATCAGCGAGTAACTGGAAGCACTGTTTTAAAGTTAGTGGAAAATACTGCAGTTTCTGCTTGCTTGTAAATAGTTAGTAATACAATTAGATTTTGTGACATTCATAGAAACCGGCAAAAGAAAAACATTACCATCTTAAATAAAAAATAAAAAAAAATAAAAAAAAAAAAAAAAAAAAAAAAAAAAAAAAAATTGTAACCAGAACATTTAAAGAAATTTGTACGTATAAATACATTTAAAAGATTTTTAAATTTTCACATTATTCTAATAATTCCGTCCTGCAGAGTAACTATAAAATACAATTTTCATATAATTTATTCCGGTTTCTCGTTTAAAACTGGAGTCTTTACACTGCAACCCTCCAGTTTTTTTTAACTTCGGCAGCCCATCATTGTTTAGATGTGAACCATGCAGCATGCTTGGTTGTATGATATGGTTAGGCACGCTGGTCAGTGTATCACATCTGTGTGCGTGTCCGTGTGTGTGTGTGTGTGTGTGTGTGTGTGTGCCTTACTGATACTGTAGTTATGTCACGTATGTGTTCGGCGTGGAGCTTATACTAGCACGTAGTCAGTAGGTTTTTTTCGGCATTACTGCAGACTAGATTTCCAACAGAAATACTCGGTTTTACACATTTTGTCTTCCTAGGAGGGAGGTATTGTGATTTTCATGAATTTTTACCATTTTTGGTGAAAGCAAGAAATGGGAAGGAATTCGACCACGGTCTTTCTGTAGGAACCATCACGGAATTTGGCTGGAGTGATCTGGAGTAACCATGCTCATTGGGATGTTCAAGCTGGGAATAGTGGGTTAAAGTAGCTTTGGATGACGGCAAGCTGAAGTACATTTGGATTTCAGAATCATAACGACTATGACTGAACAGTGTACAAGTTTGTTAATCTGTGCTAACACGGAGTAACAGGTGGGGTGTGGTGGACTGACGTAACCTTAACTTAGTCTTATCTAATTTGACAGGCAATTTAACATCTTATATTAACCTGAGTTTAACGTAAGTTATTGATGGTAGTAGTTTCGGTAATGCCTTTTTATGTGTTAATATCGCCCTCTGTATCGGTATACATACTGCCTGCACCTTTCATCGACTATATCTGTAGTTTCCAACCTTTGCACATCCTCACGATTGTAAGGATATAGGTGTGGGAGACTGCAGGTTTCATCTGGATACTTCTATGAAAACAGAATTGGCACTTGATACATGATAACTTCTTTAAAACAGTATGAAATGTGCTCATACTCGAGGGTTGAACTGAGACATTTGGGACAGAAAGATCAAGCTAGCAGACGGTGATAATCACCGTCATCTGTTTACGAAAGTTATTTTTATTTTGTTTGCAAGCTGCTTTCATGTTAACTCAAATGAGTAAAAAGTCATCATAAGTTTGGATTTCTCAAATGGCATGATAGTTTCGTAGCCCACATTGCTGGAAGACTGTCAGACTGCCACTGCTAAAGTACCTAAGGATCATAACTTACCAATGTCCTAGAAACACATGAAAAATATAGCATGAAAAAAAAAAACCGGTGGGTACTTTTCTTCACCATTGAAAATGTATACTTAGTTACTACGAAACTTGAACTAATTGCCTATAAATATTTAATGATATTGGATGATACTAATAATGTAGTAAATAAGTATTATAATCCTGGATATGATGTTTGTGGCACTACTTGTTTGTGAAGAGTATAGATATAAAAACATTGTCAGGTTAATGCAGCATGTTACATTGTGTGTCATATTGGGTTAGCCAAAGTTCGGTTTAACATCTGTTAGACCATTGCATGAATATGGTGGAGTAGTGTCGGGCCCACATCATGGGAATCAAATTCAGGAGTTGGAATGGGTACAAAGGAGGGCAGCTAGATTTGTTTGTGTCACAGAATGCAATCAGTAACCGATTTGCTGAAGGAGCTGGGTTGGGAGTCAATGGAAGACAGAAGGCGTGCCAAAAGAGTATTTGGATTGTTCGCGGTTTATAATCGCGGTAATGCATCAATGGATATAAGAAGAAGGATTAAGAGTTTAACATGGAAGGGAAGTCATGACCATAATCATAAAGCTGGGGTGAATTCATACTATTTTCACCGTTTTTCTGGGATTAAACAGTTTTAAACATTTTTTCAATAAAAATAAGACTATTCCGACACTTATTCACAATATGAAGTGTACTCGCTTTGAATAGTGATATCGTGCAGTTACTATATAGCTTGAGATTAGGTGAATTCAAACATTTCTTTCCAAAGTAAAGTCAATTTTTTTATGTGATAACTACATGAAAGATAGACTCGTGTAACATTAACTTCGTACAGTCGATACGGTTTAGAGTAAGGAACACAACACAAACCATTCACATTGGAAAAATAAAGCCCTTATTTCGAATTTTCTTACAACTTGGCACGTATTGTAACTTTGAACAAAACAGTTTAACGTGGTGAAGAAATAATAGTGAACGAGATAGTTGGAAAACTGGTACTGTTAGTGTTGGTTTCCCAAAATCACTGTAGTTGAATTTGTTCTCGATAGCATTAAATGCAGAACCAATGTCTCAAAACTGCTGAACTCTGAAAATGGTTGGAGGTTAAAAAAAAAAAAAAAAAAAAAATCCATGTTCTGAGCCAATAGTCGAGAGATGCGAGTTCTGAACCGAGGTATTGCTGAGATCATTAGAGGTGGAAACATGCAATTTCGTTGAAATTCAATAGTCTGGTTTCGAATCTGCTTCTCTGGATGAAAATTCAGCAATGTTCCTCGAAGATACAACTCCACCACTACGTGAATTTACCACAAACTGTATTTTATTTCTCGTAAAGAGTGCGTGTTAACTGAGGTCCTTACTTTGGGCCACATGTTAAATGTGGATCCTTATCTGGGGACATGCGTTGCGTGAGGCATCTGCGAGTGTGAAATTTTTTTCCTTATAGTTTTACTCCTCGTCTCTGGAGTGGAGATGCCTGTATGATTTGTTTGGTCAGATTTCGTGTTTCTTACTTCTTTTCAAGTCGATACATGATATTTTTTACTCATTCTTATCCTTTGTCTAATTTAATTCTCTGTTTTCTGTTGGACGAAATATTTCATCGCACTCGTAAGTGAAAGTGAGTTTACGCATGTTTACTAATAAGTTTAAACGAAACCTACGTCATCTGTCTACCAGAGCATCCCAGCCTAATCTACTAATCAATTCTTTGACGCTTTCACAAGGACTGAGACAACAGTAACGAATCGAGCGACTCTTCTCTATAAATTCTCCATATTGTCAATTAGCCCCCTACGAAACGGATCCCAAACGGAACAACCGTAGTCCAAATGTGGGAAGACGACAGTGTTGTACACTATCTCCTTTGTTTGTATTACATTTATTCAGTATTGAATCGTAGCCTAGACGAAGAACTGCGAACTGCCATCAACAGTGCTTCTGAACAGATTGGCAGGTACATTGTAATAGAACTTACAGATATGGATACGTTGATTATATAAGCTCTCTGAAGTTAGAGGCATTGTAGGATTATCGCTGACGAGGCATGGCGTGTGGATTGAATTGAGATGTTGATCGGCAAACAACGAAGAACTGTTAGGTTAAATGTATGGTAGTTATTTGCTGTTTTCCTACCTTTTAAAAATATAGGAACCTGCAATCTTCGGATAAGAACATTAGTTTAAGTGTCTGGCAGTTTGCTTCTGTAGTGAAGAACAACTCTGACGATGAAATAAAAAGAAAGTTGCAAAAGTGCACTAATTTATTGAGTGTAACTGTAAACTTTTAAAGTTGTTATATATACTACTGAAGCTAACCAGACTGGCGACTGTGATCTAGGTTAATTTGGAATCTTCATCGCTTTTGAAAGTAACTCTATAAGAAAACATTTTCTTCAATACTTAACTAAACAGTGATCCAGACAAAGAAAGTAATTTAAAATAGCTACATGGCGATACCGCGACAGGCCAGTGTGTTTTGAAGTGGGATTAATTAAAAGCATAATTAACCACGGACACATACTGAAACAAAAGGTAGGAAAAGTGAATTCCATAACCTAAAGACGACCTAAAGCGAGTAGCCATTATCAGCGGAACGCGACAACCGAAGTGAGCCGACGATTCCCGAGGAGAGCCGATCCACTCAGTATTAACAAGAACGGCGTATAGGTAACACCATCCGTGGGAGCGACTCGACCGACGCGGAGAACCAGCTACATTTACGGGAGACTGCAAGGGGTGGCGTTGCAGAGCGGGACGCAGTCCGAGAATTTAGCAGTTCTTCTCTTCGAAAGGAAAGTGCCAAAATTTTTTATCTTTGTAAGAAACACAAACTGATATGAGAAAATTTTCATATGCAAAGTTGCATTGAAAAAAAAAAATTGGTAGAGGAAAATAAGTTTAAATTATTTTCTTCACAATTCAAAGTCAGTTTGAGTTGATATTGAAAAAAAAATTAATTACTTTCAACCTTCCTAGGGAATTTTATTAACTAATGGCTGTTACCTTGTTTGCATTTCATTGCATGCAATAGCGTACACCTTGTTTAACAATAACTGTAATTAGTGTTGGAGCAGAATTTATCTGTTTGCATTTTAATTTTTGTTTGCTTGTTGGTTCGGTGGATATTTTTTTCTTTGCAATCAAAATATTGTGCGATTGTATTGAAAGTGTTGACGACATGGCTGCAGAAGAGAGTGAAATTGTGGAGGGGATGGCAGCAATAGGAAGTGAGTCCGTGAATGACTCAGGTCTGAGTTTACAGACAAGTCAGTTCGTGCTATCTTGGTACAGTTGCAATCTTTTCAAAATAGTATGCAGTCAATGAATTACGACATGAGGGCCGAGATTGGAGGTCGATTGCAATCACTTGAGAGTACAGTGGGGAATTTAAATATGTTGTTAGGAGACAATGTCCGACAATTAGAGGAGGTCAAATTAGAATTAAGACAACATAATGTTGATTGTAAGGAACAAGCTGAACGACTAGCGGAACGGCTAACTAGGTTAGAGCATAGTGTGAGTAGGGAGACAATACTGTTACGACAGGATATCGAAGTACTCAGTAAACAGATGGTTATCGGGGAAGAAGTCAATGTAAGTCGCGGGAGGCGACTGGAGGCGGTAGAAGATCACTGTGTCCTTTTGGGGAAACACATCAAAGAAGGTGAAGAAAAGGTAAGCAATTTGGTCGCAAATGTCGAGTTGATTCCACAAGATGTGGGTAAGTACTAATTATCCACAGTAGCGTTGACAGAAAATGTTACATGAGTGAGAGTTCCGGCAGTAGAAAGGGAGGAGGTATCCAAAGTCAGGGGCTTGCTTCATTCGACTTCAACAGCAGCGTGGGTCGAAGATAAAATTGACTGGCAACTTTTTGATGGTCATGGGCATATGCACCCCGTTGAATTCATTCGGAACTTTGAGAACTTTGCACCTTTCTCCGTTGCTTCTGAAAAACAGCGAATCGAGATGGTTCGTAGGCACTTGGCCGGAGGAGCGAGGCGATGGGCCGACTGGTTTGCATGCAAGTGTAGCACAGTTAATGAATTCAAGAGGGAGTTTCGACAACGGCAGATCGCTGTACATAGAGAATTGTTAATGGGAGAACCTTACGTGGCCGCTAAGGGGACGCAGAAAGACTTTTTCATGATGTGTGCGATCTCATGAAAATACCTCGATAGGAGTGAAGTGATATAATGGGGAGACGCAAGAACTGTGTGACACAGGAAGGAATGCTGGGCAGCCTTGGTGTGTGTGAGAACCACACCGGGAATCCGAGGGGAAGGCCAGTGCGCGAAGAGTGGATTATTGAACCTCATATCGTCGTAGGCTTTGAATAACCAAAAATTTGTTGGATGAAGTCAACTCGGTGTACAATGGCAAACTGACGCGTAACAATATTCGCTGGTTGAGTCGCGGTAACGTTCTCCAAAGATTTGTCCACTGTTTGGAAGAAATCAGACTGTTTTTACAAAATGAGGAAAAATGGAACAATGCTCACAATTGATGCTTTTGCGGAGAATCTGGAAGTTTTCAGTAACGATATTATTTCCAATAATTACAAGTATTTCTCAAACTTGAAAAAATCACCAGAGATTTGGAAGTACAGGAAAATCCAGACCAATTAAAAGTGACTGAAGTTTCATCATCAGTAATTAATTCTTCAATCGATTTATTTTCATCGAGATTTTCTCAGTTCAAAAAATCATTCGAAATGCTCAAGTTAATTATATATCCTGCTGTGGCTTCACCTGATAAACTGAACCTGTCTAAATTTGATTAGTTGGAAATTTATGAAATAGAAATGCATCTGATTGAGTTCTAGTGTTGTACAATATAGACTCAAAAATTAAACGAAATGAGGAAGAGTTGGGATTAAATGTATTAGTAAGACTTTCAAGCATTATGTTATAAAATGCAAATACAATAATTATGGAAACTTGTAAATCAATTCCAAACACATTTTGCTGTCTTACGAAGCTGGCTTTTGCTATCTTAACAGCATTTCCATCTTCCTAGGCATGTGAGTCTTTACTTTCAGAAATGGATAAAATTAAATACTCGCTTCGTATCCGTTTGTCAGATGACTCCACTTCAGCTTGCATTTTTCTAAAAATAACAAGATATGTACTTAATGTAGTCATTTGGCATCTAATTTGCAACACAGAAGTCGCACTGGTTTCATCTACTTAAATAAATATAAAACTGTTGATGTTATTGTTACTTACTATAAGAAATGTATATTTCTGTTTGCATATATAAAGTTTTAAGGTGTTAGCATTTAGTTTCATTTATTTCCCATTGATCACTAAGTCATTCAACATTTCTTTAGAAAAAAAATAGCACGTAGATCAATAAAGGTTCACTGTGACTGGTATACAATGAGTCCTCTCTTTTACCACCAAACATAACACGTAAACACTTCCAAACCTTCCAACACCAAAGTGTGAGGGAAAGCTGGATTCCAAAACATTTTCTATTGCTTCTTCTGAGCTACGTTCTGAAAGCTTTAATGAAAATATCAGATAGCTAACAACAGAAACTGCCTCTTTCTTTGAGGGTAAGTCTTTTTTTTAAAATCATTTGGCTCTGAATAGGACATAATTAATTTAATCGTTTACAACAAAACGTAATTAGACATCAAAATGAGCAAATTCGAGGGTGATCAGAAGCAAATGTTACAAAGACTGTAGTGTACATTTTATTTAATGCAACTAATACTTATTGTATATATGTTAGGTGTTTTTCGGCATAGTATCCATATGTGTTTAGGCATTACTCGCTTTGTGGGAAGAGTTCGAATATTCATTCCTGGTGAAAATCTTGTCCTTGCGTGTTTAGCCACGTTGTCGCGAAGTTCTTAACCACCTCGTCTGAAGCGTATCGTTAGCCTCCCAGGTGCTCCTTCAAGTGAGGAAAATGGTGAAAGTCGCTTGGAGTGAGATCAGGACTGTAGAGAGTGTGGTCGATGATGACCCAGCGAAACCGCTTCTCTACCGGCCGCAAACTTTCAACACCATTCCCCGACAACTGACTGGACATTGCAGTATCTCCGTAAACATCTACCAGCTCCCGGTGAATTTCAGTTGCGGTTACTTTTTTCGCCTACAGAAATCGAATAATTGAACGGATTTCTTCGCGAGACTTTTTTTCCAAAACATTCGCCATTTGTATTTACCTACAACTAGCGCTGCAGGTGGGGGGTGTTTGAAACTCCGTACGTCGCATACCGCGCATGTCTTAGAATTCAGTTGAGCTCAAGCTTTCGTGGAAGACGGAACTTCAAGGAAACAGTGCCGTGTTTAAACACTCGAGCGAGAGTGGAAGAAAGCGGTTGTAGAGGCACCACTTAAGCGGCCCTACAGGCAAAACTCTGTTACAGTATAGGAACCATCGTCAACTAGAAACGACACACAATAACAAAGAACGAAGAAGTGAGTTTCTGATTGTGAATATACGTACTAAAGTGTGCAATTAACGACCTATTGATGTAGATAACGTCTGCGGACACAAGTGAGAGGAGATGGCTGAGGCAAGTGGCGGAACGGTCTTCGATAACGAAGAAGACAACAAGGAAACTCTTATATTAAAAAAAACGAAGAAAAATTGGCAGAGCCTATTAAGAAGAAAATAGGAGAACCAGATGAAGAGAGTGACGATGAAGAGACGTACAACCTTAGGAAGAAGTGACGAACGACAGAGAGGAAACAAACTTACAAAAACGAGCAAAGAAGAACTAATTTTACTGCAGATGGCTAGAAATAAGACCAAAGATCAGAACTGCAAACAGAAGAATATGCTCCAAGAACATCCAATATCGTAAATGGGATGAAAGGACAAGGAATGCAGTGAGAAGAATAAAGAAAGCTTACCAACCTTGGAAACCAGGCAAACAACTAAAGACAACAAGCAACATACGCAACATACTGTATAAAGCCTACTCAGGTGGCCCATTCATAGTGATCGTAGAACCAATTGTCGAAGAAAATATGCAAAAACCATTACAGTT
Source organism: Vandiemenella viatica (assembly GCA_031002005.1). Classification (NCBI taxonomy): domain Eukaryota; kingdom Metazoa; phylum Arthropoda; class Insecta; order Orthoptera; family Morabidae; genus Vandiemenella; species Vandiemenella viatica. The sequence goes on along the minus strand of CM061921.1, from coordinate 174,645,697 downwards.
AGGGAAGGTATTCTAAAATAAGGTTGCCTGACTGAAACGAATAAACCAACAATGCAAAACTAAAATGGCCATGGAATTCACAGAAGCAGCACTAACCAATAAATCCATACTTAACCATATCATGTTACAGTCGATGCGCTTGAAGGCGTTCGTTCCAGCTAGTAGGGTGGAGTGCAGACGAGTAATCAGATCAGTACAACTTGACTTTTCAGAAGAGGAGATAAAACTGTATGCTAAATTGGAGGCTCCAATTATCGATATAAGGCTGTTTACTAATAAAACACAAGTGGATGGAAAGACTGTGACAACGCCACTAACAACGGAACAAATAACTTTCGAGAGTCAATACCTGCCACAACATATCGATATATATTACCTAATATTCAAGGTGGCGACACATATACGTACCCGATAAGACAGTGCTATAAATTTCAGAGATTTGGACGCGTGAAAAATAATTGTAAAGGAAAAAAGATGCACAAAATGTGGCGAAGAACATAAAATATCAGATTATCAAAGAGAAACCCCCAAATGCTCAAACTGCAGTTGCAAGCACCCTGCAAATAACAGGCTATGCCTATTAAGAGAACATCAGGAGAGAAAAAAAGTGACACAAGCAAGAGACATTAGATCTGCAGGGACGAAAGAGTATGAGTACAGTCACAGCGACTTCCCCACAATATAGAAAAGCACATTCAGAGACTTCATCACAAACAAGAAACAGCCGATCACAGTTTATCGACACAAAAAGATGGAAAATGTGTTGTCGCAGGTATCCCAGGAGAGTCAAACCGAGGAAGCAGCTAACATAACAAACAATGAAGTGAAGATCATCACCATCATAGTTAGGACATTAATGAAGGTTCTAGCCCAGCATATGAAGGGCCAAATTTCAGTGACTATACCCCAAAAAGTGCAAGATATAGCAACTAGAAGTATAATACAGGAAATTAATAAAAATCAGGAAGAATCCTTCACGAATGTCATATAGGAGACTATGTTACCGGACACTACAGACGCTTTTACGGATATACCATCTATTAATCCAAATGGCTAGAAGGGAGCAACTGACTGTGAAATAACGGAATGCCCGAAGTCTCGTTCCTAAATGGGATAACTTTCAAAGAATCATCCAAGAACATAAAGCAGATATAATGCTAATTAAAGAAACATGGCTGAGCAACTCTTCCAGTATAAACTACAGGGACTTCAATATATTCAGGAAAGACAGGGAGGATGGGTACGTGGCGTGACCATCATGGTAAGAAAGAATATAAATGCCGCTATTCAACGAATAATACCACCCAGCGAGAACGTAGAGGTCCTGTCAGTCAGTCTCGGAACAGGAGGAAGGTAATCGTTGCAATATATAAAACCCCTCAAGTCACTATGAGGGAGGAGGAGTGGTTCGCATTGTTCAACCAAATACCATATAATTGTTTACTGCGAAATGACTCTAGTGCACACTATCCTCTATGTCAGGGGCTTCAAGCAGATCAACAGGGAAAATAGCTGGTCCTAACAATATCAGATTCTTCCCTTTTTGTTTTCAAGAACGAATGTGGGACGAGGCGTGGGCACCTGCACCAACACAACACCTCGTCTGATATATCACTTGTTTCTGACAACCTTATACACGGAACCAAATGGTAAATTCTTCGTGATACAATTGGAAGTGACCACTTTGCTATGAAAATAACTTTGGACACCCAAATAAAACCGAATTGTACTCATCCACCTAAACAATGGATCTGCAAGAAGACGCATTGGGAACGATATCATGAAGAAACCAAAACGAGAATGGAACAATATGGTGGGACTTCGAATGATTTACGAGCACGATACAATACGACGGAGGAAATAATAGTCTCCGCTGCCCGGGAAACAATTCCAACATGCAACATAGGACAGAGAAGTCGAATTACCAGAAAAATATGGTAGTATAATGATCATTCGACAGCCGTTTCTATTTTACGATTAGCTAGAAGATATACAGTATATGGGCGATGCCACCACCGAAAACGTCCTCCACCTTGAACAAAGAAATGCAGAAGCCAGAATAACAATAAGAAGAGCTAAGCGATAGGGGTGGGAAAATTTCTGTTTTAACATTAAATATGTTACCCCCACCCATGTGATATGGAAAAAGCTGCGATGGTTCAAGGGCGACCGAACGGACTCCAACTGGATCACCGCTGACAAAAATTCTGCATAACAATTCTTGTGTTCGTTTTCCCCTTCATATGTACCATCGGAGGAGATAACCAGCCTACATAACGATTCAGTCGGAAACTCCAACGGAAAAGGTGAGCATGTATTTTGTACGTCAGAACTAGAGTGCGCTCTTAGAAGGGAGGACACCTACCCAGGTATGGACACAATGACATATTCCATGATCAATAACTTTCCTTCAGAAGCAAAGCAAGGACTGGTAAATCTATTTAATGACATACTAAACTCAAACATTGTCCCACAACAGTGGAACGTCGACGAGGCGTAAAACCATATGTAAAAAAAAAAGGTCCCAACAGTGGACGAATGTACTAATTATACCCGTGCCAAAACCCCACAGGAAAAAGAACGATGTATCGTCGTACAGGCCGATCTCCCTCATACCATGCATGGCAAAATTAATGTGCATGATAATAAAGAACCGGTTATAATGGCACATGGAGCACAACAACATACTAGATAGGCGAACCATGGGCTTCCGGAAGGGATACAGTACTGTAGACAACATAAGTACGTTAGTAACGGACATTCAGCTGACCTATGTCAGGAAAAACTTTCTTCTTGCTGCGTTCTTGGATATAAAAGATGCCTATAACAACGTCCAAATCAATATATTAAGGGAAATTATGGACAATTATGGCTTGCCCAGCAGACTGTCATTAGTACCATAACTATGCTGGGATCAGAGTTAACTATATCTTTACCAGTGCAGGAGATAGGATCAACAGACAGGTCTTCCAGGGACTACTCCAATGGCTCATGAGCTGAATGAACTGCAAAAATAGCTGTTAGACAGAGGATTGTAAATCTCTACTCAGAAAAGCAAAATATGTGTTTTACTCAAAGGCACTACCAAGAAAGTGATTTTGTAATAATTATAAATGAAAGCAACACGAATGTGGTAAAGGAGGTAAATTTCTTGGTAATGTGGTTAGATACCAGACTATTCTGGAAAAAAAAAACATAACGATGAGCTAAAGCACTCGTCTCTAACACGTTTAAATTGTCTAAAGGCACTGGCAACACCGAATAGGGGAGCAGATCCCAGACAACTTGGCAACGTCTACCGAAGTGTTCTGAGAAGTAATATGGAGAAAGGGGAATTCCTGTATGAATCTGCTTCCAAGTCAAGCCTGTCAAAGTTGGACTGTATCGAATCAGCGGCTTTAAGGTTGGTCGGAGGTTTGCTCGAAACGACTCCTATCAAGGTGATGGAGGTGGAGACTGCAACCCCTCCGCTAAAACTTTGAAAAAAAAAAAACAAGTTAGGACTCTAGTACTGGATAAAAATGCGCTCCTTCAAACACCATCCACTAAGATGAAAAGTTTAGATTCTGTCACACGAGATCAGTCAAAAGCGTTAGAAACACCACAAAACACTTAATCCTGTAGACAAATATATGGACCATACTCAATGAAGAGATTAATGATATATATCACGAAACTGTCATTTGGCAAAGATCAAATTTTTCTGATTACATTCATACTACCCTTTCAGGAAACCCACAATTTGGAAGGACTTATAAAGAACAACTTTTAAAAGAAGCTGGAAAGGATGGCAGAAAATTCACATCGACGGGTCAAGGATAAGAGGAGAAACTACATCAGCAACATACATAGACCTGGAACGAAAAGAACTTCAGGCCTTTAGGGTGCCAGTGCAATTCTCAACTACAGTACAAACAGCAATCTGTTAAATCGAATACGGTTATATATACAGACTCCAAAGCTACGCTCCAAGTGATCTGAGGAGTTCCCAAAGGGAACGTATAAAGTTGCCAGGGAAATTAGAAATTGCGCAGCAAAAGGTATAGATATTCATCCGCAATGGGTACCGAGTCGCAGTGGCATATTGGGTAATGAAATTCATCTACATCTACATCTACATATATACTCTGCAATTCACAAAATTGTGGGTGGCAGAGGGTGCTCAGCACCAAAGCTAATCTCTTTGCTGTGCATTCCAATCCCTAATGGTACGAGGGAAAAAAGAATTCATATAAGAATCAGTCCGGCACCTTATTTCTCTAATTTTATCTTTCCTGTCCTTCCGACTCAAATATAGGTTGGTGGAAGAAGTATTTCACTACACTCATGAGTGAAAGTTGGAGTACGAATGTTTTCCAATAAGTTTAAACGAAACGTGTGTCGTCTATCTACCAGAGACTCCCATCCTAATCTACTAATCAGTTCTGTGACGCTTTCATAAGGACTGTAGCAAGCGGTCACGAATCGAGCGGCCATTCTCTGTACTTTCTCTATACTTTCGATCAATCCCTTACGAAACGGGTCCCAAATGGCACAACAATAATCCAAATGTGGACGCACAAGAGATTTGTACGCTATCTCCTTTGTTTGTTCATTACAATTTTTCAAGATTCTACCTATGAATCGCAGCCTAGAATTTGCTCTACCTACTAATGAATTAATGTGTATGTCCCATTTCATGTTCCTTTGTACTGTTACTGCCAAATATTTAATAGAATCGACCATATCAATAACTGTATTGTTTAACTCGTATTTCTGAACAATCGGATTCTTTTTGTTAGTTATGCTCATTGTCTTGCACTTTTTACAGTTTAGAGTAAGTTGCCACTCAGCGCACCAAGCCAAAATAACATCCAGATCGCGCTGAATTTCTAAGCAATCGGCCAAAGTTCTTACTTCCCTATAAATAACCGCATCATCAGCAAACAATCTAAAAAGGCTTTTCACTTTGTCTCCGAGATCGTTTATAAAAATTAAGAAAAGAAGTGGTCCTATTACACTTCCTTGAGGTACACCCGACGTAACATCTAGATTAGAAGAACTTTCTCCTTCAACGACAACATACTGCGACCGACCAGTTAGAAAATCCTTTATCCATTCACAAAGCTGATCCGATATACCGTACGCTCGAAGCTTCGCTAAAAGGCGGTTGTGTGGCACAGAGTCAAAGGCTTTCTGGAAATCTAAAAAAATTGCATCTACTTGTGAACCTGTATCGATAACTTTCATTACGTCGTGTGTAAATAGGGCCAGCTGTGTTTCACACAGGGCCGTAGCTAAGGGGGGGGGCATTGTGGGGCAATGCCCTACCTTAAAATTCCAATGCCCTACCTTAAAAGATACCATCAACTAAGCTAATACGCTATTTACCTAAACTGTTTGTTCATAGTATGAAATGATTGGAAAAAATTAATTTACTACTAACATAGTGACATGTAAACAATTCCGAATTAACTACAGTTCATCACTATCATATATACCAATTCTTTATTCTGCTCACAGATGCCATTTGAAGTATATATTGTCTATGATGTTCATTAGTGTACTGTAGATACAATGTTTCAGGCAGTTAGTGACAATTTTGTATTTATTGCTGTGAACTGAAGAAAAATAGATTTTGCGGAGGGTATACGGGCTATCTTTAGCAAAAAACGAAGAGTTGAAGAGGAAATTTATCAAGAAGGACCTCATTCCTCAAAACAGTTGGAAGCACAAAATACAATTACCGCTCTTAGTCCTATGGAAACAAGTTTGGTGAAACATGTTGGCAATGTTAGCTGTAGTAATCCCTCTGATATTGCACAAATTGGAGAACCGATAAAGCAAGTTAATTTAGATGTACATCTAAAAGAAAATAACAGGACCTTTGTAGTGGTTGCAGGATTCAGTCGAAAAGGATGCTGCTTTTTGCTAATCTTGTCAGCAATTATTACCTCATGGAAACAAACAGACTTTATACACATCCGCAGGATTCAGAAACTGGTAAAATGTCACTGATTAAAAATCGATATCTCGTACACAAGCCATGGCGATGTGGCAGGACAAATTCATATAATATCTACAACTAGCAGAGATGAAACGTTAATACGTCGAAACACATTTAAAAAAAAAAAAAAAAAAAAAAAAAAGAGGGGGTCTTATATCGAGTGTATTATTGAAGTAATAGAATTTATAATTGTTAATGAATTGGCTTTGAGTGGAAATTATATTTTGGAGGAAGAAAAGAACAAGTATTATTTCATCAATTTTTTGTATACACATGCATGAAACATTTGAATTAGAAGGGGGGCTATCAGTCATATAAAACTAACTACAACATATCATTCACCCGAAATATAAAATCAAATAATTCAAGCAATGGTTCAAGCAGTGCGAAGTTCCATTGTTAAAGATATTGAGGAATCTGAAGTGAACTGGTTTACTCTAATGGAAGATGGGACGAGAGATAAAAATAACCGAGAATATATTGCAATAACAATATGTTACATTATGGATAGTATCGTCAATGATTCGTTGCTGGCAGTTACAACTATTGAAAACCTTGATGCAGCCACTTTCACCAAAAACATTAAATACGCTTACGGAAAATAACTTTGACCTCTCTGGTATGATATGATGGCGCAAGTGTAATGTCTGGGAAAGTTTCAGGAGTTACAACCAGAACAGAAAATAAATTTGCCAAAAAAATTCCTCACGTCCACTGCTACAACCATCTCTTGCATTTTATAATCAGGACAATCTCGGAAAAGAATTTCATTCGTCACTTTTTTTTATCAATGCATCATGTTACATGAATTCTTTCACCATGCCAAAACAGCTGCCTCATATGGTGGAAAAAGGATTGGTTAGCTCCTCGAACACCATTGATCAGAACACTTGGCGGTTACAAAAGTTGTAAACAATAATTATTCATTAATTTTGATGACAGAAGATGAAATTAAAAAAATACAGATATAATGGTGATGATATCGCTAAGTGTGTTGGCATTAATCGTCATACTCAACTTGGAATTCCGAATGGCCATGGTTGTGGGAAAAAATATCTTATTCATGCTTCTGCCTGCAGACGCAGCTTTACGAGCCCAAAGTGCAGGATTGAAAGACACCATAACAATCGTAAAGTGCGTCCAAAATGAAAAAAACTGACTAATATCAGATGAAATATATCAAATTTTGGAAGTATCTAATTCTATGACAAGTCTCAATTCTGAAAAAAGAACCCAGATCCAGAAGAGGTTTAAGAGGAAAATCAAATCGGATGGATCATTACTTGATGATGTCCCTTCTGACAAAATATAGAAGACCAGGATGCTCAGCCATTTAAATTTGATTATTTTGAAACGTTGGACATACTAATTGCTGAGTTACTAAGAAGGGGACAGGTTGCGTGAGCACATCCGTAATTATAGATCCAACAACATCGATAAATCCCCATTGCATGGCATGCAGCCAAAACTAATCATGCCATAAACTTCGAAAACACCATCCTTGTAGTGCGCGAAGTTAAATGGTGGCCAAGGAGGGTCAAGGACGCGTTGGAAATTGCCAAACGCCCAAAAAACATATAGGAAGATAACGGGCTTAAATTACCTTACGCCTGGCTCTCCCTAGTGCGGAAAGAGCAGGTCACGTGTCAACTCCCACCATGCCAACGAAACACATGACGGTTCGCATATTCTGATTGGTGGGGTAGCCTGAACGCTCTAGACGGGTCACGGGCCTCGACTACACTACACACTGACTGAAGAGGAGGAACACTTAGAGCAGCTCAACCTGGATTCCTTCGCTTTCTTCAAGTTTTCACTTCATACCGGATTACGCTTACTACTGGACTTCGCTTCTTGGTTTATCTCTTTGGTACTTCACCTGCTAATATTTTGATATCACCTGATTGCCCCTGGACTTCGACTATCAGCTTCTGGAGCTCACCTACCTGCCTTTGGACTATGCCTGCATGCCTGCCTGCTTTCGGACTACGCCTGCCTGCCTACTTTCGGACTACGCCTGCCATCGGACTAGCCTTTCTGCCTGCCTTCAGACTACGACTGTCTGCCAGCTCTGGGACTACGCATGCCCTGCCTGCCATCGGACTACGCCTGCCTGCCTGCCTTCTTTCATACTATGCCTGCCTGCCTGCTTTCCCCTGCTTGCTTCGGACTACGTCGGCCATCCGACTGCCCCTGCCCAACCTGCCACCCGTCTACACATGCTAACTGACTAACAACGCCTGATCTCGCCGCTGCTCACAAATGGACTTCCATCGATCTGCCTACCTAGGGGCTACACTCAGCAACAAAACAGTAACGGTAAACATTTCTGGCACAAACCCTACCATCCTTCCACCCACCGTCACTACCAGCAGCCACCTTTCCACCATAGACACTACAATTGCAACCACCATGACTCCTACCACGTCATCAATCATCAGCCCCACGACATCTGAAGGCATACACCCTCATATTCCACAGATAGTGTAAAAACCCTCACGGGATACTAGCTATCTGCAAAAAGACAGGAACAATGCCAAACCTTATGACCAGTCAAAATGCGGCACCTCGCCATCTGCACAAGCCTCCTCAACAAAAACTATAATTACCACATGTTAAGTCCTAGAAACCACACCATCACCTCCTACTACTCAGACAATTCACATATACATACTGGAAGGAATGTTCCGTGAATACACCAATAGTAAAACCTTAACCAAATTCTTAAAGCGCCAGATACCAAGCATATCAATCCAACTCATCACTTCATCACTACCGCTCAAACCCGATTTCAACTACATCCGAACAGTCAGCCGCACTGGGCTTAAGACCCCCATCACTACTAACGATACTATCTGTCCTTCGCACTAAGAAAAAGAAAGCTCCTGGTCCTGACTCCATCACATACAGACACATCAAAGAAGCACCCAGCTCCTTCCATCAACTCCTAGCCCACCTGCATAAAATTACCCCATACTTCGGCATCTACCCTCCTAAATGGAAATCCTCAAAAATAGGCCAAAATCAGACCCCAATTCATACCAGCCCATCGGCTTCACCTCCGTCTTTAGCAAAATATTTGAAACCATACTATAAAAAAGAATTCGCCAACACATATATTAACACTCATTCCTATCCCCAGGCCAGTGAGGCTTCCACCCAAAACTATCCACCCAAGATCGACTCCTCAAACTAGTATCCCTACTGACCACCCACATCAACACCCACCGATCCGCAATTCTCTTCCTGTGAGACATGGATAAAGCTTTCGACCGAGTATGGCACGTTGGAATCATTTTTAAACTGCACAACTTCGCCTTACCCATCACCTACATTCGTACAATAGCCTCCTTCCTCACACACAGTACCTCGTCTGTAGCCATAAATAACTTCTTCTCCTACATCTTTTCCCCTACCGCAGGACATGTACTCTCGTCACTCCTATATATCTTATACATTTCTGATATACCTATACTTGCACTACCTACATACATCCTCAAATACGCCGATAACACCGCCTACCTAGCCATGTATAAATCACTACAACAATCGCAAAAATCCATACAGACAGAACTGCACAAATTTGTACAATGGTGCAACTGCTGGAGGTGAATCATAAATCCTAACAAAATCCAAGCCATCATTTTCGGAAAGACAAGCAGAAGATACCGCCTCGCCGACTTCAAAATAACCATCTACAATCATCCCATCCAGCAATAACCCACTATTAAATACCTAGTCATCACCTTCGACCAACATCTAACCTAGACACCCCACCTTAAAACAATCACCTCCAAAGCAAATATCCGACTCAACCTTCTTAAACTACTCCTGGGGACTCAACAGCAACGTTATCATCAATACCTACAAAGCTTTCCTCCATCCCATCCTCACCTATGGTCACCTCTCTTGGTTATCCGCTCTCGACCGCTTCTACAATAGACCTTAAATTATAGAACGACACGAACTCCGAACCACCTACCGTATCCGAATGCCATCACCCACCCACCTATTTTACACCTGAATAAAATTTCCCCACACCCTGATCCACTTAGAATCCCTCTGCATAAAATACGCAATAAATAGTCTCCATAACAACATTCCTATAACTCTAAACCTAATCACCGAACCCATCACCTCCCCACTTTCTACAAACAAGTACCACCCACACTCCACCTCCTTAACATCCTTATCCTAACCCAACACATAGACCGACCACCAGCAATACCCGACCAAGAGAAGTGATCCAAGTTTATATACTACCCTTTAACCGATTTTCTGAAAACCATCATCTGTAAACCTGCTTGAAATGTAAAAAACTAAAAATAACAGCATTCTGGTTATGTAAAAAACTGAAAAAATTCTATTGTTATATGACACTGTAACATTTATATTTATGTTTTCATCAATTGTAAAATATATATCTTTAGGCTGAAGAGCACAATTTGTGTGCTGCTACCCTGACTTCCATCACCAGAGGAAGGAATGAAACGATAATAAATATATATGTATGATTGAAGACGCAGTTCTGGCCTGGAAGAAAACCACAGAAGGATGGACGAAACATTGGCTACATGAAACATGACGCGGGGTCATTCAGACAGCCAAGAATCAACATTGAATAATTGATTTTCTTTCTCTTATCTATCTATCACCCCTCCCAAATATTAAGTAATACCTCACTCACTCACAATCACAAACACGACAAAAATCAATTCACCAGATTAGATCAAGTAAAATTTTAACTTCCACCCTACCTGGAACTATCGCTGCCCTACCTTAAATTCAACTCTAGCTACGGCCCAGGTTTCACATGATCTTTTCTTCCGAAATCCATGTTGATTTGTTGTAAGCAAATTATTATAATCTAGAAAATTCATAATGTTCGAGCATATAATATGCTCCATAACTCTACTACAAACAGATGTTATAGATATGGGACGATAGTTTCCAGGATCACTTCGATCACCTTTTTTGAAAATCGGAGTTACTTGCGCGATTTTCCAGTCTGAAGGTACTTTTCGCTCTTCTAATGATTTACTGAATATATCAGACAGAAATGGCCCGATTTCTGCAGCATACTCGGAAAATACTCTTACTGGAATTCCATCCGGGCCCGGTGCTTTCCCCCACTTCAGGAGCTCTAATTGCTTAACGATACCTGCAGTATCTATTCGTAATGATTCCATCACCGACTCGCCACGGCGTGGGAAAACGGGAATACTATCCTTATGTTCATTTGTAAATGAATTTTTGAATACAGTATTTAGTGCGTTAGCTTTATCGCGGCTTTCATTAACCTCGGAACCTTCACAAATTAGTGCTGGAATATTGCTGTTGGTACAATTAACTTTTCGTACATACGACCAAAATTTCTTTGGGTTTTCTGTGAGACTCTTAGAGAGAGAGTTGGAGTGAAAATCGTTAAAGGCCTCGCGCATTACATTCTTAATACGTCCTCTTAAATCAGCTAAGGTTTCTAAATCACTGCGACACCCCTTCCTTCTTGAGCGTGCGTGTATTTTCCTTTGTTTTTTGAGTAATCTTTTGACTTCGCATGTGTACCACGGTGGATCATCCTCTACCTTTATTGTCCGCTTTGGTATATGTATTTCCATGCCTTCCCTGACTATATGTATAAAACGATGCCACATCTCTTCAACGGTGTCCTTTGTTGACTTGAAGTTATGGTATTTATTCCTCAGGTAGGTTCTAAAACACTCCTTTGAGGCCTTACTGAATCTGTATACAATCCGCCCTTTTTTCCTTTTTCGCTCGGCCATTAATTTGATAGTCGCAATTACCGCTTTGTGATCGCTTATTCCTGTGGTCGTTGAAATATCGGTGAATAATTCTGGCCTGTTGGTAACCAGCAAGTCTAAAATGTTTTCGTTACCGTTATGACACCGCGTAGGTTCATTAACTAGCTGCTCGAGATGATTATCTGACAACAAATCGAGAATTACTTCAGAAGCTGCCTTATCCCTGCTACCTGTGATGTGAACGTAATTACGCCAGTCAATATAAGGCAGATTGAAGTCGCCTCCTAGAATCATAGCATGATCTTTAAAACGGCTAGCTATACTATTTACATTATTTCTTAACTCCTCGACGATAGCTATATCCGAATCAGGTGGACGGTAGAAGGCACCTATGATGAGTTTTGACCCAGCAACGTTGAGTTTAATCCATATGATTTCACAGTTCGTATCGACGTCTATTTCATTACATGGGAGAAATTTACTCACAGCTATAAATACCCCACCTCCATAAGAATGTAATCTGTCTTTACGAAAAACGTTCATGCTATCTTTAAAAGTTTCGGCGGAACTTATTTCCGGTTTCAACCAACTTTCTGTACCGATAACGATATCCGCTTCTGTACTACAAATAACGCTTTCAAGTTCCGGTTGTTTGTTACAAACGCTTCTACAGTTAATTACGAGAACTTTTAACTGACGAGATTCTTTTACGTTGCTCCTACATTCCGGTGTTGTATCTGATTGGGTTGCCCGTAACTGAATTTCGTGTTTCAGGTCTTTATCCCTCAGCCTAAAAAACCACCCATTGCATTCCACACGGCCCCTGCCCCCCGTGTAGCCGATTCACGTGTGTAGTGCACACCTGACCTATTAAGGGGAACTCTACAAGACTCGACCCTATGGCGAAGATCGAGAAGTCTGCAGCCAATGTCATCACAGAAACGTCGTAGTCTCTGGTTCAGCCCCTCAATACGGCTCTGAACCAGAGGTCCACAATCAACTCTGTCTACGATGCTACAGATGGTTAGCTCTGTCTACATCTTGCGGTCACTGGCCACAGAGTTCACCCTTTCAGCCAGCCGCCGGAAGGAAGAGAGGATAACCTCCGACCCAAGGCGACAGGCATCATTGGTGCCGACATGAGCCACAATCTGTAGTTGGCTACACCCCGTCCCCTCTATGGCATCCGGGATGGCCTGTTCCACATCTCGGATCAGGCCACCCGGAATACACACTGAATGGACGTTGGATTTCTTCCCCGAGGAATCCGCCATTTCCCTAAGGGGCTCTAATAAACGCCTAACATTAGAGCTCCCAACTACTAGAATGCCCTTCTGCGTTTGCTCAGACCTGGCGGGCTGGGGGGCCATCAAATCGCAGGATGACAATTGTGGGACTGAGTCAGCCTTCGACAATACATCAAACCGGTTGGACAGACGAACACGTTTAGCGTCTTGGCCTTTAAGCCTGTTCGACTGCCCCCGTGTGCGGCTTCGAAGTCTAGAAGCCATACGCCAGTCACCAACAGGCGACCGCGGCACAGCATCCAACACTTCAGCCTGGGTTGCAGGTACGACAGTCGATATGGGAGAATCTGTGATAGGCTTGGCTATATCAGTTTCCCCAACATCACATCTGCTGCAGCCTTTTACGGCAGCTTCCAGCTGCGTAACTTTCGCTAACACAGCTGCAAGCTGAGCGCGCAGATCAGCCACCTCAGCTCGCGTCTGCAAACAGCAATCACAGTCCCTAGACATACTGCTTTTGAAAAACGCTAAAAGAAAGGAAACAAAAAAAGTACAGAAAAAAGGAACAGAAACTCGAAATAACCTGTACTTCCTACAAAATATATTCACTCGGAGATTGCACTAATTGCTGATAGATCGGCAAGAAAACAACCAAAAACTCAAGCAATGGAACACAACTTGGTCCCATATACTGACTTCAAGGATATTATGTCCTCCTTGGTTAAGGCATACTGTAAAACGTTGTGGCGGGAGGAAAAACAAGAAATAGGCCGATGGTACCACACCACAGTAAATGTAATCAGGGAAAACCATCGGACGACCGTACGGACCTTAACAGAAGAGAGATTACTTGCATGAACAGATTAAGACAAAAAATTAATTATGAATATAGTTAATTCTCCCATGTGTTTGACATGTGCAGAAATGCATATTAAGATGCAGTATGTACCGTGTGGAAAGACAGGAGATATCTGATGAATGTTTACAAATAAGAGACATCCACTCACTTATGCAGGCCCTTGCTTTCACTGATAAAAAATAAACGAAACTTATATCCTTGCTTGTTTCGATAACTATATATAAGGCTATATATAACTCACAATAATTTAACGAAAACAGTACCATGTAACTGGCTGAGTTAGCTTGCGGCTAAAGCCAATTAAAAAAAAATCTTAGAATTAGCACACACTATTAATTACTCTATAACGGACGACACTTCATGAATATCGGCGTCGTGACCTTAGTTTCTGATCACCCCTAGTACTACAGTATATCTCAATTGAAATTTAATCGTACTGTATTTCCTATAACATTGCAGAACATCTTTTTTTTTAATTTAAAGAGGCCTAATTTATGAAAAAATACTAAATGTTTTCATCTCATTTGTATATCCCGAACTATTTTTATATATGGTGGTCGCAGATCTTTGTGAAAATAAGGCATCCTGCTAATGTTCTTCCGTATTTTTGCATTTTAATACAAGTGAGAATATTACACAATCTTTGAATGTTACTACAAGGATATTCTGAGAACACGCACCAGTGATGCGGAATTCATGTCCATTATTTGGGAAAATAAGTCGCCGTCCAGTTCGTTTCCACTAAGAACCACAACAGGTCCGTGTAACGTCCTATTGTTGGCGTCCCAGTACCTGTGCATTTACAATAAATCATTTACGTCCTGCTAGGTATAAATATTCACTTAAATTGCTAAATTAAATTAATTATTTTCACATACAATTGCTTTATCGTTGGAAGCAGAATACTTACGCTTTGGAGTTATACATTGCTACATTTGTGTTGTAGGTATAGCAAATGCCCATTTCGCTTATATGCTGAATCATCGTTGGAACTTCCCCTTCCACACTGTTGGCTACGCTATACGAAAACTGAAGTCGATTCTAGCAAAAAAAAGAAAAGAAGCCGTTAGTTGAAAATGTTTACTGAGGCGTTAGAAAAATAATTTAATTTTCGCTCACCTCAAACGTCACGTTTAAATATTCGTCAGGTTGAACCAAAATGTTCGGGACGTAGATCGTGCCCCTTATATTTTCATAATCTGCATCAGCCAGTGATTTCAAGAACTTCATCGTCACCGAAATGTTTTCTGGCTTTATTCTGCAATGCAAAAGAATTACATGCTCTTTTCCGAATATGTTGTGCTTTTAGACATACATAATAGTTCCAATAAATGATCATATTTCGAAATTATCACAATGGATGATTAGGAATGTATCGATGTTTCTTTAACATTTTAATTACTTTATTTAAATAGCTTGGGAAGATGTCAAAAAATAGGGTTAAAATATGAACTTCTTTTAAGTAGTGGATGGTGGTTCTCCTAAAAACTCTGGGACATTGTCCTAAACTCAAAACAGGCCCATGTAAAACGGCAAATTCTGTATGCTGTAACCAGTGTTCGGCTCATATAAGCACATTTCTGATATGAAGCAAAGTGTTCCGATGTTTAGACGTTTATATTGGCAGTGGCTTAATGTCAGGGCATAGTGTAATCGTAACATCACTCGTATTAATCACAACCATAAATCACTGAACTCTGAATGGCCGAACCAGCACTTCAGATCTTCGATCCACGCGAACTCTTCGAATAAAAATTTGGTGGACGATTCTGCTGAATATGTATTAAAATTTGATTAACACAGTACCTCGAAATTTATTGTTGTACAGGGCTTATGCGAAACTACTAACTTTGAAGTAATATCTATATCAGTTGTTTATATTATCACATATTTCTAAGATTTATTTTCACTCATTAGATGGGCGATTCCATAAAATTAAGGTAACTATTGGAAATAATTTGACTAAACTATATTTTAGATGCGTTTGGATTCCCGATTAAAGTGTATAATGATATTTAGTATGTGATCCTCAAAGGATCCAGTCGCTTTGTGTAGTATTTTATAAAGAAATTAGGACGTTGTAAATTTAGGCATCTAGGAACTGACGGGTATGAATAGGGTCTGATGAAAAATGTTGACATTGTAAATAAAATAAGATGGATACATATAGTGTTTTATTCTTAGCGCGTCTTTAAACATTCACATATTTATCGATAAAATTATTGTGAAATATATGTGCATTCTTAGCATAATCAGGCGTTTATGGTCAGTATTGTCTGGAATAATTCAATTAGGCGTGTTTTCTTTGCCTTATTGATCCTTTCTTTTAGTGCATACGTTTTTTTCTGTTTGGTGTTAACCCTTCCTTTCATCTCTGCAATAACACTATTTTTCGCCTAAACATTGTATTTCCTAACTTCCGTTGATGAAGACTTCTTCTTTTAGCTTCAACTCTTCTATGGTCAGCATTCGCATTTTGCTGTCAGGAAATTCTTCGTCAGATGATGTTGGCGCAATATTTTACGCAATTTAATTATTATAGACTTTTTTAGCTGTTCGGTTCTTTTACACTTTTTACAATTTTTCCTTGTTCATGATGGGCAATATGTTTAACACATTTAAATTGTCCTTTCTCCTTTTTTCTTAGATAGTTTAGTCTTTGCTTTATTTTAGGCGACATGTTGCTATAAAGCAAGTAAATATCACACCCTTAGATAATATTTCCAGTTAGTGTAAGTGAACATCTTTCTCTGACCACTCTGTCTGTCTCTAGTCATACTCACGGCAAGGGCCTGACGGTTAGAGGACTGAGGTTCGGATAAAAACTAAGGAAAACACATGATAACAACAAATACCAAAATATCTATTACCATCTACCAAACAGGACCAAAAAAAGCACTAGAAAATAACAGTTAATTAAAAACAATCGCCTGTTATTTACCATCAAAAAACCTACTGAGGGACTGACACAGTAACTGGAACAACACGTGATTGCACAAAACCCGCCGTGGCTGCACTGAAAAATAAAATGGCCATCGCAAAGCGAGTGTCCTTTGCGGTTAAGCTCATGCCGTTACTTTAAAATAAACTTTTACATTGACTTATTCACTGCTTAATCCGCTTAATTTTAAAAAATCCTTAGGTATATTCTAAATTTAAAAAATTGTAAAGAAAATAAAAAACATACTCACTAAACGATTTCAGATATATGGATACTCAAATACAAAATTTTGATGTGTGGACAGGGCCTGGGATTGACATTTGGGGGTCATTAACAAAGATTTCAGAAGTAAAATGAATTTATTATTTCAAACAAAGTAAACTCAGTAAAAAAAAACACTGCATTTTGATCTGTTACCAAGATATTTTATACAAAAGATAAATTCAATTTAATTAAGTGAAAAATGCTGCAGTCATAGTTACCCAAATTTTTTGGGGGACTTAAGAATAACTCACTTTGCTACATATTTGCGCAAGGCACCTTCGTCGTACTTGGTAACTGGACAAATTGTGGCTGTAGGAAATGACGTGTTCCACTCCTGGTAATCCCTTTCCATTGAAATCACTGTGGGGTTGTCTTGATATCTGCGCCAGGTCGAAGTGCTCAACCAAACACAGCCGGCGATACCAAAGCACAGCGCAACAAACCACAGAATACTGGCACACACACACACAAAAATCGTTAAACACATAATACATTTCCACATAACATGTAATTGTTGTCTAAGAAAATACGAGGGTTGTGTTGATATTGTATAAATACGATAAATTTCACTATTGGTACAGAAGGGCAATATTATATGCAGTGCGTAGGAATTAGAACGTCATTTCGGTTATGTAGTGCTGGGTATCAGTAGACTAAACCATTGTGGCATCTACACAAAGCAATTAACATACAAGTTATATCCTTTGAAAGATACACGTCACAGTCCATTATAGACCTTTCAGACAACCATAACGTCATGGTTATCATGGTAATTTAGAATGGCTCCGAAGTTGTTCGTTGCCGTTAAGCAGCCAGAAAACTGCTCAATGAAGTTCTAAGCTGGTCTTATGGATATAATTTCACCAAGACTTTTGGCCTCTCATTCAGGAGAATACCGGTGTGAATCCCGATCTGGGCATCGGATTAGGGTTTTCTATGCATGTGGGTTGAATGGATAGCTGTTGTAACCATTTATGAATGAAGTGGATGTTTCTCACTCCGGTTGAAAACATACCTCAAGTATGCCCTGATTTTTTGAGGATCCACCCACGAAGGCTCTGCTTTGGAGAAGGGTTACGAGTTTATACCACAAGAGATGCTCCTAAGCACAAAATGTAGCATCTCCATACCGAGCGTGGCGGTGTAACGGATAGCGTTCTCACCTCGCATTCGGGAGGATGGCGGTTCGATCCCCGTCCGGGCATCCAGATTTGGGTTTTCCATGGTTTCCCAAATCACTCCAGGTAAATGCCGGGATGCTTCCTTCAAAAGGCCAAGGCCGAATTCCTTCCCATTCCTTGCCCCCCATCCTTTCCCGTCTCTAAAGACCTCGCTGTTGAGATACGTAAATACAATAATAAAAAAAAAGCATCTCCATGGGTTTTCTGGTATTCAACAAATAAAAAAAATACAAAATGTTACAGGTTCGGTCGGTCTCGAGCCAGAATGCACACATTTTTGCCCGTAACCCATCAAACTCCACAATCAGGGTGCTATTAGCCTCGTCCTTCATAACACCGACAACCTTTTTACTATGGGACTCTACCTGCCAAGCTATCTGTGTCCATATAAAGTAATTTAGGGCATCTAAACTGAGGAATTGCGAATTCTTAATGAAACTGATACATCCTGTCACCTTCTAACCATGTCAATCGATGACTTCTTTCGTGGAGCAAATATTACATAATTTTGGTGATTTTTTACCTGTGTTCACTATGTTTCGCGATGGGCGAGCAATAACACTCTGGCATCGCATTCGGGAAGCGAGCATCCAGATTTAAGATTTAAAAAAAAAAATAGTTTCCTGAAATCACTCCAGGCGAATGCCCACAACACGCCTTGTCAAAATTTGTGGTAAATAGAAACAGAAAGAGGATTTGACTGTAACCTCAAGAAATTCTGAAACATCTGTCAATATTTGTGAGGCCAAGCATATTTTCATGATCCTTGACATTGCTGTTTGCATATATAAGTTGTCAATATTCTGTAAGTCCTAAAGGTACATATTTTCGAAGTTTGTGCTTGGCACCTTTCCTAGCTTGTTCTTGAGTGGTGCAGTTCGTGACACCTTTAGATACATGCCAATCCCCGACAATATGCTATGCATCTGTAACCGCTGTTTTTGCAGAAAGTATGCATTCTTCCATTTTTTCCCACTAACTGTGGTCTGTACCGCATTTTTCGCATGTATTGGGATAAGAACTGTCCACATCGCGTTGTTCAATATGTGCCCTTTGGAGGATGTACACGAGATCTATTTAATCTTCGGAACAGACTCGTATACTGGCACTGACGAAAAATTTCATGAATGATCATGGAAAAAGTTAAGCTCCAAGTCAGAAACGTTTTGCAGGCATGACAGTTAGACTCCGAGATTTACGCAGTAAAACGGTTTACATTGCTACGTACAGTTGCAATTTTCCTTTTAAAATGTGGCTTGTAGTCTATTTTAAAACCTTCTTAATCCTAGCCTATTTTTTGCCACCAGAACTCAAAAGTAATGTTCTGTTTACTACTGTAAATTACCGCGAGTTGTGTCATATGTAAGTTTCGCATCGCGAGTTGTGTCATATGTATGTTTCTCGCCTCCAATTTTTTTCTAATTGTTTAGAAAGACGTTGTAAGTGTTTTGTTACGGACATATTTCAGTTGACAAATAAACCATTGCTTCAAATCAGTCGGTTCTTAGGTTTCAAACTCTAGGTTATTTTAATACAATGAATATGCCATATTTCTTCTAAAGAATAAAGTGAAATTCACTAACTCGTATATGCAAGCATTTAAACATAAAACTAACGAAATGAAACAATTCGAAACAGCCAAGAACTCATTCGAAACATAAACGTTTTCACAACATTGTTAATTATAGTCTTTAAATAAAAATTTACTGCACTTTGATACTCTTAAACGTATTACAACAGGCATTCTGTCCATTTAAAAAAAACTTTTATCCATCGAAAAACAACACCTTAATCGCAAAATAGTAGAATGACAAGCATAAAGCATATATATATATATATATATATATATATATTTTTTTTTTTACTTATGGCATTACACCTAGTCCACATCGGGGTCATTAGAGGCGAGGCGGGATGGGATTGGGGAATGGGAAACAATTCGGCCATGGCCTTTTGAAGGAAGCATCCCGGCATTCACCTGGAGTAATTTGGGGAAACCAAATCTGAATGCCCGGACGGGGATTCGAACCGACGTTCTGAATGTGAGGCCAGAGTGTTACCCGCTCACCCACCACTCTCGGTAACATAGATCGCAGTTAAAAAAAAAAAAAAAGTTAAATCAATGCAGCTATCATACAGATCAAATAAAAAGGTTTGGATGACAGTAAAGCATTTAGAAGACCTGCTTGACACAATTTATTGTAAAAATAACAGAACAGTTCTCTTATTTACCAACAACTGCATTTCACTTAATTCTATTCCATTTATGGACAGTGTAAAGGTTATTTTATTCCCTCCGAACATGACCGATATAGAAAAGCTTCATAAAAAACCTCAAGCATTTTTACAGAGGTCTTGTCACACAAAACGTTTGTCAGTTTCATTCAGGGATAACAAGAACAATTTAAGGACAAGTCTCCATGATGCAGCACGAATGTGTCACGAATCGTGGTCTCAAATCGCCAAAATAATGACAGAAAATTATTTTAGAAAGGTAGTTTTACAGAAAACTAATGAAGGGAAGAAAGTGCCCTTTACCGGTCGCGGGGGGATGACGGCATGTTCGTAACATTTGAAGAATACATCACTGCCGATGAAAAGATTGAAGTTCGAGGAAAGCTCTCAGATCCAGACATAATTCTAGAAGTGTTGAACATATAGGCCATTAACCACAGGAATGGACGAAGTGCAGGGAAGGGGAATGAATTCGACCATGGCCTTTTGAACGAATCATCCCGGCATTCTCCTGGAGTAATTTCGGGAAACAATGGAAAACCGAAATCTGGATGGGAATTCCAACTCACGTCCTCCTGAATGCGTGGCAAGAGCGTTGAGGGGAAGCTGAAGATTTGTTATGGTAAGGGTGCGTCCATAAACCACGTAACTCCATTTTGGACTCCTCTTAACTCCCCGCCCGTGGCTTCTGCGTCTACCCGAACCTTGTAGAAGGGGACGTCAAGCCTGTTCGGTATCTTTCGGAAGAGTAGGCCTGAACCAAGTTTCACCCTCTCCCTTCTTCATCTTGCAGAATTCCTACCCGGTTTATTAAATACCGACGGGAGTTTTGAACCGTTCACAACACTTTACGATAATATGATAATTATTTCAATAGTTACGATGAATTAGCGAATAATTACTATTTTAAGACAGAAAAAATCGTCATATAACTGAACAGTTTTTATTTAGCTCATACAGTGTCAATGCGAGTTGCGGAGTTTTGGCTACAGGATGTGGGGCGGGCGACCAGGTAGATAATAACAATGCGGTGAACTGTTGTGGCGGACACTTGGGTGCAGGATTTGGGGTGAGTAATAACAGGAGTGGTGGAAGACCTCCAGTCCGCAAACGAGATAATGACGGAAATTGTCTGGGCATCAGCCGCAGAAAGTGGGGTGGGCGGTGAACGGTAACTGCCGGGCAGAGGCCGCAGGATGTGGGCAGGCGGTGGCGTCTAATCGCTTCTAATTATAGGGCAGGGGGCGGGGCGGGTGACCTATTTAATACAGAACGCTCGAGAGTACCCTACTCCCGATTCTGATTCGTCGATCAATAGGATCAAATTCATTTCCTCCAGCAGATCTACTACCATAATTGCCTACTGCACTGTTGGATTCGCTTCCGCACTGTTGGTGGTGGGAGTTAAAGTCCGTCATTATTAGCCTAGGGGGAGTTAATTGTTTTATTATCTGACGAATTTCTCTTTTTGAGACCAGAGTTTGAGGAGATCTGTAGATTGAGGAAACTGACATTTTTCTGTGGTTTCTGCTGTTATATACTACGTTGGCTATGAAGTTTTGCAGGTACGAACCCTGTATGTTAAGCTGTATTTCTTCGTACTATATCTCGCTTTTAATCAAAAGAGCCACCCTTCCGTAACCATCTTCTCGGTTCGCCTGAATAACATTATATCCTGCACAAACGAATTGGTAGTCCAGTTTCAACCACGTCTCCATTAAGCCCGCAATTGCAATGGAATTTTCTTGGAGAAGGTGTAGCAGGTTTTCTTCATTTGATCGGATTGACAGGATATTCAACTACATGAAGTTATTGCACTTCACCGTTATTATAGAGCATTAATGATTTTCTGATAAACTCTCTAACATCTGGCATAACGCCTGTACTAACCATCTTCAACGGTGAGGAGACAATGGAGACCACTTTGTCTATGAGGGGGTCTTCCCCATCGAGACTCAGGGGCCTGTGGGGGTTATAGCTTATCCTGGCAGAAGTTGAAGGTCCGTAATCAAAGTATAAATCTGATAGAATCTTTATATGTTGTTTTCGGATAGACTGCTGCTTGGATGAATGCTCAGCACTGGTTCGCTTATGAGGTCGTTCATGCAGTGCAGGAGCAGGCTTAGCTAAGGCCCTTGCTTGTTTGGGAGCGGTTGTTATCCTTCCAGATTTAGGCATTCGCATTGGTGGGAAGCTGGTTGTATCTGGGATAAAGGAGCTACTTGTTTAGCGTAGGAGGTTGGATTTTCTGTTGCTGAAGCTTGTTCTCATGTCATGTTATAGTAGGCCATTAGGGTCTTGATGCGCTTTTGTTTCATAAACTCTCGACAGGAGCTTGATGCAACTATATGGTCTCCCCTGCATATTGCGCAGTTTTTTTTTTTTTAATTTATTTATTTAACTGTACATTCAGATGGTTCGTTATCTAGAGTCTACAACGAACCGTTATTTCTTAACACTGTATTGAAATTTATAATAAACAAAAATTTTGTAAAATTAACACAAATCCTATATACTACGAAAATGGTACAAACAATTAACTATTATTACTACCCACTGTAATTTATCAACCTGTTAGTAAAAAATATTACCCACTAATACTAAATAACTGAACATCTTGAGTTTTCAAAAGTTCATTTAACGCTGGCATCCATTGAAGAAATAAGCTTCGGTAAATTCCAGAAGCCACACTTCCGGCATCAGCGTCCCACTTAGTTGTTTGTGTCTCGTCCGTTTAGAATATCTTGTCTCATTCCTTAAATGGCTTGTTGTGTTCCGGCAGGTTGCTGGCTATGCTGATGCCGATACCGCTCCCTGGCTGCATCTGACACAGCATCTGCCAGCTTGTCGAGTTCATTCAGGAGGAGGTTGTCTTTCATAATTTCCTTGACAGTTTTCCCCATGAGCTTCATTCTGTACTGTTTGATTTGATCATCAACTAGAGCACATTCAAACAGTTTATGTTCAGGTGTTCCTGGAGATCCGCACGCACATAGATCATTCTCTGTCCTATTGATCCTATGAAGATATGTTTCATACGGTCCATGACCGGTGAGGAAATGTATTAACCCTCGGGATGGATTGAAGTGCTTCATAAGTATCCTCTCTCTGATGTCAGGAAGAATTTCAAATACTCTCCTTCCTGTTTCCGAATTGTTCCACTGCTGTTGCCATTCATTCAAAATACAATTTTTGATGTCTATCTTCTTGGCTGCCACTTGACCCAGGATTTCTGTTATCTTGTCTAAGTTTCCTTTTCGTAGCCAGTAACATGCTGCTCTTTTTCTTATTTCCAGATCTAAAGGACATATTCCGAGAATGACTGTAAGTGCATCAGTTGGGGTACTTCCGAATGCGCCTGTAAGACGCAAGAGAATTCCTCGTTGCATTCGTCTGATATCCCTTGCAGGTTTAACCAATCTTAACCTATGCGCAGTGAAAGTTGTTGGATTTGTTACATTTTTCATGGGTTTCTCCGCATTTGGCACATAGAGCAATGTTGCGACAATGCTTAATAACATGGCCATATCTCTAGCAATAATAAATTCGGCACCATATGTTAGGAGTAGCGTAAATCAATCTCGACCGTTAAAAGTACTCGTTATTAACTGTAGAAGTGTTTGAAATAAGCAGCCTGAGCTTGAAAGCATTATTAGTAGCAGAGAAGCAGATATTGTATTAGGTTCTGAAAGCTTGTTAAAACCGGAAATAAATTCAGCAGAAATTTTAAACAATAGCATGAATGTTTTCAGTAAGGATAGGTTGCATTCTAATGAAGGTGGTGTATTTATAGCTGTTAGTAAACACCTGTCGTGTAACGAAGTAAATATCGATACGGTCTGTGAAATCCTATGGATTAGAGTAAAAGTAGCTAGGACAAAACTTGTAATAGGGTCTTTCTATCGTCCACCAGATGCAGAAATAGCTGTTGCTGAGGCCTTAAGAACTAACGTAAGTAATATAGCTCGTCAATTTCCGGATTATGGAATAATACTAGGAGCTGACTTCAACTTTCCGTATATCGACTGGAATAATTACGCCCACGTTACTGGTGGCAGGGATAAAACATCCTGTGAGATTATTCTTGACCTTTTCTCAGATCTTAATGTTGAGCAGCTCGTCACTGAACCAACGCGGTGCCACAACAATAACGAAAACATTTTAGATATTCTCGTTAAGAATAGGCCTAAATTATTCACGGACATTTCTACCACCACGGGAATAAGTGATCATAAAGCTGTAATTGCTACAGTAAAATTAACAGCCGTGCACAAAAAGAAAGGGTAGTTTACAGGTTCGAAAAGGCCCAAAAGGAGAGTTTAAGAACTTTTCTGAGGGATAATTACATTACCTTTATAGAAGGAAGAGGCTCGCTTGAAGAGATGTGGCTTCGATTCATGAATATAGTCAGGGAAGGTATGGACTTCCATATACCGAAAAGGACAATCAGGGATTGAACGATCCCCCGTGGTATACACATGAATTTAAAAGGTTACTTTAAAAGCAAAGGAAGATACATGCACGCTCAAGAAGTACGATGTATAGGAATGATTTAGAAAAGTTAGCTGAGACAAGAGGACATGTCAAGAATACGATGCGCGAGGCCTTTAATGACTTTCGATGCAACTCACTTTCCAAGAGCCTCATCGAAAATCCAAAGAAATTTTGGTCGTAAGTAAAAAAAGTAGGTGGTTGTGACAACAATATTCCAGTTCTACTACAAGACGGTCGGGAAGTAGATGACAGCCGCGACAAGGCTACCGTACTTAAAACCAAATTTAAAAATTCTTTTACTGGCGAAAACTTGCATAACATTCCCGTTTTTCCACGGCGTGTAGAATTTGAGATGGATCCAGTTCAAATTGATAGAGTAGGTAACATAAAGCAATTAAAGCTCCTGAAGTGGGGCAAAGCGCCGGGTCCCGATGGTATACCATTAAGAGTATTTTTGGAATACGCGGAAGAAATAGAGCCATTTCTGTCAGATATATTTCGTAAATCTTTAGAAAAAAGAAAAGTACTTTCTGACTGGAAAATAGCGCAGGTGATCCCTGTTTTCAAGAAAGCAGATCGGTGAGATCCTAGGAATTATCGACCCATATCTCTAGCATATGTTTGCAGTAGAATTCTGGAGCATGTCATATGCTCTAACGTTATGAAGTTTCTAGATGAAAACGATTTACTTACAGCAAACCAACACGGATTTCGAAAGAACCGATCGTGTGAAACGCAACTGGCTCTATTTTTGCATGATGTAATGAAAGTTATTGATGCAGGATCACAAGTTGATGCTAATTCGTTGGATTTTCAGAAAGCTTTTGATTCTGTACCACAAAACCGACTTTTAGCGAAGATTCGAGCGTACGGTATATATGATCAGATTTGTGAATGGATACGTGATTTTCTAACTGGTTGGTCATAGTATGGCGTTGTTGAAGGGGAAGCCTCTTCTAAGCTAGATGTTACTTCGGGCGTTCCTCAATGTTGTTGTTGTTGTTTTTGTGGCTTTAGGGCGCGTCGACAACGAGGTCATTAGCGCCCTAACAATGACCAGCAAAAGCTCAAGGAAGTGTAATAAGACCACTTATTTTATTAACTTTTATAAACGATATCGTTAACAACGTTAAATTCAGGATGCGATTTTTTGCTGATGATGCACTTATTTATAGGGAAGTGAGGTGCTCTAACGATTGCTTAGAAATTCAGTGCGATCTGGATGTTATTTTGGAATGGTGCCGTAAATGGCAGCTTACACTTAACTGCAAAAATGGCAAGGCAATGCAAATAAGTAATAAAAAGTCCCCTTTTGCTTACGAGTACAAAGTTAACAATTCAGTTGTTGACACTGTGGATTCCTTGTAGTATCTAGGCGTAACAGTACAAAGCAACATGAAATGGGACTTGCACATAACTTCCGTCATAGGCAAAGCTAATTCTAAACTACTATTTATAGCTCGTGTTTTGAGAAGTTAATCCTCATACAAAGGAAATAGCGTACAAAACACTAGTGCGTCCGCATTTGGAATACTGTTGTGGGATTTGGGATCCGTAGCACAAGTGATTGATGACACGTTAGAGAAAGTACAGAGGAGAGCCTCTCGATTCGTGACTGCTAGTTACAGTCCTAACGTAAGTGTCACAGAGCTGATACGTGGGTTGGGCTGTGATTGTTTGGGGTACAGACTACGTTGTTTTCGTTTGAATTTGTTGGAAAATATGCGAAAATCTTTAATTTACGAGTGCAACGAAATACTTCTTCCGCCAAGCTATTTAGGTCGCAATGACAGGAGGGATAAAATTCGAGAAATAAGATGCCGTACTGCTGCTTTTATGTATTCTTTCTTTCCTCGTTCTGTTCTGGATTGGAATGCACTGGATTAGGATTGGTGCTTAGCACCCTCTACCACCCACAGTATTTGTGAATGGCAGAGTATAGATGTAGATGTAGACTGAGTGACTCTTTGCACGTATGGTTCGACTTGGCATCTGGTATAGTGAATGGTGACATATGGTGGTAGGCTCTGTCCTTTGAAAGTAATGCATACCATAGCCTTCTACAAATTTCAACTTTAAATTCTTTGAGCGTTTTTGGTAAATTATTCCTTATCTCTCTTGGTAATTTATTCCAAATTATTTCACCCTTACATATGAAAGAAAATCTTCCCTCAACCTTATGCCTACCGAGTGTCAGTTTGTGGTCATGGTCATCTTCTCCCTTCCATGCAATATCTTTCAAAGCATCACCAATATACGCTTTGTACACTCAAATAACTCTCTTTACCCTCCTCCTGTATTCCAATGAATTCCGATTCAGCTCCTGTATCTTATCAGTTACTGATTTTGTTCTGCGATACTTACCAAAGATAATTCTAGCAGCCCTTCTCTTCACTCCCTCCAACTCCTGTATTTGATAACCAAGATGTGGACCCGATATTACACCACCACATTCAAGCCATAGTCTGACCGAAGTTTTTACACCAAATTCCCTTACTTCTCTGAAACATACCCTCGTCACTATCTCCAACACGTAAAGGATTTTGAAGCATTTTCCTACTACCTGTCCGACTTGATTGTTATCGAATGTTATGCCAAGGTATTTACATTTCCATTCTTTAACAAGCAATTCTTTCCATACCTTATAATTATAATCAGCCTTTAGGTTTTTTTATCTGTGCACTTAGGAAACTGACTCTTGTTTGCATTTATCTTCATCGCATGTTGCCCTAGCAAGCTAGATATCCTGGGCTCCACCGTTTTCACCCTGTTATACAGCATTATATCATTTGCAAACAATCAAACTTCTTATAGTAAATAATCATCACAATCATTATTTATATTAAAAACTAACAATGTTCCCAATACGCTTCCCTTTGGCATTCGTATTTTCACCGCCACCTCCTTTAATACAGCATTTCTTAACCTAACTTTCTGCTTTCTACCTTTTAAGGGTTTTTCTGCCTAACTACTCACTTTTTCATCCACTCCAATAGTTTTTATATGATTTATCTTTTTTTATGGCTCACTCTATGAAAATCCTTTGAAAGATCTAGTGCTACACTGTCAATTTGTCTTACCTTGCCCGTTTCATCCGAAATGTCTAGTATGTAACCTGATAACTGAGATTCACATGAATGTCCTGGCTTAAAGCTATGTTGTCTATTTAACCACATAATACGTTCCTCATAGAATTTTCTGATGTTGTTGCATCTCAGTCTTTCCATTTATTTACCTACCACTGATGTCATACTGATCGGCTGTAATTTTCAACCCTATATGTCACCCCTCCTTTATAGAACTGTACTAATATCGCAATTTTCCAGTCCTCGGGTAAGCAACGTTTCAATGTAAGATACAATGTCAAATCCTGCTGTTTTTAAGATATCTGTAGTAATATTGTCTAAAATTGCCACTTTATGCTGTTTTTAGCTTTTTTAGTCTGTATATAAGAACGAAGTCTTCCTCGGCGTTGAGAATGTATAAACTGCTCTCGGGTGACTAGCCGAGTCAAGAGTGCGTTGTCACACGATATTTCGGCGACTAGATTCATTGCCGCCATCTTCTGGTGAAGTCTGGTCATTTACAATTGTGTGGATAAGCTCGTTGTCGGATTCACAACCTCCAATTCCTTACTTATAATATCTAGTGGTCTCACCAAATCAGTTACCTAAAATCTCTGCCATTTTCAAATCCCCAGTAACTTTTTCTCATCCATTTATTTATAATTGACTCAGCACCCTCCCTTCCCCTCAGTTTTCTTAACATTACCATATAAATTTCTAGACGCATCTGTGATCTGCACTAATAAAACTCTTCAAAATCAATCTTTAGCCATCTTATTTACTATTATTAATTCAAGTTTAGTCATTTCAAATATTCCCAACTACCTTTCTGTCTCTTAACTCTATCATGTTCTCTTCCCACCAACCTCTTTAACCGCCTCACCTTCCTATAAAAGTACGTAGGTTCCGTACTTATTTTTATTTTCTGTGTTGGAATAAATATTTCTTGACTATTCTTTCACTGTCTCCTTCAACTCTTCCCACTTCAATTCCACTGTCAGTAATTTTCAGATATCGTGTTAATAAACTCCGCTTGACGAGTATTGCGACATAGTTTTCTATTTTGTTTGTTGTACTAAGGGTACAATCTTTTAGAATTTTAAGAACTACAGATAGAAGTAAACTGCGTTTGAAAATTTGATGTATACCTCCAGCCCCAACGGGACTCTGGTTAAGTCAGAGGTATGCAGTGCCGGATTAGCCATGTAGCAAGAGTAGTTATCAAATGCTATGGGTCTCGCCAGTGCCGGCGCTAGGATTCTAGGGACTCCCCCACCCCCACAATAGGCTGTTTTCATTTCATATCGTAAACGATAATAAATAAGTAAAGCAAACCAAGGGCCTCTTGTTCACATTTGCTACAGGCCCCGCGCTGTTTTAATCCGGCTCTGGAGGTATGTGTATGATATTATTATATATTTCTTTATTCTGCAACACGGAAAACACAAGATCAGCCGGTAAGAGGCCAGCATTGAAGGTTAAATCGTATCGTGCTGATTGCATGTCGTGTTCATCACGTTCAGAACTATTATATGTCGCTTATATCTTTGTCTTTCAAGCAGGAACAAGATAATTGCGACCATGGAAATAATTGGAAAGCACTGCTCCTGTTTGATCGTGTAAGGCCCATTGAATATGCCAGTAGTAAGATTACAGAGACTTATTAGGAAGCGGAAACTGTGGACTGCTAATTATTTTCCTTTATTCGCTCCTGTAGCTAATTCCTTGATGATTCAAGATTTTCTAACTATGAACTGTCTAATCCGTCAGTGTTCTGCCATATGGGTTTTAGAGCTCAGGCCTTAAACATTCATGATCTGTCTGAAAAATCAACATTGCGTAATAATATTTTAAGGTCTGTGAGTTTTTTAGTGTATAAAGGTTAGCTCGAGTAAAATATAAACGCAGCAGTTGTATAATGACAAATAATTAATTTGTTTTTTATGCATTCGGTGGACGTAATGTAACAGATCCAATCAGACAAATACCCAACACTTAAAACCCTTCCTAGGATCTCTGTCTTCAGAATTAGAGAATTTCATTTTATGGTTACCAGACTGTCATATCAAACTTAAAAATGTAATACAATGTGACTATCAAATTAATTTTCGTCAGAATCTTGCAGGTCTTAAAACTGATCATTATTTCTTTACGTTCTCGTAACAAATACTTCCTGTTTGCTTACGTGCTTCTCCTTAGGCTATGCTATACACACTTGTCAAAATAATGAAACACAACTGAGCAATTTTGAAACCTTAGTTAAAAAAATAAAATTGTTGATGCATTATTTTCCGATCACCTTAAGCAAACACATTATGCGGTCTCTCAAGAAATTCTGTAGTGTTCTTGAACTTTCATTCTAATTCATTCTGGCTCTTGGTAATTTGATTCAAATTTACAATATTTCCTCATAATTTTCTTGCCCATATTCTCTGTTATTTGATTCCTTAAAATAATTGTTCCATTGACCATGAATTCTTTATAATGTCTTCCTACGTTTTTCACAAATTGATATCGGAACATATAATTTCTAAGTGCTAGTAGGTTTATTATAAATTTCATTTCAAATGCGATATTTACTGAGAAACGATACCATGTATATAGCTTGCACCCATACCAAATCGCAACCACACGTTTTACCTACTGTGAGGAAATCTGATAATTATTGTTAGTAATTTTAGGCAATAGTGCAAAACAATGAAAATTAAAATATGTTTTGACTCGAAATATAGGTTCAGCGAGCTACTTTCATTGTTAATAAAAAGCAACTCCCGAACTGTAATCCCGAGATTTCAAATTATTTGAGCAGGAAAAAGAGACAAGATGTTGTACTCCACAATGTTTTGCAGATGCGACTGCAACATTTTACTTTATGATAAAATTATTAAAACCAATAAATTTCCAAAGACCACATGCAATTGTGTGAGTGAGCTATGCTGCATATTATTCACTGTTTTCCTTAACCGATGTATGGAAGTTTGGCTTCTACTTCCAATATCCAGTTTTTTCAAATTAACACACTTCTGACACAGTCGTCTAGCCCACAAACCGATTCTCCATGATCATAGACTTAGGTATAATGCCAAAAATACAGACCCCAAGGCGATGTGTACTTCTGTTAATAATTCTGGTGTATTCTATCATCATAATTTTGATTCTAGCCGCAGACAAACTAATATAAAGGGACTAGTATTTGATGCAGACTATAATGAAAGTGAGAAATTGACGAACTATTCATTTCTCTTTTAAAATTAGTGTTGCAACGATATAAATAAGATGGAAAGGATAGTAAGTACAAGTGATAAAGCTTGAGAGATATTTTTTACAAAACACACTCTTTAAATGTTTGTGTTTTTGGTCTACCACGATCATTAAAGTAAATACAAAAACTGGACCTCTGTTATCACTTTTTGTCACACACAATGAATGAAATTTGCAGGGATGTAAGTGCAATCCACTGGTAAATATACTGTAGCTAAAATGTATAATGGCGATTTGGTGCGGGTAGGTACAAGCTACATTCTTCGCATGGTTTCTCAGTGAATATCATAATTGGGAAAGGTCAATAAAACGATTATTTTAAGGAATCGTCGAGATGTGGGAGAAGAAAAGTGGGGGGAAATTTACAGTAAATTCGGAACAAATTACAAACTGCCAGAATGAGTTGGAATAAAACTTTAAGAAAGATTATATAATTCCTTGAGAGACCGCATATTATACTGGCTTAGGGTGATGTGAAAATAGTGCATCAACAGTTTTATATTTTGATAAAGGTTTTCAAAATAACTCATTTGTCTCTAATTGTTTTGACGAGTGCGTCTAATAACATTTAGTATTCCTTCCTCCCATCTAAAAAGATGCGTGTAAGCAGACAGGTAGTATCTTTTACGAGAAAGTAGCCTTAAGACCTACAATATTCTGAAAAAAATTTAGTTGACAGTCACATTGTATCATATTTTTCAGTTTGATACGACATTCTGGTAATCATAAAATGAAATTCTCGAATTCTTATAGCAGACAGCCTTGAAAAGGGATTTACGTTATGGGTATTTGTCGGGAGTTGTTGAATTATCTACATCAAAGTCTGCATAGAATTGAATTAATTTTGTGTCGCTAAGCAGCTGATGCTTTTATGTTTTATTCGAGCTAACACTGAAAAACTACGAAACGGACAGACCGTAAAAATTATTCAGCAACTAGTGGAGATCCCGGCGTTACTCGGGCTGTTTAGAGTTGATTTACCACTCTATAAACGTTAAAACGAGAAACAAGATTCATCAAAATCATCCTAGTTGCTTCAGGAACGTAACCAAAGGAAGACTCTCCCCCACCCCACCAGAAGGAGGCTTATGGGGGTTGATTGACACCTAAAGTATTTTCAGTAACATAATGAGACACATTGATTATGATTTCGTTAAAATAGCTCCAGGCTTTGAAGAACATAAATATGTATTTAGATGAATCTTTGTAAAAATAAATTTTTAATGCTACTAAAGGTGAATAGTAGCCAAAAAGAACGCAAGCAGAAGAAAGTATTGCTTCAAGCAGTGGTCGAATACTCAGACAATGGCATTTGAATACAGAGCATCCCTGGATACAATATTATTTGTTACACCGTCGGAAGCATACATAATGGTGGAATAGTTTACTGTGGATGGAGCTACGTGGCTTAAGCAGCTGTTGGTCAGGTCCACGCCCGCGGTCTGCAGCGTTTATCCTTGTGCTCTATTTATCGTCTAGCAAAGCAGATGCGCAGTCAAATCTTACCTTAAATGATCGTCAGGCAGAGATTCAAAGACATATTAGGATCCTGACCCTCCATTTTTTATACCAGTGTGTTTAAGGTGTTGCTGGTGGATTCCCCTATAATGACTTCCTTTGTGCTCTGATGTGCGTATCCACCCATCTTCCCATCTAGTTCGCAGTGGTTCTTTGAATTTCCTCAAGTGGTCCGACGCAGGTATCTTGTGCTGGCATCTTACTCCATCCGTGATGGCTTTCTTGGCTAGGTTGTCTGCCACTACATTGCCTCGCATACCACAGTAGCCTTTTACCCATATTGTTGTTACTAATTTCTCCCTGTTTGTAGCTTCTATACTTCCTGCATTATATCATAGACTAGTTGGTTGTTTTGTCTCTGGGCGGTGTGGTTCTTTAGTATCATTACTGCAGAGCGAGAGTTCGTTAATATGATTTCCTTTTTTTCCCTACATCTTCCCGCATATTTTAAGGCTTCCGGGATTGCTGTAGGTTCATCTGTCATTACGGATGCTTGATGGTCGAGCTTGAAGCAACCGGAGTCTCCGGTTTTGGGATCTATGAAAGCGCAGCCTTTCCCCATTTCGTTCTTCGTTACGTCCATGTATAAGGCTTATGTTGGAGACTTTTTTTGCAGAAACTCCTGTACTTGTGCGATGTGGTCGCTGGCAGTTTTGTACTGGCATGAATCATCTTTTATTTTAGCTGCAACGAGCGAAAGCCTGTATCTGTTTTCATACAGGGGTGGTTTTCCTGAAACCTGTATCTCTGTTTGTAGGTCACTGACTTTTAAATATTCCATTGCTAAAGGAGGAGCCTGTTTCCATTTCCAATACTTTTCTGCGTGATAGGCTATAGCAATTTTACTAACGTTCTCCATAATTGGTGTATGGTTGTACTGTGTTTGCCTGAGCATACATTTTGCGGCTAGGTAGCGCCGTCGCAATTATAATAGTGCCTACAATGCCTCCACCAACAACACGTGTTGCCATCATCGCTCCTACGCATACCCTCAAGTCTTTGTATTGAACCCTATCGTGTTTAATTAGATTATTTCTACTGGCTGATCCATAACAGATACATCCGTAGTCCATATGAGCGCATAACAAGGCTCAGTACATGTTCAGTGTAACCGTAGGATCTGATGCCAAGGTCGTACCACAAACTGCTCTTAAGACGTTTATAGCTGCTTCACATTTATTCACTACATGTTTTATATGATCCAACCATGACAACTTACTGACTATGGTCATGCCCATGTATTTGACCTTCGTTCTCATTGGGACTTTGAAGGGTTCTAGAGTCACTTCGGTCCCTTGGGGCTGTCTGTCCCTTATGTATACTGACGCTACTGTTTTTTGTACTGATACTTGTAGACCATTGTTTATTAGCCAATGCCGAAGTTTCCATGTGGTTTGGTTGAGCGATACAATGCAGTTGCTCAGTAGCCGATCTACCAGGTAAAAACACAGGTCGTCCTCGTACTGGAGTAGCCAGATATGTTGTAGTATCAAATCATGTAAGTCCATAGTATATATGTTGAATAATAGTGGGGAGAGGATTGATCCTTGTGGTAGTCCGACACTAGTTGTCCTTGGGCCAATTATCTTCCCTCCGTTGTTAATGATTATCCATCTGTTTGATAGTAGACCTTGAAATCTTTGTGTGAAGGTTGCAGGTACTCCCCTCTTAACATTTTCCTTAGTAGTACTGCTGTAGAAACATTATCATATGCGCTAGACAAGTACGTAAACAGCGCAAGGAGGTATTCATTATATCCAAAGCATATCTGGATGCCCGTTGTCAAGTTTACTAGGACCTCTGTAGTTCCCCTTCATCCCTTGGAGCCAAACTGTGTGGTTAGCAGCCAGTTATGGTGTTCCACCCACCATTCGAAGCTGTGCTTGACCATTCTTTCAAGTACCTTGTATATGAAAGAGAGAAGGGTGATCGGACGATATGATTCTGCTTCGTTATCCTCTACCCCGCTTTCTTCACTGGTACTATTCTTGCCGTTTTCTTTGTTGAAATGTCAATTGGCTCCTCCCATACCTTATTCAGTATATTTAGCAAACGCCTTTTCCCTGTCACTGGTAGTCTCCTGATCATACTATAGTGGATGTTGTCTGGCCCTGCGGCGGTACCTTTGCTAAACAATAAAGCTTTTTCAAGTTCTTGTACGCTAAATGGATCCAGCAGTGCGCGGTTCGTGTCTCCCTCCGTCCACAGTTGTTCTGGATTCGCTGAGGGAGGTGCCATTATTATCAGGATCTCCTCCGATAGATTTTTGGGCAAGGGTTCTCCATACTTCTCATTCGTTTTTTTTTATGTTTTAGTCTTTTAATTGTATTCCACACTTCTTGAATTGGTGTGTCCTTATTTAATGTTGCGCAGTAATTTTCCCAGTTTCTTTATTTCTTTTGATTAAGCAATTTCTTTGCCTTAGCTACTATATGTTTCACATAGAAATAATTCTCCAGGTTTGGCCTTTCTTTGTATTAATTTAAAGCTTCCTTTCGCAAAGTAGATTTTTTTCTGGCACTCTACATCCCACCATGCCTTGGGTGCATTATGACGTACATACGTTGGTTTCTTGCGTGGAATTGATTTCATTGCTGCATTTTCTACAGCTGCTATTAGCTTACGGTAGTCTTCTTTAACGTCGCCACATTCCTATCCGAGTCTATATTTTCCCTTAGATACTTGTCGTAGGCACCCCAGTCTGCTTTTTCTATGTTACATTTGTGTGGTGATTGCGTCACTGCTGGTGATATTTATGCTGTAGGCAAGGATATTAGTATTGGTAAATAGTCCGAGTCCATTATCTCCTGCATTACTTTCCAGTCCACCTCCAGTGCTAAAATTATCGACGCCACTGACACATCCACTGCTGAGCTTATTTCACTAGGTGAGCCAATTCGAGTTGTTGTACCGTCATTCAGAAGAATCAAGTTTTCTTCATCGATCATTTCCATGAGACATTTTCCAGCTGTGTCTGTCTGCGGGCATCTCCATAACTGGTGGTGTGCGTTTATATCCCCTAAGACTATTTTCGGTGATGAAACTTGCCTGATTGTATTACTTAATATGTGTTTCGATGTCACTGTCGGTGGTGCCCTGTATGGTGAGAGAACTGCAAATCTTGTCTCTGCCGTGCCTATTACAACCGTACATGCATCTAAACCGGCATTAGGTTTTCTTAGTTT
Organism: Vandiemenella viatica; assembly: GCA_031002005.1. Lineage (NCBI taxonomy): Eukaryota > Metazoa > Arthropoda > Insecta > Orthoptera > Morabidae > Vandiemenella > Vandiemenella viatica. The sequence continues at coordinate 174,609,699 of CM061921.1, read as the reverse complement.
GATCTCTCCATATTTTACGTCCTTCCGATTTATGATTGCCGCTCCACCACAACCATCGTTTCTGTCTCCTGTTACTGTATGGTATCCTGATAGTTCGAAGGTTGTCCCAGGTTTTAACCAAGTTTCACAGATAGCACATATTTGTATATCTGCTCTATGAGTAGTTCCAGTAGGACTGCTTTATTGCTTCTAACAGAGCCATTCCACTGTAGTATTCTGTTAGCTGCTTGTTTCATTGTTGTAGGGTTCATTATTCGCAGGGTGGGGTATCATATTCCTTTCTAATATTTGCCTAATATCGTTTGCTCTCAGTTGATCTCCTATTTTGTCTTCTCTACTACCTTAGTGATCAACTCAACTAGTTGCTCTAATATTTTTTTCTGTGTTCTCCGAGTCTTCTGTCTGTTGCGGTCGGTAGGGGTTAATAGACATCAATGTTCCTGGTGTGCCCCTTGGGTGAAACATATGCTGGTACATCATGGAGTATGTTGGTATGTTCTGTGGCTGTGTGGTCCGGTGACCACCCTGCCTTCATTCTGCAGGCGGCATTTGTGTTATATTGTAGCTATTCGTCTGCTGTCCTGACTCTTGTTGTTTGTGCAATAGTCGCTCATTCAGTACTGGTTTCTCCCAGTACGGTTTGCACCGTCCCAAAGTGTTGTTCGGTAACAGCGGCGGGAAGTCGCTATGTTAGTGATGTCTGGCAATTCGTTCGGGTGTTGTAGTCCATCTGGAGTGTCTACTGGGTATCGCTGCTGCCACTGTACTGTCCGCGAATATGGTCTATTTTTTAGATAGTCTTCTGCTTCTCTAATAGACATGTTGTTTCTAGCTGCTAATTCATGTGATTGCTTGTGTCTTAGATACATTATGATACATTAGATACGTTATGTGGACCGCTACAATTTGCGCAAAGTACCACATCCGAGTTGCATTCGGCCGTACGGTGCGCATCACCACACGACACGTCACATGGGCGTTTTCCGCGGCATTGTCTTCCTGTGTGTCCATAATGTAAACATTTATAGCAAATACATACGGCTAGGGTGTAGGGTGTTACCTCGCACCGTGTCCCATGTATATATACAAATTGAGGTAGTGCCTGTCCTTCGAAAGGTAACACACATGTTTGAAGTTTTACTTCCTTTCTGATGTTATTCTGGATACTGGATTTAGTTAATCTTCTGGCTGCTATCAATTTTACTGGTGTCACTATTTCCGCAAGTATTTTCTGTTTTCTAACTCGGTATCCACTCCGCGTATAACGCCTTGTTTACAGACTAAGTGGGCTGGTATGTATGCCTCCAAGTAACTTGCCGCCAGCGATCTGGACGTCACAGTACTGTTCGCCGTTCTTGGCGAAAGTGTTTCCACTTTTAATCTGTTCTTTCCTGTAGCTACTATGTTCATGACCTGTCCAAGAATATTCGGTATATTTTGATGTAATAGTTTTCCCAGCGACATAGGATGTAACCGTCCTACATTTCCACTCTTCTACTAATACCACGTACGGGCCCGTGTCTGGATTCTATACATCATTTTGACTTGTCTACTGTTATTATTCTCGGGTTGTACATGATTACTGTTGGGCTTCACATTCTGATTTAGTTGTTACCGACCTCGCTCTATGTTGTTTTCTGTTGGAAAGGGTTTATAACTTATGTCCAAACTAACGATTTTCCTCTTATCTGTCGTAAGTTCTACATTTGCCTCTATCGGGCGTTTTCTAGCATTAGCACGTTCTTTATCAACACACTCCAGCTCCAAATTACACTCCATGTCCTCATCCACCACATCACTTGCACTGATAGTACTTACTGCTTGCACTACTGCTGCTCCGACTGCAGTCACTCCTGTTGATACATCCGAGGTCGTCTGGGGAGAGGTCTCTTCGCTGCCTTCTCCATATTTGCCGCCAAACATCCCCCCGCAGTACGGACGATACCCTCCGGTGGGTGTTGAAGACGCGCTGCAGAGGCTGAATGCTGTAGTCAGAGTCGGTTTGTTGCACTTGTCAGGAATTACTTTCTAGTATATGTATTCTATTTCGCTCGAAACAGTTAAACACGTTCACTGAGCCAACCAGGAAGTTGTCACTTCGGCGACTCGATACGAACTGGTTTATTTAGGATAAAAAATCTGATTACTTGGTCACTATACACGCCACGTTTTACTTAACCTGTATAAAAACATTAAATGTGTTCCTTTTTTCAAACTTATAAATATGTAAAAGCCAAGAATTTCCTCGTTCTTTTTCGAATTTGGCAAGTATATATTATGACGTGCATAATGACCAAGCCATCAGACTTTTTATCCTACATAAACGATCTATGACACCTAGAGAAACCATTCTGTTTCACAAAGTGAAGTGAATACTTGGCTCTGAAGAACATCTCATAACTTCTTGTCACGACATGAACACGAGACTTGGCCTATGTTACATGGAATGTTTTTCTGAGATCCATTTTGCTCGACATGGAACATTTCTGTGCTTATAACTTGAGATACTGCATATACACAGCTCTCTATTATCGATTTTTCTACAGCTATAGATTTTATTATTAACACTTTCACTAAGGTCTGTATTACTTAACTGTTGTTTGAGCATGTCATGGAATGTTGTCAACGTTATATTAATGTATGATTCGCCGTTGAATGCTCTCTGTCATCACACACCACGGAACAATTTAGGATATGGCCAAGGACTTACGTGCAACTGATGATGATCAATTGTGCACCCTCACCTCTCCTACCCTGTGGCTAAGCTCTGATGATTAAATTTTCTTCCACAACCAGGTCTCTAACCCATGTCGTCCCGAAAGCATGGCTCCATTTTTTAAATACTATATTAGGTATTGAGAACTAATAAGTTCGTTAGACTAAGATAAAGTTTAAATACTCATTCTGCATTGTAATCCTTCAATTCGTTGTAAAACTACTGTACTGTAATTTTTTGCAATTATTAATACAGCTACAATAAAATTCACTAATATTACTAACACAAAGGCTATAATAGTTTTAAAAAAAAACACATTACATCATACATGAAAACACTTAAATAACCTGATTTTTGGTTGTATAGAAATGCACAATACGTTTTCCTATAATTGTAGTATGCATATTATCTGTGTGAATGAATAAATGATCACCATACACGAAGTCCAAGGCATGCTGTCACTGAATGGCTGAATAAGGTATAAGGATAGGGAAAAAATTCTACCTTATTCACCGAAAAACAACGTATGGTTGTGTGCAATTTTCTTAGTTTTAATCAAAACTATCTCGTATTGCTTATGAATTCAAGCGCACAAAAATTAGTAAAAACCCGCAAATACTTGCGATCCCTTCAAGATGATGGCGAAGCGGAGAGAATCTATGAGATTTCCATAAGCTAAAATAGTTTTCCGAAAGGTTGTCAGTCTGTTTTAAATACACTCCTGGAAATTAAAATAAGAACACATTGACGCCGGTGTGTAAGACCCACCATACTTGCTCCGGACACTACGAGAGGGCTGTACAAGCAATGATCAAACGCACGGCACAGCGGTCACACCAGGAACAGCAGTGTTGGCCGTCGAAGGGCGCTAGCTGCGCAGCGGTTGGGCACCGCCGCAGTCAGTGTCAGCCAGTTTGCCGTGGCATACGGAGCTCCATCTCAGTCTTTAACACTGGTAGCATGCCGCGACAGCGTGTGCGTGAACCGTATGTGCAGTTGACGAACTTTGAGCGAGGGCGTATAGTGGGCATGCGGGAGGCCGGGTGGACGTACCGCCGAATTGCTCAACATGTGGGGCGCGAGGTCTTCACAGTACATCGATGTTGTCGCCAGTGGTCGGCGGAAGGTGCACGTGCCCGTCGACCTGGTTCCAGACAGCAGCCACGCACGGAAGCACGCCAAGACCGTCGCATCCAACGCAGTGCCGTAGGGGACCGCACCGCCACTTCCCGGCAAATTAGGGACACTGTTGCTCCTGGGGTATCAGAGAGGACCATTCGCAACCGTCTCCATGAAGCTGGGCTACGGTCCCGCGCACCGTTAGGTCGTCTTCCGCTCACGCCCCAACATCGTGCAGCCCGCCTCCAGTGTTGTCGCGACAGGCGTGTATGGAGGGACGAATGGAGACGTGTCGTCTTCAGTGATGAGAGTCGCTTCTGCCTTGGTGCCAATGAGGGTCGTATGCGTGTTTGGCGCCGTGCAGGTGAGCGCCACAATCAGGACTGCATACGACCGAGGCACACAGGGCCAACACCCGGCATCATGGTGTGGGGAGCGATCTCCTACACTGGCCGTACACCTCTGGTGATCGTCGAGGGGACACTGAACAGTGCACAGTACATTCAAACCGTCATCGAACTCATCGTTCTACAATTCCTAGACTGGCAAGGGAACATGCTGTTCCAACAGGACAATGCACGTCCACATGTATCCTGTGCCACCCAACGTGCTCTAGAAGGTGTAAGTCAACTACCCTGGCCAGCGAGATCTCCGGATCTGTCCCCCATTGAGCATGTTTGGGACTGGATGAAACGTCGTCTCACGCGGTCTGCACGTCCAGCACGAACGCTGGTCCAGCTGAGGCGCCAGGTGGAAATGGCTTGGCATGCCGTTCCACAGGACTACATCCAGCACCTCTACGATCGTCTCCATGGGAGAATTGCAGCCTGCATTGCTGCGAAAGGAGGATATACACGGTACTAGTGCCGACATTGTGCATGCTCTGTTGCCTGTGTCTATGTGCCTATGGTTCTGTCTGTGTGATCATGTGTTGTATCTGACTCCAGGACTGGGACAATGAATTCACGTTCTTATTTCAATTTCCAGGAGTGTAATTACAGTTGCTTTCACCACGGATCGAAGTAAAATCCTTCCGAATACGATGTTTAAATGTTTGTTTCATACCTGGCGCTGGCCAACCATATACTGAATTCGGAAGGCATGAAGGAAAAATAGACAGGCCCTTTTTTATTTTTTTTTTGCTTTCATCAGTCTTTAGACTGGTTTGATGCAATCCTCCATTCCTTCCTATCTTGTATTAACCTCATCATCTCTACATACGCATTACAACCCATGTCTTCAATTATCTGCTTCATATATTCTAATCTCTGTCTACCTCTACAGTTTGTACCTTCGAATCTTCTTCCACTAACAAATTATGACCTACCATCCTGTCTCTTCTTTCTGTAAGACTCTTCTACAAATTTCTTTCATCACTCATCATTTCCAAAACTGGATCATTTCGTACTTTGTCTGTCCCTTTAATTTTCAGAATTTTTCTGTATTACCACATTTCAAACGCTTCAATTTTCTTTCTTTATGGTATTCTTAAAGTCCATGCTTCCCTACCATAAAGAGCTGTGCTCCACAAATAGAGTTTTAAAAAGTTCTTTCTAAGTCCTAGATAAATATTTGAAACTAAAAGGTTTCTATTTTTCATGATGGATGTTCTTCTAGTGCTAGTCTGCTTTTAACATCATTCCTGCTTCGGCCATCGATTGTAATTTTGCTTCCAAAGTAGAAGAATTCACTTGCTTCTCCTGTTGCATCCGATCCTATTTTTATATTTAATCATCATGATATATGTAATTTGAGAGTATAACGTGTCCTCGGGATATCCTTTGGGTCTTTAATGCAGTGATTTAACGTTGTCTGCTGCACCTCCATGCCGTTGGTCATTTCTGGTTCATCCGCCTTTAGGGCCGTTTCCAACCCCAAGGACTAGAGGGTTCCTATCGGAGGCCATTGGCAAGCAGTGGGTGACTCCTTATACCCGGAATCTTTCGGTCGCCAGAGGGTCATCCATGCAAACAGGGTGCACGTGTCTGAACTGAATAATATTTCACACTGCACTCCTTTAAGGACGTCAAAAGGGTCGTGATTACCAAGCGCGCCGTCATAGAAGTTAATGGTGTTCTGTGTGTGTTTTTTAAGCTATTGGTGGAAACACCAGACGGTATAATATTGTACCGGTCTGGGGACGCGCCTTATTATGAGGATTCCCCTCTCTGGCCAAGCTTAGATGAAATCTAGAGACGCTGCTAGAGCTTCGTATTAATATTGGTAACTTTGAAACGGCTTTACTGATTTTTATCGGAAACTTGCTCTGTATTTTTCAAAAAATTAACCTAATCTTTAACATATGGGAACACTATTTAATTATAAAAAACTGCATTAATAGTTTTAGTATTTCGAATCCACGACCAGCTACTCAAGTGGAAAAGAAGTGAAATTGGTAAATATTACGCATTTTAAGACCGCATTTCATTCACTTTGGATATAATTAATAGATTTAAATACAAACATATGATTAATCAATATTTTTAGGACTGTATTTCAATACTTTTCCAAAAATCAATGAAATTTTTGAGTAATTGATATTTTAAGACCACTTTATAGATATGATTTTGAACATACTGCTTGCAGCCACGGTAAATAGTTGAACAGATGTACAGTACAGCCAACCAGTTGCATCGATAATTCTAATAGTCTTTACCGGTTTCGACCAACATAAGCTGGTCTTCTTCAGGAGCACCTACTATCATGCTATAAAAGAGAGTAAAAACTCTTGTCATTTTCAAGGTATAATCCCTTATGTCATATTAAAATCAAGATAAAAACCATCAAAATACAATATTTACCGTACCTAGTGGGCGGAGATGAACATGTGCTTGGTACAAGCACACTGCGTCAACTGACTAATCTGTTGTAAACATTCTACTAGGAAGACTTTATAGGAGGCGCTACATGCGGGCGCATTCACGCAAACAAGGATCGATTTCGTGAACTTAACTATCGATAATTAGAATAAGATTTAAAATCGAATACATTGTGTTAGACTTGGTAACAAGTACATGTTTTACATAACTATATAATATTTTTTTTATCGCTTAAATTTAACAACAAGCCATTTTATAGGTTTTCTGAGGAGAATAACATCGATTACTTGTTAATAAGTGTAGGTCTGAAGCCTTCAAAGAATCGTCTGTTCGCGAGTTGCAACTGATCGTTTAACATATTATTGTCATTTTTTTCTAAATGTTTAAAAATTTCTAGTTCTTCAAATAAGTCCATTTTACGTCCTTTGACCTCTTTATGCAAAATTATGGTGTCTTTTAAAGCTCTGGGGACATGGTTTGTCTTGTGTAAGTGTTCAGCAAATGTAGAGTTACGTATGTTGTTGCCATTCTTACTTAATAAATGCTGTTTGTATCTTGTTTTAACTGCTCTGCCTGTTTGACCTATATTATATTTGAAACAATTATAGCAACTAATTTTATAGATTCCAGAATTAGAGAATGGGTCGTCAACTGTCTTGAGATTGTGTATGAGGCTTTTCTTTAAAGAATTGCTCGCGGCAAATGTTATTTTGCAGTCATATTTCTTCTCTAGTAAGCGCTTTATTCTATATGATACGATCCCTAAAAAGGGGATCGAAATGAACTTACTGTGTTCTTCTTTACTAAGGAGGGATCTATTTGTTTGTAATGTAGAGCAATTTTTCATAGTTTTTTTACTAACAATAGCATCTACTGAATGTGGATCGTATCCATTATTAACCGCAATTGTTTTTATTATATTTATTTCTTTTAGTAGGTCGTTATGCGACAGAGGAGTTGTCAGCGCTCGATTAATAGCGGAACGGAAAAATGCTACTTTATGGGATTGTGGATGATTTGAATCAGCAGGGATGATATTATCTGAATATGTGGGTTTACGATATATGTCGAAGTTAATGTAGCTGTCTGCTATTGACAATTTAAGGTCAAGGAAATTCAGCTCAGATTTTTTATTTTGGACTTCTTAATAATATAAGATTTTATGCTCGATATGTTGATGACATAATTATCATATTCGATGGCGATGATCATGAATTAGAAATGTTATACGACACATTCAACGGTTTTCATGAAACGATTCGGTTCACTAAAGAAGTGGCTTTTGAAAGCATGCGGCTGTCGAAAAATTATATTTATCGTACAATGTTTCTGATACCTTGTATTCTTTTACACGGGCTTTTGAAATCAAGTGACTATCGGAGAAAAATTAAATTTGTTGTTCTGTGCTTCTGATAATTCTGCTATGACGTAGCTATTAAAACATATTTGATGTTCTTTGTTCACGGAAAATGAAAACTGCGTTGAAATCTCATTGATTTGGTTGCTGCGTTGCATGATGTTTGTGTTGTTTCCATTTATTGTTTATTGTTGACACTGAGAAATTTCTTTCATTTCACAGAGGTTATGCGGTATATTTGTACGAGCCTAATATTCGCTCTCTTACTGAAGTCTGTTACCAGTATAGCATATAAATAATTAGTCTATGCTTTACGTTAGATAAAAATAGTAAACTCGCATAAGTGTTCGAGTTACCTGAAGGGATCGTACACATTTAACAGTAGAACGACGTAAACTGTTTCCGAAATTAACCCACAGAAATGTCTGACAATGAGAAACAGGTTATATCGTTTTTCGTCTCCTGTTGAAACTGAAACAGTTTCAAACATAAAGAGTAAAGTTACAGAATCCGACGAACATACAGCAGTCTTGCGGAGTGAAACATGCATGCGACGGGTCGGGTGAAACTACTACGTTCTTTCCCTTGAGAATCTCACCCAACAGATGGAGTTAGCAAGATTTGCATTGAAGTTAATAGACCAGTTTGAGCCTCTCGTTTCTATTATGTTCGCAATAAACTCACGATTGAAGGCCGTGCGTCCGGATCTGAATGCTGTAATAGAGGGACAGGAGGATTTGAAGACGCAGGGAGGGGCGGAGGTCCAAGGCCTGACTGAGATGTAATTAGTAAAACTAATCAATGGTAATGAATGCCATCATGGAAGCTACTCGCACCGTACAAGCGGGACAGGAGTTTCTCAAAAGCGCGCAAAACCGCCTGAATGAGCAGCCGATAGAAACGCGGCGTGAAGTGTCAGAACAAGGGTAACAGTCAGAGAGTAGGTTAAACTAGATGGAATCGCGAGTCAGCGATTTTGAGGCAACAGTAAGAGGGTGGATGAAAAGGCAGAAAAGGTTAGTGATGTTAGAAACAGCATCACGGAATGCAGGGCGGTCTGTAGAAGCCTCCGTGAAGGAACAAGTTTCGAGCGTATTAAAGGGTTTGCAGGAGGAGGTAACTGCAGTGAAGGATTAAGTGGCTAACAGAGCACAACCCTCCAACTTGACGTGCTCCAGAATTTCTGCGTTCAGGAGAGAGCAAACCATAAATTCTCTTTAGAAAAACGGGAATTTTATTTTCGGGTAGAAGACGTTCCAGACCATTTGAAGATGTTGGTTTTTGAGCAAAGATTTGGGGATGAAGAACGAGCACGGCTTCGCATAGATTGTTATGAGGATACGGAATGCGATGTGTTCAAGGAAGTATTCATGAAAACATATTGGGGGAAGATGTCTCAGATGAGGTTGAACATATAGTTGCGCCAAAGGAAGTATCGTGCATACCGCGCGGAGTCTACATTCACATGCGCTTCGCTTCTTGAGGATTTGTAAAGATCCCTAGCTCAACCACTGGATGCCAGGAGCTGTGCATGGCTTTGAGGTCGCACTTCCCACAGCACATACAATATCTACTGAATCCACTTTACATTTCTACCCTGGAACAGTTGCTGGATGCACTAAAATGAAAGATAGTAAGGGGGAAAATATTAACCAGCACCAATATGACTAGACGTTCGAAAACAGGAGTGATATGCGCTTTGAGAGCCATGCATAAGACCAAGGTCAACCTCCATGGAACGGGCATAAAAATCGCGGTCGGTTCTCAAGCAACAGACGGTTTGAGATGTCGAACGAGAGATGAATCAGACAGCACCACAGTGTAAGGCATACCTCAATGTCGTTAGGTCAGGGGATCCTCCCGCATCAACTAGAAGCATTGCAAAAGTTCTGGAAAGACGGGATAAACAACCTGGAGCAAACAGACCGCAAATCACCGGCACAAACTGTCAAAGGGAAAAATTGGATGCTGTCCCGTCATAAACGTGACGAAATGCCAGGTAAAAGTGGAAACTTTAGTTGAAAGTGGCAGTGCCATCACGGCATTAGCCGAAAGAGTGACGAGGCAAATAATGAACTCTGGTGTGTCGTTGAAATTGCTTTTCGGCTGGAAAGTCTCATTGGTACCTGTATTCGGGAAGAAGTTAATGACGGTAAATCAGCATGCGACGAGTGCCTGGAGGTGGCCGCTATTATTGTATCCTGCTTCACCATAAGTCTTATATTGAAAGCAGATGTATTGGATGAAAAAATGACAGCGATTGATTGGAAAACAAACACGATCAAGGTATTAACGTTGCGATAGAGAAAATGAGACACAAGCAGTGATAGTCATAGCATGATAAAAGTACATATATCTGGGAACCACTATGTGCTGATCAATTCCAGCGACAACACTATGTTGCACGGTTGTGCACTCGTCAAAGAAAGGAATGACGTGTTGTGTAAATTGGAGTGGAAAGCAAAGAAAAATGACCTTCTGGATGTCGCGAAATTAGGCAGATTGAGAGAGTTGCTCCGCGGAAACCTAGCTGCTTTCTCATACTGCCTGAGGAAGAAAACAGGAACAAAACACAAATTCAAAGTGATAGCACAGAGCCAGGGACGTATTCTCCTAAGGGCGTAGGGGGCGATCGCCCGGGGCGTAAGCTACCAGAGGGGCGTCCAGAGGATCGTCCCTCTGAGTTCTGGTGGGGACTTCCGATCGTCTCCGAAGGATGGACCTCTAACATAAAAATTTTTTTGGTATAATATATTCACGGAAATCATATTCGTTTCAATTTTTATTAAAGTACGACGTAGGTACTTGTGTGGTGGTAGGTTCTGCGTAGAAATTAATCACAGTCCTCTCATTGGCATGGTAACATACGTCGGGGAGTGGAAGGGGAAAAACCGTACGCGAGTGTGTCGCGTGTCACTCAGCTGTATTGTTTTCATTCGCTTAGTTTCAATTGTTTGTCATGAGTGCCGTTGCCAAGAAGAAACGTCCTAGTGGTCATGAGTATCGAAAAGAGGCTGAACGAAGGCTGAAAACAGAAAATTGTACAGCAAACCCATAAAATAAATAAGTTTTTCATTAGAAGAAATGAAGATTCGTCTAGGTGCAGCTTATTCTCTAATGTCGAAGACGAGAATCAAAATTCGTTACAGATCAAGTATATACTGCGCTTTGTAATAGCTGCTTATTTATAGATGTCTTGCTTGATATATATATATACCCTACAATTCTTCTAAAAGTATGCCAATAAGTCTTGTGATTGTTTTGTGTCAAAATGTTTTGAGATCTTGTTCTGAGTCAAGTCTATACAGTGTACAATCACCTCACTTTCTGAAACAGCACATTTTCTCTCGGTGTTATAGATTGTTGATCTAAAATAAAATAAAACTCTAGCGACTGGGTCATTATGCATCTAACTATTTTTAGTGAACTCAAAGACGTAATACGTGCGATTTATTCTAAGGCTTGCTAAACCTAAAACTGATCTAGGAAAATAACGGTTTTTGTACTATCCGTAAGATTGATAAGGCAAACAACACAGGTACAAGTTTTTGTGTCTAATTAGCTAAAACAAGGCATGCACAATGACAAAGTCACTAGATTTTTTCAGTTTTGAATGGGTGATCCATATTACAAAGAAAAACCACGCTGTTTCAGAAAGTTACACATTGTTAAGTACAGACTTGGCTCAGAACAAGACCCCAAAATTTTTTGAAACCAAACAATGACGAGATATTGCCCAACTTTTTACGAGAATTGTTTCTTGTGGATTTTTTTTTCCTTATTATGTTGGTCTCTTATTCTGAGTCATCGCTCATACTCGTATGTAAAAGTTCAATTTGAAAATCCATGTTTAAGGACATTTCAGAAACAAATTGTCCTATACTAACAATGCCCTCACTCTTTGCCGACAATGAGTATGCGATTGAAGCCGGCTGCCGTAGATTTAACTGACATTATAAGCAATTTCCGGGTAACGTCCAAACTAATCATAGGAACCAAATAAATTTAAAGCGTTAATTAAACTTGCTGATCTCTGTCGATAACAGAAGTTGAGGCAAGTCGCGTCATTCAGAGTAAATCAGTTAATGCCCAAATACAAGCAATTATTAAAAGCAAAGAGAGAAGCAAAGGATGGGTTAATGAAGAATATTATTGGTGCAGGTGGATCACTGAACGATGCATCTAGAAATTTCTATGGCTATATTAGAAAACTGAGGGGATGGGAAGGTATTCAGACAATTGTAGATAAGAATGGAGTTGAAGTCACTGAGGATTTTAAAATTGCAGAAATATTGAGTGACTGGTTTAGTGAGACCACTAGGGACAATCATCCAATGATGGGAGGGAATGAATCTCCCAAAAAGTACAAATGAGGGAACTACAAAATTTGAAACAGATTCTCAGGAAATTATGAAGGAACTCAGAAAGCTAAAAGAACGTAAAGGTGCTGGTGTAGATAAAATTACTACAGATAGATTAAAGATTGTGGGATATGATATTGTACCTTACCTTGAAATTTGATTTAAAATGAGCTTGGAGTCTTGCTGCTTACCAGAGGACTGGAAAAGAGCTATAGTAGTACCGGTTTATGAAGGAGGGGTTACAAGTATGGTTGAAAACTATAGGCCGATTAGTTTGACATCGGTGGAATAAATATTTACATGCTTCTGTATATTATTTTAACAGTAACAAGTAATATGAACGATAAGCATCGTGGCTTGGCTCGAAACCCACCCTCCACCTTTCCATCCCCCCCCCCTCCTCCCCACCGCTTAGCCCAGCGTAGCTTCCTACCCAACCTCTCCCCCCTCCCCTCCCTTTTAGACAGAGCCACGCAATTTATGGACGCTTCCTAACGTATAGGAATGTAGTGCAGAACATCAGGAGAAGCTTATTTTTATTTTAATATTTTAAAATTAAATATGGCTAGGTTAACTCATTATCCGACAATTATTAATTACTCGTTAAAATAAGGGTGAGGAGGAACTGATCTTTATGTGGCAGGGTTTGTACATACGTACATTTGTTTTTAATTTTGTTTGCAGGCATGATGTACTACTAAAACCATTGATGATGTCTCACCAGTCCCTGTACTACATATTAAGCAAGAATCTGATTCTCACCCTACTCAAGCTACTAATGATTCTATCACTGTTACTACGGATGATTCAATTGGTTCCCTGCCCGAACATAGCATGAATTTAATTCATTCTCCTTCAACCAGTAATCCTTCGAGAGCGACACAGGAATTTCACATTGACAGTTTGGTAATAAATACTGCAGCTCCCTCATTATTAGTTGAAACTGATCCCGCATTATGGACTGTAAATGATGAGCTACGAGATTATTTTTCAAGAAAAGGATTTGATTAAAATATTTCAAGTGAAGATTTTTCTAAATCTAAACGTTTCATCGATGGTTTTGGCAGGTGATATTTACCAAAAGATTTGTTTGAATGACGTCTGCTAAACGGAGAAAAAGAGTCTCGAAATTATTTAATACACTCGAAGTCTCTTGGATCAGTTTTTTGTGGTCCCTGTCGTTTATTTGACAGTAGGAAAGGTCCATTATCTTCCCATGAAGGATTCAGTGATTGGAAACATGCTTATGATAGAATAAGTACACACGAAAATAGCTTAGCACATAAAAACTGTTTGTAAATGACAAAACAGCGAGGTATGGCCGGGACAAGAGTTGACTCAAAATTAGTTGAACAGATGGAAGAAAATATTGGAGATGTGTCTTACAGCGAGTTTTTGTGGCTGTAAAATCACTGGCTACTCGGGGATTATCTTTCCAGGGAGGGTCAGACAAATTTAGATAAATTCACAACCGAAACTTTATGATGAAATTAGAAGCAATTGCTGAATTCGATCCTTTTTTGGCAAAACACATACAAACAATGGGAAATCCTGGTAAAGGTCACTTGTCTTATTTGTCATTTGTAACTTATGGGAAAGTCATAAAATTATGGCTGATAAAGTAACACACTCTATTATTAAAAAAAAAAAAAAATCAAAAGCAAAATATTTTTTCTTTAGTGTTGACTCTACCCCTGATATCACTCATGTGGACCAAATTTCTTTAATTATCAGATTCGTCGAAGAAAACGGACAACCCGTTGAACGGTTTTTATGTTTCCTTTCTAACACTGGTCACAAATCAGAAGACATGTTGAAAGCAGTCCTTGAGACTTTTAATATCAGCATTAATAATTGCAGAGGTCAATCTTACGATAATGCTGGCAATATGTCTGGATGTTACAAGGGTCTATAGGCAAGAATTAAGGAAATATGCCCTCATGCAATTTATGTACCATGTTCCGCGCATACTTTAAATTTCATAGAGTCATCAGCCGCTCAATGTTTACGAATCATTGATTTTATTTATTTAAAAAAAAGAGATTCTTTCCAAATATATGAAGAGGCCGGCAAAAGGAAATCCCAGGTAAATGAATTTAAAAGAATCCAAAAACGCTCTATCAAAAGAAGACGAATCTGGCGAGGAAGAAGTGCTACTGCAAGCAAATGACCATTTTCGGGTGCATGGATTTCTTCCAATTTGTGAGCAGCTTTTAAGTGAAGTTAAATAGGCGAAAGATGACTTATGATAATATCAATGACAAGTTTTCCTTCCTTTTAAGACTTGAAAAAAAAAAAAAAGGAGAAGAAGAAATAAGGAACAGCGCCAAAGAATTACAACGGCTGTATCCGGAAGATCTTGCGGGCGGTCTGCAAGATGAATGTGTGCTCTTCAAATATTATATACAATCCGAAAAAAAAAACAAGAAACCAAAGAGCTTGAGACAAATAGGGCTTAAGAGAAAACAAACTGGAAGAGGTGTTTCCTAACATTGATATTACGTTACGTATGTTTACCTGCACGGTAATGACTAACTGCAGCGGAGAGTGTTCATTCTCCGTGCTGCGACGAATTAAAAGTTACATGCGCTTTCACATAAGCGAAAAACGCTTAAATAACTTTGCCATCCTTAATATAGAGGCAGATTTGACGAAATCATTGAGCTATGATGAGGTTATTGATGATTTTTTCAACAGTTTGGTACATTATTTTAATATGGCATGTTTAACAAAGTAATTTAACTTTTATTTATTTCCTAAATTTTGAACAAAAGTTTATGCCATTTTTGCTATCAAATTTAAATATTTATTTATGTTTGATGTTTTGGAATACTGAAACATCAGAATAATGTCTCAGTTTGTCAGATGATTTTTAAATATTGAATTAAGTATACTTCTTAAAAATTGAACGTTTATATCAACCCATATTACATAATTGAACATATATATTTATTCAGATTAGTAGTTTGTAATATTTGATTGCACAAGTAATAAATAATCATAGAAACAAAGTATAAGTTTTTATTTGTCAGCTCGTTGCATCTTTCACTTTTGCTATCGTGTAAGTTACTGGGGTGGCCAATTATGATCTCCCGGGGCGCAAAATTTAGAAATACGTCCCTGCACAGATCTACCCAATATTCGCAAAACACCGACAGGCGACTAGAAATTTGCTGCAAATGATTTCGGCGGAAGAAATAATTTCAAAGGCCGCACCGTTCGTCAACCCATTAGTGGTCGTAATCATGCGTGCCTAGACGCAAGAACACTAAACAAAAAAATTGTTGGAGACGTCAAGCGCGCGGAGCTGATTGGTGATCTTCTAAGTAAGTTTCACGGAAAGAGATAGCTGTCAATGGTAGACGTGACCGATGGTTTCAATCAGGTCAAGCTGTATGAGGATTGCAAGATATTTACAGAGTTCCTTTTCGATGGGACGCAGTTCGTTTTTACAGTGTAGCATTTGGCATCCTTGATTTTCTGAGCGAATTCGTTAAACCACGTAGTTCCATTTTGGCCTCACTTCCCCCCCCCCCTTTCGCTCCTGCATAGTTCGTAGCTTTATTTCCTATTGATTCCAGAAGACATTTTGTACTACTTTCTCTGATCAGACTTTCGTAGATTACATATGAAGATAATTAAATGACGGAAATAAATATTCACATTCTGTTGCGTGTTCTGTACCTCATTTTAACTGTGACAAATAATATGAATGGAAAGCTAAGTGGCTTGGCTCGGAATTCCCCCCCCCCCCCTTGTAGCCCAACGTAGATTTCCAACCAACCCCTCCCCTCCTCCCTTAGTTCCAACCACGTAGTTTATGGACTTTCCATTAGGGTTATAAATAACATCTCTTTTTTTTTTTCTCGTGACGGCTTTACGCCTCGTCGACGGCTATGGGCATTAGAGGCGGGATGGGACTGGGGACAAGGAACGGGAACGAATTCTGCCTTGGCCTTTTTGAAGGAAGCATCCCGGCATTCGCCTGGAGTGATTTGGGGAAACCATGGAAAACCCAAATCTGGATGCCCGGACGGGGATTCGAAACCGCGTCCTACCGAAAGCGAGGCCAGAACGAATAACATAAGTTAAGGAATATTACTCAATGTACATAGACAGTTTCCTAGTGTTTTTCGACTCGTTTGATGAACACATAGGTCACCTTAACAAACTATTCGATATCCTGGCTTATAGGGGTGCCACTCTATACCAGGATAAGGTAAACTTGTATGTGGGGGAGGTAACTTTCTTGGATTTATAATCACGCAGGAGGGGATTGAGAGGACACCGGCAAAAGTTGAAGAAATCTAGCATTTTACACCGCCAACAATCATCAAACAGATCTGACAGTTCCTAGGAATGTGCGGTTAAATTAAAAATGGCATTAAGAACTTTGATCACATTAACGAGCCATTATATCGACTCTTGAGGAAAGGCAGCAGGTGGAAATTAGGTAGCGAACAACAAGAATTGTTTGAGAATACAAAATTTCAGTGTAAGGTAGATAGACTTAAAAAAACCGTTGTTTCTCAACTGCTACACTTGCGAAAAAGATCTCGGAAATGTCGTTCGGCAAAAGGTAGAAAACGGGGAGCTACAAATTGTGGCAACAGAAAGTCACGCACTGCGAAGTCCAGAACGCAATTACCATGCTTTGGTGTTTGGTATCTCTAAATTTAGGTCATGCATCATTGGAGGTAATACTTTCCTAAGGACGGACCATCCGGCGCTCACCTTCATGATGAAGGCGAAGTTTACATCAATCCGAGTTATCTGATGGGCTCTACAATTACAAGAGGGTTACACTGCGCAAATTCCGATGATAAGATGGCAGACTGGGTGAGCAGACACGCGAAAGGCGTCTCGGAACCACTTCACGCGACAAAAGAATATGAGATGCTAATTGCAACAGAAAGGTTGATACCCGGCGAGAATCCGGACTAATTTCGTCGGGACCTCATAGTAGAACAAGAAAAAGACTCGGAAATCAAAAGTATTATGGAATTCCTCGAGGACAAGAGACATGAGAAAACACACGCGTCTGCAACATTGCAGTGATGTGCCGAATGAACGGGGTTGTTTGTTTTCACCTGGATGGTAAGACGGAGAATTTGCTGGCATGGTTACCTTTTGTGAAGCCGAAATAAGTTATATAATTTTATCACGAATATTTTTGCCAGCAAGGTACGAAAAAATCCTACCGAATGTTTCGTCGGAAATTGTACGCGGCTGTAATAAAAAGGGATGTGGCTAAGGACATTGGGGAATCTGATCTGTGCCAAAGGATTAAACATCCTAACAAAAGTTACGCTGGCCAGCTGCACCGGATAATACCAGATGCACGAAACGAACTGGCGTGATTTGGATTTTCATTGTCCGTTACCCTTTGGACAATTCAGCAGAAAATATGTTTTGGTGGTTGTGAATGCTTTCACGAACTTGGTCCGCCAATATGCAACTAACAGCACTACAACGAGACAATGTCTGTGGATTATTTTGGAAAAATACGTTCCAGAATGTGGAAAACCGGGACGTTCGTTAAGCGACCACGCGACGATTTTCACGAGCAACAGATAGAAGGATAGATTGTTGCAGGTGGGAATAAAGGCAGTTTTTAGCTTCATCAGAAACAATATAGTAACATCGTCGAGAGATATAATCGCCTGATAGGGAAGTACTTCCAAATGTTGGTACGAGAAGAAAATAACGCTACCTGGGTGAAACATCGATTAAAAATACAGTATTATTTCAATATCACTATACATTATAGCACAGGACTTTTGTTGTTTGTTGTTTGTGTTTAAGGGCGCGTCGACTATAGCACAGGACACCGACCGGTGGAACTACATTTCGGCATTCCCGTAATCTCACTCTGCGATCAGTTAATTTGATGCCCAGAACCCTCAGTGTGTATCGACCCACGCACGCGGTTGGTACACGCAAAGGAATTTCTCATGGAGAAGGCGAAACGGTGGCAGGAAAGAAAGACGCGGAAAGAACCCAATTCTTTCAATGCTGGCGATCGACGCATCCTAATCTGTTTCGATGAGAAAAATAATATCCAGTTTTTTCCACATTTTTAGGGGTTCGTTTCGAATAAAGTTGAAGATAGGCCACAACGCACATATGCCCACAGATGACGTTGAGATCTTTGTCTATAACTCCAGAGGCCTAAGGCTTGAAAATCTACACCATAAATGCTACTATTTTATTATATTTTTGTTTCCACCGTTTTTCCACAGCAATTGTTTTGCGAATGGTGTCAGAAAACTCGTAACGGTAAAGTATTGGTTGCTGCAGTAGAGTGTGGTTCCGGAATTCATTCAGTTAGCGTGGGCGTGGTAGCCGCACAGTTTTCGTGACACTAGAAAGTCGCGTTGCTTTAGGCCACTATTGTCCCATCATACCTCGATTGTTCTTCACAAGGAATGAGTTATGTGTAGAGTAAATAATTTATTGAGAAACAATATTTTCGGAATTTTATTTATATTTTTCTAGGAACGAGTAACTCCGACATTGATTCTATGCCAAGTCTGAGAAACGCTATATGACTTGAGTAGAAAAAGTGCTGACATATGGTGAAATATAATATGGCAGGTTTGCCAAACATCATCTTTCGAAGAGTAGCAGTTAATATGACATGTTAATATTCGGATATTCCTTAGCGGATATTAGAGTTGTAGTTTATAGGTGTTAAATAAAATTAGAAAATGAAACTTAGAGAATCGTGGGATAGAACGAAATATGGTAGCCGGGACATACGGGACTTCAGTGAACTAATGGATATTCAGGACTTCAGTGATTTAGTGAACAGTACAAGTTCGAAGGTGATTTAAAATTCTGCTGCGCAAAATTTTAAATTCGCGGGAATGAAGACAATCTGTAGTGTCCACGCAGAACTGGTCAGCGTGATGCTTATCCACGTCAACTTAGGAATCATTACATCAACTTTGGAATCATTACATCTCCTTCAGACAAACACAATTTTCATCCTTCCACAAACATTAATGTACACACAACATTGTTTTTGTTTATATGTGGTCAATGTTGAGGGGGCGAGAGCTTTCGACGAACATTTCGGATGGTGTCGGCTGCGTTCACAACCCTGCCGGAACACAGATGGCAACGCCCGGTTTTTCTGCCGACCAAAGCGCACGCTATCTGCTCACGGGGTGGGGGGAATAAAAACGGCGCAAGGGTCTCCTGTGGGACAGCAAGGTGTGAACGGGGGGACACCAAGTTGGGAACTCGGGGAGTAAGCAACACCCGCCGCAATCATTGCAGCACGTCAACGGATGCTACATTAAATCCCATCAGCTCGAGAAATGCAACCTGATGAGGTACCTGTGCTCATTTCTCGTTTAATAAAATAATGAATTAAATAAATAAATACTTATTTCTCGTAAATTGTTCTGGGAAAGTAATAAATTGCACATTTGGTACGACTTCCTTGTTTTTGTGGCTGATATTTTATTCATTCCCATTCATTTCTAAATAGTCCCTGATACGCAATGTTTCATGTTGGTTAATGATGAATATTAAAAATCAAATTAATTAGAATACTCAAGACAGACGATTATAGTACCTAATAAGCTGAATCTTCTTGGCATTTATCATGATTCCATGTTAACCTACCTAGATAAATATTCTATCCAGGTTAACCTGCAGCTGTTAACATTCTCCTCCTGCTTTGATCCTATTATATACTATTATGTCAGCTGCAAAAAACCTAAAGTCTGACTGTAAACCATCAACACAATCATTCATTAGAAAGCAGTATACACTACCCTGCGGCACTCTCATATTAACTGCCACCTCCTTTCATATTGAATTTCCTACTCTGTCGGTTTGCTTTCTGCCATTTAACAATTCATCTAGCCAGAAAATCACTTTTTGATTAACTCTAATAGTTTCCAACTTATTTAATACCAATTTATTGCTCATTTGGTCAAATGCCTTGGAAATACCTAGTGCTACACTATCAACTGATCTCAATAGGTAATTACTGAAACAGTTTCTTCACAACCACAGCAGTCTTCAAAAAATTTCATAATGTATTGGAAATTAGTACCAAAGGAAGACTTTCCTACAATGGGAGATCTTGCGTTACATGTTTTAAGAAGATTTGGCTCAACATATTTCTGTGAAAAATTATTTCGATTCTCAGCTACGTGAAAAATAAATACCGCACTGCTTTAAATGCGAAATATATTTCAGACTTGATTTTACTGTCGACCCACATTTATCGCCCAATATCCGCTTCAAGTGTTTCATTAATGTTTTTTACTTTTTGATTATAATTAAACTTCATTTTATTTAAATGTCTATTGTAACAATAGTCAAGTATAAGGTGGCTCACAAGATAACATAGAAACGAAATTGTGGCCCATCTCCTAAATTGGTTGGACAGTTTTGCTCTACAAAGTAGGCCTACTTTAAATATTGACTAACTTTAGTTATTCATCTCCCCAGTACATTCACCATGTGGTTATAATATGAAAAAGCTAAAGAAATTTGAAAGACATCAAGAAAAAGCTGAAGAGAGGAAGATTGTGACATCAGGGTGTTTTTCAGGTGTAGTTCGTGAGCTGTTGCAGGGAATTGTGTCCAGTTGAGGAAAGTGAATTCCGCGGCGTAACCACAGGCCTAAAGGGACTGGCGAACCTCGCCAATTCTCATATACCGCATACATCAACAGTCACTTAAATATGCATCCAAACTCACATGCAGGAAAGAAACTACATGTCCTGAGACCATTTAATCAGGTTGGAAAG
Source organism: Vandiemenella viatica (assembly GCA_031002005.1). NCBI lineage: Eukaryota > Metazoa > Arthropoda > Insecta > Orthoptera > Morabidae > Vandiemenella > Vandiemenella viatica. Next base: position 174,588,553 of record CM061921.1, on the reverse strand, counting down.
GCTCTAATTATCATTCACAATTTAAATGATCTGTGAAATAGTGTAAATATCTGTGAAAATCCACAAAATAGGTGAAAATTATTAACGTTCCTTAAAAGTCGGTAAAAAATCATGAAGATGAAAAGACTCGCGAAAATTACGTCTATTTCCTCCATGAAATACATTATCTGACCGTTAGTTTGACAGCATAGTCTTCAAGAATAGCGAAAATCTGCAGTCCATATTGCCAGGTCTGCTCCACTTGCCTCCCCGAACTACATACATTCAGTCTCTAACATACCTACACAGCAGATGTATTGCAACCAAAGGTACATCCTTCAGCTACCTTCACAAACGGACAGACATACACCGAAATGCATCACCACATAACCATCCACTGCAGCCTAGTAAAATAATGACAACAGACCAAACCACATATGTTTGGGCATCCTCCACACATACTTATTCACCAGCATACATAAACTTACAATGCACAATTACACGCAAAGATAATAGCCGCCCAGTACCACATCATCATATAATTGCACACGGCCACCTAACAATATACATTAACACTTACACCAAACCATTCACATTTAGACACACACCTCCAACAAACATCCACAATATATGTAAATATTTGCTTACTTTCACTTTTTAGATTCTAACTCGTCCAGCAAACTACACACATCCAACCATTACTACATAGACTTCCCCTCACACACCTAATGAACAAATGTTGACAAAATAATGAAAATTGATAGAGATCGTTAAAGTTTCTAAAAATCATGAAAATCAGTCAAATTCCCCACAAAAAGACATCATCTATATTGTGGCAGATAAAAGTTAGCATGTGTAAAGCGTCACTTTCCGTGACTTTCATAGTGTTAGAAGTGAACTTTGTCACTACCACGGTGATCATGCATTATACATTATACATCTACGTCCAGCATCACATTAACAATGTGGTATTCACCAGAGTTAAAACGCTTCAAAACATATAGACAAGTCTTATACCCAAATATACTCAACCAGCACTCACGCAGTACTCACGCACACATTATCTTACAAGTGACAACACTTCAAGAGACACTCGCGTGAACACCACATAGAAATCATCACACTACGATCAGCATACTTTAAAAAAGATTAACATTTTCACACAAATAATGAAAAAAAGTTTTTAATATGCACCCAAATATCACCACAAAGACTTATTTAATTAGATGGCTTTTGTTATTTATTCTGGCTGCTAATAGGGTAAATTTCATGAAAAATATGTAGCACTGACATTTTTCTACTCACACTGGCCTACCCATACTCAGACATCTACATAATCCAAAAAACAGACGTGTATCAGCATACTTGAAAACATATTGACATCATCACACTAATATGACACACACAATAACATGTGCACAGAAATCGCCACACATTCAAACACACAACTATAGACACCACACCTGTCACACAGGTTCACACACTTCCAAGACAGTCAGACATCTTTCAGTATACTTCAAGACTTGCTGACATCACTGCACAAACAAAATCACTCTCTCCTATACGCAGCCAAAAATCGCTTTAGAAACACAAAACCACAGACATTATTCCATCTACACACATCCAAATAATCACACAGAAATTCTACAGCATAGCTCAAACTCTTTGACATCACCGCACAAATTCGCCGCTACTAACATATATCAAAAAATAATGAAACAGAGAATAATCAGATATTTCAAAACGCACTCACATCATCACACAAACAAAGACACATCCTCTAAAATGTATCCAAACATCAACACACAGCTACAAACACTTTATAACAGGTTCTCTTGCGTGGATAAACGCGCAGTCACCCACACCAATACAAAACGTGTACTAAACTATATTATGAATTAATTCCAGAAACACATCCACACATTAAACAACGTATATCAGCAGTCAGTCACATACAGACAACCACAGGGCCTCACCATCCAACTCGCCGACATCTACACGAGGAACTTATCACACACGGACATTAAATTTAACTGAAACATGCCGAATCCTTCACATTTCAGCTCGCCTACACAAATACCAGATGTAATGTAACCACATACAAACAAAAATGCTTCCATAACAGTAAGTGCCAACTCCATAGCCGTTGCTGACATTTCATGGGCTCTAAGTGGTAACACCATATCAAGACTAAGTGGAAAAGAAATACAAATTTCGATAAAATTCTCTGGAGTAACTAAACGAGTGAGTACTTCGATGAAACGAGACGTTTGAGTGGTCATAACTTCTCTGCAGCCATTGTCAAATGATCACTGCCGGCCAGTGATGGAGCTGGTTACATAACACGCGGAGTCCACGCTACGTCATCCTTTTTCCTGATAGGCCATGGACTACTTGTTGGCTACAGGTGGAATCCTGTGAGAATTGACGGGAGCCGTTAACTACTGGCGCGAACCGTTGATTGCTCGCGGGACCGATAGAGATGCGTGTATTTTCCAAGAATATCTCGAAGCTGTTATTAAATTCCTCTTCAGTCTCATTGTATAGACCAATGGGCTCCAAGCTTCGCTCAGCTGAAGTTCAGTATCTCTGCTGACTACATCATCCGAGATACGGATTTTGACAGCTTCAGAAATAATATTGTCCCAAGCCTCTCGTGCGTGCGAGAATTTTCGTATCTTTAAAATCGAAGCCGCATCCCGTTCTGATACTGTGCTCAGCAACTGCTGACTTTTCAGTTTGCCCAGGGGGAAGAAGTATGCATGTTCAGCGCACCTGTGGTTTTTGCATCGTATGGATTGCCTGATGTACGCCTTTCCGTATTGGCAAGGAATACGATTTACCCCTAGAAATAGTAGCGTTATATCGACCTAGGGCGTGTGCAAGTAGTGGTGGTTGAGGGAGTTTGGAAGTTTTCTGAAAAACCCATGATGTGACAGGGCTGGTGGTGGGGGGGGCCTCCCTCCCCTCCCTCCGTGACGTTACATCAGATTGGCGGGCGATTCAAAATGGCCCAATGGCGTCCGACGTCACTGCAGCGGGCTTTTGAATCAGCCAATCACAGTGCACGAAGCGTGGCCAGGTGGCAGCACCTTACGGCAGAAACCTCAATCTGCGCAGACATTCCACACCCTCCACTGCATCTTCTCTCTCTCTCGCGGGGGAAAACCCTGGGCTATTTCTGCTCACGTGTTTCTACAGTTGTGATTCACTAGAAACAGAGAGATATACGCTGTGGCATATACCTACATACATTTTATCTTCCTTTTAACTTTATTTTACAGCACGGCGTGAGTACTTTGTATGTTCCAAGAATAAAACACCGTCTGTTAATCTTCCTAATTCCACCCTTGAGGAATAGATCCGCTGCAGAATACACCAGTCCTGTGCGGAAAAAAAAATCGAGATACGCCAAGACAGTTCACTCCACAGAACATGTCGTCTCGTCACAGAATGCCTGAGACCATCACCTATGGCCAAGGTGGAGATATAGAAAATTTACCCCACTCTCCAAACCTCCTTCTGTTTTCCAACGATTCCCAATCCAACTCCTTTTTCTACATCAGTTACTGACAGGGTTTACAAACAAATCTAGTTGTCCACCTTTGCACGCTCTACAATTCCTGTATTTGATACCCAAATGGGTGTTTCAAACAATACTATCATATGCAACCAATAGTCTACCCAATGTCTGTAACCCAATTCCCTTCTGTCATTCAGTAATATGTACCATACTGTTAACATCAGCCTTGTCTCTTCTCTGCAAATCAATAACATGTGTCTCAGGTATACAACTCTATACATCAGCCTCTGCATGCTTCGTTCAACTACCCAGCGCAAACGATTAAGTTACCAGGCTGCTCTTAGCTAACTGATAGTTTCATAGTCATCAAATAGACATAATAACTCACATTTTCATAGAAGATCTCCACTTATCTACAAGTATCCGAATCGTCGCCATAGGTGCAGACACTAGTTCCATAATGCCGAAGATAGCGCCCACACTTGAACTGTTGTAAATTGTTATTTCTTTCGTATATAAAAGCAAGTGTTTGCATATTTTATCCGCCAAGGCCTCATCATCAATGTATACCTAAAATCAAGTGTCAGCTTGTGGTCGTGGTCAACTTGGGCTCCATACACATACATTTTTCATATTCTTACTTTCTGATACACCACCGAGCGTGGTGGTGTAACGGATAGCGTTCTGGCCTCACATTCGGGAGGACTGCGGTTCGAATCCCCGTCTGGGCATCCAGATTTGTGTTTTCCATGGTTTCCCAAATCACTGCAGGCAAATGCCGGGAAGCGTCCTTAAAAAGGCCATGGCCGAATTCCTTCCCATTCCTTGCCCCCATCCTTTCCCGTCTCTAAAGACCTCGCTGTTGAGAGACGTAAAGCAGTTAAAAAAAAAAAATTTGATACACCGAGCAGGGTAGATGAGTGGTTAATGCTCGAAATATGAGGGACCTAAGGTCGATCTCAGGTGCGAACATCTAGTTTTCGTTTATTCATGCTTTCACGAAATCACTCCTTCCGATATTCCGTCCGGTTTATTGCCACCAATCCTCTCCTCGCTCTAATGACCTCGTTGTTGACTATTTCACAGCACTGCAATTACGACTCACCAGGAAGGCTAGAGAGCTTGTTTTTGTTTTTTTCTTCCACACCACAACACTCTCTGTAATTCAGTAACCTGTGCCTCAGGTACCCAGCTCTTTACATCATCCTTGTCTCATCTCTCCCACGCTGCAGCCCCCTCTCCTAAGCAGTAACATGTGCACTAGGTACCATGTGTTGCAATAGACACTTGGCTATCCGACAGATATCACAACTCCCATATTCACTCCAGGGTCTTGCCCACAAATCCACACGTCATCACACACAAACATAAGTTGAGGAACAGCACATTATACATCCAGACAGACGACTTGGAGGAAGGGACGGCATGGGTGATTAGTGTAGTTGTTGTGTGTGTATATGTCGTGTCCGTCCTGTTGTGTCTAGATCCACTTGGATAATAATACGCTATGGAGAAACTGAAAAACACTGGATGATTCTAAATACACTTGAGCTGGTTGTATAGCCTCGAAGCCAAATGTCATGATTTTTTTTTTTTTTTAAGAAAAGCAGCACGTCCACTTGACCATTTCGGCCGTAAACGAAACCAACGGGTGACACGAACTCATTCTTATTCGATTCGCGTATTCCACTGACCCTGACGGTAGCGCGCGCGATTTATCTTATCAGACCGAGGGTGGCAGCATGCCTCCCAGATCGGCTGTCCACTACGGGTGACCAACAGCGGCTTCGGCAGGGCCGCCGAAAATGACTAAATACATCTTTACAAATACATTTTACTGTAATATTCAGTATATTATATTGTGAAGGAGGAATTTGAAATGCAGCAGTGGTAGAAAAAGAACCATCCGCATTGTAAATGCACGTCAGAACATCCTCTCGAACTCTACGAAGTATATGTTAAATACGATAAATAAATTAAAAAGAATTTCAGTAGTTTAGTTTAAACAAGTTCACTCTCATCCCTCGTTAACACAGTTCGTATATAATATTTAACAAATAAATAATATTATAGTCTACCCATTATAGGATAGTTCTTTAACATACAGATAATATAAACAATTTCCAGTGCTAACGACAAATATACAAGTACAAACACATACAATATTGAGTAAAAACATTCATATAATCATGTGTCCGATTTCCATTCGTTTCTGAGACACAGATGTTATGCATAAATACGAATAAACCTAAAAAAATGATCAACAGCACATAAATAACATATTGAAGTATTTTATTCATGCAAAAACGCACGCATATGGAGCCTCAGCTACAGTCTCTTTTTCTGAGATCATCGCTGAGCATATCCATACTGTACGTGTCAACTTCAAGCATTACTCAAGAGCTTCAATTTGTGTATTGAAGTCGATGGTGGGATTTTCGAACATTTAATTTAAACTGTTGTAAAATACTGTATGCGTGTGTTTTTGCATTAATAACATACTTCAATAAGTTATTTCTGTGCTCATGATCATTTTCTGAGGTTTATATTATACATTCCAGCACATGTATCTTCATAACGAATGGAAATCTGAAACATGTTTACACGAATTCTTTTACTCAATATTGTTCAATATTCTTTCAATATTTCCCATTCCTCCCGAATCACCCTCTATTTGAATGCAGTTTCAAATATTTTATTGCTTCATTTGTAAACAGTTAAAAAAATCTCTCGTGCCCTGATGGCTTCGCACCCAGGCTCTGTATTAAATTACAATCCCTCACGATATTTTTTTGGTAGAAAATTTAAAAACAAATGGTTAAAATAATTTGTTAATACAGTTTATCGTTCGGTTAGTGAAATCGTCTTTCAAATGAAATATATAAATCAAGCACAAAAATAAAAATTTAGTTGAGGAAAAACTGTAGTGGATGTCAGAAAAAGTTTTAAGCATTTCGAAAAATATTATTTGATTTATAAAATTCTCTATAGGATGACACAAGTACGGTAGTACGATTTTTTATTGAAAAAAATTATCTGCTAAATTACCAAATTGTTTATGATTATTCATTTAGTTAATGCGTATTTGTGAAGGATATAAAAGGATACTTCCAATGTAATCCTTTTCTGCCTCTAATGGCCTCGATGAGACATTTTGCCATAGTCAGGAAAAGGACGGTTCTCTAGAACTTGTTCATTACTGTCAACGGTCACCCAGCTTTTCACACCTTCTTTCATCATGAGCTTTCAATAAACTCGCGACACCGCTACTATACTCGTACTATTGCTGTTGTAGCTCCTTAACTTCCACAATTTAAAGATGAATCTCGAAAGCAATAGAATATTTACGTTGAGGAATCTAATAAAATACCAGACTTGCAAGAGAAATTTATAAACAAACTGTGGCCTTAAGATTTACAGCAAATGGTTTACGTTTCAACAAAGTGTAGGTATCACTTCTTACGCGAAGGTTTTAATTACGTGACCATTCCCATTTTTTGTAAGATCTCTATCCACATATTCAATAGAGAGAGTTTTTTATGACCACATTAATTTCACTTGTGGGTGAGACTGGAGGTAATAATAAAGAGATTTGTATGATTTGTAAAACTACTCGTGACTTCAGGTAACTTTGAAATAAAATACGATAGTTGTGGTATTTCACTTTATTCGAAGTTCAGGAAATCTAAGCCACCGAAGTCTTTATATATTTATAGTTCGCCGCGGAGAAGAATATATCTTTCCATTACTTTCGGCTACTAACACTGTACGGCTTGTCTCAACCGGGGCAACATTAGTCACCAACAACAGCTGCCACATCTCAAGATGCTGCCTCTAATACTGACCTACAAGCTCTGTATATCTAGCCTCTCACTCTGGCCAACCCTCGCTTGACAGGGCCCTTTTTTTGTTACGCAATATCCATTCCTAATTCTTACACCAGCTGTCTGGCCTCTAAGGCAGCAAAACACGAAAAATTAGTAAGGGCAAATATTCCTGTAGATGGTAGATAAGCATCGAAAATCAGGCAGAAGTGTTAATTAATAAATAAAGACTAAGCAAATGAATATTTGTTGGTTTATTTACTTTCAGAATGCGTTTCACTTCTTAACTGAAGAATCTTCAATGGTTTTCATTTTTTGATATATTGCTCTATTTATCCACCATTCAAAGCAGCAGTTTTGAATTGCAGGTTATTTTCTGCTTGTTGTTGCACACGTAAAGTAGCACTACACTGCACTATGTATTGTGTATGAATTCACTGCTGAGAATGGTGGATAAATAGAGCAGAATATAAAATTGAAACCGCTGTAGATGCCTCAGTTAAGGAGCGAAGCGCGTTCGGAAAGTAGATAAATGAACAAATATTCAATTGCTTAGGATGTATTTATTTATTAATATTGTCAGCAATTGAGGGAAATAATCAACAACATCCAAATATTAATACAGGCACACATGTATTGCCTGATTTAAATTAACTTCTCTTTAAAAGATATTTGTCATAATTTAAATTAGTCGTGACTTACTATTCTGCCATCGTTCTCCTTTTCGAAGTCAGATGGTTAAAGCCGTGGATTGATGAAGTTTCCATAAATAAGAAAAAGAAATCGGATACATGTTTTACAAGCAATAATCTTCCTCCTTTCTTGTGATACTTTTTATTTTTCATCTTCTTATCAGCACTTGATACTGTAAGTCCAGAAAATATTGTTCTTTTCAAGTTATATTTTTTCAAATTGAGGTGCAATCGCCATCCTGGCAGCTCTTGTGAATTCTAATTCAAACATTTCTCAGCTGTAAGATTATCTTGCAAAGTAATATTTTCTCCAGTGTTTTAGGCATATAAAAATATGGTGATAAAAATGTGCTGTTATCAGTTTTACAAACTGTCCATTCTATTTTTATATTCCAAATCTGTACGTGAACGCAAGGTTACACAAGCGAAATAAACATATCTGAAATAAAAATATGAATCCAAACAAGTTATCGGTGGCAGTTACAAGGAAACGTACGTTAATACTGCTACACATTTTACCTTTGCAACGATAATTTCTTCCGGCAAGATGCTGAATAGCACAAGTTCGAAGCCTGTAATAGTTATCCCCGACTTCTAACCAGGTTTCATTCGCAATGTTATGAAAACAAACATGCAACTCATATTTTATGTAAGGTAATGATAGCATGATCTGATTGAGAGTTTAGAAGGCACGATTTTGTGGCTAAGCACGCTACCACTGTTACATTTTCAGAGATATTAAGCTAGATTGTCTGCATTGTAAATGACAAGAAAATTGTCGATAATATGGCAACCAACTGTGAGGTTTGTTTTTCGACGCTTCCTTTATCACTATACGCGAAAGAAGTAGAAGGAAATAAAACTCTCCAACTTTGTTTTGTAGAGCGGAACAAAGGCAAATAAAAGAATTACCTCGCAATAATTATCAATTGAAGACCGTGGCTTTACGAATTTGTATCCGTGTTCGCGATGATTTACAAGATTTATCACAATACGACAAAAAAATTCTCTTTGGTACTAGAGTCCATATTTTTCAGTGCCACTATATACCATTAACTGGATAATCAGACCTAGAACGTCAGTTACGTTTATAAAATTAATGAAGTTGATTTTTCTTTTAGAAAATTAAAAACTCATGTAAAATATTTCAGAATGTCTCATATTGTAGTAGACATAGTCACTAAGGTAAATTATTATAAAACCTCCCTGAACATTTTGCTAAGTTATTTATACTTTGTTTCATAAATGCAAAAATTCCATTAATTTTGCCCGTGTATAGGAAGATGTCTCTTGTTCCCTTTACACCAGATTTTTTGTTAGAAACTTAAATCTAGTCTTGTCATTCTTAGAGAAATCTGTCAGTGGATGTCAGTATGTTAAATAGTCCTTACATAATTTTTTCGGATGGAAGTTCGAGTCTGCTGAACCTGTCAGAACGCGAAAGGGACCAAAAAAAAAAAAAAAAAAAAAAATGTTAGTAAATGTTACTGAGTGTGATTAACAATTTTGCATTACCATTATTATTTACAACGACTTTAAATACGTCTAGGAAAAAATTACACAGTTTAAGACTCAAAATTTCACCAGTCTACACAAGAGTGTATATAAGGGGGACCCAGGGGGCCCGCCCCCCCGAAATAATGAATATAAACAAAAAATAAGTACTGTAATCTGAATTATTTTAATGAATCATGAGCGAAATAAATAAAATGTATTATTACTTTTATCTTTTTTTTTAACTAATGACTTCCATACTTATATTTTTTTATGTATACTGTTAAGAATAGCATCTGAAACGCGCAATAATTCGTTTGAATCGCCCCCCGAACCGAATAGTGCGCGTATAGTTCTCTCGTGCTCCGCTGCGCGTCGTGCTTTCAGTTCCGAAAGATTACTCGCAAGTGAGTTGGCCGTCTGCTTATATGTTCGCGTTCTTGGTCATATCGCTATCATGTTGCGGCTCAACCTGGATATCGTATGTTTACTTTAAGTTCTGCATCTACTAGTCCTCGCCCTCTTCTGGATTTCGATTTGGAACCTGATTTCGCCTACCTGGACTTCGCCTGCTCGCCTGGACTCCGCCTGCCCGCCTGCCTGGATTTCACCTGCCTTCATGCCTGCCTGCCCCTGGACTGCTGCTGCCCGGCTTCGCCTGGCTGCCTGCCTGGCTGCCTGGCTGTCTGCCTTCCTGGCTGCCTGCACGCCTGCCCGCCTCAACCGGACCTCGCGTACCTGGCCCCATCTAACATCTACTGGACTTCATCATGGAAAAAAAAAAACAACACGCCACAAGACAACTTCACCCCTACAGGGGACCTCCAGCAGCCCTCGGCCTCATCAACATCGCCATCTTCACAGCCCATCGGTATGCATAACCTACCACCTGTTTTTTCTAAACCATCCTATAGCAAAATACTTACCTGCATTGACTATAGAGCCAAACCCTACCCTACTACCAAACCGTCAAACCATTCAACCCTCAGACATCCACAACTAACGATGAACGCAATACTCAAAGCACCATCTTCGGCCCCCAGCAAATGGATACTTGACAACACCGCCATCTCCTCCCAACAACCTCCAACCACCTATAGCTTCCTACTTAAAAACTGTTATCCAAAATTTCTATCTACTAAAACACTATCATGCCAAATCCGAAAGTACCTACCCAGCTCAACCATTACAGAAATCATCCCGACTAAAGAAGGCATGATTATCAAAAACCTTGACCCTAACCTACGATCATCCCTAATCACAAAAGTAGGCCCCACAAATTTCGGCGAAAACGCCACCATTTCATCTCTGAATTCCAGACAGGACAAATAGCTCCAACCACCTAGACGCCCACCCACTTTTACAGTAGTGCTCAGGGGAGTCGACCCCTCAATTTCAGACACTGAGGTGGAAGAAGAACTGAAACTAAATACCGATCTTTCCATAAGGAAAGTACTAAGAATTTGAAACAATCAGGGACCAACCTACATGGTGAGAGTATTCACCGAATGCCCAACCACGGTAGACACCCTAATATCCAAAGGGGCAACAATACACTACCAACGCCACCGTGTTGAACCATCGAAGTCCACACCACCTCAACCTATCCGCTGCCAAAAATGCTTGCAATACAATGACCATGCTACACAAGATTGCCGGAACCAACCAATCTGCCCACACTGCAAGGCAAACCATTTGCACAAAGACTGTCCCAATTTATAAACTCCACCAATCTGCAACACCTGTAATCTAAATCACCCTGCCTACTCCCTAAAGTGTGAAGCAAAACCACCTGCGATAAAACTCGAATTGACTGTGCCTATTCGACCTATCGATTCTCCCACTCCACCATCAAACTCCATCCGCCCCTTCCCCTACAACTTTCTAGTCCCACTCCTCAAAGAATCCCGCCGCCTCTGCTGAACATTCCTTGCCGCACGTGACCGGGATGCACTCACTCGACACCGACAGCTACAGCAAGTACGTAACTACAGGGTGTCCAGCAAAGGACTCCCTGATTTCAAAATTAAATATCTCGAAAACAAAGATCGATTGAGGAATGCAGTAAACGGTATGTTTATTGTGACAGCTGTAAGAAGTGTATACAGCAGTGTGAAATAATAGTTACAAAAGCTGCTAACAGATGGCGCTGTACGCTGTACAGCTCATATCAGCATACATAAGTGAAATAATCGTATGAAAACAATCTTTTCAAACAATCACATCAACTCTTTCTTCGGTACGCTAACCTCCTTTCACGTTTCAATGGTGGAACTGATCGCCCTGAGCTTCAGATCACTATTTAGGCATTACGTATGGCGATTACAGCGCCATCTGTTAGCAGCTTTTGTAACTATTATTTCAAACTGCTGTATACACTTCTTACAGCTGTTACGATAAACATACCGTTTACTGCATTCCTCTATCGATCTTTGTTTTCGAGATATTTAATTTTGAAATCAGGGAGTCCTTTTCTGGACACCCTGTACTTACGGCAAGAAAAAGACTCAACTGGCGAACCACTTGCGACAGACTAAACTCCACAATAACCACCAATTCAGGACAGTATTGGAATGCTCTCAACCGACTAACTGGAACCAAACCCGCTACTACCTGTCCTATCATACGCAAGAACCATCCCTTACCCGATGACGAATCCAAAGCTAACCTTTTCGCCACCCACCTTGAACTAATCTTCTCCAGCCCATTAGAACCGCATTTCAACTACGAGACTGCCGACATACACGAACGAACCGACACAAACCAACCGCCTCTAACCCCAGACATTCAATACTACCAAACCACTCCACGACATGACCTAAATTCACCCTTAACAGCAGAAGATATTCAACAGGTTCTAAAAAAGAAACGCAACACTGCTCCCGGCCACGACTCCATCACGTACCGCCACCTAAAAGAATGTCCACCTGCCTTCCTAAAAATCCTGTCTCTCCTTTTTACAGTTATCCTATATACCGGCATCTATCCCGAAAAATTGAAAATATTAAAAATCCTAGTATTCCCTAAACCTAATAAACCTAAATCCGATCCTTCCTCGTACCGTCCCATTAGCTTTACTTCCGTATTCAGTAAAGTCTTCGAAACAATCCTAACCCACCGCATCCATAGACATCTTCAACAGTTCCTTCCACTCCCATCCACTCAAGCCGGTTTTCGACCTAATTACTCTGTAGACGACCAACTTCTCCACCTGACACAACTTGTGACGAAACAACTAAATAGAAAGAAATCGGCCATTTTCATCTCATTAGACGTGGAGAAAGCTTTCGACAAATATGGCACGCCAGATTATTATTCAAACTACAGCTATACGTGCTACCGATATCCTACGTCCGCCCTATTGCATCTTTCCTTACTAACCGTCAAGCCTATGTCATCATTAACAACTCCCGCTCCAGATACTTTACTCCTACCACTGGTGTGCCTCAAGGCTCCGTTCTCTCCCCACTACTCTTCCTATTATACACCGCCGATATTCCCCAACCCCTCCTACCTCTATAAGTCCCGCAATTCGCCGATGACACAGCTTACCTCGCCTGCTACAATAACCTGAGACAATCCGCCGAAGCACTGCAAAAACACTTGGATAAATTTATAGAATGGTGCAGCAAATGGAGACAGGTAATAAACCCACAAAAGACTCAAGCTATAATTTTCGGACGAACCACTATACGATTTAAACAGGATGACTTTAACATTATAACTTACGGAAAACGCATAAATCTGACAAAAACAGTAAATACCTGGGACTGACGCTAGACCACCAACTGACATGGCCCGCCCACCTAAAGACCATTACAGAGAAACCAAAATCACGACTTAAACTGATAAAGAGACTGACAGGTTATAGGTGGGGACTAGACGCTAAAACACCACTACATACGTATAAAGCTTTAATCAGACCGATTTTAACATACGCCTGCACCGCCTGGATATCCGCCCGCCCAGCCCACTACAAAGCATTACAAATCGTCGAACGCCACCCACTCCGCCTCGCCTACAGAATCCGCCTACCCTTTCCTAATCATTCCCTGTATGACCGAATATCCTTCCCACACCTCCTCCTCTTCCTTGAACGCCACAGAACCTCCTTTACTGCACGCCGAAACAACACTCACAACCCTCTCTCTACACCACACATCACAACACCCGACACGATAAAACCGTATTACAAACACGTACCACCAGCACACCACCTATACCCACTACACATTTTAAACAACAGAAACTTTAACCGCCTCCCAATACCTCACAAACACATCCGACCCGACATATATCCATCTCATCAATCCTAAACAGCCAATTCCAATAAAAATGTTTCTAACAGAACGAAACCACTGTCAATATACCCGACAATCTTATCATTGTATTAAAGTAACAAACACATAATAATTTTATACAATATGCATTGAAATATGTAATAAAATGTAAAATATTATAAAATATCAACTGATTGTAATACTTAATTTATTCAGTAAATACAGAAATGTTGTATAAAAATAAAACAAAAAATATTGTAAACAAATAGAAAAAAAGATAAATAACTGTGAGACAAACATTTCATGTAAGGAAAATTGTAGGCTGAAGAGCGGGCGTCACCCGCTGCCAGCCCAGCTCCCACGGGGGAAGTGAAATTACAAATAAATAATAATAATTTTAAAAAAATCATATCGGCAGTACATGCTTTTGACTTCCTCTCATTTAGTCTCGGCAGACGACAGTGGCTCCCACCACTTTCATGTTCGCCATCATTTTTGGCGGTCTGTGTTTATAGAGCTGAATTTTACATTGTGATTATTTTAATAAACACTTTTCTCTTCAATAAACGAGATACTTTTTCCAAATTTCCAACAAAATATAAATTGAAGTTTACCATAAGTGAACCACAGTCGTAATGAAAAGACAAGCTTCTATTCAAAACTTTTTCGCCAAACAACCAAGTGTCAATAAGCCTGTTGGTGATAGTCCTGAAGTCGGTAGTGTTAAGAAAGGACAAAGTGCAAATACGTGTGATGGTGACAATGCTGAATTCGGTTGCGTTGGTAGAATTGCTTCTTGTGATGTCGCTACTTCGAGCTCAATTAATGTATTTCCGGTTATGGAGGATAGTAGGCCTAATCCAGTAATGAAAAATATCTATGATATTGGAAACTACTGTCAAAACAAATCCATTCAGTCTTTCAAAAACGAAAAAAAATAATTTAGTTTTAGAAAATGTTTGGAAACCTCAGCCTTGGTACAAATTTTCCACCATCACTAGTTCAAACCATACTCGATCTTTTCAAATGAATTGGCCAGAAGATTTTACGTGGTTAGCTTATTTAGAGGAAAAATCTTGTTGTTTTTGCCATACTAAAAATGTAGGGAATGGAGATCACCAAATAATAGGTGCGTTGGTTACTCTGGCTTTTATCAATTTAAAAAAAGCCAGGGAAATGTTTAGCAAACATGAGAAGTTATCCTATCATAAGAAATCTGTTTTGATCGCTGATAACACAAAAGCGATAGTTAAGAACAAGGCTGAAAGTGTTATCAATCAAGTAAATGCCCAAAGAAGACTGGATATTGAGAATAATAGAAAACGGCTAATCCCTATAATACAAACAATACGATCTTGCGGAAGGCAACAAATAGCTCTAAGGGGTCATCGTGACTCTGGACGAATAAGCTTTGAAGAACCAGGTCAAAATGATGGGAATTTTCGATCGTTGTTGAGATGCCGAGCAAACAGTGGAGATAATATTCTTAAAGATCAGTTAAAGACCAGTGGTGAGAAGACGATGTACACAAGTTCTTTCATTCAAAATGAACTTATTAACACATTTGGTCACATAATACAATCAAAAATTGTAGAAAATGTCAGAAAGTCTGTTCTTTATTCCGTTTTAGCAGATGAAACCACTGACATCGGCCAAATTTTTCTCCCTGTGTACGTTACGTAGAGGACCAAAGTTTCAAAATCAGAGAAGATTTTCTGACATTCGTTCCCGTTTATGACTTCACTGGAGCAGGTTTGGCTAACACAATATTAGAGACCTTGTCAACATTAGGACTTGACCTAAATTAAATGAGAGGCCAAGGGTACGATGGCACTGCCACGATGAGTGGGCAATTCAGAGGAGTACAAGCTTCCATCAGAGATAAGCTACCGTTGGCCCTGTATACACATTGTTCTTCACACACTCTAAATTTGTGTTTGTCAGATGTGAGCAGAATACCTTCTATAAGACACTGTATGGCTGTCATAAAAGAAGTCTGTGGGAACATCTAATGTCAGCAAAAAGAACAGAAATATTGAAATCAATGACTTCTGAATGTTGTCCCGAACAAAAGAAAAAAAAATTATTTCACTGTGCGAAACCCGATGGGTAGAAAGGCACGACTCATTAATTTTATTTAAAGACATTTTGGAGCCTATCTTTCTCTCCCTTTGCAAAATAGAAGAGGAATTAAGTGACTCAGCATCTAAGGCTCACACTCTAAGCAGTGCTATTAGTCAATTTGCATTTCTTGATAATCTTTTTGTTTTGAGCCGGATGCTATCAACCACGCATAACTTATATGAGCAGCTTCAAAGCAAAAATGTAGATCTTCCACAGGCCTTGACTAACGTTACGAGTGTGTTACACCATCTGTCGAAGAAATGCTGATAACTCATTTAAAGCCTTGTATAGTCAAATAAAGTCATTCGCTGCTAAATTTGACATTAAGGAGGAGATTCCAAGAATTTGCCGCCTTCAAACAGCACGTAGCAACGTCCCTTACACCACAGAAGAAGAATTCTGTAGATGAGCTGTTTATGTGCCATACCTGGACGATTTTTGTGACTCCCAATTAAATCTGTTATCTATATATACACCCAGGAATTTTGTGAAACTGCTTTCATTGATGGCTTTTCCTTCCGATATCACATTATAGCTGTTCTTTGTTTTATTTTTTGTAATAAATTGAACTATGTGTGTCTTTTCTGCATTAAGTATTAATTTGTTAGTAGTATACCACCTGTTCATTTTTTAGAGCTTCATTTGTTGTGTTTTCAAGGTTTTGTACTGATGAGTGTTTTAATGGTATGCTAGTATCATCTGCAAAGAGCACCATATATTCACTATAACCTAATATATGTGGGAGATCATATATATAGATTAAGAACAGCACAGGGCCAAGAATTGAACCCTGAGGCACACCACATTTAACTATACCCCTTTCTGAGTTTATAACATCTCCTGTATAAACATCTTTCAAAGATACACATTGATTTCTATTTGCCAGGTATGATTTAAATCAAAGTCCTGGCTTACTATTAACTCCATAGTGTTCTAATTTACCTAGAAGAATCCCATTATCAACACAGTGAAAGGCCTTTAGCAAGATCACAGAATAAACCTAGGGAATTTATTTTTTTATGCATTGCTTCCAATATTTTGTTTACAAAAGGAAAAATTGCTGAATCTGTCAAAACACCTTACATAAAATCAAACTGTGCTTTACTGAGTAGGTCATTCTTTTGTAAATGTGCTTGCACCCTTCTGTACAGTACATTTTCAAGGATTTTTGAAAATGCTTGTAGAAGTGATATGGGTCTGTAATTCTCAGTGTTTGAGGTATCACCCTTTTTATAAAGCAGTTTGATTCTTTGCTTCTTGATTGAGTCAGGGAAGATATCCTCATCAAAAGAACTATTACAAATATGACTAATAGCTCTACTAATGCTGGTGCTACATTGTTTCAGTATATGGGTTAAATGAAACCTCATCATAACCAAACAACTTTTTATTTCTGAGGGATTTAATATTTTTCTAAATTTCATTTTAACTGGTGGGAAATAGATACTGCTTTTGGTGACAAGAATTTGCATTCTTATAGCATACATATTACAAATAAATTATCCTTTTATTTTTTCAGCAACTGTTAAGAAGTATTTGTTAAAAGCACTTCCTGTATAGGAGGAACCATTTACAAGTTTATGGTTAATGCTTAAAGATATAGATTTATGTTCAGGGAATGACACAGTTGTTTCTCATTTAATAATGTTCCAGACACTTTCTGTCTTATAAACTGGACTGCTAATCTCACTGTTTATAGCCAAATGTTTAGCTTCTCTAATTATTTTGGGTAAAATTGTACGGTAAGTATTTTTATGCTATCTAAGTAGCATATTATCTGTATTCCTAGCATCTACATACAGTGTCATTTTTTACCTTCAAGATGTTTTAATACCTGCTATTGCACAGTTCTTGTTTACTCATTTTTGACAGTTGGAAATAGTATTGTAGGTAAACACCTCTCGTAAACTTCCAAAAACCTTTGGTGAAAGTAATTGAATTGATTGTTCACCCCTTTTAATTTACAAACAGTGCTCCAGCCCTCATTGGGAAGTTTATTGCTTAATGTTTTTATTGAATTGCTCTTTAACGGCATAACTTTGATAAATCATTTTTTTGTGTTATTTTGATTTCCCACAACATCCAAAGTAATTATTTGAGCATTGTGGTCTGGCTAAAATTTTACATTGAAACTGTTCCATATTTTTCTAGTTTATTGTCCTCTACAAAAATGTTATGAGTACTGGTGCTATTATCTTTTTGTATTCTAGATGGGAAATTTACAGTTTGATAGAGATTGAATGATCTAAGCGTTTGTAGAAGTTAATCTGCCTGGTTACATTCTACAGCAAAATTTTATGTTGAAGTATCCACAGAGGATGATTTCCCTTTTAGTTTGTGATAAATTTAATAGAACCACTTTAAGTTTATCACAAAATGTACTAAATTTTCCAGCGGGAGCTCTATAAACTGTCAGCACTAGAAAATAGTTGTATCTAATTCTAACTAAATCGCACAACATTCAAAGTCTTGTTCTATACAGTATTTACTCAAATCTAATAATTTTGTCTCAGTATTTTCTCTTACATATATTGCTGCACCACCCATTCTCATCGACCTGCAATAACACGATGCTGACCTATATCCATTAAAAGGGAGAATACATATTTCTGAATTTTTCAGATGGTGCTCCACTAGACTTAAGATATTTATGTTAAGATTCAATGATTTTTGGGTTTCTTCTACAGATATTATCAACTCATCAAGTTTGTATGAGATACCATAATTTTTGGATGAAACAAAGCTAATTTAGACTGACATTATTTATTTTTGACTGTAATATAATTATATACATTTTTTAAATAACTCCTCCTATACTTGACTTTTGGCTAAAAAAGACTGAATTCTACAGTCAATTACTACCAGGATGGGGTGCACATCGAACTGGCCTCTCCTGATGCTACTGGCAATCAGTTGCTTTAGTTTCTGCTTGCCCCAAACATTCAGGTGGAGTCCATGGGAGGTATGGTCACTACACGGAATTCAATAAACATCTATCAAACCAATGTGAGTTTGGTCAGCCTGACACAATGTAAGCTTCAGATCTGCCTGTGTATGTTGTACATGACCATGCATCCTGATTCTTATTTACTTTGATACCCAGTAGCTTAGTACTTCTTTTGCAATTACATTGTTACAAAAAATCTGATATACTATTTACTACTTCTATATTACTTTTGTGAAAATCCATGTATTTATTTTCACAGATATTTGCTATACTATTTGACTTTTTGTTAAAACATCAGTTTTACATATTTTAATATTAATTACCACTTGAAAGATAACGCCAGTGCAACTGTTCAATTTATTTATTGTTGCGTCATACGCGTTTCACCTCTCATCGAGGCATCATCAGCGACAAATCTGCTTTGCAGTTTTTATATACAGATTTATATACATTTTTATCTTATTAAATTATGAACATGAGATATTTTCATAGCTGATATTTACTTACTATTTTATTTGCTAATATGGTATGCAGCTGCGCATCTCTTTTCTTATACAAAGCATATTTTGCTTGTTTCATATTTACAATATTGTGCTTTCTCATCATTCAGTCATCTGTTGGGGCCAGCTAGTTTGTTTATGTCTTGTCACTGGTGCACTTTCACGTCCTTCGGTTGTCTGCTGTGGCCATTTTGTTTGTATAAGTCAAATCTCGTGCCGATAGTGCGAGTTTTGAAAAGTGTGTATATGTGATGATCTTGTAAGTGTGTTTTATATTTATGTGTGATGTATATGTGTGTGGGTGTTTGTTAGAGTTTGTGTTTATTTTTTTTGCCTGTCGAGTTTGTGTATATTAGATTCAGTAAGGTTTTATTGTGAGGTTTACCAGGTCATTTAGTACCTGTTTGCCTTCCTGTATAGTGAGTGGGTTGTGTCTGTGGTTGTTGAAAGTGAGAATTTGCATATCTGTATTTATGTTTGTTGGTGAATGGTGTCTGGTGAATGTGGAATGGTTACTGTATTTTAATGCTCACATGTGTTCTTTGTATCTGATTAGGAACTGTCTTCGTGTTTGCCCTAGGTATATTGCTTTAGATTTTTGACATGTGAGTTGGTAAATGCCTCAGTTGTGGTATTTGTTTGTGTCTGAATGGGGTATAATTTGTCTTTGTACTGAGTTGTCAGTTCGCAGTGCAATGTTGATGCCTTGTTTTTTGAAAATTTTGTGATTTGGTGTGTGTATTTGTTAGAATGTGTCATTGAGTACCATTTCCTTTTGTTTTCATTGTCCTGTGTGGTTTGTGTGTTTGGTTGAACTGTGTGTGTTGCAGATGTGTTTTTCTGGTGGGATCTGTGGGGTTGCAGTTTGGTTGTGTTATTTATTATTTGTTATTTTGTCATTTGGTTAATTATTTTTCTGTTTATTGTGTCAACTGCATGTGATTCATATCCATTTTTTGTTGCTATTTCCTATAGTGTGTTGAGTTCTATTTGGTAGTTGTTCTTTGTTTGTGGGATTTTGTTTTGCATGAAACGTATTACTGCTTGTTTGTGATTGTGTGGAAGGTTTGATGTGGAATGTAATATCTGGTCTGTTGTTATAGGTTTTCTGTATACTTGGAATGAGTGTTTGTTTGCATGTTTTGTAATGGTGAGATCCAAAATATTTATTTTACTTTGTCTTCTTTTTCTATTGTGAATGTGATGTTTTTGTGTATATTGTTTATGTCCTGGTGTAATTCATTTATTCTTTAATCTGATTCATTGATGAGGCATAAAATATCATTAACATATCCACCAATATAGAATCTTATATCTTTTCTGGGGGATTAGTTTTTGCAATGTTTCCATTTCTATGTTGTCTATGAATATAGTGGCTAATGTGCCTGAGATTGAGGATCCCATAGGCAGTCCTTCCTGTTGCAGGTAATATTTATTATTAAAAGTGAAGTAATTCTGAAAGGTCAGTATTTCTATTGTGCTTTTGATTTCTTCTATATGGTTGCTGGATAGTATTTTAAAAGTACAGATACTAAATGATCAAGTAAACCTCACAAATAAAATGTTACTCAATCTAATATACACAAACTCGACAGACAAAACAAAATAAACACAAACTCTAACAAACACAAACTATAACAAACACAAACTCTAACAAAGACCCACACACATATACATCACACTTTTTAAAACTCGCACTTTATATAAAAACTGTTACGCAGATTCGTCGCTGATGATGCCTCGATGAGAGTTGAAATGCATTCGATGCAACAATAAATAAATTAAACAGTTGCATGGGCATTATCTTTCAACTGGTAATTAATTAAGCAACTGCGGAAATAGGGCCTATACAACATTTCATATTTTAATATGAATTGATAGATATTGTGTTGTAAATTCCTCATAAGTTAAGACTAGTAGGATGTGGGCTTCAAGTTGTAACTGGCTTGTTTCTTACAATATAGATGATTTGCAGCATACTAACTACTACCATACTATATACACATAATGATTATATAATAATAAACAATAGAGTAATGATAAACAAAATAGTTTATATCTAGAGATGATGATTATGAAACACAAGTAACTTTGTGACTGTATTGATACATTACAAATACATGATTATTGTAAAAATGATTAGTGGTAAAATACAAGTAAAGACATATTATACATTCATGATGATTAAATGAAGTAATGAAAGGTTTTATAGTTCATTTGGTAAATCATAGTTTCTTAAAAGCCACACAGAGAGATATTCCTTCAGGGCATATTTTGACCTATTGATAATATTTGTGGGTAGTGCATTATACATTTGGAACCAAGGAAGCTTTAATTTAATATAATTGCTCAGGTGGAAATTTTCCTACACACCTATGTTTCCCCTGTCCTTTACCCACCTACTTTTTCCAACTACACATTTCAAATTTAAATTCTTTTAATGTTTTCGATAAATTATTTATCATTTTTGATGGTAATTTATTTCAATCCATGACCCCATTACCTATAAAAAGAAAACTTTCTACCATGGTCTTATGTCTGAAATCAAATCCCAATTTGTCGTCATGGTAAGCTTTTCTCTTCCGTGTACCTCTCCTGATTCTTCCACCAATATTTCTCCATATCTCATCACCAACATATGCCTTGTACACTCATCAGATTCTCTTCACCCTCTTTCTGTCTTCCAATGAGTCCCATTCCAGCTCTTTTATCATATCATTTACCAATTGTGTTCTGTAGTAATTTCTGGAGATAAATCTAGCAGACCTTCTTTGCACAACCTACAAATCTTCTATTTGACACCAAAAATGTGGGTTCCATACTACATAACTATATTCAACCAACATTTTGTAACCCAGTTCCCATACTTCTCTAATTCATCCCCTCATCACTTGCTAACAAGTGAAGGATTTTGAAACTACTACCTACTACCTGAGCAATGTGTCCTGCTCAGTTGAGTTTGTTGTCAAATGTTATGCCAAGATATCTATATTTCATGTCTTCAACAAGCAATTCTTTCCCTACCTTATAACCATATATAACGATTGTTTTTTTTTTATCAATGTACCTATTAATCTACCTCTTCTTTGTATTTATCTTTATCCCATGTTGACCTACCCAGTGTAAGACACCTAGGCTGATACCAGGGGTGCCAGTATCGGCTTCGTACCTTAACTAGCAGTTCACTTGAATTAAAAGTTCTGTGGAATTTTGATGAAATAATTTTAACTTGACCATGTGCCTGCCTGGATACTCAACAAAAATGCTGAATGGTCACCACCAAATTTGATCAAACCACAAACTTAGAAAACAGTTTACTATGAAGTCACAAAATAGTTCACTTGGACAAAATTTTAGAGATTATTTAAAAGGTCACATTTTCAAAATTAGCATTATACAGTTGAGTAGGCAATCTAACAAACGTTTCCAGAAAATTGTAGGTTGTGGAGAGAACAAGATACCGACAGAATAAAAACCCCTTTTGAAATTTAAAAGTTCTTAGTAGTAATTAAAATCGCAATCTGTTACAACGACACCCAACATGCCCAGGCTAGAGCAGCACAACCGTTCCGCAACAAACCGGCTAACGCAGAGTTACCTTACATATCACTACCGGAGAAAAAGACACCATGAGGTGGTGGCACGATCTTTTATAGAACCCCCCCCCCCCCCCCACACACACACACAAACCAATGACGTCAGCAACTGTACAACACCTTTCTGCTTCCGATTTACTGAACATTCCCAATGATTGAAGGTAATTAAAGCATTCAAACTTTGACAGTGTCTAGACTTATCTGCTAGAAGTCTAAAGGATCTTTAGTGAGAAATTTGGAGTGATTAGTTATAATTTTTTGTTTAATTTGTGTAGTGATACATGTCTCTGAAGCAAATGGGGGTTTACCCAAACGTTTGAATTTATTCAATTTTTTCGAAGTTCTGCTGAATTGCAAGTTACCTGGATAAAATTAGTGTCAAAAGTTCTCCAAAAATTCCTGAGTTTAATGGTGTAAATTATACCAAGATTGGTTGCAGGATAATGAAATTACAGCTTAGACAAGATTTGGTAAATTAACTATTTGGAAGTCATATGGTTTTTCGTTAATAACTTTTAAAGTATAATTAATATCAAAAGGGTAAAATTATCAGGATTCTCTTTGAATTTAGTTATGTGTTTTAAAAGTTATTTTATCTCTGAAAGTGGTTGGGTTTAGTTGTAAATAAATCTTAAGTGTACCACCTGTGTTAAGTGACGAAATAATTTTAAAAACTTATATAACTTCTGTTCTACTACATGGAATGTTCTGGAATTTAAATATGCTAAACTAGATTTTTAGTTCTTTCAGGAAATATACTTTTTAGATTGAGAAATTACTAGGAATCTGTGATAAAAAATGTTAAAAGTGAAGTGCATTTATCGAAGTGTTTAAAAATTTATTTAAGTTATTTACACGGTCAGAAACTATGGAATTTTTGTGAATTTAGCTTTCTTTTGAATTATTGTTATTACAAAATTACTTTATTTCACTTAAAAGTGTTCAGAAATAGTGAAATGCTCACGTAGCAAAAATCTATTGTTTGAAAATGGTACAATAATGGATTATCATATTCCAGGTTGGTTTAAAAGTTGCTTTATTCTTATAAAAAGTTTATTTAGTAGTTTTATTAAATGTTGAGTGTCTTTACTACTTTTAAAAGTGTCCAGAAATAGTGAAATGCTCATATAGCAGAAATCTATTGTCTACAAGTTGAACTATCATGGATTATCCTATTTCAGGTTAACATAAAGTTTCTTTACTGTTATAAAAAGATTATTTAGTGCTTTTATTAACTATTGTAGGTCTTTATTGCTTTTAAAATGGTTTATTTAATAAGATAGGTTGTGGTATCAGCTTCCACATAAAACATTACTCCCATTACCTGTGTATGCAATGAAAACTATATGTTTAAATGAAAGCTTCCTCCCTCCTAATACTTGAAGCTAAGAAACTAGAATTTCCCAAAATTCTAAGGTGCTTACACGCCCCTGGAAGATTGAAGTTATTTTCTTGAAGAGAAAACTAACTGAACATCTTGAAAATAGAAAAGAAAAAGAAAGCAAAATAAAATGAAATTTTGAAAAATATTAAATCCCCAAATGAAATAATCTATCCCACAAAAATGAATTATCCCAAGTCAGTTCGGTTCTTCCACTCCACCATTCATTCTCAAAAGATATTTTCAACAATATCAAAATCTTTAACTTTTCACTCAAAATTACCACAAAAATTCTCAAAAACTCATTCATTCTCAAAGTATCATTTCAATATTAATGAAAAATTATAAGTGTCAAACAAATTATTACCAAAATGCAAAATATGAAACATCATGTTGTCACAAAATATTAACATGTGTAGCATAAACAATCACAAAATATCCAAAACATAAAACAAATTATCAATACATGAAACATAAATGGTTACAAATACAAATTACAAGAAGTGCATAAGGAATATCAAACTTGTTGTCAGAAAAAATAAAAAATAAAGTGTGTAATCTCATCAAAAATGGTTATATTTTATAAAAATGTGAACAAATTGTGTTTTCAGTCAATATAAACAGATTGTATTATCCAATTCCTTGCATGGAAGTGTTTGGTTTTATTAAACGTCCTTTTTGAATATTAATTTGTTTTTGTTTTGGCCTTAAACTACCACTTTTCCCTTTTTCACATATTTCACATTACACAATTCCTTAATAATGGGTGATAACCCAAGTCCTGTTACGGGAGCAGACTGTAATGCTCTCAAACGAATATAAAGCAATAGCCTTATAGCTAGGTCTGCCGAGTTTTGTCCATTGTCCTTGGTTCCTGATACAGCAGGAGGTCCTGGGGATCTCGGTCAGCTAGCTTGTCTGCGAACATACAAAACAGAAAAAATAGTGGGCATTAGTAGTGGCCAAACTGTTCTTAAACACTAATATATACATAAAAGAAAAAATGAACTAAAATACAAAAGTAAATGTACAATGTTAACAGTAAATACAGAAATTGTCCCACATATTCTGGGGAAGTAAAACATAGTTTTAAATAATGATGTTCCTTAGCAAAGGAAGACTGTCACAAATAGTAAGGAGAATTAAACAAACATATTATACATATAATGAATTATAAAAGTAAAAAAATAGCCTTATATCCTAAAAAAAAAGAAAAAAAAATATACCAAGGTAAAGAAATACAAAGTTACACCTGGTTGTAGCCAAGTTGATGGATCACATAAATCCAACAAAGTTATTGCAATAACAATAGTAGGCATGAAGTATAGTAGTTGACAATACATTTTAGAAAGAATAAAAGTTAAACATCCTAAAGGTGTAAAAGGGAAAAATTAGGAGGAAATGTAGTTTCCATTCAGCAGTATACTGCTGCAGGGCCCGCTCTAGGGGGGGGCAAACCGGGCATTTGCCCGGGGTGCTAAAATTTAGGGGCGCCATTTCGGCTGTAAGTGTGAGAAAAATATTAATAATATTAATGGGTTAAATACCAAATTAATAAAAAAAATCCACATACCGATTTTTTCGTTCTTTAAAAACTTACAGTTCTTAGCTAGACTTCGAAGAGACGGGGCGCGGACCTCAAAGGGGCGCGCCGTTGCCCTGCCGCCTCTGTGTGAATTCCGCCATAGGAGCAACTTCAAAATGCGCCGCGTCCGCGCCATGTCTCAGCCCGAAGTCCGCGCCACGTCTCTTCTGTATGAATTGGGCCTTAGCACACGAGTAGAACGCGTTGTTGTCTCAATTTGCTTATTATTGCTAATTACAAATGTGGTTTCATTACACAACAGCATTAGTCTTACTATTACGTTATTAGTAATAAGTGGAAGTTCATAAAATTTACTTCAGGATTTCATAATTTCTAAAGGTAAGTACATCTATGATTAAACTGTTATTTAGTTGGATATACGACATAAGCGCACAACGACAAAAGCACACAACAGAAGCCCAGTAGGTGGGGGCTGTTACACCTGCCCCACGGCTACCTGCACTGATTCCGACGTTATACTGCCCACATGTTACTAGACGCGGTGAAAAGGAGTGTTTTTCGCAATTGCAGCTAGGCTCTAATACATGGAATCGTTAGTGCTTGGCGGGAGATGCTGAGTATTTATTTTATTGAATTGATGAACCAAATCAATATGGATCTGTTATTGGAAATCGAAGTGGAATAATTTGCATAATAATTTCTTCTCGTTATCCGAGCCTCACAGATTTGTTGTACAAATTAGATACAGGCATTGTAAGTGTTATGGTTGGGTTAAATTACATACGCTCACTTTGATCGCTTGTGAAAATACTGTAGTTTAGTGGGTGTGGGACAGTACTTACAATCATTAATAAATAAATAATATTACCAGCTGCTGATTACCGATTAGTTACTACACATACCGTTAGTATATTCAATTTCGAATGTTAACTGCTAATATATAATAACCGATGATGCTTATTATATATACGAATAAATGAACGAAGTTTGTAAACCAACTGGAACTGACACCAACGTGAGACTCACAGAAGGCGTTCTAATACTTTGTGGCCAAGAATTTTATGAGACGCCGTAAGAAGCTTTTTAGTAAGGCAAGGTCCACCTAAACTATTGCATAATTACAAATTTCCTCCCAATGACACAGATTGACGCAAAAGCGCAAAATATTATACACAAATTTTTAGCAACGGAGAGCAAATATTGCGAGATTAGCTACTGCGTTTACTACTTCTGTTGCAAAATTTTTAGTTGCTTAGTTAGTTCTCTCTCACAGGAGGGTTTTAAAAATTGGAAGCACCTCGACGAAACTTTAAAAAAGCATGAAATTTCGAAAAATCATATTCAGGCAAAAAAGATTAAATTGTTGTAAAACTGTAGATACTGCCATTCAAAGAGTTATTAATGCCGAAATAAATCATTGGAATAAGGTGCTTCTAAGAATCGTTGCAATTACCAAAATGCTTGGAAAGTTGACTGGTTTTTCAAGGTACAAGCGACAAGTTGTTTGAGCATAATAACGGTAATTTCTTAAAAAAAATAGTTGAGTTACTGTCTGAATACGATCCCATTATGGAAGAGCACGTCCGTTGAGTGCTCTAAAAAGTAGAGACTAAAGCTCAATATCTTGGGAAAAATATACAAACCGGGATAGTAGATCTGCTGCATCAAAGTGTAAAGTCTCATGTTATTAATGAAATAAAAAAAAAATCAAATATTTTTCCATAATTTTAAACTGTACTCCTGATTTTAGTAAGATACAGCAAATTACTCTTGTAATCAGATATGTTTCAACCAATAAATTTAATCCTGATGTTGATATTAAAATTAATGAAAGGTTTTAAGGCTTCTTACCAGTCGAAAGATCCGCAGGAAAACAAATGTCTGACATTATAGTTGGAGAACTTAATGACTTGTGTTTAAATTTGCAGGATATCAGAGGACAGGGACTGACAACGGGTCCAATATAAGGGGCAATAAAGCAGGAGTGCAGTTTAGAATTAAACAATATACTTCGAGAGCATTCAATGTTCCGTGTAGTAGCCATTCTCTCAATCTTGTTATTAATGGCAAAAGCATCCTTGGAAGCCACTGATTTCTTCAGCATAGTCCAAAAAATATATTTATTCTTTTTGGCATCTACTTTTCGATGGGCAATACTTTTAAAGCATGTTCAGGGTTCAACTTTGAAAACATGGAGTGACACTATACGGGAGAGTAGGATAGAGAGGATAGAGGCATAAAACCCTTGAAATTTCATTTGGGAGATGTATACGACGCCTTGCTAAGCATTTACGAAAACCAAGAAATTGATAATTTAATGATTTAGCCATTTTGGCAATTGAGTATGAAATTGCCGAAGAAGTAAATTGTAGGATGTAATAAAAAAATTTGCAACCTGAAAGTAAGAAAAAAAAGTTTTTTTTTGTGATTTTAGCGTATTTGATGTAATCTCGTTTTATTTTCAAAATAATGGCATGTAGATTGTTTGTGTGATAATATCCATCTGTAATAGCATTTAAAAACGTAAAAATATGGTTAATTTGTGGCTATGTACAGATATTTCATAATTAATTTATCTATTTTGTGCCGCTAGATCAAAATTCAATAAGTTTATTTATGAATATATGATTTTATTAAAATTTAAAATTAAATATTTTATTCGATTAAAAATAATTTTTTTGTTTAAATATATAATTATACATAATCTTACGGGGCGGCAATTTGTCTATTTGTCCGGGGCGGCAAAATCGCTAGAGCGGGCCCTGACTGCTGTGTAAAGTTAAGGTAAGAAATAAAAGTGGTGGCAACGAAGTTGCGTGTAACCAGTATACTGGTTCAAGGTCAAAATAGTGTAAGAAATCATTATGAAAATTCTGTATCATATGGATAGCCAGCTCGCAGCTGCTATAAATATCTCTCATGTTCTTTAAAGTAATGCAAATCCTCTCAAATCCAATTAGAGACACTGAAGTGCCTATGGTGCATCAAAGCACAAAAAAATCCTCAACCTCAGTTGGGTAAATAAGACAATGGGAACAAAATTATATGATATAGTTAAATACTTATTGAAATTTATTATTAATATGACAAATGTTGAATGTATAAGTAAATCATCATCATATTACAAAACTTTTCTTAACTTCTTCAGTGTATGAAACAATAGGTATCACTAACCTCAAAACTTTCCATGGTACATAAAATAAACACTTAAGATAATACACAACTCCAATTCGAATTTCAGTTCAATCCTCAACATCCAAAAAATTAAAACTTACATCTGCATCAATGTCATATCTCTAAGATTCCATCACATGTTACAAAATCAGTCATATCTGCGCCTATCGCAATAGTATGTTGACATAAGTGTTTTCTATGTTATGTATGATATTTTAATGAAAAGTGTAACTACACCAGTGTCGCCTTAAAAAAATGAATAAAGGTCAAACCAACTCTTTGGTGCTGAGCCTATTTTATATGTGTGTGTCATGCCCTTATTGTGGAGAATTCAATTTTTCTCAGGTCATGCACTAAGTGTATGGTCGCCCTGTGTGTTACTTGAATGTTATGTATATTTTACTTGTGGTCATCCCCTGTCTGGAGTGATGCCTAAAGGGTGGTAATGCAAATAATAATAATAATAATAATAAAGGGATTCGCAGGCAAGTCTCTGCTTGCTGGCCCTGAAAATAATAATAAAGCATTACCCCTAAAATGGTATTACTTCTCTTTCTGCTGCCCCCCCCCCCCTCCCGCCCTTATAATGATAGAAAAACAAGTCACATCCCCACACATATCTTGATAAGAGCTTCTACTTCCTCTTTCATCCACATAATTTCCTCCCTGTGATACTTCATCTCTACATCAATTCGTTCCATCCCTGGTGCCTTAGAAATCCTTTTAGACTCAAACTGTTGTATGGTTACCCAAGGTAGATGGTAAATTCTTATCATATAGTACTCAATGAAAAAGAAAAGTGGCAGCAAAACTGCATGCTCCATTACAACATTCAAAATCAAAATTCGCTGTGCAATAGCATCAGATAAACAAATACTAAGAATCCCAAAGGTAGAAAGTAGAAAAATATTAAAATAACATGAACTGTCTTACAAATCCTCCAAAGGCAGGTTAATTGTGTTGGCACCTGATAGTCAAGATTAGTAATTTTAAGTTTAAGCACATTCCTCCTTTCTGCAGAAAGTATCTGTCTTCTGTTTGGTGGTAAGGGGTTCAACTGACTTTTCATTCTAGTCCCTCTCCCAAAGCATTCATAACTAGAAATTGTTTTCTTTTTATCTGGTGGTAAGGGGTGCAATAGGCTTTTCATTTTAGTCCCCCTACCAAAGCATTCATAACTAGAAGTAACTTTCTTTCTGCCCACCTTCCTATGTTGGTATCCAATAGGTAAAGTGGAGTGTGAAATCATTGTGATGTAAACTCTGGTTTGTAGAAAATGCTTGGAATGCACAGAATTGTGCTTGCTAGGTGGTTTATCCCTTGAAAAGCTAGCATCACAGTAGTGTATGTTCTCCCAAATATGAAAAGAAGAACAAATATTAGTCACTTGCTGACTTGAATGTTGTTGAAAAAGAATTGTAGCCATTACTTGCTTTTGAATTGTCAAAGTATCCCAGGTTTGACTGGAAAACAATGGTACATTAGAGTTAATGTTGTTGGGGAACATCTGGTATGAATTTTCAATTTCAATTGATCTACAAAAGATGGCTTCTTCAATCTTGGTTTCACGAAAACATAGTTGGTTGGTTATATAAACCAACAGTATTGAGTATAAAATCTGCTGGCTTAAGATTAAATATAGGATCATCATCCCCAAGAATATTATAAATCAGCTGTTTTGCTCGTATATCTGTCAAATCAAAACAAATGTCCACTTCAGGTGAAGACTGTTTCTCAAATACAATAAGTGGAGTTACAGTAGGTAGTATGTGTTGTTCATCAACCAATGGTTGAGGTGGGGTGGGCATTACAACTTCAGTTGTGTAATCTACCAGCTGTTCAGTAGCTTCTATAAGTGCTGGTAAAAATTCACTTTCCCCAAAAATATTTTGAACTGTTTGTGCCTCTGTAGTAGTAGACTCTGTTTCAAGTGCACATTGT
Organism: Vandiemenella viatica; assembly: GCA_031002005.1. Classification (NCBI taxonomy): domain Eukaryota; kingdom Metazoa; phylum Arthropoda; class Insecta; order Orthoptera; family Morabidae; genus Vandiemenella; species Vandiemenella viatica. The sequence continues at coordinate 174,557,552 of CM061921.1, read as the reverse complement.
TCAAAAGTGTTCCTGTTGTGGTGTATGCAAAGTATAGGTTTCCTGGTACTGAAGTTCCACATTAAAGGCAACTGAATGAGTTTGAAAATGCTCAATAATAGTATCTTGAATTACATTAGTTTGTTTTTGAACACCCTAAATCAACAAATCAAGAGTAGCATTATTGCGGGCTGAGGTATCTTTAAGCTGTTTAATTTCTACTAAATATTGGTCAAGTTTAGAATTTTGTTTTTCAAACTGTTTTGTAGTATTATCATTTAGCCTATCAAATTTGATATCTTGTTGTTTAAATTCCTGTTAAATCGTGGTGAAATTCTGATAAATTCCTGTTTCTGTTGGTCAAATTTATTAGTAAGTTGATTGAGATCATGTTTGAAGAGCGTTGCCAACCAACGAAATTCATGTGATATTTGTACTGTCTGTGGGGCATCTTCTATTTCTACCCCCTGGTTACTGGGTTCGTGATATCCCAATAATTCGCTATCTGAACTAGTGCATGAGATGGTATCTCCAGTATGAGTTTCAGTATTCTCACGTGTTACTGTTTGTTGTGTTAGTTCATGTGCAGCATCCTCACCCTCATAATCCTCAGATTCAGGTGGAGGACATTAATTTTGCAAATTCGATTACTTTGTACACCAGTAACACTCTTTTTACTGGCTTTGTGATATTTTCAGCATTGGCCTCTGCATTCCTAATTCTGACACCTTCAGTTATTTTTTCTGCAGTTTCATCTATTTCTTTAACATTTTTTTCACCATTATTTCTTTATAATTTGTATCTCTATCTCATCACCAGCAGCCACTAACCTAAAAAAGGCACAGCCCTGAACCCATCATTACTGGAAGGGGGCTCACTTACAGCTTTTGCTAACAATCCAGAAAGTATCCCCTTGCCTCTTCTATTTAGGTACAGGCAATGCCAAGCGAAACCCCACCTATCAATGGTGTCCTCAGGCAAAACTCCCAAGACAGAGCTGACACTTTTCCCAGAGTAATGCCTCCTTTTCCATGTTTATCCACCTCACAGCATGGTTCGAATATACCTGTATGAGTTCAACTCTGTTATGCTGCACTTCCTTCACCACCATCCTCAGGTCACTATAGTATAACTCACATTTCTGTCAGCACTATTCCCCATAGCCCACAGTGTCACTACTGTCTTCCTTAGTGAGACTTCTACATAGTGAACCTATATCCTCTATTACCTGAGCTAATATTGCAATAGGTTTGAAGAAACTTGTGACTTGGTAACCTGTTTCTAACTGATACTGCAGAAGAGGGCCTATACCTTTCCCATTGCTTTTACCTATCAGCTAAACCCTTTTCTTCATATTATTTCCTTGCCCTTATTTCTAAAGGCCTACTGCACCTTACATACTACTACATCCATATGAGGCTCTTTCCCTCCTGACTCTGGTAACAGGTCAAACTGATTTTTCCCCACAATTTGTGAAGCATCTGGAATTTTCATCCTATTAACCAAATTTCCCCTATGACATGTTATCAGCTTCCAACCAACCTTCTCACCCTCCTTACTGAACCCACCATCTCCATTTTGTGCTTCTATAGGCTGGGCCTCCAAAGGCTGAAACCCAACAGGCCGAGCCTTCACAGTTTGAGCCCTCAGAGACTGGGCCTTAACAGCCTGAGACCCCACAGGCCTCACCTCTAAAAGCCAAGCCTCTATAGGCTTAGCCCCACAGGCTGAGCCTCCACAGGCTGAGCCTCCACAGGCTGAGCTTCCACAGGTCAAGCCTTAAGCCACCTGTCCCTTTCACACAAATCCCTGACCATTTCGTCTTTCTTCCTAGTTCGTTTCTCCCATCACCCTGACCATTTTGTCCCTAATAGGAAGTGGGAAAAACTATGAAAGAGCCTCATTTATTTCCCCTGTTCCCTCTACATTACATAACCATTCAAACCACTTGTTATACCCACTATAACCCATAACATTCGCCACATACCTGTGACAGGCACCACACATTACAGACATGATTTTCCCAAATAATTCTGATACCCTCTGAATGAAACTTAATAAAATCAATACTATATTTCTTAAATTTAATTGCTAAAGTGGTCTAATGAAACTATATGTGCTTAACTTTTTTATATGAAATTGTATTATAGCTTTACATGTAATAACTAGGTAAAAGTTCTTAAAATCCAATAATAAACTTCCACTAATAAATTTCGTAATTAGACTTAGCATAAGAACAGGTTGATACTATTTAGTCTTAGTCCTAGTAACATGTTCCATCAAAGGATGTGCTTTTCAGATCTAGTTATGTACCTTGTATGTGGCAGGTCATTAAGTCTTAACACTTTTATATTTTGCATGTATGTACATGACTGTAGTTTGCATAAATGGCTGATGTATGTTGAGCATCATGCTTTTCTTTGTGCAGAAACTCACGTTTGAAGGATATATGACTTTTTATACGTCACTTTCAAATTGCAATTTTGGCACCTACAGGTATTTACCTAAACCAAGTAAATTTCAAGTATCATTCAAAGTTGTTTATACATTAGTGTAAGTGTATTTATTTGAAATAAAACAAAACAAACTGTTTTTACTACTTAGATTGGGAAAATGTTTCTTTTATTATAAAATACATAGATGAGCCTTTATAGTTTGGTTGCATTATAACTCCATTTCAAATTACAATCTATATCTATGCTATTCTGTAGTTTGTAGCAGTTTCATTTTGTATGATCATTGTATATTGAGCATGAGAGTTAATTAGTCACTTGGTTGTGTTGCAACACTGTATGAAAAGCAAAGAAATTTTGTCTTGTTTTAATATATTATAAGAAGTTTGTGGTGTAGCCATTGAGTGAATGGTGTTTTGGACTTCCTGAGCTGTGTCGAATCTGTCTTGCTAAGTGCATTCTGTATCAAACACAACTGTGTCATCCAGTTATTGTATTTGGAATAAAATTTAATCCACAGAGATTATTTATGTAAATAAAATAATTGTTTAACAAACATGAAAACCACCTTCAAAAAATGCTCGCTAAAAATTTTAAAATAATTTTATACCTTGCTTAGAAGAAAGTAAATCAGAATGGACAATATTTTACATTAATTAGTTATTTTTGGTGTCACATTGTGAAGATCGAATTACTGAACTTCATTTGGTGTTAGAGGTGAAACGAGGAGTACGAACAAAAATACCAAATGATTCTTGGCTGTCCGGGTGGTGCTGCCTCATATTTCTTGTAGCTGATGTTTCAACCCTCATTCTGTGGTCTTCTTCCAGGGTCTTCTGAGGGTTGAAACATCAGCTACAAGAAATATGACACAGCACCACCAGGACAGCCAAGAATCAACTGACTCTGGCCGCAGAAGCCTACAATTACTAAAATTCCAAATATTTTACAGCTTGTAGTGAAGCAGATAATGTTATTGCAGGAGACAGTTTAGGGAAACAAATTAGACTGTATTTTAATCTGTGGCTTGGCCTCGTTGGTTTTCCAGGCATATCTCTGGTGCTATAGTGACAGTTGGTAGGCTGCATCATACAGTAAATGCTTTACAGTTAATATAATATCGTCGTATCATCTGTATGTTTCATTTTTGTTGAAACATGTTCCTAGCATTAGTTGTAGGTAAGCAGTAACATGATTTTATGTGTTATTGTTTTTAACTTATTGTTGTTTTTGCTTGGCTGGCACCGACTCAAAAAATAACTAATTAATGTAAAAATTTCAATAACAGTAATGTAAAAAAAAATAATAATAATAATAATAATAATCTGTATACCCGAACAACTTCCAGAACTAGGTGAATTTTATACTGTGTTAAGAAATCTCAGGTTACATTTTGGTCCTTTAGACCTAATTTAACATCAGTTTAAGAATAATCAAAGCATGTAACATCTGGGCATTAATACATACCACATGCGACATACATAAATCTGTCTCTGGAATATACCTTTTTTTCCGGCATCAGACAGAAAATATAGATTTTTACTTGGTTTTCACAATGTGATAGCTTGGGGTCCAAGATGAAATCTGAGGTACATGTTGAGACATTAGGACACATTTATTTTGTGAATATTCTGCCATTACTTAAAAATAGCTTAATTGATTTTGACGGGATTTAAAACTGTGGATTTTTGTATAGAACATTGGAAATTAAAAGTGGTGGGAGTAATGGAGAAGAGAGATTAGGCTTTTGTATACCAAATGTAGATGGTATTTTCTGAATGATTTAAAGTGTACATGTGTAAATTTCTATTGATATCAAATAAAAACTGTGGGTTCGTATTAAAAGCAATTAAGGGGTATAAGGGCAAAGAGTAATCTGGTTTTTGTATAGCTTGTGTGGACAGTATTTTTCTCTTTGTTTTACAGGATACATGTGCAAAGTTCCATCAAAACCAGATAAAAAGTGTAGCTTTGTGTAAAGAACATTTGCAAAAGTTAAATGGGGTCATACTTCCTTCAAAATCAGATAGAAACTGTAGCTTTGTATAAAGAACATTGACAGTAATTAAAGGGGTAGAAAGGGGGATAGGGTTTGCATTTTTGTGAAAGTAATGTGGACAGTGTTATTTTTTTTCTTTGTTTTAAAGTATATGCATGCACATTTCCACCGAAATCAGATTAAAATGTAGGTTTTTACAAAAATTATGGGGATAAAATGGAAGCTAGGATAGTTTTTGGTCAGAAATCTTCTCCATAAAAAATACATACAGGTGCCAACTTTCAAAAAGATCGGTCAAATGGTGTCGACTGTAGGTTTTTAAAAAGAAAATTGACAAAAATCAAGAGGGTGGAAACGGGGAGGGTGGTTCAGTTTTCGCAAACCAAAATTTGACATAATTTTTCTCTTTGTTTTATAATAAAAGTGTGCTAAGTTCTATCTAAACTATATAAAAACTTTGGATTTGTATAAAAATTAAGTGGTTTAATGGGGAGAGGATGTGGTTTTTGGATTATTTGGTCAGAAACCTTCTACGTGAAAAAATGCATATAAGCGCCAAAGTTCTTGGTAATCAGTCAAATGGTGTCAGCTGTAGCTTTTTGTAAAGAACATTGACAAAAATTAAGGGGTTGGAAGGAGTGAGAGGGGTTAAGCTTTGGCAGACCAAATGTTGACAGGATTTTTCTCTTTACTTTAAAGTATACAAGTGCAAAGTTCAATCAAAATCAGATAAGAAATGTAGGTTTGTATAAAACTAAGTGGTGTAAATGGGGAGATATGGTGGTTTTTTATTTCTTTTGGTCAGAAACCTTCTCCTTGAAAAATTACATGTAATTGCCAACTTAAATGGAGATCACTTAAATGATGTCGACTGTAGCTTTGTATAAAGAACAGTGAAATAATTTAAGGGGACGGATGGGGGAGAGGGGTTCAGTTTTTTCAAACCAAAAGTTGACAGTATTTTTCCCTTTATTTTTGACTATACATGTCCAAAGTTCCACTGAAATCGAATAAAAAATATGGGTTTGTATAAAAATTAAGTGGTGTAAAGTGGTTTCTCAATGAAATTCATATGGGATCACTTTGAAGGTATACACTATCCACTAAAAAAAATTCTTTTAAATTGGTTCAAAATTGGAAAAAAAAATCGCTGAACATACATAAAAAAAAAAATCAGATGAATTGAGACACTCCTCCTGTTTTGAAGTCGGTCAAAAAGGTACACAAATGGTCTTAGTACTATCCCTTATTACTTAATAGTTAAAGCTCTTACCTTCAGAAATTCTGAGTCTGCTCCTAGGTACTAATCCTGGTAGGGTCGGGAAATTTTAAGAGTTGTTTTTGATCTTATGAGGCTTGTCTGTTTGTTCCATTACTTGGATTCTATGTTAAACTGTAGGTTCCACCAATTCAGGGGTGGAATTGGCAAATTGTAGGCGGCCAAACAATTCCATTAGCCTTTAATTTTTATGCTATTTTGTTCACTCAATCTTTGTTTCTCTCACAGTCAGTTTGCGTATGATCTAATATTACAAATATACAAATATGAAACTAACTCCATTTCCCTGTCAGTTTCTTACATTTTCATAGGTAAACAGCTTAACCGATTTTCATGGAATTTGACAAGGATATCAGGGATTTGACAAGGATATTGTATTTGTCATCAAACAGGAGATAAGCAAGATTTTTCTGTAAAAAAAATATTTTGTCATGTAATTTTGAAAACTTAATGGTGACTGACAGATGCATGGCATGTGTAAGCCTCAGTTATGCTATGTTAAAAAGTGGGCTTATAGCTTAGTGGTTAAAGCTGTTGCTTTCAGAAGTTCTGAGTATAACCGTGGGTCAAATCCTGTTAGGTTAAGGAATTTTAAGAATTGTTATTGAAATTATGAGGCATGTCTGTACATTCTGTTGCACAGATTTCACGTTAAACTGTAGGTCTCCAAATTCGAGGATTGAAAAATTGACAAATCAAAGGTGCCTGACAAGTGCTGTACATCTTCAGTTTTTCAAATATATTGGTCACACAGTTTTTGTATCTCTTGCAGTAAGTTTGTGTATGATCTACAATAGTCTATAATAATATTATCAATGAGAAAGTAACTCTGTATCTCCATCTGTTTCTTACTTTTAACATGTAAATGGCTTACCCAATCTCCATGGAATTTAAAAGGAAATCCAATTTTGCATCAGAAAGGGTAGTTTTTCTATATAAAAAATATACGAGAGTTGAAACTTAAATAGTGGCAACACTGCTGTGGAGACACTATACAATGGAATCTACTATTGTCGCTGATAGCACACGTTGTTGACATACCTACCTTACCTCCGAGCAAATGGACTCGCCCATCCCACAGTCCCAAGTCTGCACACAATCGAGGGAAACGCAGTCACTTGTGAGCAAGCAGTCTAACGTAATGGTGTCACTATGTTTTCGAAACAGGAACAACGGAGTTGGATCAAGATTGAATGTGCCAGAGGTCGTACAGCATGGCAGTGTCATCAAGGTCTTCAAGAGGAGTGCGAGGAATTGGCATTGCTGTACAGAACAGTAGCACATTGGGTAAAAGCCTTCAAGGAAGGTTGGCAAACTGTGGCAGACATGCATCGGGCAGGTTCGTCCTAGCGTGTCTGAAGAAGAAGTGCATACTGTTGTAGTGTTAGTGGTCAGTGATCGACGCCAGACTGATTTGTGACCTCAACTATGAAACCAGATTAGTGCATATACCTGTGCTTCGCATCCTTAAGGAATGCCTGGGCATGCAAAAAATTGCATCACAATGGGGTCCGCATGAATTGACGGAAATGCAGAAATGGATGCATTACGACGCTGCTAAGATGCTACATGGAGCGCTATGAGCATGAAGGAGAGGCTTTCTTATGCTGTATCGTAACACTGGATGAGACATGGGCCACATCATACGAGCCAAAACTGAAATGCCAATTAAATGAATGGCGTCGTTATGGGTCGCCACAAAAGTCAAAAGTGCTTCAGAGCCCCAGTATGGTGAAAGTTATGGTGATTCTCGTGTACGACTGTGATGGTGTTATCCTAATGCATTATGTTCCTCCATGGCAGACTGTCAATGCACAGTATTACTGTTCATTTTTGGAGCATCACCTGCGACCAGCTTTGCAAAAGAAGCGGCAACACTTTCTGCGCAACCCACCCATCATTTTGCACGACAATGCGTGGGCGCATACAGCACAAGCTGTGGCTGCTCTGTTTGGTCGATGGGACTGGGAACTACTGTACCATCCACCATACTCCCTGTACTAAAGTTCTTGTGACTTTGATTTGATTCCGAAGATGAAGGAACCACTTCGTGGGATTCGCTTCAGAACTGTTCCAGAGATTCGACAGGCAGTAGACTGCTCCATTCGCACCATCAACAGAACAGGCTCTGCTAATGGTATACTACACCTTCCACATTGCTGGAAATAGGTTCTACACAATGCTGGTGACTACTTTGAAGGACAGTAACAGGTTAAAACATGTAACGCTTTTGTTTCAGTTGTGAATAAATAGCTGCCACTATTTAAGTTCCAACCCTCGTATTTTGTCATGGAATTTTTAAAACTAGCTGAATGGTGACAGACAGACCCATAGCATGTGTAAGCTTCTGGTAGGTCAAATTAGAGCATGGCCAGTGGCTTGGTAATTAGAGCTCTAGCAATAGGAAATAGTAAGTCTGATCCCAGGCTCAAATGTTGGTAGGGTTAGGAAATTTTAAGAATTGTTTTTTGATCTTATAAGGCATGTCTGTACTTTCAATTTCTTGAATTCTAATGGGGGTTACAAATTTGGGGGCGGAATGATTGGCAAATCATAGGCTGCCACACAATGCCAAAATAAATGGAAAATACCTTTCGCGCTTCCTCAACATCATTTTGTGTGAATATGGCCTGAAATAGTCTAGTGGTTTATGAACACCTAAGATTTCATATATAAATATTAAAAGATTATGGATGAAACATTCAAAAATTCTATCTATTGTTGCCTGATAACCACATTCGGAAAACAATCAGTGTCATTAAATTTCTTCCCAGTTTGTGAATTCCTGCATGTACTACTGCTCACAAGTGATGAACTTAACTAGACCTAGTAAACAACAGTTTCTAATGGAAAGTATAAACACATTAAATATGATTTTAAAGAGAAATAAACTTCTGTTTCTGAAGGCACAGTTAAAAATCGCAACTTGGATATGTTTAATGCATTTAATCCTTTTTAATCTGAAATATTTCCCATCTAGATTACAGAAGTATAGAAAACTACATATTTAAGGATAGAGCTCAACAGTAATAAATAAATTTGATACTCGTGTTTATTCCTAAAATACTACAAGAAAAGTCTTCATAAATGCTACCTTACAAACCACATTTCATAAACTTCACATAAGGTACTTTCTTATAGACAGTTAATACCATTTTATGAATAATGTGATAGCTCACAGTCAGAAAACTAGTTTTCGTAACTATTTTGGCATAATTCTTGAACATCTTCAAAGAACAACAAATATAGGAGGTTTTGCCTATTTAAAGTATAACGAAATATCCGGATTCAGTTAGAGATTAAACACATTATTTCAAGGAACTACATTTCTTTAATCCATAAAAGTAATAAGTTTTAAATGTGACTATAAGTTCCTTCCATGACTGCAATAAAGCATTGACTCTGTCCATTACAAACTGTCAACAAAAAATTAAACATTATGAAACTATGACAAATAAGGTCTTTGGTTTACTGTATATCCAGGAAGTAAGAGACAGGTTGTGTATGCAAAGAATTTAAATGTGTGTAGTTTATCAGCTCAGAATGAGGAATAAATTTTTGGTTGTTAAATTTCTCTTAATACACATGCATAATTTCTCTTCATTTTACATGATAATGAAAATATACTAATTTTTTAATAACACAAAATATCTAACTCAAAGACACATCAACACAAAACCACTGTCCCCAGTAGTTTGCCTAATCATGTCAGATTGTCAACATTCTGAATAATGGGCATTTCATATCTGTGGCTACTGACACTAAACGCATAAAATAGAGCTTATATAATCTACAGAGAGATGGCAGCACTTACCTCCTCCCTTCCCTGCCTTCATATCCATGCAGTACACAGTGCACAGGGACAGTAACGATGAAAAGCTGATAACTGACAGAACTGTAACATCAAAAAGGAACTACATAGGATTTAAAAAGAGAAAATGTTAGTAAAACAATAATGAACAAATAAAGGTTTTGTGATCTTACAAATTAATCTATGATAAAGATGAAAATATCTACAATTTACTGCAAGAAATTGTAACTATAAAGTGTAATAGAAATTAAAAAAATTAATGACTGTAGTAGTCTCTTGGATGTTTGGATGATGCCAGCACATTGTGAAAAAGCCAGCGTTTCAGGAGTTGTGTGGTGGGCTTATTATTGGGTAGTAGTTATTTTTCACTGGTTTCAGACACTCTGAAATACCTGCTGCATGTCTAGAAAGGTTTGTATGTCTTGCCTATCAGAGTACACCACCAATCACAACTTTCGTTGGCAAGGTGGGTTGCAGCGTGGTGGAAGGGGAGCCACATGACTTGTTCCTTTGGCAAATTATGAAGTCTAAGCCTGGTGCCTTCATTTATATAATATGGGTGATTGACAATTTGTAATGCATCCTTTATAGCCATCACCACTGATCTTCCCATAAAATCAGTCTAGTATTTTAAAGTAAATGGCATGGTTTTTCATGATTGCATGCCATGCAATGTCTTATTTCTCTGTGTTATTGGATGTTTTTTATTGTGAATGTGTTCCTATAACTTGTATTCTGTCATGTGCCCCATCTGTCCACTACAAACTCGGCCACGCCTGCATAGAATCTTATAAATGCCAGTGGTTTACAGTAGAGGTTATCCGATCTTTACATTGATTAAAAAATAACTAATCTTGTTGTGTGCTTAATAGACAGTTTTTATATTTACCTTCCTATGCAGCTTGCTGATTCCATCAGTTATTCCTCTATATATAGGGCAGAAATACTACTTTGGCTGAAATTGTGAAGGTTGTGTTGTTTACGACACTGGTAGCCAATAATACTGAGGTTGTGTGCAGGACACTTTTGATGAGAATTTGGCTGTATTCATTGGCCCTGAATGTGCATTAAAGTGCATCCAACTCTGCACTCTTCTAGTGTAAAATACTTTTGCCACCCTAGTACACAGCATAATGAGAATATGTCTTTCTGTAGCCTGATGTTGGTGCATTGCTGCATGGATGTATCTGTTTGAGTGTCTAGGATTCTAATAAACTGAATGACCCCAGTTCCCACTGTCACATTTTGTTTTTAAAAGATATAGAAACTGCAATTGTCTTGGTTCCTTAATTTCCATAGTAAATTTGATTTTAGGATGTACTTTATTTATGTGATCAAGGAACTCATCAAGTTATGCCCAAGAGGAAGGCTGCAGCATGATGGAAAAAATGTTGACCTTTTATGCAATGGTCTGAAAACATCCAGACTACCAATAGAGCATTGACTCTCACTGCAGGACCTCAAGATTGCAATTAATGAATGTAATTTATGCAATGTTGTTGTATAAACAGCCAGACAAAATTTAATTGGTATAAAAACTACAAACAAAAACTTCTAAAAAATTATGTTCTTCAAACTATTAGTTAGAAATGATATTAATTTAGTTGATATTCAAGATTGTAAGGTAATATATCTTATATATGTGTCACGATGTTTTGTCCAAGATTAACTCCAAAACTACTTAACCGATTTTGATTAAATTTGGCTTACTGCATGTAATTTGGTCAAACTTAAAAGACAGAATAGTTTCTATCTCCATTATTGACCCCAATATTTATTACTGTGAATTAAATGTTTATTATTGTCATAGGGAAATGGTTTTAAAATATTTGTAAGTTCTGTAAGTTTGAACAGTCGGGTGGCTCAATAGTTAAGGCGTCTGAATGGAGATCGAAAGGTGATGAAATTTTATGAGGAGATGCTATTTGGCATTAGGATGAACATTACATAATTTTTTCTATATAAATAATATATGTTGTCACATAATTTTGAAAAATTACTGAACGGCTATAGACAGACACGTAGGATGTGTAAGTCTCTGTACTAACAGTTCACATAGCAGTCTGGTAGCTCAGTGGAGTGTGGTTTCCGGTTCATATACCGGTGGAAGCTAAGGTTTTTAAAAATTGTTTGTGATTGTATGGGTCTCACCCAGACCATCGGTTATTACTATTGCATGTTAAACTGTAGATATCACAAATTTAGGAGTGCAATGTGAGGAAAATCATAGGTAGTCTAGCAATGCAGTAGGTGTATACTTTTTGAAGTTATATTGATTCCTCTGGGGTTGTTGCTCTAGCAGTCAGTGATTGTATGTGTGTGTATGTGATCTGCACTAATCTATACTAATATAATAAACGTGAAAGTATCTCTGTCTCTCTGTCTGTTTGTTACATTTCTTGGGCTAAAGGGATAATCTGATTGTGATGAAATTTGATGAGGAGATGCTATTCGGCATTATGATGGACATAGCATACATTTTTATATTTAAATAATACATATATATATACATACATACATATATAATTATATAATTTTGAAAAATTACTGAACATCACTAGACAGTCCCATATGATTTGTAGGTCTCTGTAGTACCCTTCCATATAGAGGTCTTGTAGCTCAGTGGTTAAAGTGCTTGCTTACTGATGTTTGTAGCGTGGTCTCTGGTTCAAATCCCCAGGAAATCAAAGATTTTTAAAAAATATTTTTGATTTTATGAGTTACACCTTGATGGTCGGTTGTTCAGATTGCATGTTAAACTGTAGATATCACAAATTTAGGGGTGCAATGTGAGGAAAATTGTAGGTAGTCTAGCAATGATATAGATATACACTTTGTTACGTTATATTGATCCCTCAAGTGCTGTTACTCTTGCTGTCAATGTGTGTGTGACCTGCACTAATAATACTATAAATGCAGAGGTAAGTCTCTGTCTTTTTGTTACATTTTGACAACAAAATGGCTATACTTATAATGATGGAATTTGACAAGGAAATACTGTGTATCTGTAGGAAGGTCACAGGACATTTTTTTTTTTTTATGAATAACTGTTTCAGTCATGAAAATTTGAGAACTTATCAAATGGTAACAGACAGACAGGTGCGTGTGTTAGTCTATAATGTTACATTTTGTTGCTCAAGCTGTCCTGCAGGCGCAGTCTGTTAGTAAATGATTTGTTACTAAATTTTGTTTAAAGACAAAACGTATTATTTAGTATAGATGTTGATTTGTTCTGCACTGTATTATTATTTTGTGTCTACCTAAAAGTTTCAACCACCAGTTTATTTTGTCTTCTTTTTTTACATGCTTTGCAGGCGTAAACCTGGTTTAAAGCATAGCTCTTGCAGAGCATGAGAAGCTAAACTTATTAGAACCCAAGAATCATGCTGAAGAAAGAAGGAAATACCAAGCTGAAATAAATCTGCCCTTAGTTATCCCCCCTCCTTCCCCATATTCCCACATCTTTATTTGTTTTTCTGTTTTTTAATATGTTGGAAATTGATTCTCTTCATTAGACAGGTTCAATGGTAGAATGATACAGTGATGGCTTTCCTGTCATATTACACTGACTTGGTGTTGTTTAGAAGCCGGATATTTCAGCAGGAATTTCTAATCACCATTCTGCCTGTGCTAAAATAATCACTAGGACAGTAGCCCCAAGCTAAACTGAGTAAGAGTATTTAAGCATTCCGTAGGAGCTTCTTGTGCTATGACTGTGAAAATAGAGCTTATTATTTTAAATCTAATATAAGAAGAACTTTTTTATCTCCTCCTCATGATACATTCATTTTTGTGAATTAGTTTCTAGGTACTTTGTACCAGCACATACTGATCCGAATCTAAAGACTCCTTCAAGCAAAGCATTTACTGGCTTTACTGTGGACTGTGACACACCAGGTCTGATCCCAGGAAGAAAGGTAATATTTGTATGAATTTATTTTGTCTGTGCTATCAGTTTTTTGCAAGTGCACTTTGTTATTTAATGAATGGTTAACTTTTATCAAGGACTTTTGGGAAGTAAATTTAAATTTACACATCTGTACTGCACTATGCTGTTGTCTATGTGATCTTGGAAAGGAAATGGGACATTTACACTTGTGCAATGAATTCTGTCACTGAAAGAAAATATATTTTTATAATATAACAAGATATTGCTTTATTGAAACTGTCATATAGAAGAAATAATTAGTGTTATTAAATAGACTTGACACAGTTTAGATAATTGCTTGTAAAGTAAGAAACTCCAACACAGCAATAATTGCACTTATGTCAAAAATATGTAATGTAGGTGGAAGAAAGGAACTATTTAATTGCATTGATAGATCTATTGATTCATACAGTATATAAATATTCATTGTCAGTGTAACTTCCATGATTTGTTTGACTCTGTGGTGAAGCCAATGCATAATTTAGAGGCAGGAATTTTGATATAATGTTTGCCTGGGATTCAAACTTAAATGAACAGTTGAGTTCCCTACAAGGTAACATGGTAAATATCTAGGACAAGCAATCAGACTAAGTATATTGTGGAAATCAGTTATTAATACATTGCATTAAGATGGACTCAAATGATTACAATTTTCCTATTCTTTCTCGTAATATTAGAATACAGATATCTCAAACAGAAAAACCTGGGAATACAGAAAGCAAAATTTTTGCCTGGTGCAGATCAGTAATTTTTGAAAGCTATATGAGCAACTAGGCATGGAGAGAACTCTAAATCCCAACTCAGAAATTTTGTCACTATACTAAGCTATTATATTAATTATATTTTTCTGTTAATTATTTAAGTAAATCTAGTAGGAGTGGCTCAGGAGTGGGATTAAAATTTCATTTAGAAAAACAAGTGTACTGGTTGTTTAAATTATAGTTCAAAATACTGTGACATTCTTCAGTACAACAAATAATATTTTTATTCATTTTAATTTAACTGAGATGGAGCATATACCCTGGAAACAATTTCCCTACACTCCCACTGTCTATTTCATGCTGGTTTTTGTATTATATTCATTGAGTGCAATCCCATTGAACTTAACAAATTTTATATTTTTTAGAGTTTCTGGAAAGTTTTTCACCATTTCTCTTGGTGATTTATTTCAATTTCAAACTCCCTACCTACATCTCTTCCATGCCAAAGAGTGCTTCTAAATCTTCTAACAATATGCATCCAAGCCTGTTTGACAATATTTGCCCTAAATATTCCAAATTGAGCCCATTTATCATATCAGTTACCTATTATGTTCTGTAGTAATTTCCAAAAACAAATCTAGATGCTCTTGTTAGCACCCTCCTCTCCCATAGTTGATACCTAAAATGTGGATCCCATACTACATAACTATAACCATGCTTCCTTGGTATATCCCCTCACTGCAGTAAATGAAGGATTTTGAAACCTCTACATGCCACTTGTTGATAATAACAATTTTTCATTGCAAATATACTTGTGGTTACAAGTTAGAATTAGTCATACAAAACAAAGTTCATTACAAAATACAGTATAATGCAAAACAAAGTACATTTATACACTGTTCACAAATCATTAATTTTGCATAAGACTTCATTACAAAAATAATGTTTTAAGTAATTTTTAAATTAATTCCTTGAAAAGTGCCTATGAAATATAGGCACTCTTATCAGGTAACTTGGAATTATATCTTTTTGTATATGCCTATAATATGGAAATAGATAAATTACACCTATCACTCACCAAAGAGAGAGTGCAATAGTGGCAAAAACACTGCACAAACACACACACAAAAACAATATTTCAAGCTATGCTTTCACTCATAAAAAGAGGAGACTGAGCTCTGTCATGAGCACTCTCATCATTCACTCCTGTGCCATCTGTTCCTGGGTAGACTGGAAGACTGTTTCAAAGAATTACCTTATATCTTACTGTATGATTCAGATAGACAGATTACAGTTTTATGATCTGGACCCATGGAGAGAACTTCCTTCTTGACTTCCTAAACTCCCTGAACAACATCCATCTCATAAACCTCATATGTTCCTACTCCCACACCCTCATCACTGTACTTTGCATTGACATCTCTTTGCAAAATGACCAGCTACACACTCTGCCCACTTCAAATCAACAAAACTGCAACAAAATCCACATTTTGATAGCTGCCATCCATATCTCAATAAACATGCCCTCTTCTATGGCCTAGCCATCCAAGACAGATACACCTGCTGCAATCAAGAATTCTTTACCATTTACTCCACAACCTGACACAAGCCTTTGTATCCTACAAATGTCTTCCAAAATTGATGTATAAACAGATATTCCAAGCCATAATCTGTCTAACTCACAAAAATTCACAAATAAAAACCAATTGTAATCCTGTTTTTCTCATCCAGTTAAAGCCTGGCCTGGATTCCTGAACCAGAGTTTTCTTCATGACCACGAATTTCTAGGATTTTTCCCCCAGAAACATGCTATATTATCTCCACTATCCTTATTAAAACTCCCAGCATCACTTTCAGAACACCTAACATGAAAAATATATTTGTGCACAAATAGTAACCCTCAAGTTCTTATAAATAACCCTACAACACATTTCCTTAAAATAGGCTTGATTGAAAAAAAACTAGTAATATGCATCCACCCACCACAATCTACCACATGTGAAACCTACCTCATCATAGGCTATGCCAGCTGTACCACACCCCATCTCATATACCAACTCTCCTGCCCCCATTGCCAGAATTCTTACATTAGCCTCACTGTTGTCCATTAGAATGAATGGTCACAAACCAATTGTTTACTCACAAAATCTAGACCACCATGTTGCTGCCTATTATAGCTCTCACAACAATTGTGATCTCAGTATCTGTTTCACAGTAGAGCTATCAGAGTACTACTAGAAACCATATCCTCATTAGAACTCTGTGTGGTGGAACTGGTCTACCAACAGATTCCGGATAACAAACAATCAAGGGGACTCAATTTAAGATACACTCACCTTCTTCGCCCTGGTAAACCCATCACTTGCAAACATATATGTGCACATATTTTGACCATTATTATGTATTACTAATAATTATTTTATTTCTTTCTTTTTAGTTCATATTTTTACTTCCTATGTTTTATTAATTTTTTTCCTGTAGGTATCATTTATACTGACCCCTTTTTTTCATAAATAAGGGAATTGCCCTAAATAATGGATCTTTGATTTTATAGTATGTAGTGTTTTCTGTCATTCCAGACTTCCTTCCTTCCACTTTGGTGAGTATTGGGATTATTTATTATTTTTTTCCATATTGCATCATGGCATTTGCTCCATTGTATATATATTGTATATTCGGATTGGAGAATAACCATTGTTTACCAAAGATGAAGGTTGCTGTGTGCGGAAAAAAAACCCAAAGAAACATTCAGATATGGAGCTTGAAATAAATGGTATTATAACCTTAACACAGTTTGCTGCCAGCCTCCATCAGGCAGCCACCTAACTCTTTTGTTGAAGAAGGGTTATGATTCCATAAATTTCAAGCTCTATATTTGTACATGGTTTTATGAGTTTTGATGCCGCTGCAACCTTCAGCTTTGGTAAGCAGTGACTATTCTCTTATCCAAATATGTAATATATCTGATTCAAAGCACCTTTGTTTCCAACAATATATATACAGGAATAACAAATTAGAATAGGAAATGAGCCACCATTTACCCTTAGATGATAGATGTGAGGTGGGAATACACAGAAAAGACAAAATACACACATGATGAAGTAATTTTTGGGTCTAGCCCTTTATTAATAGGATAACATTATGGAAGATGGGTGTTGTGGAAGACTGTTTTACAGAGAGACTATTGGCCAGAAAATGGTAGAGGTAAATTCAAACTGAGGACAGGTAGATGGGCAGTGATTCAGAGCTATTACCTGAGCATAGATAAATATCAGAACTGATCACTGATGGGCAGGAAGAGCAAAATAATATAATAAAACAAAATACAAATAAAATAAAAAAATAAAAAATACAAATATAAATAAGAAAAAGGTATTAAAAATTAAACCAAAGACTCTATGAAGTCAAACATCACCTTGGGTTAGTGATGGTTCAATTTAGGCAGTGGGAATGGAGGCAGGGGGAAAAAATAATATATATATATAAAAATAATCAAAAAAGGGTAATCATAAATAAAAATAATGACTGGATACCATCTTAAGTTAAGACCAGCTGGTTGCCTTGTGCCAAACTTGTACTGATAGGCAAGTTCCCACCTTCTAAGTTCAGAGGAGCTGTTGCTATTAGGGAGGACTCTGATTGAATGGACCATGAAACAAGAGTTGAAATTATTCATGTCATGGGAGATGGAAGATTGTACACTTGCTGTCAATAAGAAAATACAGGAATTTGTACAGTTCAGTGGGTCTCTCCAGGGTCTTAGCCCACAGTTTATTTCACTTCTTTCTCCTCAGAATCCACGTACATCTACCCTTTATCTCTCACACTCCATAAACCTTGTAATCTTGGATGCCCTATTGTTGCAGCCTAGGGATCACCAACTGAACACATTTCTGCCTTTGCTGACCAATACCTACAACCTATAGTCTGTCAGCTCCCCTCACATATCAAGGATACATAACACTTCCTTTCCAGGCTTTCAATTATACCTGCACCTCTTCCTTCCAACTCCATCCTGGTAACGACTGAGGACTCGTCCTTGTACACAAACATTTCACACTTGCATGGCCTGAGGGCCATGGATTTTCTGGATCAGTGCCCTCCCAACAGTCTCCATATGACATCTTTGTCATCAAATTGTCCCATCTGATTCTCAACAATAACTACTTCTTCTTTGAAGGTAAAATCTATCATCAAACCTGTGGCACTGGCATGGGCAACTGCAAGGCCCCCTCTTATGCTAACCTTTTCATGGGCCATCTGGAAAATACTTTTCTTGATGAAGTCCCACTCAAATTCCACATTTGGCTTAGATCCATAGATGATATATTTATGATTTTGACCCATGGTGAAAACGACCTTCTAAATTTCCTGAACTATTTTAATGCCTTTAATATGCTGAAATTCACATGGACTTACCCCCATACCCAGATCACATTCTTGGATGTGTATTTGTCCCTCTCCAATGTCTACCTTAACTCTTCAGTCCACACCAAACCCACCAACCTTCAACAATATCTCGATTTTGATTGTTGCCAACCGTACTATACCTAACCTTCCCTCACCTATAGTCTCGGCATTCGTGGTAGTTGTATATTCCCCAACCAACAATCCCTCATGCATTATTCAAACAACATTTCGGAAAGATTGATAGCTAACAACCATCCTCCGGCTTTGTTAACAAACAGCTTTCATGGGCAACATTAAAACCTGCTCAGCCCTCCAACCATCCCAAATCCACAAAAACCAACCACAATCCAGTCCTGGTTACACAATAATACCCAAGCCTCAATCCATTAACAGAATCCTTCAGCAGGGTTATGATTTCTGGCAAACCTGACCAGAAATCAAATCCATTTTCCCCAAAATCCTCCCTACCCCTCCCAGGACTTGTTTCAGCAGGCCTCAACGAACTCCTAGTCCACAAACATAGTCTTACTTGTCCCAACAGTCAGCCATAAGGCTCTTTCCCATGAAATAGACCCCATTGCACCCACCACTTTCACCAACCCTGTCACTAGGCAAAGCTTTCCGATTATAGGACACTTCACCTGAAAAACCTCCCAGATAATATACCACTTAAACATGCAACCACTGCCTGGCTTTGTATATAGGTTTGACCACAAATCCGCTTACCATAAGCATAAATGGCCACAAACAGACATTATTCACACAGAACCAAAAGCACCCAGTAGTTGTCCATGCCATCTCCAATGACATGAATAATTTCAACTCTTGTTTCACGGTCCATGCTATCAGAGTCCTCTTTATCAGCTGCAGCTCCTCTGCACTCAGAAGGTGGGAATTAGCCTATCAGTTCAAACAAAGTGGTCACAAAGCAACCACCTGATCTCAACTTAAGATAATATGGGTTATTGTTTTTATTTATTTTCACCCTTTTTTATTATTTTTATATATTTTTTATTTTTTCCCCTCATCATCTCTTTGTCTCCATCCCCACTACCCAAATTAAACCACTGCTAACCTGAGGTGATGTTTGACTTCATAGAGTCTTTGGTTTATTTTTTAATATCTTTTTCTTGTTTATAATTGGAATTTTACTCTTAGTTATATTTAGATTTTATTTTATTATATTAGTTTGCTCTTCCTGCCCACCAGTGATTAGTTTTGATATTTATCTATGCTCAGGTATTAGCTCCAAATCACTGCCCTTCTACCTGTCCTCAGTTTGAATTTACCCCTACCATTTTCCTGGCCAAAAGTTTTTCAAGGAGACAGCCTTTCACAATACCCATCCCCCTTAATGTTTGCCCTATCCCAGTTTGTTATTCATTTTCGCTACTTAGTGCCATTGATTTAATTTTTACTATGTATGTATTAAATGATAAAATAATAGGTGTTAAGTAGCAAAAAGGAATTATAATAATTAGGACAGGGAAATGAGCCACCACTTATCTTAGATAAAAAAAAATAATTGTCGAGAACACACAAGCTTCAGCAATTTTCGGGTCTTAGCCCTTTATCAATAAAGAGGCCAGTGACTCTGTGAGGAATTCTCATACAACCCCCACACTCCCAAATGTTCTCTCATTGCCAAAGGGCTAAGACCAAAAAATTACTATAGCATGTGTGTTTTTGCCTGTTATTTGCACTCACGCCCCACAAACATCATCTGAGGCCAGTGACTCTGTGAGGAATTCTCATACAACACCCACACTTCCAAATGTTCTCTCATTGCCAAAGGGCTAAGACCAAAAAATTACTATAGCATGTGTGTTTTTGCCTGTTATTTGCACTCACGCCCCACAAACATCATCTGAATTAAGTGGTGGTTCATTTCCCTATCCTAATTTGTAATTCCTATCTGGCCTGCATACCTCTATTCATATGACACTTACATATCTACAACAATAGCCTCACTTCAATAGTTGCCATCCCTCCCACAGCAAACTTTACATTCCTTATATTCTGACAATCCATGGCAGAGGCATCTGTTCCAATGAAGAATATCTCCTCCAGTTACACCCAAAACCTTTCCCGATCTTTCATCTTCTGCTATACCCCTGATCTAATGCAAAAACAAATCTCTCATGCTACAATCCTACCTTCACCCAATTACTCCAATGCCATACCACTTAAAACTAATCACAGCCCAATTTTCATTATACATTTGTTTCTTAGGCCTGAGTCCTTTAACTTAAACTTTCATCATGGGCATGACCTGCTAGATTTCTTCCCTAAAATTCATACCCTTCCACAGAATCCTGCTAAATGCCCCAATGCTTCAGAAGATCACCATGACTCAAGAATATCTTGGTTAACAAATACTACTCACCTAGTAATTCTCTCAAACCACCAAATCAATAATTACCATGCAACAAACCCTGCTGAAGAATTTGTAGCGTGCACCCTGCTACCACTCCAGACCAACCACAGGGGGAACTTTTTCCATCACTGGACTGGCCAATGTGCCACAACGTACCTCATATTTCAACTCACCTGCCTCCACTGTACCATAATATGTGATTATCGCAGTCAATTTCTTAAAAATATATTTGCTTGTTAAAATAACAATTATTATTTAAAATGTACGCCAATGCAACTGTTGGTGGATTTTATTCATTCTCAGATGCATTTAGCCTCCTGTCAAGGTATGTTCAGTGTACAATATTTTTTTCTTTCTGTAATACATTATTAAATTTTTTACAATTGTACAGAACAGTTTTTGTTCCCATATAATAAAACTAATCTCATGGTTATTATCCATAATGTGACTTACATTTAAATATTTTGGTTTTTGAATTTTGTATAGAAGGTTATATTTGTATTTCATAAAACAATGAAATATAATATAACTTATATTTTTGTTTTTGAGTGTGGTTGTTTGTCACCTATACCCTCAATCAGCATATGTACATAATTACACACTGCTGTTGAGACCTTATGACTTCTCTGACAGAATAAATTTTGATGTACAGTTTTGTTTTGATTCTTACCATTGTCAAACAATAGTTTGCTTGTGTCTGCTGCTGTTGTTCAGCTGTTTTCTTGGCAGTGCTCTGTCTTAACTGTTTTGAGGGGAGAGTATGAATTTTGTAATTATATTTGTTGGTGTTTTTTGCTTTGTTTAGTTAAAATATATATGTGTGGTAGAGGAGGGAAATGTAAAGTGCTGTTAACTTATTGTTTTGGGAGAAATTGTGTTTTTTGTATTCTTTTGTGTGAGTTTTTGTGTTTATTAATTTGAATAGGATTAATATGCTCATTAAGTAAATGTTTTCCTGAGATAATTGCCTTTTGAATCTGAAAATTTTCTTGAAAAGTTAGAATATTGTGTTTTGTGTTGTTAGGATTTTTGTGTCTGTACTTATGTTTGTAGGGAAATGGTCATTGTCTAAGAGGTGTTAAGCAAAAGTGGAGTGATTATTTTAACCCTTTCCTCCCTGACAGTACTTATAAGTTCCACTGTATTTATCACCATATAATTCGACAACACCAGTGTCCACTGCATTGTTAAGCCTGTTGATGTATTGTTGTATGATTAAGTCAGACAATGAAAACATTTATTTTTCAATTCTGCGTGAAATTGCCGAGAAATTAATTTTCTAAGTTGGGGCTTGACAGCATACTGACCAAAGTTACAAGTGGTAGATTACAATGAATTTTTAGATGATAATTTACTTGGTAAGTGTCAATTTCTGTTATTACTTTTTCAGTTTGAACATTTAACCATTAATTTTTTACCTATAAAATATGTTTTTCTAGTTTCTTTACTAAATAATCTAGAAAAACCAACGTGGACTTATAAGTACCATCAGGGAGTTCTGGGTAGTTTTATACAGATTATTGGTCAATAGATTTAGCAAGTATACAATTGGTTTTATCATGTTTTAGATATTTTCAAATAGATATTTTTATGAAATACGCTCTGATCGAAGCTCTTCTCTTAGAAGTTTATAATTTATCAGCTCTTCTCTTAGAAGTTTATAATTTATCAAGGCAAAAATGAATAAATGACTGGAATGTTCTCAGATTACTCATTAGGTCAAAGAGTGGTCTTAGAATTGACTGAAAAAAATGGAGCAATGATAATGTTATCTAGTATTATCATTATTTTTCATCAGTTTCATTATTAAAAAACTGAAACAACTTTTGTTTGTGGGAGAATCAGACCCTACTGCAAGGGACTTTCTAACAATCTGCTGATGGAAAACTAAAAAGGGGAGATTGCGACAATGAATTTACAAACCTAGGTATTTGCTACCGGAAATGGAAGGATAAAAAGGTCATACATTTAGTATCAAATTTTCATGGCAGTGGCGAAACTCCACTACGCTGGTTGGGGTCAATGGCAACTTCAACAGATGAGCCCTCTCTTGGGTTGGATTGGTGACCTGGTGGATCTTGGACCAGAGGGCCTCTCTGGCCGGTCATCGGGGGCCACCTCCGGTAGTTGGTCCCGTAGCATTTTGCCCATCTTGCCACCCTGTTGTTACACCACTAGTTATATGCAAAGAAAAAGATGGATTGAAGTCGACAATTTCATGCTCAGGAGTCGTCAAGGACTACAATACCTTCATGTGTGGGGTTGATACTGCTGATCAGCTGATGACTTTGTGCAATGCTGACAGAAGATTACCGAAATCATGGTAAAGATTGTTTTTTTGAATTCTGGATGTTGTATTTGTCAATGCCTATAACATAAATGATCCGATATTTGAAAAAAAGTGTGTAAAAAATTTTAGAAGATCCTTTGCACATGGTATGACGACTATGAAGGATATCGGTAAGAAGAAAAGGTCATTTATATATATTTCACCAAGCTCTCATCCATTCAAACAATACAAGTCATACTAATCCACAATGAGAGATGTAAGATTGGTAAACAGAGTTATACACTGTCCCTAAATTGTAAAATCAGATGAAGATGTGAAGTATGTAGAATGAAGAAAATACAGTCAAAACATCATTCCTAATGTTGCACTACAATGTCTTTTGTGTCTGAATGATCAAAAAGAATTTTTTTTTTTTTTTGAATATCATGAGGCAAACATTTCATACCAATATCAACATAATTGATTTCAATTGCTATTGCTGTACATCCTGTGATACACAAAGTCCCTGACGGTACTTATAAGTACCGGCTTAGTAATTAGCACTTAGAGTTCCAAAAAAAATTTGAAAAAAATATGTGTGTTTAATTTCAAGTACCTTTATACAAATATATTATTGAAATTATAAATTTACCTTTTTTCCAATAGCCGGTAGGAAAGGGTTAATGCTCGTAAGTGTTCCTAATATTGTGTTTGTAATAATCTTCTTGATTGACATATGCAAATTGCATCACAATTCTGACATGCCCGTGGGTATATGCCAGAATATGGAATTTGTTTGTATGAGGCTGAGTTCTGATATATATATATATTTTTGTATTGAGTCATCCCTTTACCCTAATGTTCTCAATGGCTTTGTGGAGTTTCGTGTGGATTCTCTTTTTCAGCTTGTATAGGCTTTTTGGGAATGTCTGGCAGTTAAGGCTTAACATATAATTATTATGGGCCATTTCTTATGTAGTTGCTCATTAATACAATAATTATTATTTAATAAGCATGTGAATGCACCTGTTCACTATCATCATCATCTTCATCTGTTTCCAGTTTCCTGGGTGCAGTGTAAGAGCACACGCCACCTTTGCCTGTCCAAGTATGTTTCTTCTTTTTAGATTCTAGACCAAGGTGTTCCTTTCTCCTGTAGGTCCCATTTCACGAGATCAATCCATCTCCTTCTGGGCCAGCCTTTTGTTCTTTTACCCATCTGTTCTTTTTCCAGCCATATCCTCACTGTTCTTGTTGGGTACATCCACTTGATGTGTCCCAGCCCTCTTGGTATGCTGTCATAGGCCTTTTCAATATCTAAGAAAATAAAGATGACATCTCTTCCCCTGTCCCAATGTTTTTCCATGATCATCCGAGCAGTGAAGATGAGATCTGTTGTTGATCTGTTAGGTCTAAATCCATACTGCTCTTCTTCAAGCTGCGGTTCAATGAATTTTCTCAGCCTACCTTCCATAATTTTCTCCATTAGCTTGAGGCCATGGGACAGAAGATTTATTCCTCTATAATTGTTACATTTTATTTGGATACCATATTTAAATATTGGAACTATGATTCCTTTTGTCCAATCAGAGGGGACCTTTTCTTCTTTTTAGATGGTGTTCATTACTCTGTATATACACAGTGACGTCCATAGATTCCTGCTGCCTTGATCATCTTTTGCCTTTAGCCATGCTTCTCAGGGCTTTTTCAACTTCTGACCATGTCAGTGGGATTATATACTTCCATCTTGATTTCCTGTTCCTGAACAGCTCTTTTCTTTGTTTATTGTTTCGTTCCCATTGTACAGATTGTCAAAATATTTCCTCATCTCTTTCCTTACTTCATCTCTTTTCCAGATAATTGTTCCTTCTTCCTATTTACAGGGCCTTAAAGGGTTCAAATGTGTTACTTTTGGATTTTACAATATTATACAACAGTTCCTTATTGCTCCCGCTATCCACCTCTATATTCTTTAAATATTCTAAACAGTTCTTTTCTTTTTCTTCTTTTATGATTTTCTTGACTTTTAGTTTCAGTTCCCTGTATGATTGGTCTAGTTCACTTTAGTTTATCTTTGATTCTTCCCTGATGCTTCTGAGTTTCTTGGTCCCCTTTTCTTTTGACCATACTTATAGCATTTTTGACAGTGGTATTCCACCCCGTTTATCTTTCACTCTTGAACTAGTTTTTCCAGTTACATTTGCAGCTGTGTTTACAAGGGCCTCTCACATTTTCAATTCTTCTTCTGTTGATCCTATTTCACTTTTGGGCATGAGATCACATATTCTCTTTTGATATTCTGCCTGTTTTTCTGGATTCTTCAGTTCCCAAATTTTTATCTTAGGCTTTTTCCTTGTTTTTATTTTCTCTACTCCAACATTTCTGAGATTAGCAGTTAACAAACGGTGGTTGCTACCTACATTTTCTCCCTTAGTCTTAGGTAGTTCCCTACCAATCTTGCACGGCAGCAAGTTGTGCCCATGTTAGTGCCTTGGGTACTAGGCTGCCTCTTCCACCAGCTTCACCATTCTGAAGGTCTCCTTTTCCGCTGTCACTGCCATTGAGGCCTTCACCGTTACCCTGGCAAGGGGCCCTCACATGGTGCAATAAACCAGAGCCAGTTGATCCAAGGTTTTTTAATGAGGTGTTACTCTTCTGACACTTCCTTCCCCATTATTTTCGAAATGGGGCCTCCGGCTTGCCTCCGGCATAGCAGAGTTTGAATGAACCTGTTATTAGACTATAATTCCACTGTACCAGTTCATGTATTGGCCTTGCAATAAAACTGGAGGGCCATGGAAAAGCATTTTATACCAGAAACTTATCCCATCCATCAGCAGCATGAATTTGAACAATTAAAAACAACTATTTTACCAGAGAGGGTTGCCAGATTTTTCACTGAAACCACAACTTGCTCCTAACTCCACAGAGGGGATCTATGGCACTAGACACCAGACATCATCCTGGTCACAATCTCTGATAAGAACCTTCCAGTATTATTTATTGACACCTTATAAATCTTAAAATTAATATTTTCTATTAGTATTTCTATCCTCTTTCCTTTATTTCTTCAATGATATTACCCCAATTTAGGGGTTAATTTTTCTCAAGAATTATCAATTCCCTCCCCTTTCCTCCACTGCCCTAGCCATGAACTCAGTACTACTTTGGTTCTCCATTCATTAAGCATTAGCTACGTTTGGTTTTGCTAAAATTTCAGATTCAGAATGAGTAACATCAAAAGTAGTGGATGGCCATTCTTTTTTTGACAGAGATTTATTTATTCAGAATGACAACGTTTTTTTTTTTTTTTTTTTTTTTTTTTTTTTTTTTTTTTTAAATAATTTTTTCAGAGCGAAAGTTAGAGTGATAGGTCTGTAGTTTCTATTTCTCTCCTAATGCCTTTCTTAAAGACAGGCCTAATCTTGTTACCTTCAAACTTTTTGTCTTGCAAATTGAGTTAACTAATGATAAATGTATTAATAAATTTCTCAATAAAATTAAAGTAATTAGGTCAATAATAAATTAGCATAAACTGAAGTGGCAAATATCATGGGATGCCTAACATCATGCAACCTATTGCTGCTACTCATTTGGGATCCAACCAATATGTTTACAAGCCCAGGATAGACACTGCAGCCAATTGCAGTTTCACTAGCAGAGGCACTCACATTGACCTTCCGCTGCAATATCCCTTCAACACAAACTTTTGATGTACTGTCTGCACACATACATCTGTTGTATGTCTCATATTGAGTGTTGCTGTTCTTCGATGTAGCGTTGCTCACCTGCAAACACTTACACCTTGACTCATATGTTACTGGTCCCGGTCATTATGTAGACATGGTCAGCCACTGTGTAGTCAATGGCAGGAGGGAATACCAGAAAATATATATTCTTGGCACACACTTGGCACTGTGGATTGAGGAGTGTTGAATTCAGTAAAAAATTTCAAAATTGAATTCCCCATGTTACTAGTGCCATCCACTATTTGGTGTCCAAACTGTGTTAAATCCTGGTGAGTGGCCATACTCATATCAGAAAATCTTCCACAAGACTCACAAATTAGTACAAATGAAAGTCCCGATGCTGCAAAACACTTTTATATGTTCTCTCAGCTATTTGAATATTTACATTTGCCTATCACATGACTTTTAGAACTATGCCACCAAGTAATTGTAATGCTAAAATAATTGTTTAAAAAACATAAAAACCGCCTTCAAAAAAGGGAACTAAAAATTTTAAAATAACTTTATACCTTGCTGAAAAGAAAGTAAATCTAAATGGACAATATTTTACATTACTGTTATTGAAATTTTTACATTAATTATTTATTTTTGGAGTCGGTGCCAGCTGTCAGACAGCGCAGATCGAATTACTGAACTTTATTTGGTGTTCGAGGCGAACCGAGAGTACGAACAAAAATTCCAAATATTTTACAGCATTTTTTTGAGGAAGATAGTTTTACTGCGGGAGATAGCTTAGGGAAACAAATTAACGGTATGTTATCTGTTACTCGGCCTCGTTGGTCATCCAGGCATATCTCTGGCGCTATAGTGTCAGTTGGTAGGCTGCATCATGCAGTAAACACTTTATAGTTAGTATAGTATCGGTGTATCATCTATATGTTTCAGTTTTGTTGAAAAATGTTTCTAGAATTAATTGTAGGTAAGTAGTAACATGATTTTTTTTATGTATTATTGTTATTTATTGTCGTTTTTTATGTTTTTTTTCTTGTTTTGGCTGGCACCGACTCCAAAAATAACTAATTAATGTAAAAATTTCAATAACAGTAATGTAAAATATTGTCCATTTAGATTTACTTTCTTTTCAGCAATGTATAAAGTTATTTTAAAATTTTTAGTTCCCTTTTTTTGAAGGCGGTTTTTATGGTTTTTAAACAATTATTTTATATTTAAATTTTTTGTGGTATTATAGTTAATTTGTATTTAAATATGCCGCAGCAATTCTCATTTTGCGCACTTCCTGGTAGCTCAGTGGTTAAAGCGAATGCTTTTAAAAAAATCTGTCTCTATAACAACTTTCAGAATGGGGTATATTTGATGCTGTGTTAAGGAATGTCAGTTTACATTTTGGTCCAGGCTGTGTTTCGATCTAATCATAACATCTATTAAAGCTGCTGCTCAATAATCAAAACATGTAACATCTGGACATTAATACATACCACATACACAAATCTGTCTCTGGAATATATCTGTTCGTTCCGGCATCACACAGAAAAAATAGATATTTAATTGGTTTTTACAACGTAAAAGCTCGGGGTCCAAGTTGAAATCTGAATTTCATGTTGAGACATTAGGACACATACATTTTATAAATATTCTGCAATGACTTGAAAATAGCTTAATTGATTTTGACGGTACTTAAAACTGTGGATTTTGTAAAGATCATTGGAAATTATAAACGATGGGGGTAATGGAGAAGAGGGATTGGGCTTTTGTATACTAAATGTAGACTGTCTTTTCTGATTGATTTAAAATATACGTGTGTAAATTTCTATTGATATCCATATAAAATTTTTAGGTGTGTATAAAGAAATAATTAAGGGGTGTGGAGGTGAAGAGTAGTTTGGTTTTTGTTAAGGTAGTGTGGACAGCATTTTTCTCTTTGTTTTAAAATATACGTGTGCGAAGTAGCTTTCCGTAAAAAAAAATTACAAAAATTAAATGGGGTAAGGGAGTGAGCGGTTGGGATTTGTAAACAGAAAGTTTCTCTTTGTTCTTAAGTATACATTTGTAGTGTTCCATCGAAACATGATAAAAACGGTAGGTATCTATAAAGAACATAGGAAATTAGGAGGGGTGGGGGTAGAATGGAAAAGGGGTTGGGCTTCTGCGACCTAATTTAAACACAATTGTTATGTATTTTTTAATGTATATGTGTGCAAATTTTCTTCAGAATCAGATATTATCTGTGCTTTGTGTAGATTAAATGGGTGGAAAGGGGAAGAGAGGTTTGGCTTCTCTAAACCAAATGCAGACAGTATTTTTCTGTTTGTTTTGAAGTATACATGTGCATACTTCCTTCAAAGTCAGATAGTAACGGTAGCTTTATATAATGAACATTAACAGTAATTAAAGGGGTAGAAAAGGGGAATAGGGTTTGTGTTTTTGTCAAAATAATGTGAGTAGTATGTTTCTTTTTCTATTTGCTTTAAAGTATACACATGCGAAGATCCACCGAACTCGGATTAAAATGTGGGTTTGTACAAACATTAAGGGATATGAAATGGGAGCTATGGTAGTTTTTTTATTGTTTGGTCAGAAATATTCTCCATAAAAAAATACATATATGTGCCAACTTTCATAAAGATCGGTCAAATAGTGTCAACTGTAGCTTTTCAAAAAGAAAATTGACAAAAGTCAAGAGGCGGAAATGGGGAAAGGGGTTCAGTTTTTGCAAACCAAAAGCTGACTTTATTTTTTCTCTTTGTTTTACAGTAAAAGTTTGCTAAGTTCTATTCAAACTGGATAAAAACTGTGGGTTTGTATAAAAATTAAACGGTTTTAATGGGTAGTGGGGGTGGTTTTTTATTTTTTGGTCCGAAACCTTCCTTGTGAAAAAATTCATTTAAGCGCCAACTTTCATGGTAATAGTTCAAATGGTGGTAACTGTAGCTTTTAATTAAAAAAATTTGACAAAAATTAAGGGGTTGTTAGGAGGGAGAGGGGTTGAGCTTTGGCAGACTAAATGATGACAAGATTTTCTGTTTTCTGTTGTTTGAAAGTATATATTGGCAAAGTTCAATCAAAATCAGATATGAAATATAGGTTTCTATAAAATTAAGGGGTGTAAAGGGGGGATGGGGGGGCTTTTTTTTTATTTTTTGGTCAGAAACCTTCTCCATGAAATATTACATGTATATGACAACTTTAATGGAGATCAGTAAAATGGTGTCAACTATAGTTTTGTATAATTAAGGGGTGGATAAGGGGAGAGGGGTTCAGTTTTTTTCAAACCAAAAGTTGACAGTATTTTTCTATTTATTTTTTACTATACATTTCAAAAGTTCCATCAAAATCGTATAAAAAGTGTGGATTTGTACACATTTAAGGGGGTGTAAAGGGGTAGAAGGGGTGGTTTCTCAATGAAATTGATATGGGACCACTTTGGAGGTATACTCTATCCACTATAAAACTTTCATTTAGATCGGTTCAAAATTGGCGAAGATATCGCTGAACATACATAAAAAAAAAAAAAAATTTCAGATGAATTGAGAACCTCCTCCTTTTTGATGTCGGTTAAAAATGATAAAGAATTTCACTAGGGAATAGTTCTATTTCATCAAAATATTTAGACTAAATTAATTAGAATTGATGAGTTTGTAATCATTGAAGAAGAAATGCAAAAATAATTGAATCTGAATATTGGTATGTTTCACATAGCATACATAATCTGGAAAATTAAGATTTTGGATTCAAGATAGCATCATTTGTTTGTAGACCATAGATGAGAAAGGGATTTTGAATGTTGTCCAGTGCAGTTAGAATTAGGCAGCTAAAGTTTTGTGGCATTGGCAGGTTATAATATCCAGTACTGGAAACTTCAATTTATTGTTTAATAAAATCAAAATGGCTCTCAAAAATATACCATGATGTAAATGGGTAGATAGATAGATAGATAGATATGTTTACTTTGATCCCATGTGAGAATAATCTCGGGGATGTGGAAACAGTTCATACACTTATTAGTAATGTCAATATTACTATATAATTGATAATATTATTATATATTGATGACAAGTTAGCAACAACCCATTAGTATAACCAATATCTCCTGTAATCTACAAATACAATCCCGAGTTAATTAATACTTATTATGTGGAACAGTGCATACACTTGTTACCAGCATCTAATAACCAGTTATTTTCTTACCAACCAGTTACCATGATAAGTTTCACTGTAATTTGTGACTACATATTATAATATGTTAATTGCTATTTATGTGGAACAGTACACACACCTATTAGCAATATCAATTATATTACCAACAACTCATAAGCAGTCAATTACTTAAAAACCTGTTAGTATGATAATTTTTCACAGCAGTTTTTGAGTGCATGCTATCCCATGTTAGTTACTATATATGAGTGAAATTTTGTAAACAGTGTAATTAGTTCATTTGTCAAAAGTTTCAACAGAAAGAAAAACTATATATCATTTTAGTAATTGTGGATAATTTTGTCACCTTCCCCTTCCATACACCATATATACTATTTTATCAGTCATTCTTAGTTACCAAATTCCAAGAAGAAAATTCTTTCACAGAGTAAAATGGGTTCTGAAGCAGAAACTCTTTCAGTTTGGACTTAAAGTAGTTGGGTTTTTGTATATAACATTTAATTACTGTTGGTAATACATTGAATAAGGAAGCTCCAGTAAATGTTAACCCTTTCTGTACAATTGACAGTGATTTGTAAACCTTGTGAATATTATATTTATTCCTAGTATTATGGCTATGTATGTCAGCATTAAGATTGAAGTGTTCAGGATTTTCCAGTACAAATGATAGTACGAAGTATACATACTGTGCTGGCATTGTTAGTACACCCAGGTTTTTAAATAGATTTCTGCACAACATCTGTGGGCTTGCTCCACAAATAGTTCTTATAGCACGCTTTTGCAATTTAAATACCCTCTGTGCTTGTGACGAGTTTCCCCAGAATAAGATGCCATAAGTGAGCAGGGAATGAAAATATGCAAAATATACTAACTTTCTGGTTTCTATATTAGCTATTCTAGATATTACCCTCAGTGAAAATGTAGCAGAATTCAGTTTTTTAAGAAGTTGTTGAATATGCTGTTTCCAGTTCAATTTGTTATCTATATATACACCCAGGAATTTTGTGAAACTGCTTTCATTGATTGCTTTTCCTTCTGATATCACATTATAGCTGTCCTTTGTTTTATTTTTTGTAACAAACTGAAGTAACTGTGTCTTTTCTACATTAGGTATTAGTTTGTTGGCATTAAACCACCTGTTAATTTTCTTTATAACATCATTTGCTGTATTTTCGAGGTTTTGTGGTGATGGGTCTTTCAAGGATATGCTAGTATCATCTGCAAAGAGCACCATGTATTCATTATCACCTAGTATATGTGGGAGATCATTTATATAAATTAAGAACAGCAGAGGGCCAAGAATTGAACCCTGAGGCACACCACATTTAACTATTCCCCATTCTGAGTTTATAACATCTCCTGTATTAGCATCTTTCAGTGATACACATTGTTTTCTATTTTCCAGGTATGATTTAAACCAAAGTCCTGGCTTACCACTAACTCCATAGTGGTCTAATTTACCTAGTAGAATCTCATGATCAACACAGTCAAAAGCCTTAGCAAGATCACAGAATATACCTAGGGAATTTAATTTTTTATGCATTGACTCCAGTATGTTGTTTACAAAAGCAAAAATTGCTGAATCTGTTGAAACACCATGTCTAAAACCAAACTGTACTTTACTAAGTAGGTCATTCTTTTGTAGGTGTCCATACACCCTTCTGTACATTGCTTTTTCAAAGATTTTTGAAAATGCTGGTAGAAGTGATATCGGTCTGTAATTTTCAATCTTTGAGGTGTCACCCTTTTTATAAAGCGGTTTGAGTATTGCACCCTTTTTATAAAGCAGTTTGATTATTGACTTCTTGAGTGAGTCAGGAAAGATACCTTCTTCAAAAGAACTATAAGAAATATGACTAATAACTCTACTAATGCTGGTGTTATATTGTTTCACTACATGGGTTGAAACCTCATCATAACCAAATGACTTTTTATTTTTGAGGGATTTAATATTTTTTTCAATTTCATTTTGACTGGTGGGAAATAGAGACATAGGTGCTGTTTTTGGTGACAAGGATTTAAGTATTGCAATAGCATCCATATTCCCAATATATTTTCCTTTTATTTTTTCAGCAACTGTTAAGAAGTAGTTATTGAAAGCACTTCCTATATAAGAGGGGTCATTTACAAGCTTATCATTAATGCTTATAGATATAGGTTTATGTTCAAGGGATGATACAGTTGTTTCTCTTTTAATAATGTTCCAGACACCTTTTATCTTATTATCTGAACTACTAATCTCATCATTTATGGCCAAACGTTTAGCTTCTTTTATTACTTTTGTTAAAATTCTACAGTAAGTTTTGTAATGTTGTCTGAGAAGCATATTATCAGTATTCCTAGCTTTTACATATGATTCCCTTTTATGTCTGCAAGATGTTTTAATACCAACTGTAACCCAACTTTTGTTTACTGGTTTTTGACCAATTGGAGCTAGTTTTGTAGGGAGATACCTTTTGTAAATTTCTAAAAACCTAAATTTCTAAAAACCTTTGGTGAAAGTAAATGAATTTATTGTTTACCCCTTTTAATTTATAAACAGTGCTCCAGTCCTCATTGAGAAGTTCATCATTTAATATTTTTATTGAATTGTTCTTTAATGGCCTAACTCTGACAAATCCTTTCTTTTTGTTATTTTCATTTCCCACAACATCCAAAGTAGTTATTTGAGCATTATGGTCTGACAAACCATTTTCTATTGGAACTGTTTCATGTATTTCTAATTTATTGTGCTCTACAAAAATGTTATCAATAATGGTACTACTATCTTATTGTGTTATAGTTGGGAAATTTACAGTTTGATAGAGATTGAATGATCTAAGCATTCCTAGAAGATAATCTGTCTGGTTACATTCTACAGCAAAATTTATGTTGAAGTCTCCACAGAGGATAATTTCCCTTTTAGTACGTGATAAGTTTATTAGAACTGCCTCAAGTTTATTACAAAATTTACTGAAATCTCCTGTGGGAGCCCTATAAACTGTCAGCACTATAAGATATTTTGTTTTCTAATTCTAACTGTATTGCACAACATTCAAAAACATGTTCTATACAGTATTTACTTACATCTAACGATTTTGTCTCAGTATTTTCTCTTACATATATTGCTGCACCACCCATTCTCATCTCTGACCTGCAATAACATGAAGCTAATCTATATCCAATAAAAGGGAGGAAACATATTTCAGAATTATTTAGATGATGTTCTGTCAGACATATGATATTTATGCTAAGATTCAATGATTTTTGGGTTTCTTCTATAGATATTATCAACTCATCAAGTTTGCTTGAGATACCCCTAATGTTCTGATGGAAGAAAGCTATTTTAGACTGACATTCTTTATTTTTTACTGTAATACCATTATGTATATTTCTTAAAGAACTCTTCCTACTCTTGACATTTGGCCTAAAAAAGACTGAGTCCTACCACCAATTACCACTGGGATGGGGATCACATCCAACCTGCCTCTCCTGATGCTACTGGCAATCAGTTGCGTTAGCTTCTGCTTGCCCCGAACATTCAGGTGGAGTCCATGGGAGGTATGGTCACTCCGTGTTATGCCAGAAACATTTATCAGAGCAATGTGTGTTCGGTCAGCCTGACACATTGCACGCTTCAGATCTGCCTGTGTACGCTGTACATGACCACGCATCCAGGGTTGATCATAACACTTGAAGAGGTCAACAAAACCAACATTGGTGTGAGTGGTGTTTTTAGCAATATTGTAAATGTCTGTTTCAACACAATAATTGAGATTTCTGGACAGACTATTTCCAGGACCCCCAACTATAATTATATGATCCTCTTTAGTAAGATTTTTCCCCAGGCTTGAAATTTCATCCACAACATTGCCAAGTTCTGCATTAGGCTTAAATATACTACACACCTCAACACCAGAGCCCAGGCTTGACTGTAACATTGCACTTAACCCCCTACCGTGACTACTTCCAAGCAATAACACCTTCTTGGATTTCTTTTTACGAGCTATGCACAATGTGTGCTTTTTCTCAGCTTTGTTGCAATGAGACAGCCCTGCTGTGGTATCTGATACATCCTCAGTTAGATTATCCAACACCCCAAAAGTATAGGAAACTTCGAACTGAAAATTTGTAGAATGCAGGTCCTGTTGTTTCCCTCCAGTTTTGGCTGCAATCCACTGGAATTCCTTAACATTTAATGCTGCTTTTTCAGCCTTCAAAACATTGAGTTCTTTTGTTAATTCAGCCACTCTGGATTCGAGACAAGAGATACCTACTTTCTAATTCCCTCTTTTCCTTGCTACTTTTGCAAGTCAAAGAACTCCAAGGAGAGTGAAGTGCTTTTTCAGCTTCCATGTAGCCACATTTCGGATGAAAACGAACTCCACAATCATTACAGCTGTTTCCCTGCTTTACAACCCTGCGACTGCCACCACACTTCATGCTCATTCAGATTTTAAACAAAACAAAATATGTGCCCTTGAAGCGATTTGTAACTTTACCTATAAATACCTTTCCTTATTTTGCAATATAATTTCCACAAGACACACCTTTCTCCATTTACCACACAAGCAAACCAATTTTAACAATAAACCTGTTAGTAACTGCTTGTTTCCTTCACTGATAGAAGATTAATTCCCTTTAAGGGTTATTAGTATAATGTAAACAACACACACGAGTTTTAAACTTGTCGAACCAACACCTTTTTGAACTATTTAAACTACGATACTTTTACTACACAGTGTTACTACACTCAAATTCGCTAAACACGCCACCAGACAAATATTTCTACACGTTATTTAGGGTAATTATCCTTTGTGGCAGCTTCCATGTTAATTTTTCTCCAGAAAGTTACCACACTGATTAACTTTTAGGAATGCTTAAATCAACCAGTCTTTGTAAATTAGTACATTCTTCTATACAGAACTATAAAATGAGGAAATTTTATTACATTAGTATACAACAGTTCTCACATAATTACTCTATGTGTTGGTAAAAGAAAGTAAAAAGTTAAAGG
The DNA here is from genome assembly GCA_031002005.1 of Vandiemenella viatica. Taxonomy (NCBI): domain Eukaryota; kingdom Metazoa; phylum Arthropoda; class Insecta; order Orthoptera; family Morabidae; genus Vandiemenella; species Vandiemenella viatica. The sequence goes on along the minus strand of CM061921.1, from coordinate 174,521,488 downwards.
TGTCAGGCCAATAAATTACAGTTTCATAAAAATATAAAGTAATGAATTTATGCATTTCAAATGACAAGTGCAAAATGTAAATTCAATTACTTTCACCTAAAAAATTTAAGAATATAGCCATTATACAAAATTATTTCAGTCAATCTAAAACAAATAAAGAAAAATGACTAGCAACAGGCATTTTTTTTTTCACCATATGATACATTTGCACATATATGGGTTTCATATATATATATACAACATAAGCAATTTGTAATTACATTTAAAAATTTATGTAGATGTTTGCATAAAACTCACTGTGATTTGCGCACAACACTAATTTACCAAGATAGGAAATTTTACATAAATTGACTTAATTCAAATATTTCTCTACATAATGGTAAACATTTCCTATCAGATACAGCTTTAGCATTTTCTTAAATAATTCTGAGATTTATCCTCCCTTAAGTTCAGGTGAGAGTTTGTTCTATAGTTTCATTCCCTGGTGGATGAAACTATTCAAAATATTGCTTTTTAATTTCCTTTCTATGTGGAAATATAAATGGTAGAAACCGTTTGGGGCAAATTTATGTAAATTATTTTTATATACAAGATTGAATTAAAGATAAAACAGGATAGAACTTTCATAATGCTTAATTTTTTTATTTTTTTAAAAATAGACCCTTACAATGGGTTCTTGAGGTTTTTGTATTATTCTTACTGACCATTACTGCAATTAGAAAATAAACTTTTTTTTTTAATGGCTGTATTACAGTATTTCATATCCAGGTTGGTAAGAACATGATTGATCATAGTTTCTGAGTTTGGAGCTACTCTTGTAGAATGTTCATTCAGGAAAGATATACTGTAGGAATACAGAATGTTGGACAAGTCTGTAGTATCATTATACTTGATTTTAACGTTAATATATATATATAACCACATACAAAGTATTTACTTTTAGTAGTGTGCACTTTATCTAAAACTAACCTTAGTTTTATGAAGACCACAATAATATCTGAGTTTGTTGACCTATATGCATATTTGATCATGAAGCAGTTCTGATGGATATTAGAGGAATCAGTAAACCAGCAGCCAAAATTGAGGGGGAAATAGGTACAGTTATAAAAAGGCACTGGTTTCAAATTTGAAGAGATATTTCAGAGAACAATTCAGCAAATGGAAGGAAGGCTCAAGTGCAGTAGAGTCAAGGTGGGAAGAGTTCAAGGAGATAATAAGAAAGGGGGAAGAAAAATTTATTCCAAGGCAGAAAATAAAGAGAAGTAGAGAACCTATGTACTATAATAGGGGAGTGAGGAGGTTAAAGAAGTTGGTAAGAAAAGAACATAACAGAGTTAAGAGACAGCAGGGTAGTAGGGAATATTTAAAACAACTAAACAAGGACTTAATAACAGCAAAGAAAATGGCTAAAGATGGGTTTATGAAGAGTATTGTCAGTGCAGGAGGACCATTGACTGATGCATTTAGAAATTTCTATGGCTATATCAGGAAACTGAGGGGAAGGGAGGGTGTAGAGACACTTATAGATAAGGATGGAGAAGAAGTTACTGATGATTTGAAAAAGGCAGAGATTTTAAGTAACTGGTTCAGTGAAAGCATTAGGGACAATGAATCAGAAACAGGAGGGTCTAATTCAGAGAACGAGCTTAACAACACAATTAGAAATGACAATAGTAAAAAATTGGACATTCACCCTGAGGAAATCATGAAGGAAATAAGAAAGCTGAAAAAACATAAAGGGGCTGGTGAAGATAATATTACTATGGATATCTTAAAGATAGCGGTATGTGACATTGTACCTTATCTTGAAATATTATTTAAATTGAACCTGGATACTTGCTGCTAACCACAGGACTGGAAAAGTTCAATAGTAGTACTGGTACATAAAGGAGGGATGAAAAATAGAATGGAGCATTACAGGCCAATCAGTTTGACATCAGTGGTAGGTAAATTAATGGAAAGATTGATATGCAACCACATCAGAAATATATTTGAGGAACGTAAGTGGTTTTCAAGCAGGCAACATGGGTTCAGTCAAGGATATTCATGCGAATCTCAGTTGGTGAAATATATGCAAGATATTTCAGATGAAATGGACAAGGGAGGCCAAATTGATAGTGTAGCACTAGATCTGTCAAAGGCATTTGACAGAGTAAGCCATAAAATGGTAGTAAATAAGGTAAAAACCATTGGAGTAGATGAGAAAGTGATTTGCTGGGTAGAAGAATTTTTAAAAGGTAGAAAACAGAAAGTTAGGGTAGGAAATGTAGTATCACAGGAAGTGTAAGTAAAAATGGGTGTGCCGTAGGGTAGCATATTGGGACCATTGCTATTCATTATTCTAATGAATAATTGTGTTGATTGTTTACTATCTGAAATTAGATTGTTTACAGATGACATAATGCTGTATAAAAGAATCAAAATGATAGAGGATTGTAAACAGTTGCAGGGTGATCTGGACAGGATATCTAGTTGGGTTGGTAAATGAGGAATGAAGATAAATGCAAAGAAGAGTCAGCTTATTAGATACACAAATAAAAAACTAAAGGTTAATAATGAATATAAGGCGGGGAAAGAATTGCTTACTGAAGACTTGAAATATAAATATCTTGGCATTACTTTTGATAACAAGCTTAACTGGGCAGGACACATTGGACAGGTGGTAGGAAAAGGTTTCAAAGTTCTGCACTTGTTGGAGAGAGTGATGAGGGGATGTACGAGAGAAGTAAAGGAATTGAGTTACAAAACTTTGGTAAGACCATTGCTCAAATATGGTAGTGTAGTATGGGACCCTCATTTTATGTATCAAATACAGGAGTTGAAGAGGGTGCAGAAAAGGGCTGCTAGATTTGTTTCTGGAAATTATCGCAGAATGCAATCAGTGACGGATATGAAAAGGAGCTGGAATGGGATTCATTGCAAAACAGGAGGAGGATGAGGAGGGTCATGGGAGTGTACAGGGCATATACTGGCGATGAGGCATGGAAAGATATTGCAATAGATATGAAAAGTAGTGCATGGAAGGGAAAAGATGACCATGACCACAAGCTGGCACTCGATTTCAGGCACAAGGGTGTGGGAAGGTTCTCTTTTTTAGGTAAGGGTGTCAGGGATTGTAATAAGTTACCAAGAGAAATGATGAATAATTTACCGAAAACATTGAAATAATTTAAAGATAAAATTTGTAGAGGGCAAATGTAGGTGGGTGCAGGATAGGGTGTGTAGGGAAATTGCCACCGGAGCCTGTGCTCCATTGCAATTCAATTAATTTAAATATGATTTTAGTATTTCTCTCAGAAATCTTTAAGGCACAAGTTTCTGAGTTTTTATCCTCATTAAGTGACATAAAGTCTGTTCTATTTCTTTACTTGTTACCAGATTTTGTACCCTTCTTTATTTTTGTTAAGCAATTATAGCTTCTAATTTCATAGCCACATACATCAAAAAATTTAATTTAATTTGATTCACATAATACTATTTTTTATTTATTTTTTTATCCACTAATACATTTAGTTCATTGACTTTGTTTCCAATACCTTGGCCTTTTTTGTGGAGAACAGGTATTTGAGTAGATAGCCTTCTATTTTTTTTTCCACTTTTTCTTAGGGGCCACCTGGTGGGAAATGATTGGAGGTTGTAGATCACCAGCACTTACCTTGAAAATGATGTGTGGGTTTTTGAAATTGGGTTGATTTTACAACCCTCCTAAACCTTCGTCAGAGGTCTGGGCTGTTTTATGTTTCCCTTATTCTGAAGGTTTAATTTCTGTTCCTAATCTACATCTACATCTACATCTACATATATGCTCTGCAATTCACAAAATTGTGGGTGGCAGAGGGTGCTCAGCACCAAAGCTAATCTCTTTGTTGTGCATTCCAATCCCTAATGGTACGAGGGAAAAAAGAATTCATATAAGAATCATTGCGGCACCTTATTTCTCTAATCTTATCTATCCTGTCATTCCGGCTCAAATAGGTTGGTGGACGAAGTATTTCACTACACTCGTGAGTGAAAGTGGGAGTACGCATGTTTACCAATAAGTTTAAACGAATCGTGCGTCGTCTATCTACCAGAGACTCCCAGCCTAGTCTACTAATCAGTTCTGTGACGCTTTCATAAGGACTGTAGCAAGCGGTCACGAATCGAGCGGCTCTTCTCTGTACTTTCTCTATACTTTCAATCAACCCCTTACGAAACGGATCCCAAATGGCACAACAATAGTCCTAATGTAGTGGGATAGATTCTTTCTTCCCATTAAATTTTAATTTAACAATTTTTGTGATGTCAGTACTTAGGCCTACATAATCTTTACCTCATGAATTCATGTCTAGATCATGTTGAGTATACAAAAACCTATTTAACCGGCTTAATAAACCTATTATGTGGACATTTAGAAAGTGGTTACACAATTCGGCAATCTTAAAATTCCCTGCATCTATTTCTAAGTTTACACATGATTTTTCATTAGATCCTGTCTGTGGGGAAAATTTATAATTACTACATTAGTGTGGCAATGTCAGTTTCAAACCTTTCGATTTTTTTCTCCTTAATTCTTGTAGACTTCATTCGCTCTGTTCACAATCACAACCAAATTTTCAAGCACCCACAATTCCTCTTTAACCCCACCACTAAATGTTGAAAACGTAGATACTGGTTTCACTATCAAAGACACTTACATATCCTTGTTGTGGTGAACAACGATGATACTAGTCCCCGATTGTGGTGGTCCGAATATATTCAGATTTCCCCCAGTTTAGCTGCATTATATATCTGCCTCACATATCTTTTCACTTGTATTTGCTTTTCTTTCACAGATGCCTTGTTATAACACTAAATGAGTTTTATTACCAGAATTATTCTTTTCATGGTTTTTGGCCTAGGCTTAAACAGTGACATAACCGTGATTTTCACAACATGTGACCACATTTCCAGATTTCCACCAGCAGCTTTCTTAAGTCTGCCATTTTCCTCCATCAGCTGATCTATCTACTCTGTTAATGACTTAATAATTTCCTCTTTTGTTACTAATTTCATTCTGAGTTTATTGCATAAAACATGGGTAAGTGTAAGTGTGAACTTAGTTAAAATTTAACTGACCCTTAAAAGAATGGTATTTGAACCATGAAATATAGCACTCCTTAAAAATTAATCAGCAGAATTTACTCCTTTAATAGCATGAGTTCATATTTTTTTTATTTTAACAAATTCGAATTATCAGAGTGAACAAACAGAGGAAAAACGAATGAACGCATCTGCACCCATGAAACAGGGTAAGTGCATACGTAGCCTATTTTATTGATAATTCTAGTCTATAGCAGCATAAGGATAGTTTAGTGATTATTCTTTTGGTCTTTGTATGACTTGAAATGGGAAAAAATCACTGAATTAAACACTTTTTACTGGGGCAGATCAAAAATACAAAGAAAAGGCAAAATGAAAAAAATATAAATAGAAATTTTTTAACAAATATTAAAAATAAGAACCAAAGTTACAAATTCAACAGACATCCTTGTTACTATCAAATTTCTTATCTTTAGTTTTTCTTGAGTAGTTTCTCACCATTTTGTGAAGAGAATGTCAAGTGGGAAAAGTAAAATACAATAAGCAAACTTATTATTGTTAAAAATCATAGAACAATTTGGAAGTTCCTGCTATTTTGGAATAGTGTATTAACATATTTTTATTATTAGTATCATAATTATATGAAATTCATAATATATAATAATTATTCTGATATTCATTATACTTATTAATAATTAACAGCATAAAATAATTAATTATAATGAAATTCAGCCTTAGCTTCTTAATTCTTGGATGATACGCATCTGAAGTAAGTAATTACTAACACCTAAATAATTAATATACAAAAACAGGGAAGTGTACACAGGACCGTACCATCTAATCCTCCACCACCCATCCAAGCTCAATGTGGACATCCATCCAGCAGTTGCAATAAGTGCACCCCAACATATACGCATTGTGGTGGCAACCACTCGCTATCAAACTGCCATAATAAACAGTAAAAACCAATATGTACTAACTGCAAAGGACCCCACAATGTAACTTCCAGCAAATGATCAACCAAACAGGATAAATCCCCCTAAATGACTGCTAAAATCAAGTGTACAGACGAACTTCAACCCATACCCGAGACGATTGACGAGTATGCCATTGATGACATCACAATAAAAGACTACATCATCACCTCATCAGAGTCCTCTTTTCAACCATGATTAATATATTCCAGGACAGATAACAAGAGATCATCCGCCACGTCTCATTACAAACAAGGGGGCTTCCATTAATTACGTGAGGTGAAATACGGGGAGGGGATCCAGTGAAATCTCACGAAACCTCACCTAGTGGGAGGGGGGTCAACTGAAATCTCACGAGAGGTTTTGAAATTCTTGTAGATTGTAGAGCTAAAAAAAAAGTCTATAAATGACGCGAAACTCGACTTTAGGAGGGTATTTAGCCCAAAAGCTGGTGGGGATGGGGTATAACCGTCTTTGGAAGCGTGAGACCTAAAAAAATAAAAGGTCTGAAAATGTTACGAGGTCGATTAGTAGGGGAGGGAGTTCTCCGTCAAAATTTCACGTCATTTTAGAGGCGGGTCCGACCAGATCTCACGAAGTCTCACCACTGAGGGGGTGGAGGGGGTCAGGAATTCCGGAAAAACTATTCACGTAATTAATGGACGCCCCAAGGCAATTCATCTACCGAATAGTCAAGGTAACCCAGGATAATAATCAGCTGCATATAACCATCTCAGCACCACCCCCAATTTTCCCGACACATGTTATTGGACCAAATGACAATGACAAGTAGCCCAACGAACTTCTATTTCATTAACATCGGTGGCTTCCGATACACAGTCCCTACTCCATAATTCATTAGTTGCCAATGATGTTCATATCACGGCCCTGGCGGTATCCTTCGGCTCACCTACACTTGACATCAAAATACATGACCTCAATACTTTCTGTAAAGACCGACCTGGTGAAGTCTGTGGAGGTGAAGCCATCCTAGTCCATAATTCTTTCTCCGCTATACAATTTCATCTTCTTTACCCATTTTCACAACTGGAATGTATAGCTATCAATATCCAAAAGACACCCAAACCCCCCCCCCCCCCGCCCACACAACAAACTTCTTGTTATATCACTATATCACAGACCCTCCAAACCCCTATATCTACATCTACATCTACACCCATACTCTGCAAATCACAAACATTGTGGGTGGCAGAGGGTGCTAAGCACCAATTCTAAACCCGCGCATTCCAATCCCGAATAGCGCGACGAAAGAAGGAATACATAAAAGCATCCGTACGGCATCTTATTTCTCTAATCTTATCCCTCCGGTCATTATGACCTAAATAGGTTGGCGGAAAAAGTATTTCATTCCACTCGAAATTTAAATTTTTTCGCATATTCTCCAATCAATTCGAACGCAAGCTACGTCGTCTGTCTTCCAAACTATCCCAGCCCAATCTATGTATCAATTCTGTGACGCTTTCATAAGGGCTGTAGCAACCAGTCACGAATCGAGCGGCCCTCCTCTGCACACTCTCCACTGAGTCAATCAGAACCTTGCGATACGGATCCCAAACTCCACAACAGTAATCCAGATGCGGACGCACTAGTGATCTATACGCTATTTCCTTTGTATGAGCATTACAATTCCTCAAAATACGACCTACGAATCGCAATGTAGAATTCGCCTTGCCTACGACGGAAGTTATGTGCATGTCCCATTTCATGTTGCTTTGTACCAACACCCCCAGATACTTCAGGGAATTAACCGTGTCAACAGCTGTATTGTTTATTTTGTACTCGTGAACAAACTGATTCTTTTTGTTACTTATCCGCATTGCCTTGCACTTATTGCAATTAAGTTTAAGCTGCCATTTACGACACCAATCGAAAATAGCATCCAAATCGCGCTGAATTTCTAAGCAATAATCGGAACACCTTATTTCCCTATAGATAACTGCATCGTCGGCAAACAATCGCAACCAGCATTTGACGTTACCACCTAGATCGATTATAAATATTAAGAAAAGAAGTCGTCCTATTACACTTCCTTGAGGAACGTCCGAAGTAACATTTATCTTGGAAGAGGCTTACCCGTCGACAACGACATACTGTGATCGATCAGTTAGAAAATCACGTATCCACTCGCAGATCTGAGCCGAAATACCGTAAGCTCGAATTTTCGCTAAAAGTCGGTTGTGTGGTACAGAATCAAAAGCTTTCTGAAAATCAAGGAAAACTGCATCAACTTGCGAACCTGCATCGATAACTTTCATTACGTCATGGGAAAATAGGGCTAATTGTGTTTCAAACGATCTCTTCTTCCGAAATCCGTGTTGACACGGTGTAAGTAACTCGTGATCGTTTAGAAACTTCATAATGTTCGAGCATATGACATGCTCCAGAATTCTGCTTCAGACAGATGTTAGAGATATGGGTGGATAATTCCTAGGATCACTCAGATCTCCTTTCTTGAAAACGGGAATTAGCTGGGCTATTTTCCAGCTAGAAGGTACTTTTTTCTATTGTAAAGATTTACGGAATACATCTGACAGAAATGGTTCAATTTCCTCCGCGTATTCAGAAAATACTCTTACCGGTATACCATCGGGACCCGGTGCTTTACCCCACTTCAGGAGTTTTAATTGCTTTACAATACCTACGCTATCAATTTCTATCGGATCCATCTCTAATTCCACACGATGTGGTAAAGTGGGGATGTTTTCCATGTTTTCGCGCGTGAATGAATTTTTGAATTCGGTGTTAAATACGGTAGCCTTGTCGCGGCTGTCTTCAACTTCCCGTCCGTCTTTTATTAGAACTGGCTGATTGTTCCCGCTACAACTAACTTTTTTTACATACGACCAAAATTACTTAGAGTTTTCATTGAGGCTCTTAGAGAGAGAATTGGCACGAAAGTCATTAAAGGCCTCACGCATCGCATTCTTAACATGTCCCCTTATCTCCTCTTTAACCTGCTAGAATATATCTCCTCCTTTCCCCACAATATTATCCTATGGGATTTCAACGCCCACCACCGCCTACTTGGCGATCACGCAAGTAATCCCACTGACCACATCCTAGTCGTCACTCCCTCAACATTTGTCATCTCCCCATCAACACCCTACCTTCATATCACACCAAGGATCCTCCTTCCCTGACCACATCCCATGTAGTCTTTCCCTCCACAATACCCTCATCTCTACGCGCCTTTGACGAATCCGTCACCCGCGATCATCTACACATAGTTTCCACCTACAGATTCATCAAAACCAAACCCACCCAAAGATTCCGACTAATCACAGACTACCAAAAAGCAGACTGGGAAGAATTCAATTCAATCATAGAATCATCTCTATTTCGGACCTTCCAAATTACTACACCTGCAGACATAGACCACATCACCAAAGAAATACAATCATCATTTGCGGCTGCAATAGAAATTATACCTAATAAAAAGATCTTCCCATACAAACATTCAATTCTGCCATAGGCCGTATCACTTATCAAGACCAAACGACAATACATACAACTCAAACGTGATTCCAACCCCTTGATTTTGACAGAATAGAATCTACTCAATGCAATAAAATGTAAGACAATAACTCTCCACCGATAGCTACAATGGCAACACACCTGTGAGACGCTTGACTACAAGAGTGGAAGTCTGAACTGGAAGAAGTTTAAGGTTCTGACAGGGCAGTTCTCTCACTCATCACACTAATTAACCATCAATAATAAAACCTCCAGCTGCGACGAAAAGAAATTCACCAAGTTTGCGTACGAGCTTCGTGAGGTCTACTCGCCACCGACCAATCCACTGTTCGATGACAACTTCAGACATACAGTCGAATCCTCCATAGCATCTATTCTGTCTTCTCCGTCGGCACATACACCACTACAACAGGCACTGACAGAAGAAATCAATGACCTGGAAATAAAACTGCTCTCCTCTCTGGCCGAAGCTCGACTCCCGGCCACGACAAAATCACCCGATTCCTTCTCCGAAAAGCTCCTGAATACTTAATGTTTCCTCTCTTTCGCCAGCTCTTCAACGTCTGCTTACAATTATCCTGCTTCCCGTCCCTCTGGAAACAAGCAGAAGTCATTCTGATACCCAAACAAACAAACCTCCTTCGGCCCCTTCATCATATCGCATCTCACACTTACCTGTTCCTGGCAAAATCTTTGAAAAAATCCTCCAAATTCGCATTTTCCGTTTCGCTGAATCCGTAACATTAATCCCTTACATACCGAGGGTGGTGGTGTAACGGTTACGTTCTGTCCTCGCATTCGGGAGGACGGCGGTTCGAATCCCCGTCCGGGCATCCAGATTAGGGTTTTCCATGGATTCCCAAATCACTCCAGGCAAATGCCGGGATGCTTCCTTCAAAAGGCTATGGCCGAATTCCTTCCCAATCCTTGCCCCCCCTCCCATCCTTTCCCGTCTTTAAAGACTTCGCTGTTAAGAGACGTTAAGCAGTTAAAAAAAAAATTCCTTCCATTCAATCCGGTTTCCGTACCCATCACTGCAACAATGACCCACTCCTCCACCTCACATCTGTAATAGTACCATCCATCAACGCCGGCCATTGTTCACTAGCAATTTTCTTTGATATTGAAGGAGCGTATGATAACGTCTGGCACCCTATTCTCTTTTTTTTTAACTGCTTAACGTCTCTTAACAGCGAAGTCTTTAGAGACGGGAAAGGATGGGGGGCAAGGAATGGGTAGGAAATCGGCCATGGCCTATTGAAGGAAGCATCCCTGCATTTGCCTGGAGTGATTTGGGAAACCATGGAAAACCCAAATCTGGATGCCCGGACGGGGATTCAAACCGCCGTTCTCCAGAATGCAAGGAAAGATCGCTAACCGTTACACCACCATCCTCGGTACCCTATTCTCATATACAACCTCCACAACCTTGGCTTCCCTCCCCCATTCCTTGAACTGATCCATAGCTTCTTTACCAACCGCACATGTTCCGTCAAAGTTGGAAATGCCCATTCACCGCCTTTCTAGCCGCAGGCGGAAGTCCGACAAGGTACTATGCTCTCTCCTCTCCTGTACTCCCTATACATATCCGATATCCCTACTCCTCCATTCACCTCCGAAGCAATAGCACCCTTCACCGACGACATAGCCTACCGGATCTCACATAAGAACACCATGCACATTAATAGCAGAGCAACCAGATACCTCAACACCCTCCAATCGTAATTCCAAAAATGGTGCATCAAGCCGAATCCGACAAAAACACAGGCAGTTTTAACTGTCAAGCCCACGGTCACCAGGTGTGCAAATGCACAAACCAACGGAGGTGCGTCAGATGCGCGGGCGACCATTGAGTTGCCGACTGCTCCACATCAAGAGAGGAAATGGTCTTCTGTAACTGATACGGTAACCATGCAGCCAATTTTTGTGGATATCATATCCGGAAGCAACTTCTGGCAAAAACTCGCCCTGATCACAAAGCTGAAACCGCTACAAGGCGAGCTGAAAGTGGTGACAGCACGCCCCAGCTCCACAGACCGGCAACCAAGACAGCGCGCGGGGCGCATCCATGGTCCGCTGTGTCTCGCCTTTCTGCAGATGTACCTGAGACCAGTCGGCAACAGGAAGGAGAGCATAGACATGGCCACATGACACAATGTCACGCCTACTGCAATTCTCCCAGTAATAACGCCGATCAGCTGACGGTAGTGGTCCAGCTGCTCACACAGCTAATTACTGCTCTGATGCCATGTCATGAGCGCCAAAAAACTAGAGTGTTCACACCTACTGATGACGCAAAAAAACAGCCATTTCAAAAAAGCTACACCGACAGCAGTGATATGACTTTATCCTGGTACTGTGGAGAAACATGACAGCGAAAGCTATACAGAAAACGCTGCTTGCCTTCCAGGCATACGCGTTCGGTGACGTGTCGTTGCAGTAGCAACTTCGTCTTTCAGTTCACCTGATGAATACAGTGGAGGAAGCTGTCGAAACGTCGTGTATGACAGAAGAACAAGTTTATCTTTAACTGGAAAATAATATTAGAATGCCAGTGACCGTGGCATCATCGTGTATCTTGGTGTCCTGGGTTATGAAGGGATGCGCAGTCTGTTATATGTAAATCTACGCTCAGCGGCTCTGCTTTTATTCAGTTCTTTCTGCTATGCATGCTCAGTTGCTCTCAAATTCTGGATGGGTAATATACCAACCCAAAACTTCCCGGGTGGGTACTGCTGCCAAGGGTCATACCTAGCAAGCTACAAGAAATGCCCCACCTATCTGGAAATCCTCAAAATAGGCATTGAAAAATGAATAGAACGAGAAGAAACAGATAAAACAGAAAGAAAAACAACAGAACACGGGTAAAGACTAACTAAACAAAACGAATGAGCAATTTCCTCCACTACCACACAAAGAAAACTCCGAGCAAATAAACTCTTCGGCAACAACATCGGAAAATTCAAGAAACTGAATCAGACACTACTGACCCACCTGCAGAGAGTAACACCTCAAGCATATCCTCGAATAACCCAGCTTCTTATTCAACATTCTCAGATCTCAAAGTAATACTAGACTTTTGCAAAACTAAAAAAATCTTATCAACTATCGAAAAGGCACTCCAAGACAAAACTCGAAGTTATCTTCAATTATTTTTTAGATTTTCTCGATGGAACAAAACAAGATACCAACCACCAATCATAAATAAAATAATGACTGCTTCAAAAACCAGAAACAATAAAGCAAGGATAATAACAAAAATAACCGACGACCTCCGGAATATGCGATACACAAGTTCGCTATGAATTTGGCACCCAAATTCAAAGACTACAAAATTCGAAAAGCGACCAAATCCTATAGTCATTCGACCCATCAAATTGTCCAGTCACATGACAAAATATACATTACTTCAACCATCACATTGTGACGCACGCTGGGACTATAGGGTGTGACAAAAACAACATACATAAAAAAGACGACTATCTTAACAATGCCAGCCCAAAACCCATTACTTCGTCAGGAATCAGAGAGCGATCGTGCTCTGGTACTCCATTACCACGTGGGCCAAGGCCCAACAAGTTTTTGTTTTGTCTTGTCGAAGTTAGATGTCATTGAGAATAGTGAGATTACGTGGAAGGATGCACAGGATTTCAGGTTTGGGGAATACAGGTTTATTAGCACACAGGCTGTAAGTGGAGTTACTGGTGTAGGGTTTTTAATGAACACGAGAGTAGCAAAACGGGTGAGTAATTGTGATCAGTTTAGTGACAGGATTATTTTGTTGAGATTAGAAACTAAGCCCACCCCAACCGCGTAAGTACAAGTGTATATGCCAACGTCACAAGAAGATAAAGAAATAGAGAAAATATACGCTGACATTGGAGAGTTAATATAATATGTGATGAGGGAGGAAAATGTAATAATAATGGGTAATTGGAATGCAGTATTTGGAGAAGGGAAAGAGGGAAGTACCGCTAGATGTTTTGGACTAGGAGAATGAAATGAGCGAGGATGTAGGTTGTTAGAATATTGTGAAAGATATAAACTTGACGTGACGAACACAACATTTACAATCCTGCACGAAGGATATAAACCTGGAAACATCCAGGGGATACAGGTAGATATCAGCTATATTGTATCATGGTCAAACAAAGATTCAGAAATCAAGTTCTAGACTGTAAAGCATATCCCGGACCAGACATAGACTCTGACCATAATCTGATAGTTATGAACTTCAGGCTGAAATTCTAGAGAATAAGGAAGCAATACAAGCAGAACAGACTGGAAGTGAACAAACTGAAACAACCTAACATGAGAGAAAATTTGCAGAAGTGGTAGAATTGGGTCTAAGAAGTAACTCTGAAAGAAACTCAACTGAGAACGAATGGAATGCATTAAAGAGATAAATAATGAAAGCTGGTAAATAAACATCATTCTCTAGGGAACAAGCCACACAAAAACCTTGGATCGAAGAAGAAATTTTGAGTTGATGGATCACAAAAGTGCTCAAGATAGAGAAGGAAGAGAGCAAAACAGAAAATTTAGAAATCGAATGAACATAAAAAGCAAACAATCAAAAGAAAAATGTTAAGTGGAAAAGGGAATGGTCGTAGGTAAAGTAGATGTGGCATATAGAAAGATGAAACAAAATTTTGGCGAAATGAAGAAATTATGTTTAACAATTAAAGCTGCCGATGGGATACCTCCATTAAGCTCAGAAGGTAACTGATGGAAGGAATTAAGTGAATGTATGATGGTGATGACTTGAGCAACGGCGTAATGAATAAGGAAGGCGATGTGGACATTGATGACTAGGGAGATCCTGTTTTGAGGACAGAATTTGATAGAGGTTTGAGTGACTTGAAATCAAATAAGGTAGTTGGAATTGCAGAGATCTCTGGAGAACTTCTGAAATCCCTAGGAGATGAAGGAATCGAAAGATTATTCAACCTGATATCAAGGGTTATGAAAGAAGAGAAATACCAACTGATTTTAATAAAAGTATCATCTTCGCACTTCCGAAGAAAGGACAAGCTGACAAATGTGAGAATTAGCGAACTGTAAGTATAACATCACTTGATTCAAAATTATTGACCAGAATAATGAAAATGGCAACAGAAGAGATAGTAGGTGAAGATCGATTTGGGTTAAAGAAAAACTGCGTTACAATGAAAGCAATTCTGGCTTTAAGATTAATACTTGAAGGGTGGATCATCAAAAACAAAGATACTTTTATGGCTTTTGTTGATTTTAAAAAAGCTTTTAATAATGTAAGTTATAATTTATATTCAAAATATTAAAGATGTCAGAAATAAAATATCGAGGTAGAAGAATGCTTTATAATATTTATAAGAATCAATTGGCTGTAATAAAATCACAGAATCATGTGAGATCTGCATCATTTAGAAAGGGTGTGAAACAAGGTTTTAGTCTATCCCCGTCAATATTCAACTTGTCTGTACAGGAATCACTAAAGGAAGTGAAAGAAAAATTTGAATGTGGCATAAGTGTTAAAGGAGAAAAAAATTAGTATCCTACGATTTGCTGATGACATTGTCTTATTAACAGAACAGGCTGAGGATATTGAGAAGTTACTGAATGGCATTGACAAATATAAATCAAATCATGAAAAAAGTTATGAAATGTAGAAGAAATGGTACCAATAATAGTAGATTAAAAATAAAAATAAGATTGGATGCGATAGAAGAAGTAAGTGAATTCTGCTACTTGGGAAGTAAAATTACAACTGACTGCCGAAGCAGGAATGATGTTAAAAGCTGAATGGCACTACCAAAAAGTGCCTTCACGAAAAAGAGAATTTTAGTTTCAAATATTGATCTAAGACTTAGAAAAAACTTTTTAAAACTCCATGTGTTGAGCACAGCACTTTATGATAGCGAAGCATGGACTTTAGGAATACCAGAAAGAAAGAATATTGAACCATTTGATATGTGGTGAAGTGGTCAGATAAAGTACGAAATGAATGGGTTCTGAAAATGATGGGTGAGGAAAGAAATTGTGGAAGAGTCTAAAAGAAAGAAGAGATAGGATGGAAGGTCATAATCTGAGATATGAAGGATTGGCTAATTTGCTATTGGAGGGAACAGTCGAAGGTAAGAAATGTAGACAGAGATTAGAATATACGAAGCAGATAATTGAGGATGTGGGTTATAAGGGGTATTTTGAGATGAAGCGCTAAATAAAAAGGAATGGAGGAGTCCATCAAACCAGTAGAGAGGATGATGACAGAAAAAAAAGTTTTCCTAACATTTACATATTATATATAATCGGTTCAATGTCGTCATGATTTTCTCCTGAATTTTAACAGCAAAATTTAAGTAGCTGGAAGAGTTAAATGGAACCTGCGGTTGGTATTTTGAAAGGAAAAAGCTACTGACTGAACTTCGTGCAGCTCTTCTTTATTTTTTCTTAATATTGTTTATTAATCCCTAGCTAGAAACAGCAACAGCATTCTAGATGAGGACGTAAGATGGTTTTATACACTATCCCCCGAGCATAAACGTTACCATTTTTTCCTAAATTCAGCCTTTGAATCGCCATCTAGAATATGCATTATCCCTGATAGAGGTTATGTACTGATCCTTCTTCATATTGCTTTGTACCGTTACTCCCAAATATTTCCAGTTATCAACCTTTCAAAGATTAAACAACCTACTTTGTACATCGTTCACAGCAGCTAGCGCTGATTAGTGACTGCTGAGAAATTGTAACCTTCTATTGCAAACCATTTTAGAACAATTAATGACACATGGTCGGAATTGATGACAACATTGGCCATTGATCAACGGACGCCTTTAAGGGAATAACTTTTATTACGTTCAACCGGAACAATGTAGACATGATTTTCTCCTAAATTTTAACAGCAAAATTTAAGTAGATGGAAGAGTCAAATGGAGCCTGTGGTTGGCAAAATCAACACAATAACGGCATTTCAATCTTGTTTGTATCCTACAATTAGTTCCGAGCAGCCGATACAACAAGAGATCAATTGCATAAACATCTTTATTTAATCGGAAAAGCGTACTGAATGAATTGTCTCAGAACTTTTTCTGATGAGATTCATCGTTTTACGCATTTGTGATGTCATCGAAAAAAAGTAGGAAGAACATTTCCAGCATCAGCAAGTTGTTTTATTCGTTGTGTCTCCGAGTTGTAATAAAATGGCCAACGTTTTATGACTTGTTCATCCATAGACTGCGAGAGGAATCGCCTCCATAACTCAAGCGGTGGTCGCATTGTCCTCTTCTGTGTGACGAAAAATGGTTTCTTATTGACTTTCATGTCTCCTTAGCACACAAAAAAGACTGTCTTCCCCAGCGGAAGTATGATCAATATAAAGTTGCTGCTGACACTGGGATAGGATTTGCAATATTCTTTCTGCTTTTCTCCACTTATTTTAGACAAACACCTAGAAGTAGTGAACCATACGGCATATTTCTGTGTACGACCCTTATACCTACTGCGTCCGAGTATCAATATTTGCTTTGCATTCCCCGAAAGCTTCATTATTGTAGGGGTTTAGTTAAATATCGTTGATAATATTCTAGGTGATATGCAAGGCACAGTGGTGTTTTCTTTTAAGGATTTACGACGAGCAAACTAAGTTAATGTATGAAATACATAGCAGCCACTGCCAAGATGTATCGTTACATCGGTAGATTTCTACAGACAATTCTTGTTTCTCTTTTTCCATTGCTGGTAGGGCATAGGATATAGTTACTTCTGTAAGAACCTTTGCTTGGCAACAGTAGAGTGTGGAATTGTTTCTAAGTCATAATAATATATTTTGTACAGTAAATTGATGTCACAAGAGGTACGGTACTATACTATACAATAAAGTATTAATACCCAAGATTTCAATAATTGCTCAACTAAAGTGAAGTATAGATATTAGTCAGCTAGACCATATTACAACATAAGAAGGCCAAAAACTGTATTAATATCCAATAAACAGTTCCCCCACCCGCTGTCAAACTTAGGTAAAATTATCACATAAAAACAAAGCAACACCTGAAGCGTTAGATGACAAAATCACGTACTAGAATAGTAGTGCTTGGTGTATAGCGGTCCAGTGGAAGTCACAGAAGTTGGCTGGCAAGATTTAAAACGTGAGTTCAATTCTGAAACGGTGATGAAAACGGATATTTTTTTTGAAATAATTCTTTTATAACCTGTTTATGGTAGATCTTTCGTATAGCTTAAATCCTACGATAGCTATGTGAATTACCAAATTCCTCACATTTATCGTAATTATCTGATGTTTATCCTTAGTCTCCTACTAGAAGTCAGCCTGTAAGTTCGGAAGAGCGCTCCCGCAGACGAACTACGTGAACTAGTTCGCAGATCCCTCGCTCCTTAGTTCGTTAGTTTGTTCGAGCTAGAGCGTGGGAGAGCGCGGCGCCTCACATCACATGCACTTCTCATCGTTCAGTTAGTGGCAAGACTGTCAAGTCGGTTTATATCGTTTATAATAATAATACACTACTAACAGGCAACTACCTTCCATTTTTATGTAAAACGACTATCAAAATATTATGTGATGTAATGTATATCAGTTTGATTATAGGGTTAATATATTCTTTTATGTTATTTATTATAATGACCTTAAAAAGGAAACACAGTTCCCTGTGGACACATTTCACTGAATACACAGACACACACACACGCACACCCACAAGTGTTCAACATTAATAATAGGAGGTTCAAACTGAAATTTAACCCGGAATATGAAAACAAAACACGACAAAACCGACAACCATAACTATCATAACAAACAACAGAGCGCGTGAAGTAGCGGTAGCCAAGCGAACGAACGATCTGTCTTTCTGGAATTCGAGATGTGAGCGACCTTGTTCGCTAAGGACCTGCGAACTAAACTGAACGCTCCCAGTCTCGAACAGAGTGCAAGGTCACTGGTCACGTGACCAACCGGGACCCGGTGAGTCAACAGATACACGTATTTTAACATCAATTATATTGTCTGCAGACGATTTTTTCTTTATTCGGGCTTTACGCCTCATCGAGGTCATTAGAGGCGGATCGGCAACGAGAGGATACGTTTTAGTACGAGGAAGATGCATATTTCAGTTTATCCTCCCAATATTATAGAAGAAACATTAGCCAGGTTGATAAATTATGTATATTTTCAAGGAAAAACGTGCTAAGAGCCTAAAACTATAGCGTTCCAAAAACGTCGTATTGGATGAAAGCATTTTATCGCAATATTTGTACGATCACAACCGACCAATTACTATAAAAATTCTTTAATAACCGAGGAATTAGCAACACTAATTATTATATGTAAAAAAAAAAAACACGATAACAACCAAAAGAGCGGGTGCAGTAGCGGTAACAAAGCGAGCAAACGATCTGTGTCTCTGGAATTCGAGATGGGAACTAACGAACTAAAAGAGTGAACTAAATTGAACGCTCCCAGTCGCGAGCTGTTATGCGCAAGACTAGCGCCAATTGTCGAAAGATTGTGGACACCCGTGGAGATTATACCGGGAAAGTCTCCACTCACACGTGGAATATTCTGAGTTTATGAAAGAGTTATGTTATTTAACGACAAACTGAGAGTTTTGTTAGTGTCCTGTAGACGTGAATGCGTTTTACTTGGTACCGGGAAGATGTGATTAAAATCTGAAATCTGTAGTGGATCGTACTTTGTAAGTCAACTATTACGATGGAGTACAGACATTTTAGATAACATCCATGGCCGAGATCCTTTCTAATTATTGTTTTTACTTGCCTTCTTGTTGTATTAAGCTCAATATGCCATGAGTCCTGACGTATACCTGTATAAAGCATTCCTCTGTGAATTGTGTCTGATAGCATGTTCAGGTTGTAATATATGCCGCGCAGTCGAAGTGGGATGAGGAAACACGCTGCGCTAAATGTCCCATAGTGTCCGTATTAGCCATCGTGACCACAGGCGCGTTAACACATTCATTTACCCTAGTCATTACCAAGGTATTTAATTCAAAAATGGAAAAAGATAAATTTTCCGTAAGTTGTATTCAAGTTTTTGCACTATCGTTACGTAGTAGTAATTAATTCATTGTCAAGCAAACAATAGAAAGTAGCAAATTTACTAGATGATATTATGTTATAATACAATACTGTCATCACCTCTCTGTCTATGTCTATATAAATTTAAAATATTACATATGAAGTAGTCTTCATTTTGCTCTACATATGAAAAAGAGATATTTCGAGTCAAAGGATTATATTGATACACGATGTTAGAAATAAGTTTGTTGTTAACGGGTCTCGACCTCATAATATTTCAGAATTTATACTTTTATTATATTAACCGTATTTAGATACTTTTATTTACACATTATTTATTAAACGTTTCGTGATAGCCAGAATACTAGAGCGAGGACAGTTTTTCAAGAATTTTCGTTGACTGAGCGTAAATTACTTCATGGAGTTAAAATAAATACTAGGTAATTACAACTAGAAGCGATGGTCCTTATATTCGGAGTCTGTAAAATCAGCAACGTCAGTTATTGGGAAAATGGTTGAAGAAATCTGTTAGAATCAACCATGCAGGAAAAATATACTGAATCGTTTGCAGAACTAAAGGCGTAAACATCTTTTGATATCTGTTTATTGTTATGAATAGAAAGAAAGTAAGTCTTCGCTGAATGACATAAATTCGTGAAAGAGAAGGTTCCAGTCACTTCAAAGGGACTAATAAACTTTATTTAAGAAATTTCTTGTGATGATATCAGTGGAGCATGTCACAATTACCGCTTTTGTAACCAATAACCAATGTTTTAATCAAGAGTGCGATAAGCGAGAAGTTTTTTTCGGTACAGTCTACGCCAAAGGGTATTTGAGGGCGGTGAGGATTGGAGACTAGGATTAGAAACAATTCGGCCGTGTTCTTTTAAGTATACCGACAGTTACCTCGAGTGAGTCTGTGTGGCCGGATGAGGTTTTAATTCGCAGGATCCCGAATACTTGGCACCATCCGTGAAGTATAAAAATTAAGGAAGATAAAATAGTTTCCCCATTTTCATCCTTTGAACTTAAGACCACTAATTCATGTCGGAGACGTGTTTAATTCTTTTAATTATTATCGCTATTAAATTTGTTATATCGCTATAAATATTATTATTTTGATGGTGTGCCTCGAGTAAAGAAAAATAGATAGTGGTAGATCCCGTGAATATACACTGATGAGGAAAAAACATTATGAACGTCTACTTAATAGCGCGGGCATCTGGAAGATGGCGCAGCCGGACACGAGCATCGATCTAGTGTAACAAGAAACGTGATTCATCCGACCAGAAGAAACGTTTCAATTTATCCTTGGACAAACCACACTATCGTTGGACCAGTATTGGAATACGTAAGGGCCATTTGCTGCGGAGCCCCATTTTCAACAACGTGTGTTGAACGGTGTGTTCCGAAATACTTGTGCCTTCGTCAGGATTATACTCTGCCTCAGATCGCCTCCCACCCCGATATACAGTGTGGAAGCCTTAGAATTTAACGTTCTGTGTGTGGTGCGGACATCCACAAACTTTTCGCTCACTAGTGGTTTCACCGTTCTTCAACAACCTTCTATAAACGCTCACTACAGAACCACGCGAAGAGCCGACCAGCCCCGCCGTTTCCGAGTCAAAGTAACTTACGTCACGGGATTTCCCCATTTACAATACGTATCTTCGCAAAAATGATTACTTATGCGTCTCTGCTTCGCGTATATAGTTTCCTTATCGCATTACATACTCGCAAAGCTACTAGACGGCATTATCTCTCGCGATGGGAAATGGTCAGAATGTTTTGGTTCTTCGGTATAAGTGTAGTCCTCTTGTCCCAGTCGTTTTTATGGATATATTCCTTCTTTGTAATGTATGGATCACTTTGTGTTAATTAAATAGAAATCTCTTAGGAGGATTGATCTGGATTACTTCAAAATCGGAGCATGTGTAGAACAGAGGATCGGTACTAAGTGATTAAGACTGCAGATATATGGTGTGTACCCTGGCCCAGTAGCGCTCTCTTGTGTGATAGGATAAGTCAATGTTACGCCACGTTAGTCAGTGCAGAGCAATCAAACGAAGTGCATACATGATAGAAGGTGCCAGTATTGTTCGTCAAAGACAAAGAGTGTAATATCAGCACGTGAATGATTGGTTTCCGCGAAAAGGGTTTGTCGTAACGTGAAACGCTGCTACGATAGTCATGCTTGTATGGAACCAGTGGATAGAAAAAGGTTCTTCACACCGACGAGCGGGTTATAGACCAAATAATGTGATTATAACGTGGGATGACCACCATATTGTCCGCATGGCCGTACTAACAGAATTAGTCCACAGTAGTGTTTCGAAGTTGAAGCACTGTAACGGTTATGGACATCACTTCCTCGATAGTTCGACGTCGTCTGCTGTGAGCTGAGCTGGTTGCAAGCATTCCATTGTGTTGGTTTCCATCTACCAGAAACTACCAGCCCCTCCAACTGCAATGTACACTAAAACGCCGTCACTGGCGTGTTGGGTGGCAAAATGTAATATTTTTGGACTGGCCCCCCTTCAACTTGTCCTATAGCCTCATACGTGTTAGACTATGCCATGGTGAATGCAATCAAGTAGACTGCGTTATTGAGCGGTAGACTGATCTCAAGTGTGATGATTTGGGGTGCTATTGGCTATTTCGCCTCCAATGTATTGATGGTATGTAATGGATGTTTTACAGCCACAGGCACTGCCCCTCCTGCAGGTAGCTTCATATGTGACGAGGAATGTGCAAGCCTTCTTCGAAGAAAGACGTGTACAATTGCTTCCCTGGCCTGTATGTTCGCACGCGCGTAGAAAATGTGTGGGATATGATTCGTAGGCAACGTTTTGGTTCTGGTCATCCTAAATTGAATATCGACGCTTTGTGGACGCGTGTCAATGTGTTCCCCAGCAGCATACCCAGGCTCTCTTTGATTCCATGTCACATGGTCTAGAGGCTCTGAGTGCAAAAAGTGCCAGTTTAACACCGTACTTAATTCTAACGATCAAAGTGCATGTACAGTTCTGTAATTCTAATCATTTGTAAATAGTCATGTTCCTAATCTGTGAAATAAATTTCATTGTAATCACGTCTGCTTCTTGGTGTTGTATTTTCACAAACGTTAGTAAATGTTAGGAGGAAAAAAATCAAGGAATTATTTTCTGAAATATTGAAGGAGTTAGATATAATCAATTTCTAATTCACAGCTAACACATATTTAGCGTACTTTCGTAAAAGCCCTTTCTACTTACGCATAAACTTTATGTTTATTGGTCAAACACAGGTTTAGAATGCTGCAGCAAAGTGCGACCTAATATATTCAAATTCTGTCATCGGTTTTTTGTTTTTTTTTTTTTTTACCACGTCTAGTTTAGGGAATCGTTTTAGCATGTGTCGTGTAATTTTTTTTTTTTTTTAGTGAATTGGCCTCTACGACGGTTATCAAAGTTATGAGAAATCTGGTGGCATTCTTAAAAAATCAGTGGATTTAATTTTTTTCAATAATTATTAGGGCTAAATGTGAATGTTCGTAATCAATTTAATTTTAGATCTGTAAACTTCGTGACAGTGTGTCTGCATGTCACATGCGAGCAGATTTTCTTTAAATCACTGGGAATTGATGATTTGTTATATGTTGAACTTAGTAGTCAGATATGCTGTTCGTTGAGGAAGACGTATCTAAAGCGAAGCATAATCTTAAGATGAGTAGCCCCGCAAATTCTGACTCCAAACATACAATCTCCCATTTAGATAAATCTGTTATCCTGCGGGGTATTGTTCTTCGTGTTAACCTCTGCACATACGGATTTAGTGTAATGTAACACTTGCCGGATGGGTTCCGTGTTATAGATAAAGAACGCAAGCATACGGTATTTATCAGTGTTGACTTTAGTTTTAAAATGATTAATTCGAGGTGTTCTATCAGATTGTCAGAGATGTAATTTATGTATTGGAATAGACCTATAAACATTTATACTACCCCGACTAATTACTATTTTGATAGGAAGAGTCATTTAGAGTTTCAAAACCTTTAGAGGAGCTTAGATTCTTTTCAACTGACAGTATAACCCGTGCGCTATCACGCAAAGAAATCTCTGGATGTTTCTCAGTGGCAGGTATTTTTACATAATTCATTTGTGAGCCTTTTAATAGAGACGGCGGAAATCTTTATCAATGCCGGTACAACATATAATGTAGCTTTATTAATCAGTTTTCTGGGCTCTAATCAGTTTCAAACAAAAATCTAATGGTTGGGAAATCACGTTATTGAGGTCTAGAGCTGTAAAAGTAACGATGTATTCGTTACTGAGTAACGGGTTCGTCACCTGACTTGAAGCACTCACAAATTCATTTCATTACTCGCATGTTTCGTTATTCGCATTTGTCGTATGGATACGAACACGTTCCTCCGAATAAGCCCCAATTCTCGTGTTGAGTGATAGCTTCATCAGATTCACGTTGTCGCACCATTCTCCTGCCTAGCGCTGTTTTTGCATAGCGGTCCAACTCTGTCCCTTGCGGCTCAGCAGAACTTAGGAATTTTAGAGGTGTCCGTTGTACGCTGCCTGTCGTCCCGGAGGGCCAAGAAATATAGCAGATGCCTATGCTCATTGCTTGAAATACTGGCTTTCGTTATTAATGTAGTACACGTCTATGTACGTGTGTACTACAACTTTAAAGACTGAATACCCCATGCTTGCGAAAACAATCGATACATGGCGTTATTACAGCCACAAGTACCTCTTTGTTAATGTTTTAATCCAATTTTCATTTTCTGATCAGTCCCGAATTTAGTTACTGTGATGATAGACATCTCAGATTTTTTCCAGGCCTAAAGGTTTCATACTGTGAAAACTTCGCTAAGATCTGCTAAGAATTTTTCTAGTTATGCCAAATGTAAAAATGTTTGAAGCTCAAATCGATTTTAATTTCCTGCGCCATCGAATGGAACGTCGTAATACATACCTCAGATTCTAATCGGATCACATACGGGAGGTACGCAGGTTCCAATCCCCGTCCCCCGTCCAGCAATTCAAATTCCGAATTTCAGTTTTCCTGGAATCACTCCAGGCGAATGCCGGGAATCGGGATGATTAATACAAAAAGGCCAACGCCGATTCCTTCCAGTTCCTTCCCTCCAGTCCTTTCCCATCTCTAATGACGTCGACAAGACGTAAAGGTATAAGGAAAAAATAAAGTCATGCCATCAGGTTTCAAACTGTGAAAACACCATCAAAATTTGTTCAGCAGTTTTTGTGAGATGATGAGACCAACAGTCACAGCTCGGATACAGGATTATCTGGTGAGCTGGAGTGCGCTCGCCAAGTCGAGTCAACGGCGGCGCTGCCTACCCTTTTATCGAAGCAATTTGGTTACTTTTTGTAGATCGCTTTCTTTGTTATTTGTGATGCTCCATGCCTCAAATTTCTATCATACATGAGCCCCTGCTTGATAGCGTGTTGATAAACCTTTGGAACGCAATATAATATCGATTCGGCGCTGCATGGATTCGAAAAGTTGTTGGTAGGTTTCCGCAGGTATGGGGAACCAGATGTTTACACACAGCTCACTCAATTCTCTTAAATTACGGAAGGTGATTTGTGGGGACGGAGCTGGCACCCGATAGTGTCCCAGATGTTTTCTATCAAGTTAAAGTCAGGCGATTCTGGTGGCTAAGAAATCAACGTTAGTACTCAATCTAACTCCTCAAACCACTATGGCATGACTATGACATTGTGACACAGACAGCTATCCTGCTGGAAGATGCCATCGCATTTGTGGAAGCCATGAAGCATGGAGGGATGCAGGTGGTCTGCAGTAATTTTCATGAAGTCCACAGGTGTCATTGTACCCTACATCACTATCACAGCTCCAATGGACACCAAGGCCAATGTCCGGCGAAGCTTAATAGTGTCCCGACCAGCCTGCGTCCATGGCGCGGTAATGTTTCGAACAGCCATTCGTCTGGAAGACAGTGCATCCGAATACGGCTATCGACCTGGCGTAACAAGAAACATCATTCATCCGACCAGGCGACACGTTTCCATTGATCCACGGTCCCATCTCGATGGTCTCGTGCCCACTACAATCATAATTGACGATGTCGATGGGTCAATATGGGAACTGAACCACGCCATGGGTAGTTGTCATAATGTTTTGGCTCATCGGTGTAGATATCTGAAATCTTAGCAAATACATTAAATTTTGCGTTGTTCCTGTTCTTATTTTATAAGTTATTCGATTAAAAATGTCACCGATTTTGTACCTCACTCAGTCACTCCCTGATGATAATCAAAACTCTAACGTACTTCCTGTAGTAATAGAAAGCTCAAATATGCGCCACAGATGAAGTTTTACCCACACCCTAGTCTAAAATCGTTAAATTTATTTATATCTACCACTTATTTACTCCAAACTGAAGTCACTTTCTACCCTAATACAAGTACGAGGGCGATTAAAAAAATAAGGTCTCCAACGACGCCGCGTCAAAACGAACAATGCTAGACGAAATCCGACAACAGCGCCGTGTTCCATGGTTCTTCCACCACCGAATGGTACCGGTCCGAGCTCGATCGGACTATCAGTCGCTGTTTGGCAGCTGTCTGCGATGGAGCTGCCGCTTAGCTCGTCCGCCAGGTGAGAAATGCGCTCAGTGATACGATTTTTAAACGCGAGAAAGGTTATACCGATAGAAATCCATCGTCAGTTAGTGGAAGTGTTCGGGGTAAAGTGTATGGACATTAAAAACGTGCGGAAGTGGAGATGGAGCACAGTAACTGAAGGATAACGCTTGATGAGATAACCGAGGGACTTAATGGAGAGTGTGAAAAAATCTCCGTAAACACAAGTGTTTCAAAAACAGTAAAGTGTCCACCAGGTAGGTTCCCAGACAGCTCACTGACGAACACAAAAGAAAGCGCGTGGAATGTGTCAAAGAATTTGTTCGCCGCTTTGAAAGGGGAAGACTTCCTGGATTCGATAGTGACTGGGGAGGAGATCTGGGTGCATTATTATATTCCTGAAACGATGTAGCAGTCCAAACAATGGCGTCACTCATCTTCGCCCAAGCCCAAAACTTCAATACAAAGAAGTCAGTCGGTAAGGTTATGGCGACTGTTTTCTCGATAGCGAAAGGGGGTAATGTTGGTGGATTTCATGCCAAAACGAACAACAATCAACTCGGGCCGCTACTGTGAAACTTTCAAGAAATTTTTGCGGGCTATCCAGAACAAAAGAAGAGAAATGCTCACAAAGGGAGCGTCTTTGCATCATGACAACGCGCGTCCTCACGTCTCACATCAAACGACCTCCCTCGTCGAACAATTTAGTTGGGATCTCGTTGAACACGCCCCCCCCCTCTATAGCCCAGACATTGCCCCAAACGACTGCCATATATTTCCCGCGCTTTAAAACACCTGGGAGGACAGAAGTTCCGATCAGACGAGGAAGAGCAGGTCGGAGTCACCAGATTTCTTCGCGACGCGGCGGGAGACTGGTTCAACGACGGGATCAATAAACTCGTATCGCGGATGCGGAAGGTCATCGAACGGGAAGGCGATGTCTCGTAACCGCTTTACAACCCAAGTATTTGTTATCAATGCCTTAAAAATATCCGTTAAAACCAATTGCCTTCCACATGCGTGCTCAATGACATGAACGACACTATTAGCCTTCCAAAAGTAAATGCGCTATTATTTAAAATTACAAGAAAAGAAAAATGTTACAAGCAAAAATATTTATTTCACAGCATAATTATAACAAGAGTCCAATATGAGTTATTTTCCCTATATTTATTCCATGGCAATACAAAAGTGAATCGTTTCGATGCCTATTTATACGTTAGTATCTTTGCTTGGCATGACGCTATATCCTTCAAATTTCTTTTATGCAAAGAGATCAGCAAGCATAATTTTTTTTGGTGTCATCAGTCTTTCGGCTGGTTTGATGCAATCCTCCATACCTTCCTATCTTGTGCTAACCTCTTTATCTTTATATATCCATTACAACCCACGTCCTCAATTATCTGCTTCATATATTCTAATCTCTGTCTTCCTCTACCGTTCTTACCTTTAACTGTTCCTTCCACTAACCAATCCAGCATGTCTCAAAATGTGACCTACCAACAAGTCTCTTTTTTCTGTAAGCTTCTTCCTAAAACTTCTTTTCTCACCCATTATTTCCAAAACTCGTTGATTTCGTACTTTTTCGGTCCGTTTAATTTTCAGCATTCTTCTGTAGCACCATATTTAAAATGCTTCAATTTTATTTATTTCTGGTATTCCTGAAGTCCATGTTTCGCTACCATAAAGTTCTGTGCTCCACACTTAGATTAAAAAAAAAGTTCTTTCTAATTCCTAGATCAATATTTGTAACTAAAAGATTTTTCTTTTTCATGAAGGCTCTTTTTGCTAGTGTTATTCTGCTTTTAACATTATTCCTGCTTTGGCCATCGGTTGTAATTTTGCTTTCCAAGGAGTAGAATTCACTTACTTTTCGTATTGCATCCGATCCTATTTTTATATTTAATCTACCAGTATTAGTATCATTTCTGCTACATTTCATCACTTTTGTCTTGCTTTGTTTTATATTCAGTCAAAAATCTTCCTTCAGTATTTTGTTCATGCCATTCAGTAACTTCTCAATATCCTCAGCGCTCTCTGGTAACAAGACAATGTCGTCAGCAAATCGTAGCATACTTATTTTTTCTCCGTGAACACTTATGCTACATGAAAATTTTTCTTTTATTTCCTTTATTGCTTCTTCTACATACAAGTTGAATATTAACGGGGATAGACTACAACCTCATCACACACCCTATTTAACTGAGGCATGTCTCTCATGGTTCTCTACTTTTACTATAGCTACTTCATTTATAAAGTATTCTCCTATCTCGATATTTTAGGCCCAATTTCTTTAAAATTGTTAACCTCTTGTCCCACCTAACATTATCAAAAGCTTTTTCTAAATCAACAAACGCCAAAAAAGTATCTTTGTTTTTCTTGATCCGCCCTTCAAGTATTAATCCTAGAGCCAGAATTGCTTCCCTCGTTCCACGATTTTACCTAAACTGATCTTTACCTACTGTCTCTTCTACTACCCTTTCCATTCTTCTGTATATTATTCTGGTCAGTAATTTTGAGGAATGTGATGTTAGACTAATGGTGCGATAATTCTCACATTTTTCGGCTTGTGCTTTCTTCGGGAGTATGAAGATGATATTTTTATTAAAATCAGTTGGAATTTCTCCTGTTTCATAACTTTTTGATATCAAATTGAATAATCTTTCGATTCCTTCTACTCCTAGGGATTTAAGAAGTTCTGCAGGGATTTCATCAATTCCAACTGCCTTATTTGCTTTCAAGTCATTCAGAGCAATATTAAATTCTGTCCTCAAAACACGATTTTCTAAATCATCAATATCGACATCGCTTTCTTATTCCATTATGCTATTGTTCAAGTCGTCCCCATCATAAAGTTTTTCAATGTATTCCTTCCATCGGTTAGCTCTATAGTCTGTGCTAGGAGAGGTTTCCCATCGGCCGCTTTAATGTTTACACCTCTTTTCTTCATTTCTCCCAAATTCGGTTCGATCTTCCTGTATGTTAACATCTACCTTACCTATGACAGTTTCCTTTTCTACTTTTTCACACTTTTCTTGTAGCCATTTTACTTTTGCTTATTTTTGCAATTCCTGTTTATTTGATTTCTAAATTGCCTGTATTCCTCTCTTCCTGCTTGATCCTGAGCATTTTTGTGCCTTCTCCTCTGATCCATCAGTTTCCAAATATCCCCTGTGATCCAAGGTTTTCGGGCGGCTTTTCCCCTAAAGCCTAATGTTTCTTTACCAGCTTTCATCATTTCGGTTTTTAATGCATTCCATTCGTCCTCTGTAGAGCTACTTTCCGAATTACTTGTTAAACATATGTTTACCATTTCCGCATATTTTTCTTTCGTGCCAGATTGTTTCAGTTTATTCACTTGCATCTTTTCTGTTTACTAGGCTTCCATATTCGCTTGAATTTCAGCCTGCACTTCATTACTATCAAATTATGGTCATAGTCTATATCTGCTCCTGGGTACGCTTTACAGTATAGAACTTGATTCCTGAATCTCTGTTTGACTATGATATAATCCAGCTGATATCTGCTTGTATCCCCAGGACGTTTCCAGGTGTATATCCTCCTTGCACTGTTCTTAAACAGTGTGTTTGCCATAACTAGCTTATATCTTTCACAAAATTCTAACAATCTGCTTATTCGCTCATTTCTTTCTCCTAGATCAGAAGATCCTACAGTATTCCCCTCTTTTCCTTCTCCAACTATTGCATTCCAACCACCCATGATTATTAGATTTTCCTCCCCTTTCACATATTGGATTAGTTCTTCAATTTCGGCGTATATTTTCTCTATTTCTTCATCATCCTCCTGTGATGTTGGCATATTCACTTGTACTAACGTGGTTGGTGCGGGCTTAGTTTCTAAAGTCATCAAAATAATCCCGTCACTAAGCTGATCTTAATAACTCACACGTTTCCCTACTCTCTTATTCATTACAAATCCTGCACCAGTGACTCCATTGACAGCTTCTGTGCTAATTATCCTGTGTTCCCGAGACCAGAAATCCTCCTTCCATTTGGGGCGAAGAAATGTTTATTCCAAAACAGAGAATAAAGAGAAGTACAGAAGCTTCAGGGAGTTGAGGAGGTTAAAGAGATAGGTGAGACCAGAAATAACAGAGTTAATACACAGCAAGGCAGTAGGGAGGCTATGAAATAACTAACAAAGAATTAATTATGTCAAAGAAACTGGCTAAGGATGAGTATATGAAGAATATTATTGGTGCAGGGGGACCTGTGACTGATGCATCTAGAAATTTCTAGAGATATATCAGGAAACTGAGGGGAAGAGAGAGTATTGAGACAATTATAGATAAGGATGGAGAAGAAGTTACGTAGGATTTAAAAAAAGCAGACTTATTGAGTAACTGGTTCAGTGAGTCCATTAGAGACTATAAATCAGGGGTTAAATCTGGAAACAACCTATCTTTACAGTTGGAGGGGGGCAGATTAGAAAATTTGAAATTAAATATGAAGATATCATGTAGGAACTAAGGAATCTAAAAAAGCATAAAGGGGCTGATGTTGATAATATTACTACAGATGTCTTAAAGATAATAGGATGGGACATTGTACCTTACCTTGAAACATTATTTAAATTGAGTCTGGATACTTGTTGTTTACCAGATGACTGGAAAAGTGTAATAGTAGTACCGGTCCATAAAGGAGGGGTGACAAACAGGGTTGAAAACTATAGGTCAATCAGCTTGACATAAGCGGTAGGTAAATTAATAAAGAGATTAATATGCAACCATATTAGAGGTGTCTGTGAGGAAAGTAAATGGTTTCAAGTCGGCAACATGGCTTTAGACTAGGATAATCGTGTGAATCTCAGTTAGTGGTATATATGGAATATATTTCTGATGCAATGGACAGGGGAGGTCAAGTTAATAGTGTGGCACTAGATCTTTCAAAGGCCTTTGACGGAGTGAGCCATAAAATAGTACTAAATATAAGGTAAAAACTATTCGAGCTGATAAAAAGGTGATTTTCTGGGTGGAAGAATTCCTAAAAGGTAGAAAACAAAAAGTTAGGATAGGAAATGCAATATCAAAAGAAGAAGAAGTGAACATGGAGGTCCCACAGGGTAGTGTATAGGGACCAATGTTATTCGTTATTCTAATAAATGATTGTGTTAATAGTTTACTGTCAGAAATTAGATTGTTTGCAGATGACATAATATTATATACAAGGATCAAAACAATTGAAGACTGTAAACAGTTGCAGGGTGATATAGATAGGATAACTAGCTGGGTGAGTCAACATGGGATGAAGATAAATGCAAAGAAGAGTCAGCTTATGAGGTACACAGATAAAAAGCTAAAGGTTGATTACGATTATAAAGTGGGGAAGGAGCTTCTTATTGAAGACTCGAAATGTAAATACCTTGGCATTACATTTGATAGCAAACTTAACTGGGCAGGACACGTTTGACAGGTAGTAAGGAAAGGGTTCAAAATGCTTCTCCTGTTGGAAGGAGTGATGAGGGGATGCACTAGAGAAGTAAGGGAATTGGGGTACAAAACTTTGATCAGGCCATTGCTGGAATATGGTGGTGTAGTTTGGGATCCACATTTTGGGTATCAAATACAGGAGTTGGAGGGGGTGCAGAGGAGGGCTGCCAGGTTTGTCTCTGGAAATTACTGCAGAACACAATCGGTAACTAATATGATAAAGGAACTGGAGTGGGATTCATTGGAGGATAGAAGGAGGGTGAAGAGATTCATGGGACTGTACAAAGCCTATAATGGTGATGAAGCATGGAAAGTTATTGGTGGGAAAATTAAGAGAGGTGCTTGGAAGGATAAGGTTGGCCATGACAACAAGCTGGCACTTGATTACAGGCATAAGGGTGTTGGAAAATTTTCTTTCATTGGAAAGGAAGTGAGGGACTGGAATAAATTACCAAGAGAAGCAGCGATGAATAACTTAACGGAAACACTGAAAGAATTTAAAGTAAAAATTAGTAGACGGCAAAAGTAGGTTGGAAGGGGAAAGGGAGGGGGTGTAGGGGGATTGCCACGGGAGCTGGCGCTCCATCGCAATTTTATCAATTATTATTACTATTTTTATATTATTTAATCTCACTAATCCCAACAGCATCTAACTTAAGTTGTTCCATCTCCGTTTTTAAGTTTTCTAACCTACCTGCCCTATTCAGACTTCTAACATTCCACGCTCTGACTCGTAGAATGTTTCTATCCATTCTGATGACTCCTCCCTGAGCAGTCCCCACCCGGAGATCCGATTGGGGGACTATTTTACCTCCGGAATACCCAGGAAGAAGCCATCATGATATATGTAATTTGAGAGGATTACATGTCCTCGGGATACCCTTTGGGTCTTTAATGCAGTAGTTTCCCGTTGCCTTCTGCATCCCCATCCCGATGATCATTTTTGATTTCATCCTCCTTTTAGGGCCGTTTCCAACCCCAAGGTGCCCTGGACCACTCCCCACTCTTCTGCCCTCCTTTCGGAGGCCGTTGGCAAACAGTGGGTGACTTTTTATACCGGGAATCTTTCAGTCGCCAGAGCATCGTCCGTACAAACAGGGTGTACCACGTCAAAGAGAGGTTGACATTTGGTTGGAAAAGGCTAATACAGTCTCTCCCAAACCATTACACCCTCAGCAAGCGTTTGCAACACATTAAATTTTACTTTCATCCTACATTCACTTGGGAAGTTATTAATACCATTTCTACTGTTAATCTGGGCGCATAGCAGTGTCACTCCTCCAAATCATAATAAAATGCTAAAATTGGCAAATTTTGATATAATTACCCCTTATCTACTCAAAAGTGAAGTCGAATCCTACCCTAATGTCTTTATATGCCTCATATTATTATTATAGGTGGAGCTTAAGTTTAAATAGTATGTTAAACTTCACTTCGTTCCTTTGGAAGTTAGTTAATTTAAAAATGTTTAACCAAGTAACTCCACTATACTTTCCGTGTTCCTAGAAACAGAAAATTTGGTAGAAATAGACTGATCAGCCAGAACATTGTGACCACCTAAGTAATAGCCGGGATGTCCACCTTTGGCATGGATAACAGCGGCGACGCGTCTTGTCATGGAAGCAATGAGGCCATGGTAGGTCGCTGGAGGAGCTGGCACCACATCTGCACACGCAAGTCACCTCATTTCCGTAAATTCCGGGGAGGGGGCGATGAGCTCTGATGCCACGTTCCATCATATCCCAGATGTGTTCCATCGGGATCAGATCTGGTGAATTGGGAGCCCAGCACACCAATTACAACTCGCCACTGTGTTCCTCGAACCAAACCATCATACTCCTATCCTTGTGACATGGTGCATTATCATGTTGAAAAAAGCCACTGTCGTTAAGAAACATGGTCGTTATGAATGGGTGTACGTGGTCTGCGAGCAGAGTACGATACTTATTGGACATCATGCTGCTTTGCACGAGCTCCAGTGGACCCATGGATGCCCACGTGAATGTTCCCCAGAGCGTAATTGAGCCGATGCCAGCTCGCCTCCGTCCCGCAGTACAGAATTCAAGAAGCTATTCCCCTGCAAAACGACGGATTCGCATCCTATCATGAAGAAGATGTCGGGATTCATCATACCATGCAACGTTCTGCCACTGCGCCAACGTCCAGTGACGATGGTCACTTGCCTATTTCATTCGCAGGTGCCGATGTCGTGGATTTAACATTGGCACATGCATGGGTCGTCGGCTACGGTGACCTATAGTTAGGGGTGTTCGGTGCACTGGGTGTTCAGACACACCCTGTACTCTACCCAGCATTAAAGTCTGATGTTAGTTCCGCCATAGGTCACCGCCTGTTCTGATTTTCCAGTCTGCCCAGCCTACGACGTCCGACAACTTTAATGAGGGATGGCCGCCCAGCCACACGACGTTTGGACATGGTTTGACCTTGGTTTCGCAACTTGTTGAAGACACTCACCACAGCACTCCTCGAACTCCCAGTTTCCGAAATGATAGTGCCGAGCCTCCGGGCCATTACAATTTGACCTCGGTCAATGTCAAATAGATCCCGTGCCTTCCCAATTCTAAACACGGATAGCACGCTCAGTGACACTACATGCACCGTGCGTGTGTCTGACTTGCAGTCATTCCTTGTCAGGTGATGCTGCTATCGCCTGGATGGGCTTTTATCGATAGTAGATAGGTAGTCATAATGTTCTTGCTAATCAGTGTATTTTTGTTACACGAAGGAGACTCAGCACGCTTGGAGATACAACTGAAAGGGCGGTGTGCGGCACACGCTACAAGCAGTTACAGAAAGGATTGGGTACGTGGCTGCTGGCTGTTACGTCAGACGATCGGGCTTCATACGCAAACATGGGAAAGCATGCAGTGGAACGAAGAACCTGAGTACAGAGAATGCTAAAGTGAAAGGACTATTTTTAAACACCGAAGCGTTAAATAAACATAGGGGGGTGGTTCTATAAAATGCGAACATACTTAAACTAACCCCACAAAGGTATTCCCAACGCTTCAGATTATCAACACCATTTCAAGGTCCGATACGAGTATCAGCGGGGTGAGATATTCTACCCACCTGGAGCAGCTTCAACTATCAGCTAAAATACAGTAGTTGCGGCATGTGAGCTAGCGACTACAGGGTGGATCGCGGCTACTATAAACGTTGGTGACGGCGCAGCGGTTGGAATCTTTTCTTAACTGCCACGCAGACGTGGGATCCAAATATTATTCTTTGGTTCTTCCTATTTCACACTCTCCCTGCCGTTAAAGCAGTGAGTATTTTTTTATTCATAATCTTTAATTGGATGTTACTTGGAACAGAGTTTTGTTCTTATTTTTTTACAGTACTACGTAAAGAAGACATTAAAATGTTTTTTTCTGTATGTTAAAGCAAAGAAAATTTCTATTTACGTGCTATAAAAATATTTTTTAAACCCGGACGTTGTTCTGAAGAAACTATTTTAATTTCTCTGGGCGTTGCCACGAAGGAAAAAATTTAATAATTTTCGAGGACGCTGCAATGAAGAGAATATTTTCTTATTTATTACTGTGAAGAAAATGGCTTCTCTGCTTGCCTGGACGTTGCAATAAAGAGAATTTTTTTAATTCCTGAAAGTTTCTAACAAAAAATATTTTTCTAATTTGTTCTCACTTTCTATGCTAAGTGACATTTTTTCTTATTTTTTTTTCCCTTAATTTCTGGGTGGTTGCTATAAAGAAAATATTTACTTACCTGAATGTTGCTATGAAAAAAAGAATTTCACAAGCAAAACCAGAATCAAACACCAATACACAGTAATGAAACCAAGGAGCCTCTGCGCGTCATATTGCATGTCCTCTATGTAAACTGGAGAAATACAAGAGATAGAGAAAAAGGAAAGGAATATCTGGGGACCTATTAAAACGGAAATGGGAGAGTTAAGGCACTAGAGCAATAGAGAGCTATACAAGGAAGAAGAAAATGAAAGGATGTCAGATACGATCAGAAAGAGGAAAATCAGTTTTTCGTCACATTATGAAAATAGATGAGAGCAGATTTACAAAAATTTTCAAGCACGTCTGCAAGAGTAAGAATGGCAACCAGTAGATGCAAGGAGGAAGGAAACATATGATGCAGATCGGTATAACAGAAGATGTAATACACAGATCAACTTTCAGAAGATTGATACAAAATTTGAAGCGATTCCAGGAGAAGCAGAAGAGCGGTGGTAATAACATACGGACCCAACAAAGGAGAAAACAACAAAGTTGGAAGTCGAGAAAGGAAGCATCTAGATAAAAGAATAGGATTACTTTTCGTGGTCCTTAGGTGACCAAGGGGAAGAAGTAGAGACGTTCCGTGATAGCCGTGGTTGAATAGTATGGAAAACACAGTTAGATGGAGTTCAAATGAGAGGAGGAGAAACGTGTAAAAGCTACATTGCTACAGTTCCTTATTATATTTCGCGCAACAATTATGTGAAGAACCTTTCTTAGTTTTGTTTAAAGTTTGTGTAATGCTAGAAAAATAAGTAAATGATTCTAGGCCGAGGAAGCTATATATCAACTTTGTTCGAATAAACTCTGCAGCAAAGCGTTGCGCGTCTTTCCGCTTTTCCAGTAGACGATCAACACCAAACAAAAGACAGCGACAGCAAAGCTCGTTCTTTATCTGGAGTGCATCACATACTCCCCGGTGAATTGCCGCAAATTTGAGGAATTCTTTGTATACGGTGCTCACGCCAATCGAATCACTGGTTGTGGAACGAGTTAAGAGCAGGGCGTGGGTGTACCACCCTCAGTTAGGCCGGGTGTTCTACGCTGCGTATTCCCCAATCGAATTTGTCGTCACTTACAGAGCAAATCCAGTCCCATGCCGCACAATAAGAAGAAACAAGGCAATTGGGAGAAGTGGGACGGAGTGCTGGGTTACATTATGTAAACGGCAGTCTGTTCTCCACACAACTGGCACAGCCGCAACCGAGTCAAATTCTTACGTAATCCTTATGGATCTCAGTATGTGTTAAAATACATAATTTTTTACTTATCTTCTTTCTTCAAGCCTGCAGGCAACCAGGCTCAGTGGTTCCGAAAGTAATGGTAGTCTGATTGTTTCTGTATGTACTTACTTCGGTGAACGATAAATTCATCTCCTTGAAAAGTAGAAATATTTTTGCGTTAAGAATGCCATAGAGACAAAATTTTTAAATTTGTGAAAATTGCATGGTATACATACCACGCTATAGACATTTTTTAAAATTATTATTTCAGTTTTGTAAATCCTAATAACAAAAACCTCGAAAGATTCAACAGCCAAATTGAGAAAAGACACACTTATTCTTGGACACCCAGTATTAAGGTTTCGTCGTTTTATGTTTCTGTTACCTATCTCCAACCCATTAGACCAAATAGTGCCTTCAGTAAAGAAGTAAGAAGTAGAAAGATGTTCAGTACGGAATTATCTATATTCTATTCCCCGCAACTACCCCGCGTGAACCAAGGTGTTAGGATGTATTTAAAATGTGTCTTGTATGATACAAAATTATCTGATGCAAAACTGAAATGTAAAAAAGTAAATTAGTCACATTATTGAAATGTGCTATCATCAAATTTTCCTGGTGTGGAATGTAAATTAGTATTTAAACGAATCCCTGTAAAAACAAATTTTTAATGCTAAAAAAAGCAAATTGTAGTGAAAAAGGAAGAACACAAGAAAAAAACATTGCCTTGAGTGAGGATCAAACCTCCGACCACAAATTCAGCAATGCGACCCGACGCCTCAACATGCTTAACGTTTCAGCCGCAATAGTTTGACGGCTGTCCTATCAAAAAACAACGATCAAATTTTAAGCTTCGCCTGCTCATAAACAAAGACATCCCAGTGGTAAATGGCAATAGCTACAGATACCCAAGATGATATACCGCTCCCACATCGCTACAGAAGAATTCTTCTTGCAAACTTGCAGAAATAATTAAAAAATGGCGCTAAAACTTATAATATTGCGATAAAGTTTTCTTCCATTGTTCCGACGCCAAGTCTAGCATATTCATAAGACTGATCGCAGACTTTGAGCTAGACCATAAGCTTTCAAACTGTGAAAACGCAGAAATGTTTGCGTTATGTTAGAACAAAAGAGACAGTCCACTATAGATTTATACATGTATAACTGTATGTACTGTTATATCATTGTTGACTACTTGTTTGAATAAAGCACTTGAGGAAGCTGCACAGTGTGTTTACCATTTGAAATATCCAAGATTTCTGACTGTAACATGTTATAAATTTAAAAATATGTATGATTAATCTTATATATATATATATATAAAAATAGACGTGTGATTTCATATATTTCACTTTTCAGCCACCACTACCAAGCACAGATCACTGGTCTATGTGTGTGGAAGTAGCATGGAGTTTCCTGTCGTGCACAACGTCGGCCGAATGTCGATAGCTGTGGGGATGTGGGACACATGATGATTAAAGTTGGCCCCTGCAGGGCGTTTTCAAATTTCGACCACAACTACATAGCATAGACCATTGGTGTTTGTGTGTGGTAGAAGAATCGTGTCTCCTGTCGTGCACTATGGTTGTTAGATGTCTGTAGCTTTGGGGGTGTGGGAGATATGGGGGTTGAAAGTGGTCGACCTGCGGCAATTTCATATTTCTGCCAAAGACGCATGTGTCATGGTGTATCACTTTTCAGCGAAAACTACCTATCGCAGATCACTGGCGTTTGAGTGTGGTGGTAACACAGAGTCACCTTTCGATCACAGCATCGGCCGAATATCAGTAACTGTGGTAGAGTGGGAGATATAGTGGTTGAAAGTGGTAGATCAAGGATATTTTCGTATTTCATCCAAAGACATGTGTGTCCGTAAATTTTACTTTGCTGCCTGAACTACATAGCGCAGATGACTGGCATTTATGTGTGGTATTATAGCATCGCGTCTCCCATCGTGCACTATGGTTGTAAGATGTCGGTAGCTGTCAATACAAATACTTTACAAATACGAACGAAGTCGTGGGTACCAGCTAGTTTTTAAATATTACTGCAAAAGCTGTCATTGATAACAGTTTAACCACTTTATAAATTCACCTAATGACGAGAATACCGTACACGTTTAAACTTTAAAAACATGGATGCCGTATTTTCTTTTATGCATCATGCTTAAAGCGTATTATTCTATTCTATGTATGCAGAGATTTCCTCCCTGAAGTACAATTTCTGCATTAACTGCTTTTATTTATTATCTATACTGAAGACCTTTATTCATGTTCTCACTAGTGACTTTGTGAAATAAATGAAACAAGTCCTTTGGAAAATAAATTGTTAGGGATAAAGTCTTTATCAGAGTGTTTATTTTCGGTCTAGGTTAGCACGTTTAAAAAGTGTTGGTTCGAAATCCGATGGAATTTCCACCCGATCTCCCTGCTTGGTCTCGCCGCAAAAACGTGACCAGGAGTTCACTTTAGACGACCCGATTTCAGGGCCGAAGAGGCGTGGCCACCATTTAGGGAGACCAGGTCGGGTCGTTTAAAGGTGCCTTATAGCCGTGGTCAGGGATACTGTGGGGTCTTCTAAAGGGGCCTTATATCCGTGTTCATGGATGCTGGTGGGACGTTGCGTGCGACCGCGTTTTAGCCGCACTTGGGAACATTCTCGCGTATCTCTCTTTCTCTAAAACTATAAAATGACAACGCTGAGCGTCCGGTGTTGCCTAATGCGGGCGTCAACGCACACGCTATTACTGCAAGCAAACAGGCGATTTTAAGTGTTAAGTGCACGGTTTGGTATCGGCGCATTTGAAGCCGCCCGCCAGTATCGCTGATCACAGCCATAGTACAAAGTACCTCCGACATGTAGCGATTGTTTTCGAATACTGTTAGGAATTGTTGTTCATTCTGGTGACTGTAGTGGGAATTGGTATTTTTTTTTTATTTCATCTGCTATATCACTATAAAAGATTCTCGAGTGGATTTTATAGATGTTGTTGTTGTTGCTTTAGGGCGCGTCGACAGCGGGGTCATTAGCGGCCTAGAATTTTTATAGAGATCAGACTTATCTCCGAATTTCCTACTTTATTTATGTTTTTAGATGCAGTATTTCCGAACTTGGTTTACACTTGTCAGAATGAAATTTACATGTTTTAAAACAAAATATGTAATTATTTAAGTTTGATTGATGTTACATTTCTTATATGACAGCTGTCCTGATAACAAAAATCTCCGCAGTGTAAATTGAAGTTACAGTAGGAAGAGCACATTGCATGTCACAGCTGGTAGGATTAATTAATTAATTTGATACTATCTGTAATTAATATGAATGACACTTCTTTGAAAGAAACTGGATTATTTATACGCTAACTAAGATGATAAATAACTGCTTTCAAACAATTTTCAGCGCAAATGACCAAGGCACTAATCAAAATTAACAATTTTATTAAAATAATTTATGTTGAATTTAATGAACTGACATAGTCCTTTAATTACCAGAAACTATTACGAAGTTGAAAAAACATATAAAGTGATTGAATGAGAACATGTATTCACTCAGAGCGTATGTTACGCGTAATTAACTATTCTTGTGAACAATTCTAAGAGTATGTGTGGGGTAACATTACTGCTAGTGATGGAGGTTCACAGCAGGCGAAGCACTTGTTCCATATTTCTCTGGCACTGAATACCATCTCACGGCTACATGCAGAAAGATCATCGGCTTATCATGCGTTCGGCACCAATGCTATCCCACCACATATTAACGTCAAAATAGTAGTGACCAGTTCTTCTTCCGAGCCACGGCAAATCCCTCCGTTATTTTCTGGGAGCAAATTTTATCTCCCGGAATCACTGGCTCGTCCAGGGTTCGCTTAGTCATGCAACAAATATAAATAATTTTTACCACCAGTAGTAACAAAGTCTCTTGGTTGGCCCCCGGCATTCCCCTCTAACTTGAGATCTGAGAAATCCTTCCCAATCGCATGTACGTCTTCAGTCTTCGAGTTGCCAAATTTTACCGTAGAGAAACAACTACTTTATCACTTGTCAGAGTCCTCACACAACTGTGATTCATTGTCCAAGAAATCCGCTTGTCAGGCGGATGGGTGCAGCAAGAAACATTCCTAGAGTAACATTGTCACTAATACCAATCATTTATTATTATTAATAATACTGAACTATGAAGAAGTTATTAGTAATAAGCAGCGTCGGCCTTAGTCATCGCGAGGCCCCGGGCGGCAGATCTTTGCGAGGCCCTTGTCCTTTGTAAAAAAAAGTATTAATCGTAGGTATTTCTGATGATCAACGAAAAATGCAAACATCATAAAAATAAACTTTGAGTTTTAAATTATTGTATTAGAAGAGTTATTAAAAGTTAACAAACATAAAGATGACAAATCATTAGGATTAAACTGAAGTACATTAAGGCCTTGGAAGGTATACGCAGGGATTTAAAAATGATGTTTGCGCCTTTTCCTGAAACTAAAATATTTAATAAAAGCACAAGAATCTAACGAATGAGCTATTTAATTTTCAATTCAAAGAATAGAAAGAGCTGATAATTAATCTTGTGTCATCGAATTCCTCAAATATGTTTTAATATTTTTTAACCATGAAAAACTTCTTTCTGCGGACGCAACTGTATTACGTGTGGTGGCAATAATTCTCAAGACTACTTTGATAGTGGAGTTCACTTCAGTAATTCAGCTAATGTTTTTTTTCTATTATTTATGTCATTACTGTGATACCGCTGTCGTTTTCTTCATACAGTTCTTGTCCATCAATATCACATGTTTCTCCTGCTATTAAACGAATGTGACAGTCAATAAATCTAGAGAAATTTTGATTAGTTAGTAATTAATATACACTTTACCATCAATTAAACAACTTTACCTTATTGTTACACTAACAGCTGAAGATAAAATAATTATTTTTAACATAAACTTTGATCAACTAGGGTTGTTGCGCGAGGCCCCTCCAAGAGCGAGACCATGAGTATCCTGAATAACTGTACGAAAGTTTTTAAGTTGATTTGTTATATTGCTGGGTTTCCACAGTTTGTTGTTTGTTTCGTAACCAGGGTAGTATAGTGTTGTCATGGAGGAAGGAATATATGGAGACGAAATAACGCTAAATCCGTGAAAAAACTGTTTCCAGATATATAATCATATACCCGAAAAATGGCACTTATCGTTAGTTATTAACAATTTTTGACGGTCAGTCAGGCTTTGTTCCCCACCCAGACTCGCAACAGAATAATACCTTATTGGGCCCCATAAGAGTCTGCTCTTTGTACGTGAAGAATCTCGAAGCTTGAGCGAGACGTTTTAATATTCAGTCGGCATAACAAAATATATGAGTATCAGTACTCTCTTAACCCTTCACCCTAATGCTCATGTCTTTTTCATCTGTTACTCGTATTTTCCGAATGAAAAGGCTTCAAGCGAGCGTGTGTTCTTCCACACGCCATAAGACTATTCTATACCGAATATAGCGCAGCTGGTGCATGTATGGGTTCAACCGAATGTGAGGCAGCTGGTGCTTGTTTGAACTTGCACCGCTAAGCTCACATCTGCCTGTCGAGAGGTATAAAAAACCTGCCTGCGCCAACCTGGAATCACTTCTGCGTCAAAGTTCGAAGAGTAAGGTCGTCTCTATCTCTTTTGAGTTACGATAGCCATGTCTCAAGATCTCTTCAACTACGAAGGTATGTTCAATAACAATTGTAAAAAAATAGTCACATTTTCTTAAATAGCGTACTATGTATTATCATAGTCTGCTCTTAAATATATACTATATATTTTGTTAGTTTCACAGATATACCGTCACTATCGGAGTTTAGCCAATTTGATGATTATAGTACGAATGTTTTAGTGATTGTTCATTACTTCCAAATGTTGTTAGTTTTCTCGCCATACATTGTTTTTTTTTTTCTTTTGTGAGAATTGACAAACTTTTGAAGATTCCAACCAACGAATTGATTGATGGTGAGCATTTTTCTTTTTTAACTTTCATTTTTTTCTGTCTGCAGAATTTGGTGAATTGGAAAAGCTTGTTTTTGGATGTATGTGTGTCATTGGGGTTGTGTAGTTATCTGTTTTTAACTTGTGTATTTATTTTCCTTGTTTATTTTTATACTAATAGATACACTGTTTTTATGTTTCAGATATGGAAGAAAGTTCTAGTAAGCAGCCGACTAAACTGAATGGGTTCCAATACTTTCTAACTCCAATCGACAACGAACTACTTCTAATGATAAGTGCTAATATTTTTATGAAACTTTTTTCGTATTATAAATTCCTCTTCTTTCGTGTTACTAAATATTTTTGTTATTCTCTTTCAGGTTCGTCCCAGTGGAGTTTAGGTGCTACAGCATTACCTCAAAGCCTACCATCCTCTAGTCTGCCACCGACACCATCATTAAAGAGATGGATAATACCAGTACAACCTCTGGTACATAACTCTACCACGAGTAATGCTTTCCCGGCTAAAGGATCCAATCCAACACCGCACCCAGCAAGAGATCCG
The DNA here is from genome assembly GCA_031002005.1 of Vandiemenella viatica. Lineage (NCBI taxonomy): Eukaryota > Metazoa > Arthropoda > Insecta > Orthoptera > Morabidae > Vandiemenella > Vandiemenella viatica. The sequence continues at coordinate 174,478,334 of CM061921.1, read as the reverse complement.
CCAACACACCGGAACCATAGAGCGAATGGTAAGTCATTACTAATTCTTTGAATAAGTCATTGTTTTTTGTTTACATATTTATTTAGTTTTACATGTTACTAAAAGTTTTCCTTTTTTTCTGTTTCAGGTTCTAGGACACAGGGATTGTCCGCAAGCAGAAATGAACCTGCAGACCGTCAACAGGAATGATCTTACACTACCCCCAATTTGACGGCTCTGGGATTCACCAGGCACGGCAGGACCAAGTAGCCAGCATGCAGCAGCCGCTGCAGGTCCAGGCATACATCAGGTCGCGACCATGCCAGCCAATGCAGGTCCAAGCAAGCCTGTCGCTGCTCCTCGCCGGCCCATCGCCATCGTATCAACATGGCGGCCGATTCCAGCAATACACCAGCCAGCTAACAGCACATCTGTTGTTGTTGTTTTTTGCCGCTTTAGGGCTCGTCGAGGTCTAGGTTATTAGCGCCCTGGATAAGAGACAGAATGACAATGTGTATTAACTGCTCAACTATCGTATGCATGGCTGACTGTAAGGTGTCGGCCACGCAGACAACAAAATAAAATACTGACTAAAATCCCGCCTGCGTGGTCGACTATAAAGAGGTCAACCATGCCGACAGCTGAATTGAGTAAAACACTAAAACAATGGCTGTGAAATGGACAAACTAATAATACAGGCCGGTTGTCAGTAAAAGGGCCAACGAGCTTAAACAAACACTAAAACGACAAACTGGCTGGCTGTAAAGGGGCCAGCCAGATATAAAATATCAGTCTTTACAAACAAAAACTAGATTAAAACGAAAAGGACAGTACATGGATTGGTGGTTGTAAACAGACTACCAAATCATTCTAAAAGCTAGGCCGGGTTAGCACATCTAAATGGCTGTCAACCCCGGCATCCAGCAGCAGTAGTCACCCAGCAGCACCTAATGATAGTTCATTAGCGTCAAGCAGCCACAACGACGAAGCAACGGGGCGTGAGTTGCCACCAATGTGTTTGATCCTTGAAGACCGGGAAAGTGCTTTTGAACATAGAATTTATTCTGGTAAAATTCAAAATTCTTTAAATTATCTTGATCTTCTTAAATACATTGATGCTTGCATTGATCTTTTGACTGAAAAACATCCCGAAATTGTTGATAGTCACTCCTCCTAGTCCGTAAAAGTTCAGGTGGGTCTGATTACAACATACAAAATTCTGCTTTAGAATCCGCCCGTATATGTTTTTTTACTAAAATGTGTAAAGTCACGCGCAACACATCCCTGTCTGATTGGTATAAAAACTATGTCAAGTTGGAGCTAATAGTAAAATTGAGTGAGTTTCAAGAAAAGGACAGTGGCAAAACTCTCGATAGAATCATATCCCTCGACATCATCATTTCTAAATTCGAACCATACTATCGGGAGACTTCTTATGTCCTATATCCGTATAACGAATGCCGTTGTCAATGTTAATCACAGAAATGATGACTTATTCTCTCTGTGGTCCCTTCTGGCTGCTCAATTAAAACAAAAAGGCGACATGAGTAAGTAATTATAGACAAGCGTTTGCCAAACACAGTTTCAATTTTTCAGGTCTTGCGTTTCTGGTAAAATTCAGACATTTCCAAATTCCAGAGGCAAAATCCAGATTATTCAATAAATGCTTTTGGTCCTGAAGTAGATAATGGTAAATATGTTGTTTCCAGGGCCCTCCATCATACTGCAGACAAACCCGTTAACCACATAAGCTTGTTGAAGATTACTGATTGTATTGCAAAATTCCATTACTGTCGGATTCACGACTTGTCGCGGCTAGTAAAATCTTCATTATCCAAGTATAAGGGTGCTGTATTTATTTGTGACAGATGTCTACAACATTTCAGTAAGAAAGATGCCATGGAACGCTATGGAATCGATTGCAGAAGGGTTGATTGAGCAGCTTGGCGACGATGATAAAACCTTAAAGTTTAAAGATTTTGTGCACCACCAGCCTGTAACCATTGACGTTTACGCGGATTTTGAAAGTTTATTACAACCTTATGATTCATGCAGTCCTCCACCCAATGCCTCTCACACTACTACAGACAAGAAACATGTCCCTTTGGCTGCCGCATACCAGGTCGTTTGTACAAACGTGCCTAGTCTGTCACATTTTCTGATGCCATGGTGTTCCATATCTGTGAGAAAGACATTGAACTGGGGACTGACAAGGTCCACGATTATTGTCGTATCACAGGTAACATAATAACTGCAATTTGCAGTTCAAAAATCAAAGGTACATACCCATTTTCTTTCACAATCTTTCTGGGTATGTAGCTTGCTTTGTAGTTATGGCTTTATCCCACCTCGACGGTGATGGGATGGATGTGCTTCCCATAAACAGAGAACGATATATTTCTTTTTCTAAAAAGGTTGAACATACTTCAATTACTTTAAGATTTATGGACTCGCACCGTTTCATGCAGACTCCATTAGATAAACTAGTTGGAACCCTTGGCGACGGCATATGTGCATTACCAGTGCTCATTTCACCGACCCCGAGAAGTTCCAATTAGCTAAACGTAAGTGTTTCTTCCCCTACGAGTAAATGGATTCATGGGAGAAGCTCACTGAGGCAACGCTTCCTCCAAAGGGAAAATTTTATAGTTCGTTCTCGGAGTCAGAAATTTCTGATGAAGATTAGGAGCACGCGACACAAGTATGGCGGAATTTCCATAACAAGAATTTAGAAGAATATGCAAGCCTGTAGATGGGCACAGATGTACGGCTACTTGCAGATCCGTTTTAGAAATTTAGAAGTGTATGTTTGAGGAAATACACCATGGACCCCGTCCACTATTTCACTTCCCTAGGCCTTTCGTGGCAGGCAATATTAAGGAGCACTCGTCTCGAAATTGACCTTCTGACAGATGTCGACATGCTGCTCCTTCTCGAACGAGGAATTCGTGGAGGTATTTGGCAGTGCGTGCACAGGTATGCCAAGGCAAACAACAGGTAAATTCCAGAGTACAACCGCGAGACGCCTGAAGATTTTGTAATGTACTTCGACGTAAACAATCTGTACAGCTGGGCCATTTCGGAGTATCTACGCTCTGGTGGGTTTCAATAGCTTTTGGCTTAGCAGATTGCCAGCATCGATTATATGAGCATTGCAACTGATTCGCCTAGGGGATTCGTGTTGAAGGTAGACCTTACGATTCCTCAGTATAAACACGACGTTCTAGCAGACCTGCCGCCATGTCCAGACCACAAAGCTCCTGTAGGTTCTACCCTCCCCTAGCTAATGACCACACTGGAAGATAAGGTACTGCATGTTCTCCATTACCGAGACCTCCAGCAATGTGTAGACTTGGGGCTGAAGGTGACTATAATTAATCGCGTGATATCTTTCAAGTCACCGTGGTTGAAAGACTACATATCTCTCAATACGTGTTCTCGCCGTTCCGCCAAAACAGATTTCGACAGAGATTTTTATAAACAACTCTATATTCGGTAAAACTAGGGAGAACACTAGAAATACCGTGACGTGAAATTGTGTAGTAGCTGGGCGGGTCGCCGCGTTGCTCGCAAACATATAGCTTCGCCATACTTCAAACGGACAACTATTTTCAATTAGGACATTTTGGCCGTGGAGATGGCAAAAGTTAGGATTCTTTTCAATAAGCCAGTATATATCGGGCTGTGCATTTTTGACCTTTCTAAGCTGAGGATGTAGCGATTTCATTACGAGTTCGCCATTCCACAGTTTATATGCCCTAAATTACATTATATTGACATGGGTAGCTTCATTTACTTAGTGAGGGACTGTGATCCAAATGAAGTAATGCGCTGTAACAGGGAGGAATTAGACACTGTCTAGATATATCACCAGTAACCGTTTAGGGATCGAATCCCTGTGATGAGAAGGTTGTCGGTGTTATGAAGGACGAGGCAAATGGCACCCTGATTGCGTAGTTAGCTGGGTTACGAGCAAAAATGTATGCGTTCCGGTTTGAAACCGTCCGAACCTGTAGGCGGGCTAAGCGTTTGGCCGGCTCGGTCACCAGGAAATTAACAATTGACAATTACGTCAATCGCGTCCTTGGGGAAACCCCCCGTTACCATCTTCAACACAGAATATCATCGAACCTTCACGTTGTAAACACCATTCAAATCTCCAAACTGGGTTTGTCTAGAATGGATGATAACCGGTGTATTTTCCCCGACGGGATAGACCGTGGGGCACAAAACTGTATTTAGTTGAATGTTTGTATGGTAGCGTATATAGTGTGTGAGTGAAGAGCAAATATACCGTTTATCCGTGTATCTAGTTAGTGAATATGTATAGTGCACTAGTCAGGACGCTGCAAGTATGCAAATAGGCTGCGGTAAATATTTTGTGTATATACTTAGAAAAACTTTGATTCCTTTAATTTTCCAGTGCACTATTGATTAGAGTCCATAGCCCGAAAGAAGATGTAAAATTGGAGTACATAAAAGTCTTTACTGTACGTTGCTTATATATTTTCCTGAGCGCTGTGCTCATTTTCATTGTGTAAATTAACGAACATAGTAAAAAATTGACTGGTGGGGGTGCTGCTGCTGTACTGACATAGACATTGCTTGGTATGACAAAATATTTGTAAAACATACTAAGGGTACAGGAGAAATCATGCTGTACATAGATTTTGTCTTTGCTGAGCTGTATGCTCATTTGCATTGTATTAAGGTAATTGAAGAAAAAAACACAAAATTGTTAGAAAAAGGGTTTATTAAGAAAATAGGTATATATTTATACTTTCAATAAATCTTTTTTATGAAATCTTGTGTTACGTGTTTTATCAAAACCCAACAACTTCACCAAGATCATACTTTTCTTTCTCTTTATCAGCCATTCAACCAAAAATGTACTTGTAAGTTTTGTTATTTGTAGTTACTGCTTGTAAAATTCTACTGCAATATCTTTACCTTCATAATCTTTAAGTAAATAAGTAACAGGATTTTTTAATTTTACTTTACTGATGGTAAAAATTTCAGTTGACCAGTTAGCCAAGTAGCCTTTCTCAAACATTTATTTGAATCTGCTGTATCTGTAGTAACCTGGAGAGATATCCTCCTAGGTACCTCCCGAGAGCAAGCCAATAGGCAAGGATTGCGTGGTCGGATTATTACCGAGCGCGCACAACCAGTCCCCGTTTATAGGAAGCAGATCAATTAAACCAACACCTGCAGTGCCTTATGTACAGCTTTATTACAGATAAACATATATACACGTATCTTTGAGGTTTAGGTATACTAACTTGATTTATGGCGGAAGTAAGACGTATAAGGTGACTTGCTGTCGTGTGATATTCAAAGGCACTAGGGCTGAATGCGAAAGCGAGTGGGCATAACGTAGAAGTATGATTCTATGGCTTCCCGTGACTCCCCAGGCATCTAACCACCCCACAACCAATCAGCAGAGTGTTCCCACCTGTCTGTGCTCCACGGCTGTGACGATGTCGACGGCAGCGGCTTCTCTGCTACTGGCCAGTTACCCCGAGGCTTTTCCTGCGACACCTCTGGCGGCGGCGGCGGCTGTAGACGGCGGCGGCGGCGGCTGCGGCTGCGGCGGCGGCGGCGGCGTCGGAGGACAGCGTCTGCAGCGGCGGCGGAGAGCCCCAATTTCGACCTCGCTCCTGGGTTTTTACCCCAACCCCCACCCTCTCGATTAATGTGGAGGGGATTCTGTGAGCCTATCACATCACTCCGTAATGCCGTCATCTTCCTTCGATGCGGTCATGCTAGTGGGGCGAGTCTGCTGTCTCAGCGTTCTACTTAGAGTGCGATGCCTGGCAACTCGGCGGTTTCGTATGCCCGCTGCTCACAATCAGCCGTTGTGTAATTGTTTCGAAAACTGTTACAGTGGCCTGTGGTCACTACATATCTGACATGGTCGCCAACTTTGAATTTTGCAGGATTGGTAATCTTAATACGACTGTACACTGTTGAAAGTAGTGAGTGGTCTTTAACATCGCACGGTTTCATCTTGATGGTGCTGTGTTACTTATTATTATAATCAGACATTAACTGAGGAGGAAGTGCAATCCACCGATGTGAACCACGTCTACTGAATTCCTGCCACATGGGCAATTGTCCTGTTGAGACGATCAACTATAGATGCTTTAAGATGGGTATATGTTGAGTAGTGATTAATGCCATAGTTACTCATTCCCGTTTTCGGTCTTTAAATTTTTAGGAACACAATCACCACTTAGTATGCTCTTCTTATAGTCAGTAATCACATTAGCCGTATTGTTCTTGAGAGGTAGAACCCATACAAACTTTGAATAAGTATCAATCACCATCAGTATATACTTGTAGCCACTGTTTTTACGTGAGTATGGGATCATTTCTACAATATCAGCATGCTACAGATCGTCCTCTTGGGAAATTCCTTCTCGCTGGTTTATGGACTTCTGCCACAACGTCATCCATGTAACACGATGATGTCTCTCTCACGAAGTTCTTCAATCACGGATAAAATTTCGTTGGAGTGAGCCGTATGTCCTAGTGATGTAGATGCGGTAAGTAACTTTAGTCTTTCAACGAACTCGTTCGGATCGTCCCAATACACAAATTTCCTTCATGGTGAGAAGAACAGAACCCGACTGATTGTCTATTTTAGAGATTGTGTTTTTATACTTACTTGACGTAATTTTGAAAACTTTGTCGGATGGGTTAAATTTTACTCTGTGGGCACTCATGTTGTTTAATATTTCCAAATAGCTTTTCAAGTCGTTGGTAGTATAAGGTTTTTTTTTTTTTAAAAAAAAACAACAACCTCATTAATCCTTGTGTTCGTTCATATTCATTACCATCTATTAGAATAACGTCTTCTTCAATAATCACAGCCGAGTTTCCAATCATTAGTGAATCTTTTTTCTTTCTGACACCATACACTGAATCATAATCTCTCTCACTTCGACTTGAAGAACTCATTGATCAATCCAGAAACAAGACTGCTGGTGCTGATTTCGTTGAGGTAAGAAAACATTTTCCATCCAAATTTTTCAGAATCAATTTGGCCATTTTTCAGTTCAAGTACATTGCGCCGAATAACAATTATGGCTTTTATGATTCCAAGTTTAGTCCATGTTTAAACACCAAATTGGGCTTGTGGATGCTCACTGTACTATTTTGTATCTTAAAGTGACTTGTGCTGTAAATTGTTCGTCGGGCTTATATGTGAGGAAAAAACAAAGTTTATCACCGCGATTCACATGGAGAACCCCCGCATGAAATCCAACTTTTACGCAATTCAGTCTTACGTCTACTCTTTTCGGTTTGACTACTGAGATGATCATACTACTGACAGGGATTTCACTATAATTTAGACCTGTACTTAGTAGATATGCATTCTCCTGAAACGTATCCATTGCAACAATATTCTCAACCTTAGTCACTTCTATCATTTTTTTAAAAACATACACCATCATTAACTGCTCTGTTAGTGTATCGTTTAGTTACAACGTCATCATCACCAATAGGGTCAGCTACATGTTTGAGTATTCTACCCTGACAATCCTTGGTAAGAAGTATGTTCTGATGTGGGTACACCAACACTCTCGTGCTCTGTGTCGTTGAAGTTCTACCAAACTTGTCCATGGCTGTAATGATGACTTTACCTAGTGAGTTTGACTATTTATTCAAAAATTAATCAAATTCATTGCGGTACCGTCCATGGTACATTGCACAGTCTTTGTCAATAACCGCAAATCCATGCTTGCACGTATTCCAGCAGGAACCACATAGGTTCTTTAACTCGATGAACAGCATGTCTGTATTAAAGTGGTCACTGTAAGTTAGCGTTGTCTCTAATCAGCTGTTTTGGTATATGGGTATATGTCTGACACAAATAGAAAGAATCTACTGACTTAAGCCTTCCCGTACAAAAGTAATCTCGTATGATATTCTGCTTCTCACACCAAACATCGTCAAACACAAACACTGAATTTGGTAGAGCTTCAGTAGGCGGGGGCACACTCTGAATATCGCTAAATGCCAAATACTTAATTTCATTAATAGGTTTTAGTATTTCACCTAACAACTGATACTTTGGTTGGTACAATGACTTGGAAAACACATACAACTTTTCAAATCTAAGTCATTAGGGTGTTCCAGCAGAGATAGCACAAGATTGGTTTTGCCCTCCGTTTGATGGTCCACACACTATCGCCTTCACTGTCTCAGGAAATAGAGGTCCATTCTATTTCCGCTTGGAGTTGGTGTCGGCAACATCCTCATTACTCACTGGTAATGGTTCCCGCTGTTTGACGAAACTGTTAGACTTTGCCGTAACTCCCCGTTTTTAAGTGCATGGCAGTTGTGGAATAGCTTAAGGCTTGACATAAGCACTAAAACAATCACAAGGAGCTTAAGAGAACAAGGTTTGCAAGCGAGACGTGCTGCGATTATGGAGTGGCTTAATCTTCGCATGTGTCCTGATTAATGGAGACATGTTGTCTTCAGTGATGAGAAGGTGCTTACGAAGTGATCTGCGGATAATGTGATGGTGTACCGCCCACGTGAAGCAAGATTTGACAAACGCTACATTCACCACAGCCGCAGAAATGGTAGGGTATTTGTTACCGTCTGGGCGTGGATTTCTGCCGCAGGTTGCGGAGTGCTGTGGGAGGTAGAAGGCCATCTTAATTCCGCAGCCTTTATATCTATTCTGGAGAACGTGATGTTGCCATCTGTGAGGCAGATATTTCCGGAAGGGCATATCATGTTCCAGCATGGCAGGTCACTAGACCACCGGTCCCGTCTAGATCAGAGGGGATTCCTCGAGTACCTCGAAATACTGCAAATTGATTGGCCACCCAAGAGCGCTGATGTTAACCCTACAGGAAATATTTGGGCAGAAATAATCAGAATTATAAAAGAAAAGGGGGATGTGCCGACGACTGGGTGCCATTTATGACGCATGGAAAAAACTTACCGAAAACCGTGGTTATATGTCACGCCTCATTTTTTCCACAAACAGTAAAATCCGTGTTTTTATCGATGAGGAGCGAGGCTAGACAAGACACTGAAAGCTAACTCAGTGTATTTTTTTACTTCTCCAAAACTATTCTGCCACACCTCTTTTTCGGCATTCAGCGATGGTATCCCTATATTACATCCTGATCCGTTTCCAAACATCCTTTTTCCCTTCCTTCTCCCCCCGTCACCAAAAATATCTGGGCAAAGTACAAGTCTCAATCGAAGAGGGAAATCCAACCGTTCGTCGGTGGTGGCGTAGTAGGAAAACCGACAGAGTAGTAAAAAATGGTGTTGGAGCTGGCACAAGGCTTTGTGGAAGCATTTTTTTTATCCTCTTCATCATTTCTATTTAGCCTCTACACAGAAGTTAATAAGACAAGCGTATCATTCAGTCCAATAAGAAAGCAATTTTTACTCCAGTGTTCATTCTAATATTAGTGTCTGTAACATAAGTATCACAATTTTAAAAATTATGGTACTGAAATAATTTAAGGTTCAAGCTGTTGTTTTCTTTAGTTATTCTCACTGTTGTATTAAATGCTTGCGAATGCCGGGAAGGTGTCACCAAAAGACCATGGCTGAATTCATCCACACTTTTTTGCCCCAGTTCTTTCCTGCTTCAAATCACCTCGATGTTTTGTAATGCCAGAAGGAAAAAAAATTATAACATAAAAAATTTTTTAAAAAAATTTGCCACCACGATTTCATCAAAAAAATCCTCAAATAAAAATAATTACATCTCTGAGGTGTGTTTGGACCTACTCCTTGTTGGATTTATTTCGTTCAACTGTCGACTAAGATAGCATAGCGGAGGGACTCGAGTGCTTCATCCACATGAGAAGAGTCGCCAGTATGGTGTTTTTTCCTTAAGTCTGGTCGATTTCGAAATCATTAAAGGGAGAAAAAGGACTGGGGGCATCAATCGGGAAGGAATTCAGCCATGGGATTTTTACAGAACCATCTCGACACTCACGGGATGATTTCCATTAATCATGCGAGATGGAAATCTGGATGGATGGAAGATTTGAATCCGTGTCCTTCCGAATGCGAGTCTGGAGCTTTACCGGAACTGTCGGCCACTGGTGCGATTCCGGCCTAGTGGCATGGGAGTTAAAGTAAGTGATTTGTGTCGTCTTTCACCTGTATGAGCAAAAAGCATTTGGAAATACATCAGTTCACAGAATGATCACATAATCAGTCTTAGCCAGATGAATGGCTATTCGCGGAAATGCCATTAAATGTTAAAGACAATGTTATTGAACCAAAGGGCGAAAAATCACCTTCAAAAATCACTCACAGATCCACCCCGCTTGCCAAAAAAAATAGTTTTTATTTGGTGCCAGCTAGTAACATGGCTGAGTACTATTAAGGGTTTAAGGATTTTAAGGTATATTTTGTTTTTTACTGCTTAACGCCTCGTCGACGGCTAACGTCTTTAGAGGTGGGATGGGACTGGGAACAAGGAACGGGAAGGAATTCGGTCATGGTCTTTTTGAAGGAAGCATCCCGGCATTCGCATGGACTGATTTGGGGAAACCATAGAAAACCCAAATCTGGATACCCGGACTTGGATTCGAACCGGTGTCCTCCCGAATGCGAGGCCAGAGTGTGAATCACTCACCCACCACGCTCGGTCCTAAGATAGAATTGCATCTTCATTCATTAGTCTTGACGAATAAATACGCAATTGAAATTTCATAACTATTCAATTTTTCTGACAGGAATACTACTAATTTGGGATTTTTACATAGTGATATTATTTCATATTGGTATGTGAACAGATTTTAATCACTAGGTGACGTGATGCGATGAAAATTAATATAACAAAAATTGACTATGAACCCTAAACCCACATAGCAAATCATAATGGTTTTGAGTTATACAAATTAAATCCTACAGAAATCGATGAAAATGTTTTTATCAACGAAACATTTACCTTTTTCACATATTAGTGAATGCGGTGTTTCGAATTCAAAGGATCATGGTTGCTCTATATTTCAATTTTAGCTTCTGCAGTTATGTTAGTGCCGATCGATAGTACTGAGGAATTTAAATTTTTCCTCTGAAAACCAAACATTAGTTCTTGTGTTACTTGCCTGTGTTTTGTGCTTAAGGCTTTCACCACGTTTACATCTAGGTCATTAGAGATGGGAGTGGATTGGAGACAAAAAACGGGAAGGAATTCGGCCATTTCCAATGAATGAACCCTCCCAGCGTTCGTCTCCACTGATTTTGAGAAACCAGGGATAACTGAAATTGGGATAACTGAAATCGGGATACCCGAACAAGGAATTGAGCCTGCTTCGTAATTATTCTCACAATGAAGCCTACCGTGAAAGTTTATACTAGGAAAGACAGCAATGAGAAAAGATTTATATTAATTAGTCAAACAATTAGCGATGTTCGCTAACTTCGTACGCAACTGAAATTTCTAAATCCTTTTGTGTTTGTATCGGAGGAAATAGGTGATTTCTTTTTAAAGTGGAATATTATGGATTCATAAAAGCTTAATCATACTTATCTGAAAACTAAAATCTACGTGACTGTGGTTGCTATGTCGAACATCTGACTAAACGTAACTCTGAAATCTGTAGTGGATCATACATTTCCGCGTCTTAGGAAACAACTATGAAAGATTACTTTATGTTATTGTTAAGTTCAGAAAACGTTGGTTCGTTACGTATATATGGTCTGTTTTCCTATGGTGATTTCCTCTCTTGAGCTGTGTCAGATACAACGTTCAGGGATAAACTCATTGCAGGTAAATTAAGTTGAGGAAAATCGCTCCCGGAAGTGATTGAAGAAACTTGGATTTACAGGGTGTCCAGAAAAAGACTCCCTGATTTCAAAATTAAATATCTCGAAAACAAAGATCGATAGAGGAATGCAGTAAACGGTATGTTTATTGTGACAGCTGTAAGAACTGTATACAGCAGTGTGAAATAATAGTTACAAAAGCTGCTAACAGATGGCGCTGTACGCTCATTTCTAAATAAGCGTTATTATTCCTCTATATCAATTATTTAATTTCATTAATTCAATAGTTATTATGATTGAAATGGTGATACTAGTGATTATTTTAACTGTAGACCTCTGAACTTAGCCTCTGAGCGTTTGCGAGTCTCTCGCTATCGAGCTTATTTTTTTTAGTCTTGGGTAGAGTACTGGGTATGAGAGGTCTATTTTATCATGAATTTAGTGTACCATCTACCAGTTATGCTGTCCCATGAGGCAGTCGTGTCTAGAACGAAGCATAATCGATAGGCGAGGGGTCTCGCGAATTATGTCCCCGACTGTACAAATTGAGCTCAAATCTCCAAACTGGGCAATCCTTTTGGTAGCTTGTAGGAAGCTCCGTTTTTGGCTGTTTCAGGGACATGGTTTGTGCAATGTGTTACAATAGGCGTCAGGCTCTCGAAAAGATTCGTACTACGATGGCATCTCCTCAGGCACAGGTGTGGAGCATCTTAGACAAGGAGAGGCAGTGCATCCAAGAATTTCCGGAGGCTACTAATGGAGAACCGGCAGGTGAGGATTGTCAGGTATCTATTGCAGGGAACGTCTGGCACCGTGTGAATAGGAGAAAGGCATCAAAATTTTAAAGTAGCCGACTGGAAAATTATATCTTGCCCCTAAGTAATTCGTTTTCAGTTTTAAAGGAAGTTGAAGATCTTAGTGCGAATGGCCAACAAGCACAGCAGGGAAGACTTACTCGCAGACACCAAGTGATGCCAGGGAAAGGTTTACTTATCAATGGAAGCTCCAACGTTCGACGTCTGGAGAAACCCCTACGAGACCTAGCTGAGAAGAATGGTGCCGACCCTCATACCAACGTTCATTCTGTTTGTCTTCCAGGAGCAACCGTGCCACGTGTCATGGAGTCCATTCCAAAAGCGATTAGAGAATCGAACTGCCGTCAGTTAAGGGTAGCTGCGCTTGTCGGTATTAACGACTCGTGTCATGTTTCTGTTTCAGACATCGTGAAATCTATGGACAAGCTGAACCACAAGGTGTATGCATCAGCGCGTGAGAATTCTGTAACGTTGCAGTTTTCCATTTGTAATGTCGTGCCGCGCATCGATTGTGGGGAAGCCGTATGGTGGAAGATTTATAATTTGAATTGTAGTTTACAGGAGTTGTGTTGCAAAAACAAATGGGACTTCGTCGACTTTCGACCGTTGATAGCTGCCAGCTGGGACGCATTTGACAGGTTGGGTGTCCACTACACACCGAGAATGGCGACCAAGGTGGCTGCTAAAATATGGAACCTTCTTGGTGTGAATTATGTTTTAGGAACACCGTGAGGGCCGAGTATCCCTCAGTTCAACGAAGATGACGCGTCGGTAACCTAGATCTTTGTTCTGGAAGTGACTGCGAGAATAAATCGAAATTTACAGCTCCAATTACTTCACCGGTTTCCTTACGGAATGCAAAGAGTAAAAATGAGAATTTAGACTCTTCAGATACCCATATTAAGCCGCTAAAGATAATGGCCCTTAATTGTCGGAGTATTAGCGGGAAAGTAGCAGATTTCCACGCTACAGTTGCGACTTACCATGTCGATATAATACTAGGAACCGAGAGTTGGTGGATGCCGGAGGTAGAATCTAGCGAAGTATTTGCTCCTCAATTTAATGTTTTTCGGAAAGACAGAACTACCTCAATGGGTGGAGGAATATTCGTGGCCGTTAATAAAACCGTTTATTTGTTCCCAAGAAGTTTATTAAGGTTAGTAAGAACATCCCGTGATTCAATAGGGAAGTGAAACGTTTGTTCAGGAGGCAAAGGCGTTTTACATGCCACGGTAAAGAAATCGGAGGACTCGTCTAATCGCGCTAAATTAGTCCAGATGCGAGCGGAAGTGCGTAAGGCAATGCGTGATGCGTTTAAAGAATTCCAAGTCAGAAATTTATCCGAAGATCTGATTACCATTCCAAAAAAGTTCTGGTCATATGTCAAATTAATAAGAGGCTCTCGTAAGGTCATGCCGTCGTTGATTAAGGAAAATGGTGAATTATCATAAACTAGCGTAGAGAAAGCAGAAATTTTGAATAATGTATTTAAAAAAGCTTTCACGACAGAAAACTCGGAGGAGATTCCGATATTTAACAATTATACCAACAAAATTATGAATGATCTCGTTCTCGATTTCGAGGGAATAACTAAACTGCTTATGAATGTAAATCCTAATAATGCTCGCGGACCAAACGGTATTCCTACAAGATACCTCTAGGTACGCAAAGCAAATTGCGCTGTATTTGATGAAATTATATACCGCCTCCTTGGATCAAGGAAAAATACCAGCTGAATGGAAGAACGCCATCGTAAGTCCAGTGTTTAAAAATGGGAATGTTAATGATCCTCAGAATTATAGGCCGATCACGTTAACCTCAATATTTTGCAGGATTTTAGAACACATCATCTATTCAAATGTCATGCGATTTTTGGATGAAGTGAGCTTTTAAACCCAAATCAACATGGATTCAGAAAAGGCCAATGCTGCGAAATACAACTTGCTCTTTTAATTCACGACTTGAGCCGTATTATAGATGATCAATCCCAGGTTGATTTAGTTCTATTAGACTTTAAAAAAGCTTTCGACACTGTGCCTCACACTAGGTTACTTAGGAAACTTCGCGGTTTCGGCATATCTAGACAAATATGCGACTGGGTTGCACACTTTCTGAAGGGCAGAACACAGTGTGTAGTTTTCGACGGTGAGCGATCATCACTTACTGAAGTGAGGTCCGGGGTTTCTCAGGGAAGCGTGATAGGGCCTCTGTTGTTTCTCATTTACATTAATGATTTGTGTGACGTAATAAGAAGGATGAAAAGATTATTTGCCGATGATGTTATTATTTATCGCGAAATCACAACCCAGGACGACTGCGCTTTGGTACAAGACGATATTATGAAAATAATTGCGTGGTGTAAAGATTGGCAACTGGAGTTAAACGCTAAAAAGTGCCAAGTCATGCGTATAAGCAAAATGGTTACACCATTTTGCTTTGAATATACAATTAATGGTACTGTCCTTAGAACGGTAGATTCCGCTAAATACCTAGGGGTAACAATTCATAATAATTTGTCGTGGAATGAGCATATCGAGAATGTAATTGGGAAAGCAAATCGTATGCTTCGATTTCTAGGTCTTAAATTAAAACAATGCACTCCGGAAGTTAAATCGATTGCATACAAGTCACTAGTGAGGCCTCTCTTAGGATATTGTTGCTCTGTATGGGGTCCCCATCAAAAGGGATTAATGGAGGTATTAGAGATGGTTCAAAGAAGAGCCGCCCGACTCGTGACAGGTATATATAGTTGGAGGGAAAGTGTAAGTGCGATGTTGAAGGAGTTAGGTTGGGAAGACCTGGAGCGCCAAAGGCGTTGCTCCAGAAGCTAATTGAAAAATTCTCGACTGACGTATTTCAGAATGACAGTAAACAAATATTGCTACCAGCAACATTAATATCTCGGAATGACCGCGAAAATAAGAAAAGTGAAATCAGGGCCAGAACCGATTCATTTCTGCACTCATTTTTTCCACGAGCGATTAGGGAGTGGAATAGAAAGGATTTACCGGGCGACTAAGCATAAAATCCGACAGGAGTAGCTTTCAATAAAGTTCTCCCTCCATTCTGATCTGGGTTTTCCATGGTTTTCCCAGATCGCTCCATGCGAATGCTGGGATGGTTCCTCACAATAGCCCATGGGCGCCTCCTGCCATATCCCGTATATCCCTTCCAAACCATTACTTTCCCGGATAGGTGCAATGCACCGTCCGCCACACACTTTTAGTGAATCGTGGAGTAATAGTAATAATAATAAGAACATACAGTTTTACTTCCCTCGTATTTTACTATCAAAGAGGGTTGTTGTTAGGAAAATAGACCCAGCACTTACTGAATCAGAAATTCTCCAGGAAATAGAATCTGGGATAAAAGTTATAGAAGTGCGACGTATAATGAGGAAAATTATAAATGACGGAGGAATTGAATACGCTCCTACCCTATCTTTTCGTATAACGTATGGTGTGCAGCGGCTGTCAGAATATATCTGTATCTTTATCACGAGATGTAGTGTGGAGCAATACGTATCCAGAGCAACTAGTGCTTAAACTGTTTACCATTCGGTGACTTCAGCAAGCCATGCCGAAGTGCATCCCACTGCACCAAACGCATGGGCAAACACATAACATCTAGCTGTGATTTTCAGGGCCCATTTGTCTATATTCATTGTGAGGCAACCATTTGCCCAATAACATTACCTGTCCAGAATTTCAGAAACAGAAGTGGATAAAGAACAACATGATCCTCAATAATATGAAACTCGAACAGACACTTTCCTTAGAAAATACGACCACTTATGCCAAACGCACAGCTCTGCCACCTTCGCCGAAGAGCAACAAGGAATATCAATCCGTCTTTGCCATTGCTTAATACATCGTTGCCAGTTGGTCAAGCACCCGTGATTGTCCCACCAAAACCCCAGCTACGACAGCAAGAAGTGACTATTCCATCCGACCACTAGAGTCACTGTTTGCACACAGCGTTGTAAAACAACCTTGGCTACAATGCATAACAGCTAGGTAAAACGCAACATATCCAGAAAACAGCCAGACCCGGAGCGGCTACGGCTTTCCCCCACAGCCGTGAGCAGCAGTCGTCGACTTTCTTGTGTGTTTAATCTAAAGTGTGCTAGATAGACTTTGTTTTTATCTTTGAATTTTCTGTGTTGGCACTGAGTCAGCAGTCGAGCAACCGCCGCCGTGAGCAGCAGTCGTCGACTTTCTTGTGTGTTTAATCTAAAGTGTGCTAGATAGACTTTGTTTTTATCTTTGAATTTTCTGTGTTGACAGTGAGTCAGCAGTCGAGCAACCACCGCCGTGAGCAGCAGTCGTCGACTTTCTTGTGTGTCTAATCTAAAGTGTGCTAGATAGACTTTGTTTTTATCTTTGAATTTTCTGTGTAGGCAGTGAGTCAGCAGTCGAGCAACCGCCGCCGTGAGCAGCAGTCGTCGAGTTTCTTGTGTGTTTAATCTAAAGTGTGTTAGTTAGGCTTTGTTTTTCTCTTTGAAATTTCTGAGAGTCAGCAGTAGTCAGTTGAGCCTCAGCGACCGTAGCCGACTTTTGTGTGTGATTTGTATTTTACTTGTTTTTGTGTTATCTTTGAATATTTCCTTTTTAGGTAGTGATCCAGTGACTTGAGCCTCTGCGTCCGTAGCAGCAGTAGCCGAATTGTTGTGTGATCTGAAATTTCCTGGTTTCCTGTTATCTTAAGTATTTCCTGTTTAGGTAGAGATCCATTTAGGTGAGCTGTAGCAGCTGTCTGATTTTTCTGATTAATTTGTTTGTGACTCTGTGTTTGGTTGTTTGTGAGACATGGTTTGCGCAATGTGTTACAGTAGGCGTCAGGCTCTCGAAGAGATTCGTACTACGATGGCATCTCTTCAGGCACAGGTGTGGAGCATGTTAGATGACGAACGGTAGTGCGTCGAAGAAATACCGGAGGCTACTGATGTAGAACCGGCAGGTGAGGATTGTCAGGTATCTGTTGCAGGGAACGACTGGCACCGGGTGGATAGGAGAAAGGCATCAAAATTCCAAAATAACCGACGGGAGAATGATATCTTGCCCCTAAGTAATGCGTTTTCAGTTTTGCAGGAGGTTGAAGATCTTAGTGCGAAAGGCCAAGAAGCACAGCAGGGAACATTTACTCGCAGACACCGAGTGAAGCCAGGGAAAGGATTACTTATCATTGGAAGCTCCAACGTCCGACGTCTAGAGAAACCCCTACGAGACCTAGCTGAGAAGAACGGTGCAGACCCTCGTACTAACGTTCATTCTGTTTGTCTTCCAGGAGCAACCGTGCCACGAGTCATGGAGACTATACCAAAAGCGATTAGAGAATCGAACTGCCGTCAGTTGAGGGTAGCTGCGCACGTCGGAACTAACGACTCGTGTCATGTTTCTGTTTCAGATATAGTGAAATCTATGGACAAGTTGGGCCACAAGGCGTATGAATCAACGCGTGATAATTCGGTAAAGTTGCAGTTTTCCATCTGTAGTGTCGTGCCGTGCATCGATTGTGGGGAAGCCGTATGGTGGAAGATTTATAATTTGAATTGTAGTCTACAGGAGCTGTGTCGCAGAAACAACTGGGGCTTCGTCGATCTTCGACCGATGATAGCTGCCAGCTGGGACGCATTTGACAGGTCGGGTAGTCCAGTACACACCGAGAATGGCGATCAAGGTGGCTGCCTAAAATATGGAACCGTCTTGATGTTAATTATTTTTTAGGAACACCGTGAGGCCCGAGGATCCCTCAGTTCAACGAAGAAGACGCGTCGTTAATCTAGATCTTGGTTCTGGAAGTGACTGCGAGAATAAATCGAAATTTACAGCTCCAAATACTTCACCCGTTTCCTTTCGGAGTGCAAATAGTAAAAATGCGAATTTAGACTCTACAGATGCAGATATTAAACCGCTAAGGATAATGGTCCTTAATTGTCGGAGTATTAGAGGGGAAGTAGCCGATTTCCACGCTGCAGTTGCGACTAACGATGTTGATATAATACTAGGAACCGAGAGCTGGTTGACGCCAGAGGTAGAATCTAGCGAAGTATTTGCTCCTCAATTCAATGTTTTTCGGAAAGACAGAACTACCTCAATAGGCGGAGGTGTGTTCGTGGCCGTTAATAAAACCATCAATTGCTCCGTAGTAAATGAAACGGAAAATTGTTGCGAGTTAATATGGGTGAAGGTAAAAATTGGCAGAAGTTTAAAGTTCATAATAGGATCATTTTACTGACCTCCGGACTCTGGATTAGATAACGCGGAATATTTTAGACAGTCACTTAATAGTATTTCTCAGAAATTTCAGGAACATACATTGATCATGGGAGGTGATTTTAATATACCCTCCGTTAACTGGGACACATTTACGTTCAGGTCAGGCGGAAGAGATAGGTTAATAACCGAAACGTTCCTGGAATCATTCGCGGAAAATTCTCTTGAACAGATGGTCGAAGAGCCAATGCGGAGCGTCAAAGATTCCTCGTCCATTTTGGATCTTTTTCTTACTAACAATCCGGATATTGTAGATAAAGTTTGTATAGAAGACGGTATAAGTGATCACAAGGCGATTGTGGTAACTTTAAAATCTATGCTGAATTCGAAGCACGATAAAGACAAACTCGTATATTGTTTCGATAAGGCAAATGATGCGTTTATGGTCGATCATTTGGCGAAAAATTTTGAAACGTACACGATTAATACAAATGCTGAGCAACTTTGGTTTAATTTAAAAGAAATAATATGGACCGGCTTAAATCAATTTGTTCCCAAGAAGTTTATTAAGGTTAGTAAGAACTTCCCGTGGTTCAATATGGAAGTGAAACGTTTGCTCAGGAAGCAAAGGCGTTTAAATGCGACGGTAAAGAAATCGGGGGACTCATCTGATCGCTCTAAATTAGTCCACTTGCGAGCGGACGTGCGTAAGGCAGTGCGTGATGCGTTTAAAGAATTCCAAGCCAGAAATTTATCCGAAGATCTGATTACTAATCCAAAAAATTCTGGTCATATGTCAAATTAATAAGAGGCTCTCGTAAGATCATGCCGTCGTTGATTAATGAAAATGGGGAATTATCAGCAACTAGCGTCGAGAAAGCAGAAATTTTGAATAATGTATTTAAAAAAGCTTTCACAACAGAAAACTCGGAGGAGATTACGATATTTAGCAATCGAACCAACAAAATTATGAATGATCTCGTTCTCGATGTTGAGGGAATAACTAAACTGCTTATGAATGTAAATTATAATAAGGCTCCAGGACCAGACGGTATTCCTATAAAATTCTACTCTAGGTACGCAAAGGAAATTGCGCCGTATTTGATGAAATTATATACCGCCTCCTTGGATCAAGGAAAAATACCAGCCGAATGGAAGATCGCCATCGTAAGTCCAGTGTTCAAAAGTGGGAATGTTAATGATCCTCAAAATTATAGTCCAATCTCGTTAACCTCGATATTTTACAGGATTTTAGAACACATCATCTATTCAAATGTCAAGCGGTTTTTGAATGGAGGTATGCTTTTAAACTCAAATCAGCATGGATTCAGAAAAGGCCGATGCTGCGATACACAACTTGCCCTCTTAATTCACGACTTGAGCCGTATTATAGATGATCAATCCCAGGTTGATTTAGTTTTATTAGACTTCAAAAAAGCTTTCGACACTGTGCCTCACACTAGGTTGCTTAGGATACTTCGTGGTTACGGTATATCTAGACAAATATGTGAATGGGTTGCAGATTTTTGAAGGACAGAACACAGTGTGTAGTTCTTGACGGTAAGCGTTCATCACTCGCCGAAGTGAGGTCCGGGGTTCCCCAAGGAAGCGTGATAGGGCCTCTGTTGTTTCTCATATACATTAATGATTTGTGTGACGTAATAAGAGGGATGAAAAGATTATTTGCCGATGATGTTATTATTTATCGCGAAATCACAACCCAGGATGACTGCGCTTTGTTAGAAGACGATATTATGAAAATAATTGCGTGGTGTAAAGATTGGCAGTTGGAGTTAAACGCTAAAAAGTGCCAAGTCATGCGTGTAAGTAAAAAGGTGACACCATTTAGCTTTGAATATACAATTAATGGCATTGTCCTTAGAACGGTAGATTCCGCTAAATACCTAGGGGTAACAATTCCTCATAATTTGTCGTGGAATGAGCATATCGAGAATGTAATTGGGGAAGCAAATCGTATGCTTCGATTTCTAGGTCGTAATTTAAAACAATGCACTCCGGAAGTTAAATCGATTGCGTACAAGTCACTAGTGAGGCCTCACTTGGAATATTATTGCTCTGTATGGGGTCCCCATCAAAAGGGATTAATGGAGGCATTAGAGATGGTCCAAAGAAGAGCCGCCCGATTCGTGACAGGTATATATAGTTGGAGGGAAAGTGTAAGTGCGATGTTGAAGGAGTTAGGTTGGGAAGACCTGGAGCACCGAAGGCGTTGCTCTCGACGGAAGCTAATTGAAAAATTCTCGACTGACGTATTTCGGAATGACAGTAAACAAATATTTCTACCAGCAACATTCATATCTCGGAATGACCGCGAAAATAAGTTAAGAGAAATCAGGGCCAGAACCGATTCATTTCTCTACTAATTTTTTCCACGAGCGATTAGGGAATGGAATAGAATCGATTTACCGGGCGAGTAAACACAAAATCGGTCAGGAGTAGCTTCCGATAAAGCACTCCGGTCATCCAGATCTGGGTTTTCCATGGTTTCCCTAGATCGCTCCATGCGAATGCTGGGATGGTTCCTCACAATAGCCCATGGGCGCCACCTGCCATATCCCGTATGTCCCTTCCAAACCATTATCTTTCCTTATAGGTGCAATGCACCCTCCGCCAAACACTTTTAGTGAATCGCGGAGTAATTGTAATAGTAGTAGAGATGTATTATGATGTATATGAACATGCCTATAGACCTCCCATATAAAAGAACATATCCAAAAACAAATAACCATTGTCAGTTTGTAGCAGACATAGAATCCCTGACATGGATGAGGTACAGCTCGGATTATACCACTTCCCACGTCGACGAGTTGTCAAATACCTGGGTGTCATAGTAGATAATAAGCTTAACTGGACATATTAAATCAACTTAATGTCAGCCACGAATCACTTGTGGGTTACAGACCCGAACGTTGCTCTGACACTATACAGATCGCTCATTAGACCACACTTTGGTTACGCAAGCATCTTCTACGAATCGAGGCGGATAACATCCCTCAAATCCACGACAGATTGCAGATATGATACTAAGAATATCTGCAAGGGCGATGACGTCAACGCCTACCAATGACCAATGCACTACTGGTTCAGGCACTAGAGCCACCTCTCCGCGTACGTCGTATGCAAGTACGTAGACAGCATCTGCATAAATATAAGAAGATTAATAACAACACACATATTGAGGAAATTGTGACTCTTGGAACTCAACTGACTTGCGGAAGATACTCTTCACTCAAGAAGATCCCGTTGCTACTAGTCGCACTAAACGAAATCAAGAAGTGTAGCAGCAACATAATGTTGACACACCTTCTTCCTAAATTTTGCAAGCCATATGTAACAACTGTTAAACTACTCAACGTGAGAACCTACACTAATATGGAAGGCTCCGGAAAGGGCAGTACTGCTAAGCTGGCAGAATTCTTAGTGGAATGGCCAAACGCGTGTGACTTCTACACCGATGGATCGAAATCAAATTCATCTATGAGCCATACATACTTGAATCTAAAGAGGAAGCGATACAGTATGTTGAACTTTCTAGAGAGGCATCCGTCTTCACAGCGGAAATGTTAATAAATCAGAAGGAAAATGATTATGCTAAGGGTTTTGACGATACACCCGTCTCCAAAGACCTCGCTGTTAAGAGACGTTAAGCAGTTAAAAAAAAAAATTGATCATACAACACCGGTCATCATATCAGACTACCGCTCGTCGTTTTTCCAGCCTGCAAGGACACATGCAAGCTGCCAACAAAAACAGTATCTTATGCAAAACCTTGGAAGCAGCATACCGGATGAAACTGAAAGGAAAAACGCTAGTGTTCTTGTGGGTGAAAGCTCATTTCGGGCTAGATTGAAACGAACAGGTGGAAAAGCTTTTTTTCTTTAATTATGGCTTTACACCTCGTCGACGACTAAGGTCATTAGAGGCGGGATGGGACTGGGGACAAGGAACCGGGAGGAATTCGGCCACGGCCTTCATGTAGGAACCCTCCCGGCATTCGCCGGGAGTGATTTGGGGAAACCATGAAAAACCCAAATGTGGATACCCGGACGGGGATTCGAACCCACGTCCTCCCGAATGCGAGGCCGGAACGTTAACCGTTCAACCACCACTCTCGGTGTGGAAAAGCTAGCCTGCAAGTAAGGTGGTGTTTACCCTTTCGTAACTGTGAGAGAGAATAATGGAACAGGGAGTGGAAGGAGACACGGTTGGTCAAAGGGAGACACTACGCACATATTCAACCCGTCATCCCTAAACAGCATTGGCAACGTCAAGATCAGAAGAAAAGCCATCGTAACCATTTCCAAGCTAAAGTTTAATCATGGCTGTTTCCCAGCACAACTTAACAAAATAAACATCGTTCAAAGCCCCTTATGCGGGTGTGACGAGACGAGCGTAGGGGATATTGACCATATTTTCATCTGCTGCAAGAACAGACACAACAGCACCACAGACTTAATAGAACAGCTAGTGAGATTAAGCTACTTTCAGTCATCTAGTGTGTCACATTTCCTTGCGACCGACGATGCTCTTAATGTTACTATGCAGATTCCTGAAGGACTGCGAGATAAACATATAAATCTAAAGGTTTCTACGAACATTGCTGTTTGCATCCCCGTATCTGATATGTTTAATAACTGAAATATTGTCATCATGTAATTAATAACAGATACGAAACATTTTAATAAGGGTTATGAATATATGATAGAATATCTATAATTTGTATTATGGTCGTATATGTAATATAATTTTCGTAATCTGTGTTATGCCTGTGCATATATTTGAAATTTTCGCTATGGCTAGATACCTTTTTGGTTCACTGCCATTATAAAGTCACCAATTGCAAAGCGGTCCCGCTTCCTTCTGAATTTCCACGAAGCTGCCAGTGCGCATGCGTGATTTGAGCCGCCTGGTATCTGTCTCCAAGGCGGCGAAATAGTTAATTGATGTGGCAAACAGATGGTGTTCAATATTTCCCCTATCTGTCATAAGTTATCGTATAATAGAGACGACACATTTTTAAAATTTTCTTTTTCTTTCACTAAATTTACTTTTTGCTTATTTGTTCTTGATTAACCGATAGTGCAATATCACAGTGTTACTACGTCTAGAGCCGCCCCTGTTTTTGAGGCTCAGTTTTTGATGGAGTAGTTTGCTTCTGGATAATCAAGAAAAAATCATATTTTCTTTATACATTCTATCATTATGTTAAACTTGGTACAACCTGCATTTGAAGCTGCTAACTAAAAACGAGATATTTGTGGAATACTTTCTTTCGTAACGTATTTTGTAAACTCATTATTCACAAATATATGCAAATTTCTGTGAAATTCAGAATTGGTATTCAACTTGATAGATAGCTTTCTGCATTGTACACCTTATAACAGACACAGTCTATAATAATTGACTTGAGCCAATGAAGAATACACGAATAAAACGACATTTCTCGAGCGTAGATATCTATTAATTTAGAAAAGAACAAGATTATTGTATATACAAATAAATATTTGCTTCCTCCAATTTATTTTGCCATTGTGGATTAATATGAACTAAGCTGTGTCTAGTC
This sequence comes from Vandiemenella viatica, assembly GCA_031002005.1. Lineage (NCBI taxonomy): Eukaryota > Metazoa > Arthropoda > Insecta > Orthoptera > Morabidae > Vandiemenella > Vandiemenella viatica. Next base: position 174,453,975 of record CM061921.1, on the reverse strand, counting down.
TGCCATATTTATAACTTTTAAGGTTGATTAATAGATTTGAAACCCACACCTTAGGAAGTCATAAAGCATCGCAAAACACTAAAGGACCCCTTTCTTGACGAAATAGTAAATCCTTCCGAAAAGAACATTCACCAATCTATCACGCTTCTGAATAAGCTAGAAACCGTCCAAAATTCTTTATTCGTTCTAAGACAATGTTAAAACAATTTCCTTTTCAGATGTCTAATTTAACAAACAACGTATTTCCAATACCATGTTTTTCAACATGTGAATTTAATCTGGTGCCCAGAGACAATTTAAGATGGTGCATATTCGTATTCCGTAACAAACAAACAAAACAAAAAAAAACTTTAATAAGTTAATCATTTTTAAGAGGCGTTAATAGGTGACTTATAAGCAATATAATGCCATTTTTTAATCATCGTTATATAATTATGTTTGTGGCGTAGCGCATTAGTCAGAAATATCTGCTTATCGACAACTGTCTCGATATGAACTCTTTTTTTTATTTGTCTTGTTTGGTGTGCTTTATACGTTGGTGAGTATCATTTGCATCGGAATAGCCCATGTGTAGCGCTGCTCGGGCTGCATGAAGCCGTTTCCAAACGGGGTAATTACTCCGTACACGCACTAGTTACTTGCTTAAATGGCTTCTAATGGTGCAACGGACGTCCGACGCTATTTTTCAAAATGGGATAGATTACAACAAAATAAGCCTCGGGAGAAACTGGCATCTTATTTTCTTGAAAATGATAACGACTCCAAAAGTAGGCGAAGGAGAAACGCTTTTACAAATGAATATTCATCTGCATGTATAATGGGCCAGAAATGCTGCACGATCGGACTCGGAATGACATTAAATCACGCCTGGAAAATTCAAAAGCAGAATTAACGACCTTTAGTTTCGTGTAAAGTTGGCAGCGTCCTTTACGTTTGCAATGAAGTTAGTCTCTTCGTTTTTAATGCTTCTAATAGAGGTCTACGAGTATTTTGAAGCACTAACTTTCATCGTCCCAGGTGAATATCAGCTTTTATGGTTTATTAAACTATTGAATAAATCAGTTAATTCCAGATAATACTTTTACTCTCCAAAGATGTCGGTCCCTTTAAACTCTTCGAAAGTAAACTTGATTTTACTTGTGTTGTTTACTGGAAAGTAGTTTCTTTTTTAACGGAAAGCAGTAGAAAATCTCGTCATGTTTTTATTGTAGTTTTGGTTGAGTATTCACCTGTTTAATTGCAGCGTTTTACTTGGAATGGTAGAGGTATTTTGTAAAATTTCCGAAAAAGTTAAAATTGATTAAATCATATTTCATCTGATACTGCTTTGGTCCTCATATGCGACTGGCCGTTGATATTACATTTTGAATATGAAATGACGTTTTAGATGTTTGTCAATATTTATTATTAATTACTAACAAAGTGATGATTGTTGGAATTTCACCTGTCCCAAGCTTTGAATTGCAATAATAATAATAATAATAATAAATAGATTCTTAATTCCTTAAATTTCAAAGCTGAATGTAATACTGCAAACATGCAGATGGCTTAAAACAAAATGATTTTGAGGTCGTATATCAGGAAGGCACTTCGCAGGTAAAGGCACAGGTATAGTTCGTTGGTGCTGTTTTACGAGTTAGACGTCTTTTGCAATGGTGAGTTCGGATATCGTCGCTATTGCTTGTTATATGAATTGCTTGAGAAATAATTATTATCCGCCTTCAATGAATTCAAAGCACCAACTGACGTGACAGCCAAGCTTTGCCCAATAAGGCGATCTAACAGATATGAAAGAGAAGCAAAGTTTTTTATTAAATTTTATAAATAAAACTCCGTCGATCAACAACTGTTGTGGTGAATGATATTTGTTACTACCCAGAAACGTATGGGTGCCTTATCTAAAACAGAAAATGTAATAGACACTCACATAATAATCCCGAACAGTAAGTCAATCATAAACACAAGGAGATAATTTAACAGAACGTAAAACACAGGTGCAATAACACAAAAAACCTTCATAACATCAGAGCAATAATATGCAAAAAATATATGCCTAACATTTATTAGACCATAACCGTCGCCCTGCCAACATTTAGACAGACACGAAAATATTAACAATCAACAACAAAAATCATATTCTAACAGTTGACGAATGTATATAGAAAATAATATCAAGAAAATAAAAGATAAATTTGAATATGGCGTTAGTTTTTAAAGAGAAACAATTAGTTTACTACCATTTGTAAATGATATTGTCCTATTAGCAGAAAAGAGTGCAGTGGCCCGGTGGCTCAGTTGTCCCCAAAATCCGGTAGGATTACGGGGTTAGGCTAAGCGGCAACGATCAGAAAAAGTCAGCAGGTCATTACGACCGCACGAATTTAATTTTAGCAGACAGGAGTGAGTGTATTTCGAAATTACTCAACCAGGAGAAGAATGTGGATTGAATAAAAAACCCAAGACATGAACGGTAACAGAAAAGACAGCAACAACTTTAGTTTAGTTACAAAAATAGTTGGAAGTAATTCGCCCATGGCCGTTTTGAAGGAAACATACCAGAATTAGATTGTAGTGATTTCGGGAAACCATGCAAAATCGAAATTTGAATAGCCGGACGAAATGAAAGTGTTTTGGAAATATTGGACGAAGAAATGGGTTTATGGAATTATCTCACAGAATGATGGGCCACATTTAAGAAATGCACGACTGGTTAATATGTTTGTGGTGGGAGGAATTGAAGAAAACTGTAGAGTAAGACACAGATCAGAATATTAGAAGCAGATAACTGAAAGCTAGGTTGTAATGAGTATGTTAAGTACAAGAGATCAGCTCATGATACGAAGACATTTACGCCTGCATCAAATTAGCCGAGAAACTGTAGTGATACCTGTCACTCCACTTCGGGTCCACGGTCATGGCAAAGAGACATCACCCACGCCATCTGTTAGGGGTTGAATGAGTGTGAGGGGGCGCTGCAGGATGGTACTTAAATGAAGCGCTTCTTCTTTTTGCATTTGCCGACGGGTGATTGGCTGGGAGATTTGTCACCCAAAAGGATGCTGGGGAGTGTGTAGCTGGAGGGACCTGCTCAACAAGAAGGAAGGGACGCCATCTTTCGTCACTGGGACTTTGAAGAGAGTGGAGGTGGGAGATCACGCGCCGCCACCATTCGCCACGTGGAGAGATGTGTTAGTCGGAATTGCGTGTGACAATATTTCATACACTAGTAAATCATCTGAAGGATGCTGGTGAAGTCATCGGACATTTGGTAATGTGTTACGGTTCAATACAGTGCATTTGTTTCTGGGATTAAATTAATAACCCGTTCACGATCCTGGACAGGGAAGCTTGTCAGATAAGAAGCTCTCATGTCTCTAGAAAGAAAACTTTAATCCATAAATGAGCGGCCGGACAAAACAAAATAATAATAATAATACTGTTTTTGGTTGATTTCAATTACTTGTATATAAAAAAATGCTTGTTTATTAATTAAAAATACTTTGTTTGGTAAAGGAGTAAATAAATGTTAAAGTATACAAATAATTCACTTTGTGCAGTGGAAAGCAGATCCCATAGCAGCAGGCTGGTCTGTTACAAAACTGATTACAGAAAAAAAGGGTAGATAGGCCGTCTGGTGGTGACTACAACAGAAAATCTGTCTTTAACCAAATAGAAAGCGAGACAACGAATATTGTTTATAACTTTGCATCTTATTTTGGTACATAGAAGAAAATTCTACTAGGTTCTTAAGTATTTTATTTAGATATACAAGAAAAACTAATGCTCAGAATTTAACTGTTACATGAGATGTTTCAGAGGAGGTTGAAAAAAATAAAACTGTTGTTTATATCATAATATTTTATTTATTGACGCCAAAAATACTGCTAGGCACGTAACTGCTTAACATTTTATTTAGGTTCACAGAGTGATTCAGGAGGAATGGTAAAGATTAAAGGAGGTGGTAGTATGGACAATATTGAGTAAAGCTGTTCATATAAACATGTGACCAATTTCCATTCGTTTTGAAGATACAGGTGCTGGGATGAAGACCTTATCCCATTAGATGTTTGTATGTGGGGATGGTTAAAATATGAAATGTTCAAAGGAAAATAACACACAAGAGACGAATTACTCGCTCGCATTGTAAACACTGCTACCCCTACCAAGACGGACTCAGAAGATCTACACTTACTGTTGCGAAGAGAACTGCAAAGTTTTTTGAAGCCAATGATTGGATTTTCGAACATTTAATTAAAACTATTGTAAAATATACGTGTGTTTCTGCGTGAATAAAGTACTTCAATAAGTCATTTGTGTGCTCTGGATCATTTTCTGTGGTTTATTTTATACGTAACATTCCAGCACCTATATCTCCAAAACGAATGGAAGTCGGACACATGTTTATATGAACTTTTTTACTCAATATTGTTCATACTACCACCTTCTTCAATATTTACCATTGCTCCTGAATCATCCCGTATACGCCTTGTATACAAATTCCAGGTGCGGGATGTCGAACTCGCGGTACCCGAGTTGAAAACTTGTGAGCGACGCAAGTTTCCCACACCGTTAACTTCTATCACGCTTCAACGACCACCGTAGGGTGTGACGTTGGAACGCTGTGTGTCTTGGATAACAGCGATCTTGGCTTCAATGTCCGCATCGCGAGGACGGTACAAATCTCTAATAAAAAAAACTGTAATCCTCAAACTGAGTAACTTGCCGAGAAGGCAAGATTTAGAAGTTCGAAGATCTCCTTAAGGAGTGGGTACCAGAACATTTGGTCGAGGTTTGTCAGATCACACGAAGGGTAAAGACTGCCATCTTCGTCTTGACGTTCGACACTCCGACGTTGCCCAAAGCCATCAAAGCAGGCTATTTAATCCTTAATGTTCACCCGTATGTCGCGGACCCCATGCGCTGTTTCAAGTGCCAGCGGATCGTACGTATGACCGCGACCTGTAAGGGCAACCCCACCTGTGGGAAATGTTCAATCACAGAACATGAGCAGGGTAGTGCTTGTACCCTTCCACAGGTGTGCGTCAACTGCTCCGGGTCAAGTCCAGCCTGGAGTAGGGAGTGTCGATTGTATCTGGAAGGAAAAGATACGTAAGTTAAAAAAAGAGATATTCTATGGCGAAGCCAAAAAGCGCCTCCAGCCTTCGCAACAAGCTTCGTGAAGACGTTATCAGCTTCTGTCAGGAAAGAAAGTGCTGCTAGCCAGACCTCCGTTGCAGACATGAGCACAAGCACAACGTGCTCATGCCAATGAAACTGTGGAGCAAAAGTCACTAAGGTCATAAAATCCAAAACCGTGGACGTCGGTAGCAGCACGGCTGCAACCCCGACCACTTCAGCAACAGGCTCAAAAGTTCCACCAGCATCACTAACACAGCGATCCGTGTAATATCTGCTAGTGCAACTACATCAACTTCTGCAGCAGCAACGCCAACAGTCGCAACATCAGCAGAAATACCAGGTTGCAACGGAAGCCAAATATAACAGAAGGTACGTGGCCCCTATGTTTCGGCATTCGGACCCAGTTGCCTCTATTAAATCCCCTTCTCATTCACCTTGAAGGATACAGGGTGGCAGGAAGAAGAAGGGGAAAACGTCTCGACGGAAGAAGAATCCACAAGTATCCGAGGCCTTTACAGAATCGGAGGTATCTTCAGAGCCTTAATACACTGAAGTACTCATGGACGAAAAGGTCCTGTTCCTGAGAACTCACCGGACGAGGACCCACCCGACCCGGGGCGGGTGAGACTAAATGGGTGAGATGGCTCTCATACTGCAGTGAAACTTGAACAGCTATCGGTCTGACAAAGAGGAAGTAGAACTCTTAGCGTGGTCTAAACCCTTGCGTTTGTGTCTGGAAGAGACACATTTCAGACAGGAGAGTACCAGGAGAGAAAGAATCTGTGAGCACTTCTAATCGTTCCACAACATCGTCAAACGTATGGGAGTCTATACGCCGTATATATGGAGGGCACTCCCGCAGACCAATGACTCAATTACTGGATCAGGGATATATAGTTACCGACGAACGAAGCATAGCATAGCTGAAGGCAGAGAATTCCGCTGCCATCACTTCATCTGCCAAAGTGGATATTTGGCTCTAGCAACGAAGAATGGCTCCCAAAAGGCACATTCTGTGCTTCAATCCGTCAAATACAGAGGCGTACAATAGCCCTCTTACATCCTGTGAGCTGGAGTCGGCTTTAAATAGCGCCAAGGACACCGCACCAGAGCATGATCTGATCCAGTACCAGCTGCTGAGGCATCTTAGTTACGATGCTTAACAGTACCTTCTAGATATATCTGTATCTAAGGACACTTTCCCGACTCGTGGAAAGAAGCAAACCTAATCCCTATTTTTAAAAAAGGTAAGTATCGTAACATCGCTCTTACAAGCTGCGTGGGGAAGACACTACAGCGGATAGTCAATCACCACTTCGTCTGTTGTTTTGAGTCCCGTAATCTGCTGAGCCACTTTCACTGTGGATTGAGGAAGATTCTATCCACCAAAGGCAACCTGATCCTATTGGAAACGGCGATACAGGACGCCTTCGTCAGCAGCCGACACCTTGTTGGTTTTTTTTTTTTTTAATTTAGACAAGGCCTACGATACTATTTGGTGGCAAGGTTTTTTAACGAATACACGAATTGTGATTTGGAGGAAATCTACCGTGTTTTACAATTTTTTTTTTTTTTTTTTTATTACAGCATAGCTTCCGGTACTGAGTCGATGGTGAAGTGTCAGATACTTTTATCCAGGAAAACGGTGTTCCTCAAGGATCTGTTTTAAATGTGTACCTTTTTGCCGTTGGTATTAATAGTATCTCAAATATAATAAGGAGTCCCATTCAGTACTCCTTATACGAGGATGACTTTTTAATTTTTTGTACTTCATCTAGCCTGAGAGGCGCTGAGCAGCAGCTGCAACTCACGCTAAACAGGTTCGATCATGGGCGCCGGGAGGGGGGTGCAAGGGGGTGCACTTGCACCCCCCTGACATCCCGGGTCGCCGTCGAGCTTTTTTTTTTTTTTTTTTTTTTTAAAAAAAAAGGTCGCCCTGAAATTTTTAGGCCGATAGGGGGGGGGCACCAACGCAAACATGGTGCACCCCCCTAGAAGCAATCCTGCCGGCGCCCATGGATGATTGGTCAGTACACACCGTTTCTCGTTTCTCAACCGAGAAAACCCGGTGTGTACTTTTTACTCGTAGCAGAAATCTTTTACCAAAGCTTCATTTTACCTAGAGGAACACCGTTTTAGGTTTTAGTGAATGTGTTCAGTTTTTGGGCCTTATTTTTGATAGCATTGTATTAGCTATCACATTTTAAAGATGTGAAAGCCAATGCGCTAAAAGCTTTACATGTTTTAAAATCTCTGTGTATGTAGGACATGGGGCTCTGACCTCTCCCGCCTGATACAATTTTATAGAGCATTATTTACTTTAGAGGTTGGAGTACGGCTGCGTCGTGCATATTTCGGCACGGGATAGTTATCTCTGGATGCATATTGTTTCCACCATGCAGGGATTAGGCTTGCCACTGGTGCCTACCGCACCAACCCCATTCCCAGAATTTTTTTCTGATGCTGGTGAGTCACCACTTGTCATCTGGCGACATTTCATCATGATGCGACACTACTTGCGTGTTCTCGTAACACTTGGCAGCGACACTACTTGCGTGTTGTCATAACACTTGGCAGTCCCGTTTAAGAAGCAGTTATTGAACCTAATTACGAACGTTTTTATACCAAACGAGTGAATCGTCCAGCTACCGCACAAGGACTATTTTATAGGTATTCTCTTTTTATCACAAGCGTTGGAGTAAATCTCCTCCCTGGCTTTTAAATAAACCCAGAACAATTTTACAACAGTCTCGGTATAACAAACTGTTTACAGCAGACAATGATTTTAGAGATATTTTTGCGATACGTGGAACAATTTCTAAGTTAATTAACATTCAGTTCCTAATTCTAATATTATATATTTATATCATATTTATTAAACAGTTAGATCAAATATTATGGCTACTAACAATGTATGTGGATAGAGTAACATCTATAGATACCACAATAGTCCAGTCAGCCGTTATTCACACAGTACAGGCTTAGCCATTCAGTTATTCACAAGAGACCACTAGACACGAAGCTCGTACTCTCGTCGGCTGATCCGTGCTAATGTCTCATCGATTCCACATTTCCGTCACCGCAGGCCATACTGGATTCGGCGAGGCACGCAGCCAGGCTGATTACACACGACTGACCACTCAGCAGCAACGTCATCTATATAGCTTTCGCTACGATGGTTTTGAAGTTCCAGGTTCTAGACCTATGCATGCTGTCTGATTTGCTTTTATTTACTTAGCTTGTTGGTTAAGTCCTTAGTTTGTTCCTTGCTGACGCAGCATGAGGGCGGTGATGAGCTGCTTGAGCAGCGTCTCCACCACCAATAGCTGGTCGCTGGGTCCGGTATGGCAATGGTCGGTTGCTGCTGTTGTCATCTGGTTTTGGTGGCGCGCCGCGGGCCGTGTATCCCACCGGTCTGTGGCGGTGGGGAAGCTGGCTAGAGCTGTCTTCGTGTTGGGCACGCTTTGAGACCGCTGTGGCACTACAGTCAACTCCTTAAATACCCCACACCTCCATTCTAGAAGATTCAGTGGTTTCCGTTAAGTCCAGCCACGCAGCTGATGGCCCTCGAAAATTCCAAGCGCGCCAGTTCAAATTGGCAACCCCTTCCAGCGGGCCCCCAAACACATCGCTGCTTCTGACTTTTAGAATTTTAAGTTACTTTTTGTGAGTTTGACATTTTATATTTGGCTGGCACCTATGTAGCCAGCCAGCTAGTTGTTTTTTGTTGTTGTTTGTTTGTTTTAATGCTGGTTGAATCTGGTTTGCCTGTTTACAGCCAACCAGTCAGTGTTTGGGTTTCTGTTTTTTATGACCCGTTTACAGCCACTGTATTAATATTTTCCTTTATTATTCTTCACAGTCCACCATTCAGACGGCATTTTTGTCAGTATTTTAGTGTTTTAGTCGTCTGTGTGACCGACCCCTTTACAGTCGGCCATGCAGACGGTAATCGAGTTCAGTTTTAAGCCACGTTGTCATACCAAGATTTAGTCAATACGCAAATAACCCAGACGTTGAAGCACCCTAAAGTAACAACAACAACATCAGTACTTAACTGGTACAACTTGTAATTCAGAGGAAGTTTACAGAAGTAATAAAGGTCCTATCCGATATACTGTGGTATCATTGCGTTCCTGTGGAGGCAATCCACGTCCACCTGAGGCAGTTCCGTTCCTACCCCGAATGGCGTAATGAATTCATGCCTCCAATGACTTTTTTCCGTTCAGGTTTCTTCCTCAATAGATTGAGTGGAAACTTCTCCACCTTTCCAGTGGGGTTTCCTCCAGTACAACCTGCGTCCCGATGGTTCTGCTTGGACTTTCTTATCATGTACTTTTACACTTTTGTTTTCCAAGTGTCACATTTTTTATGGAATTTTCTTTCTTCTCTCTTGAACCAGTCTTAATAGGTCCGTCGAAGTGTATTTTATACGAAATTATTATTATTATTGTCGCCTCAAATCACGCAACAGACAAGGGGGGGGGGGGGTCTAATCACTAAGGAAACTTTCAAAGTGTAAAATGTTTTCATAATTTACTTTTATGCACCTTGGAATTGTCTTAAAGTGTCCGCGGTAGTATATTTCATGTGAAATGGTAATATTTTGCTTCAATTAACATGACAAAAGAGCCAGGAAATGTCTTTAAAGGTACCCCACTTGCACGCAATCATCCTATTGCGTCCCTTACCCGCGTTGCACTGGGTGTAGTAGAATATATTTGAACCTTTCTAGCCTAATCTGACCTAATACAATAGCTTGTCAATTAGTTGACACCAAGAGTGAAATCAAACTATCAATGCTCAAACCAACAGCAAGTGTAAACACCCCGTACTCAACAACTTTCACAAACCAAGGAGGTTACGACTGCCTAAAACGTGATGAAACTGGATAAAACTCCAGGTTTTCGGCATTCACTTAGAGTTTCTACATCTTGCGAGATTCCTAACAAACATAATTCTAACCGGTCAGATACCACACCCAATGAAAATAATAAATATTATTGCCATATTAATGCCTGTTAAACCCAGTAACAGCCCACAAAGCATTCTCCTAATTCCTCTGTTACATATGGTTTGTATTGAAGAGTATAAGGAAAAAGGTCTTAGATGAAGTTCTGCCAGAACAAGCTGGTTTCCGCCCAAAGTTAGGCTTACCGAGTCCTTTCGTTAAGAACGTAGAATATTTACTATTAAAACTGGCCACCTGCGTCAGACTCTAACACAATAATTTTACACAATCTGATAACGTTGTACACCGAACGTCAGGCCAGCAAACATTGACGCAATCTGGAGAATAGTAGTAACAGCTGATGCAAATGCGCGCTCCGAACTGTGGTATAGTGAAAGCGAAGATGAGAGGGGTGAAACTTTATGGGAACTAATTAATGAATTCCAGTTGGAGGTAAGGAACGAATTTGGAAACCCATTCACAATCAGTAACCGAGCGGGCGCGCGTTCTAATATTGACGTAACTCTAATGTCAATGGAGGTAGGAAATATACTAATGGGGTGGAGGGTACTAGAGTTTCTGACAAGTGACCATAATGTGATAACCTTTTAATTGACCACAGCTAGGGTCGAAGGGGACGGGCTGGTGATTAGAAGGAAAATGTATAACATACACAGTGCGAATTGGAATAGGTTAAGGGCAGAATTTGCTTTACCAGATTGTCTTTTGGAAAATAACGATGTGGATGCAAGGGTGATCAGGGAATCCATTTGGAAAGCAATGAAAGCTGCAATACCATTATGCAAGGAAGGGAGGGTAAGGGATAAACCATGGAACGACCAATTGCAAAAAAGCCGAGCTGAAATGAGGTAAGCTAGACGAATATACCAAAGGTACCTTGTAGCGAATGAAAGGTCCATACTCCTCCACGGTATAGGGAGAGGAGGGCAGCTTTTTAGGAGCTACTGAGGAGAACAAAACAATGAAGTTGGGAAACCTATGTGCAGGCCAACTTAAGGTCGGATCCTTAGGGCGTCCGTTGCAAAATAGCGGCCAGCAAAATAAGGCCACCCACAATTCTGTCAACAGTGCAGCGAGGTGAAGGATTTATGACCACTGACTGGAAAGACACTACAGTGACACTGTTCCGGGATTGTTACCTGAAGATGAAGCAAGAGGGGAAACAGAAGCTCAAAAGCTGTTATAACTAAATTAAACGAAATTTATATAACTGAACAACTAGAAAATGAAATTACGATTGAGAAAGTAGTTAAAGCAATAAATGCAATGTCTAAAGAGAATGCCCCAGGTCCAGACGGAATTGTTGCGGGAGTCATCCAGGCACTGGCAGTTCAGTTGGCTCCCAGCCTATGTTGTCTCTTTAAAAAATGCCAAGAGCAAGGTAGAATACCGAACATTGGAAACAGAGCGAGGTGGATACATTGAAAAAAGGAGATGAGAAGGATCCGACTTTAACTTAAGTCATATTGGCCGATCTGCCTCCTCAATGTACTGGGGAAGATTCAGGAGGAAATACTAATAGTACGTCTACAAGCTCATAGAGCAGCTAAAGGAATAAATGGTAATCAATACGGTTTTAGGGTGGGCAGGCCGATCAAGGATGCCGTAAATATAGCTTTACAATTAGTGAAACAAAGCAATAGTAAATACATGGTAGCCATCTTCGTGGACATCTCAGATGTGTTCGACAACCTGTGGTGGTCTACATTGTTTGCACGCCTAAGAGAAATAAATTGCAACCTGTGGTAGCCTGCGTTGTTTGCATGCCTAAGTGAAATAAATTGCCCAAGTAATTTGTATAACTCACTGAAAGATTATTGGAAAAACAGGTACGCTGTACTGAGATGTCCACGTGAGATAATAGAAAAGTTATTGTCAAATGGCACTCCACAGAGCTCTGTCAGTGGTCCGGTGTATAAGGACAATGGATTTGAACCTGTATTAGATAGACTAGAAGGACTGGATGGTCTATTGGGGGAGGTAGCATATGCGAATGACCTGCTGGTGTTGGTAGATGGCAAAAACAGAATAGAGATTGAAAAGAGGTGAAACGATATTCTCGAATAGCTGGATGACAAGTGTCTGGAAGTAAAACTGAGACTTGCTCCTCAAAAAAACTCAATACATGCTCTTGCGGGGAACCCTGGAAAGAGACCCGATAATGAAGATTAACGGGAGATCAATAAAAAGGGTCAAAACGTGCCGGTACCTAGGCATCACCATCGATGAGAAGTTCAACTTTGCAGCTCACATTGAGGAAATTTCTGGAAGAGCTAAAGTGGTGATGAATAAGTTCATAAGTCTTGGAGGTTCCACCTACCACCACAAATACAAGACTCTATCATGATACCATCATGACATCAATAGTGAGCAATAGTGTATGGGCAATGCGACTCAGACTTGTGAAACCAAAAATGGTGCTAAGAAGGGCACAACGTGGAACCTTGATAGACAAGACTCAGTGGAGAATACAGCACTAATCCAACTGATGCGCTCATGGTGGTGATGGGGGGGGGGGTATGGCCACTCGATTACACAGTCAGAAAAATAATGGCATTAAATTGACTGAAGGGCGGTGAGCGGGACAAGAAATAATAGGGAGGCCAGTAGCTGACGTGGAGGAAGTCACGTTAACACTCCAAGAAAATGGCAAAACGAATGGGAAACAAGTGACACTGGGAGGAGAACTTTGAAGATGTTGCGGAACGACAACGTCTTAATTACCTTCACCCGCCAACTGGCCTGGTACATTTTCTAATAGGACATGGTCATTATAACAGTACCCTATACAGTCGAGGACTCAAGGAAACAAGTTTATGTGAATGTGGTGCAGAGGGAACCCCTGAACATGTAGTTTTTGAATGTGAACTTCTGGCAGAAGAAAGAGGGACATTACATCTGGAGTTTAGTGGCCAGGAAATAAAGGACATACTGAGAGATGTGGAGAAAAGCCATAAACTGGGCCTCTTGGCAGACAGGATATCCAGCTGCCAAAAGGACAGATACTTGTCGCAGTTAGCGGCTACCAGTATGTGTCGTCGTCAAGCTGCTGCAATTGATCAACACAGCAGTTAAGAAGACGTCACATACACCGGAGAAGACATTTGGAGAGCCGACGCGGTTGCAGATCGCCAGTATCCGATGTCCGTGGCTGTCATTTCAGCGAGTTGCTGAAGAACTGGATCATCCGGTGGCTTTCCGGGGGAAGTTGCTCCGGCTTGCCTCCAACACACAACGATCATGACTTAAATTTTGTTATAACTAGTTAGCAGTATAGTAGAAAATTTTGTTACTATTTATTAGGTGGAGGGTATTTGTGTTGTTTAGCAGCTGTAGTAAGTAGTATTATATATAGTAGTTAAATGATTGTAGACCAAGTAGCGAAGGGAACAAGTAATGGTTAGTAGTGAAGTTTTTTTGGGTTTGTAATTAACTGCCACAAATTACAACATTTAACTTGGTTTCCTTTTGTTAAAAATAGACCTAGTGCTTTCGCTAGATAGTAGGGTTGGCCCACCTCCCCGTGGTGGGGACGGAAACCTGCTGTAACTTCCGCAGAGCTAAGTGGCCAGCCATATATTCAACGACCTGCAGTTGCTAGCGAAACGCAATAGTTTTGAAATATAACAGTTTATTCAAATAGGGCCTAATTTAGATTACTAGATATTAGGCTAGTAGTTGTAATTAAATAAAAAAATAATAATCTCCCCCCCTGACAATCCCACTGGAGGATATTTCATTCAGAACCATCCCTATTTCGGATTATTCATTTACTTAAATCAATGCGTGGAACATAACATGAAGACTAGCTAACGGGAAGGTAAAGCACCGCCCACTAAAGACTCTTATTGGCGGAATAGTTTATTCACTTCCCATTACATTTCAGTGACTCTTTTGCTAAATTCAGATCGCGAAACCTATAGTAAAAGTTTTAATTAAGGTAATTTAATTAAAGCAAAGCAAAAAAGATGCTCAGTGTTATATTTTACTCTAACTGATTAGCGTAAAACTATAACGATAATTATTTATATACTGGTTTTGCCAATTACTTCCGAAAATAGTGCACTTATCATGTGGTCTGTGCACAAACCACCGGATGACCATGTTCGAGGATACAGAACTTTTAGAACTACGAAACTGCAGAAATAATCATAAAGAGATTACTTCGGAAAAGTATATCTCTAAGGCATATTGATAAAACCGTCTACCTAAGCAGCATTGTTCATAAACTGACGAGTAGCGTAGCAGCGTGTGTGGCATGGTTACGTCGTTAACAATCTGGACTTATGAACGTGAGGTTCTCGTTACAAGACCTTATGTGAACAAGAGATAAACTTTCTAAAGAGTCTCACAAAATACAATACTATATTGTTGTTGAGTTTAATAATAATGTCTTCCAGTTATGCATGTCCAATGAATCTTGGATCATCTGCGACTTAATGATTTTTATAATATGTGTGGTAAATATAAAGAACACATTTTCCAGAACTAAATGAATAATTAAAGAAAACCTTATGGATATTAAAGAATTAAACTAATGTAGGTCCGACATAAATGCAAATGAAACAGAATTCTGGGCATTCTGAAGTATTGTAGAGATATGTTCGAAAACCATTTCGAATTCCGAAGAGAGAGCTGATGAGCTGATACGGAAGGAAAACCTACAGGAAATATATCATTTGAAACGGAAGATCCATGGTGTGTTGAAAGAGAGGGCGTTTTTTATATCACTTAGGTAGGATTTCTTGATTAAAATGAAGATATGGTTTTGAAAATACTAAACTTGGTAAAGGCAACAGCATTTGATCGGATTATCTTAGATATTACAAAATATCGGGAGAGAAAGAAATTAAGAAGAAATTGAGTTGACATGTAATGCATAATACATTTTCCGGAAACACGAGGACCATCATGGCTGAAGATTATTGAGGGAAGGTAATTCACGATGTATTCAAGGTATTTTTGGACTGACATATCTATTTCAGCATGATTGGACATAATATTCAAAACTTTATAGTAGTCTAAAATATCGTAATATAATGCTTATTGATAAACTGCATAAAAATCAAATTGTTGTAACTACAGCTTACAATTAGAGTTTCTTAACTTCACAGAACAAGTATTCCTAAAAACATGTTCACATTTGAGATTAGAATCTATTTTTAAACCATTTGCTGTAAAATATGATAATTACCTGTATACAGACACTACATGGTTTTCACATGTATGATATGTATTTTCTACCAATTAAAAGTGAAATAAAAATGAAAAAATATTCAACCAGAACTTGATTCGACGCTACGACTATTCTACCCACAGCCCAGCACGGTACCACTCAGCCACTATGTCTTGTACGAAAAAAAGCGCCTAATCTGTTGTGTAAGCGAAGTAAAGATATATAAAGAGATAAAATTGCATGATTCAATAGTTACTGATAACCTGTACAAAGAATCAAGCTGTTATAAAAATATTATAAAAGTATTCAATTAAATAAAAATATGATCGATCAAATGGGAAAAAAATATAATTTTCCATGTCACCAGTGTCTCTGTAGTTCTGATAACATCTAGCTATGAGATATGATTCCTCGTATACAGAAATGCCTAAAACGTGACAATGTTGCAGAAAGTAAATTTGTCTATGTTGTATCAGGTAGCAAGTCTTTACTTCCCTCTTACCGGCCTTTTTATCAAGCAAAGAAAATCGTTTATTAGAAGCAGGACATCAAGTTTAAAATTTTATTGCTTTTGACTACAATTATTCAACTTAAATAATAACGTTGCAAATGATTGCAGGTAATTAAAAATATCGTCTGCATCCGTGTTAATTGTACGACGGCAATTACAAAAGTAATGTCTCCCAAGCATTTATAGATACAAAATCAATTTATTTTCTGTAGTATACACATCATTTAAATGGTTGAAGTATTATCTAATTTTTTTAACAATCACTATTGTGGCCTCCGCATTTTTGCAGACGCTGTGACAGTTTATGAATGACCAAGGTGTGTTGAAATACGATAATGTATTGATATATATTAATATAAATATATATAGATCCTCTCACAGATCCAGCCATGTCGAAACTGGATGTTTAAATATTTGGATTAGTAAATGTACATGCTGTCACGGAAGGAATGTAAAATTCTTTTATTTACATCTGAGTTTAATATAAATCACATAATAACGTGAAAGTCTTGTTTAAACTCACACTTCCTTTATACGAACTATTCATAAAAATAGGTCGCCACTTGACCACCTACCAACAAGAGCGTAGCCAAGTATGAGCTGGGGGAGGGCAGCTGCCCCCCCCCCCCCCCAGCATGAAACGTGTATGCGCTCGATCGAAGTTCTGTAGAAACGAAGAGTAAACAATTCGCGCGATTTAAACCTGATTACTACTGCTATTTGCGGGAAACAGACGTTAGGGGGGGCGAGGTGGCACAACGTGCAACGCACGGTACTGCTGGTGACTCTTAAACTGCATATCGACTATGTGCGGTTGCCACGCAAGCCATGTTCGAGTGCGCCAAACCAGTTAATTGCCTCGCGAACCATTCCTGTTGACGAGCGCGGCTGCCGCTAGTGGCAACGCAACCCAGACAGGATTGCACGGCACACTATCCAGGCACTGTCTTTTCGTGAAACCACCTTGGACATATCACGTGCACAAGTAGCTGCAACTTTTACTATGATGTATACAAGAAATCTAAACGAAAAATGATTTGGTGGATATGGACATTGTATTTTTACAAAATACAGTATGGTGAGAAACTCATGGAAGACATGAGATATGAAGCCATCGAGGATACAATAAACAAATGTTACGTGAATGACAACGGTAAAGTTCCTAAAATCATTAATTTAGCCAGTGAACAGTCAATTTCGTTAGGTGATTTCAATAACTGAAAGATGCTGTGGCTTTAAGATTTCTAGCAATTGGAGACTCGTGTACTGGCCTTTAATACCTTTTTCAATTTCAAAAACAATCATTTTATTGAACAGTTCCAGATGTTTTTGAAGCATTATTCAATGCTCTGAAAGTATTTGCACAGATAAGATAATAACACCCATTTTAAATATTTTTTTAAATTGCTATTTAATTTTCTATTGCCATTCTTAATGAGAACTTACTCCTTACTTAGGTAAAATGTATTGAGTTAATTAAGTCATGTGGCGATTCTTTAGATTCTTTGATTGGAGTTTAAATTGATGGTTGCGGTGGTGATGGAGATGATATAATTGGTATCTGATTAGGCTGCACATTTGCTAATATACAATTTTTTTTTTACATTTTAGTTGTACTAAAAGGTGACAGTTTTGGTTATCCATGATAACAAACTGTCGCTGTGCCGAGTGTGCCAACTTGAACAAAGACACTTCAGTCTTAAATGTGCGTGAGCCAAGTAGTGGGGGCCTTTACCGCGTCCCTAAATACCGATAGACTGCAGGCTGACCCGACCTGCCCACAACGCATCGTATAGTTTATACAGTGACATCGAAGGAGCACACGCGAATAATTGTTTTTATAACAGTGGAAATAAGGAAGTTTTTTTTAAAAAAAGTAATTAATTTGCATTTACCGTAGGGCTAATGACAGCTCTTAATAGTATTACATACAGTATCAACAAAAAGTAAGACTTTTATTTAATAACTGTAGATAGCTTAATTTAATTTAATTGCAATGGAGCACAGGCTCCGGTGGCAATTTCCCTACACACCCATCTTCCCCCTATCCTGCACCCACCTACATTTGCCCTCTACAAATTTTATGTTTAAATTCTTTCAAAGTTTTCGGTAAATTATTCATAATTTCTCTTGGTAACTCATTCCAATCCCTGACACCCTTATCTAAAAAAGAGAATCTTCCCACACCCTTGTGCCTGAAATCGAGTGCCAGCTTGTGGTCGTGGTCATCTTTTCCCTTCCATGCACTACTTTTCATACCTATGCAATATCTTTCCATGCCACATCGCCAGTATATTCCATGTACACTCCAATGACTCTCCTCATCCTCCTCCTGTCTTGCAATGAATCATATTCCAGCTCCTTTATCATATCCGTTACTGATTGCATTCTGCGATAATTTCCAGAAACAAATCTACTAGCCCTATTTTGCACCCTCTCCAACTCCTGTATTTGATACGTAAAATGAGGGTCCCATATTATACTACCATATTCGAGCAATGGTCTGACCAATGTTTTGTAACCCAATTCCTTTACTTCTCTCGTACATCCCCTCATCACTCTCTCCAACAAGTGCAGAACTTTCAAACCTTTTCCTACCACCTGTCCAATATGTCCTGCCCAGTTAAGCTTGTTATCAAAAGTAATGCCAAGATATTTATATTTCAAGTCTTCAGCATGCAATTCTTTCCCCACCTTATATTCATAATTAATCTTTTTTTGTGTATCTAATAAGCTGACTGTTCTTTGCATTTATCTTCATTCCATGTTTACCAGCCAAACTAGATATCCTGTCCAGATCACCCTGCAACTGTTTATAATCTTCTATCGTATTGATTCTTTTATACAGTATTATGTCATCTGCGAACAATCTAATTTCAGATAGTAAACAATCAACACAATTATTCATTACAATAATTAATAGCATTGGTCCCAATAAGCTACCCTGTGGCACACTCATTTTTACTTCCACTTCTTTTGATACTATATTTCCTACCCTAACTTTCTGTTTTCGACCTTTTAAAAATTCTTCTTCCCAGCAAATAACTTTCTCATCCACTCCAATGGTTTTTACCTTATTTACTACCATTTTATGGCTTACTCTGTCAAACGCCTTTGACAGATCTAGTGCTACACTATCAATTTGGCCTACCTTGTCCATTTCATCTGAAACATCATGCATATATCCCACCAACTGAGATTCGCATGAATATCCTTGACTGAACCCATGTTGCCTGCTTGAAAATCACTTACGTTCCTCACATATATTTCTGATGTGGTTGCATATCAATCTTTCCATTAATTTACCTACCACTGATGTCAAACTTATTGGCCTGTAATTCTCAACTCTATTTTTCACACCTCCATTATGTACCAGTACTACTATTGCACTTTTCCAGTACTGTGGTAAGCAGCAAGTATCTAGACTCATTTTAAATAATATTTCAAGATAAGGTACAATGTCACATCCGGCTATCTTTAAGATATCCGTAGTAATATTGTCTTCACCAGCCCCTTTATGTTTTTTCAGTTTTCTTATTTCCTTCATGATTTCCTCAGGATGAATGTCAAATTTTGTACTATTGTCATTTCTAATTGTGTTGTTAAGCTCGTTCTCCGAATTTTGGCTCCTGGTTTACTGAATCCTCTACTATCCATCAGAACTGCTGCATGATCACTTATTAATTCAGTTACTTTATACC
The DNA here is from genome assembly GCA_031002005.1 of Vandiemenella viatica. Classification (NCBI taxonomy): domain Eukaryota; kingdom Metazoa; phylum Arthropoda; class Insecta; order Orthoptera; family Morabidae; genus Vandiemenella; species Vandiemenella viatica. Next base: position 174,434,476 of record CM061921.1, on the reverse strand, counting down.
TCAAAAGGTTTTCATCGGGCTTAATTAGAAATATATGCAAAATATTTTGTCCCCTAGTGTTTTGCTCAACCACTTGTGTAAATCCTCCTTCCCTTATTAAGAAATTTGCAAACCTTTGTTCCCTTGTGTTATTTATCTTATTTCCTTTCCAGTTTACAGCTGGTAAATCTAAAACCCCACCGATGATGATCGTTCTTTCTCACCTGTGAAATCTGAGTATGAATTTAATTTCTCCCCAAGAGCCTCATCCTTTCAGTCATTCTTCCACTGTGGTAAACAACCAATACTCTGATATTTTCTTTTTTACTACCCCAGAAATCTATCCCAAGTAACTCATGGTCTTGATCTATGAATGCCAGTGAACTGTGGTAGTTTTTCTTAACTAGTATGAAAACTCTCTACCAATTGCTCCTCTATCTCTGCGGTAAGTTGCATTTCTATGTATTTTATTTCTTTTTATTACCATTAAGCGCTTGTTACAAAGTCGATAGTGTAAGAGCTAATTTTGTGATAAAATATGTATTACTCTTGAATTTACAGTATATTTGTCCTAGGTGCCCGGATTCGCCCGGATAAGAGTTGGGTTGGTCTAACGGTCAAGCTGTTTCAATCTTTCTATGCTCGTATCTATATAGCTACATACGTTGTTACAGCTCACAGGCCCAGCTTCATATTAACTTCAGTCTTATGAATTTAGTACAATGGTGTTGGAGAGAGATGCTAAAACGCTGCTGGATACCTTCCTGAAAATTACAACTTTTCTGTAGAAACTAAAGTCACTAATTTGAAACTAAAATTTAATCATTGTTGCTTGCAGACATACTTGCCTCTGCTAGTATATTCTAATTAATTTGTTTCTCGAACTTTCTGTCACTAGAAATATCTATGACTACTGGAAAAATATTTCACCACATTATCATCAATCAGCAGCTAACGATGCTAAGAACTTCTCAGAAAAATACCGGTCGCTGTAATGACTAATACTGTTCACCAGAAGGAAGTAGAAGACAATTGACAAATCGTATCATCTATCTTTGATTATTTTCTGCAGTACACCGTACAAATGACTTGCCTTTAAGATGTAAATAGCAACATCAAGGTGTTCTTGAAGATCTGCTGGAACTAAAAATTGATTCAAGTGTCCAAGTTTTGAAACAGCATATTGAAAAATTGGGATGAAGATAAATGCAAAGAGAAGCCAGATTATTACGAGTAGGTACACAGAGATAAAGCTAAAGGTTAATTATGACTATGAAGTGTGGAAGGAGCTACTTATTGAATACTCGAAATGTAAATTCCTTGGCACAACATTTGATAGCAGACTTAACTGGGCTGTACACATTGGGCAAGTAATATGGAAAGGGTTAAAAATCCTTCACCTGTTGGAATGAGTGATGAGGAGATGTACTAGAGAAATATGGGATTTGGGGTACAAAACTTTGGTCAGACTGCTGGAATATGGTGGTGTAGTTTGGGACCCACATTTTTGGTATCAAATACAGGAGATGGTACAGAGGAAGGTTACTAAATTTGTTTTTGGAAATTACCGCAAAACACAATCGGTAATTAATATGATACAGGAGCTGGAGTGCGATTTATTGGTGTATAGAAGGAGGGTGAAGTGAGTGTACAAGGCCTATGCTGGAGATGAAACAATGAAAGATATTGATGGGAAAATTAAGAGAGGTGCTTGGAAGGGTAAGTTTGACAATGACCACAAGCTGGCACTTGATTTCAGGCATAAGAGTGTAGGAAATTTTTCATTCGTAGGAAATGGTGTAAGGGAATAGAATAAATTTCCAAGAGAAGTGATGAATAATTTACCAGAAACATAGAAAGAATTTGAAATAAAAATTAGTAGAGGCCAGAAGTAGGTGGGAATAGGAAAGAAGAAAGACGGATGTATAGAGAAATTGCCACCGGAGCGGGCGCTCCATTGCAATTTTATCAATTATTATTAGGATAAGAAAAATGTTATGTATATCTCCCCACAGATTCAAAACGAAATCATTGCTCTATGCGGCATGGTCATTAAAAGTGAAATTATGCAGACCGCAAAGAAGGCTTTTGCTTATATTGAATTGCAGATGAGTCATGTGACATAGCTGGGAAAGAACAGCTTTCCCTAAAAATAAAATGATTGTTTAAAAGAATATATAAAAAGCGCCTTCAAATAAATCACACTAAAAATTTTTAAATAATTTTATACCTTCCTTAGAAGAAATTAAAACTAAATGGACAATATTTTACATTACTGTTATTGAAATTTTTACATTTCTTAGTTATTTTTGGAGTCGGTGCCAGCTGTCACATCACGAACATCGAATCACTGAACTTCATTTGGTGTTAGAGGCGAAACGGGGAGTACGAACAAATATTCCAAATATTTTACAGCATGTAGAGAGGCAGATATTGTTATTGCGGGAGACAGTTTAGGGAAACAAATTAGATAGTATTGTAAGCTGTTGCTTGGCCTCGTTGTTCGTCCAGGCATATCCGTGGCGCTACAGTATCAGTTGGTAGGCTACATCATGCAGTAAACGCTTTACAGTTAGTATAATATCGGCGTATCATCTGTATGTTTCAGTTTTGTTGAAACATGTTTATAATATTAATTGTAGGTAAGTAGTAACATGATTTTTTGTATGCTATTGTTGTTCATTATTGTTTTTATATTTTTGTTTTTCTTTCTTTGGCTGGCACCGACTCCAAAAATAACTAATTAATGTAAAAATTTCAATAACAGTAATATAAAATATTGTACATATAGATTAATTTCTTCTAAGCAAGGTATACAATTACTTTAAAATATTTAGTGTGCTTTTTTTGAAGGCGGTGTTTATGTTTCTTAAAAAATTATTTTATTTTTAAATTTTTGGTGGTATTATAGTTTGTTTTGTATTTAAATATGCCGCTGCAGTTCTCATTTTGCGATCTTCCTGGTAGCTCAGTGGTTAAAGCTCCTGCTCCCACCCCCAAAAAATAATAATTTGATTTTAAATACCCCAACAACTTTCAGAACGACGTGAACTGGATGTTGCGTCAAGGAATCTTGGTCCAGGCTGTCTTTCTACCTAATTTAACATCAGTTTAAGCTGCCGTTCGATAGTCGAAACATGTAACATCTGGGAATTAGTGCGTACCACATACACAAATCTGTCTCTGGAATATAACTGTTCGTTCCGGCAAAACACAGAAAATATAGATTTTTAATTGGTTTTCATAACATGATGGCTTGGGGTCCAAGTTGAAATCTGAGGTACATATTGAGACATTAGGACACATTTATTTTATAAATATTCTGCCATTACTTAAAAACAGCTTGATTGATTTTGAGAGGATTTAAAACTGTCGATTTTTGTAAAAAACATTACAAATTAAAAAGTGGTGGGAGTAAAAGAGAAGAGAGATTAGGCTTTTGTATACCAAATGTAGACGGTCTTCTCTGATTGATTTAAAGTATACGTGTGTAAATTTCTATCGGTATCAGAGAAAAACTGTAGGTATGTAAAAAAAAAAAACAATTAAGGGGTGTAGAGGCGAAGAGTAGTTTGGTTTTTGTAAAGCTAGTCTGGACAGTATTTTTCTCTTTGTTTTAATGTATACATGTGCAAAGTTCCATTGAAACCAAATAAAAACTGTCGCTTTGTGTAAAGAACATTTGCAGAAATTAAATGGGGTAAGGGAGTGAGCGGTTGGGTTTTGTAAACAGAATGTAGATACTAAGTTTCTCTTTATTTTTAAGTATACATGTGCAGTTTTGCATCGAAATCTGATAAAAACTGTGGGTATCTATAAAGAAAATTGGAAATTAGGAGGGGTGGGAGTAGAAGAGAAGAGGGGTTGTGCTACTGAAACCGAATTTAAATACAATAGTTCTGTATGTTTTAAAGTATACGTGTGCAAATTATCTTTAGAATTGGATAGAAACTGTAGCTTTGTATAAAATAATGGGATGGAAAGGGGAGAGAGGGGTTTGGCTTCTCTAAACCAAATGTAGACAGTATTTTTCTGTTTATTTTGAAGTATACATGTGCCTACTTCCTTCAAAATCAGATAGAAACTGCAGAATTATATAAAGAACATTGACAGTAATTAAACGGGTATAAAGAGGGTTAGAGTTTGCGTTTTTGTGAATGTAATGTGGACAATGTTTTTTTTTTTTTTTTTTTTTTTTTTAAATTATACGCATGCGAAGTCCCACCTAAATCGGATTAAAATGTAGATTTGTACAAAAATTAAGGGGTCTAAAACGGGAGCTAGGGTAGTTTTTGGATCTTTTGGTCAGGTCAGAAATCTTCTCCATAATAAATACATATATCTGCCAACTTTTATAAAGGTCGGTGAAATGGTGTCGACTGTAGATTTTTAAAAAGAAAATTGACAAAAATCAAGGGGGTGGAAGCGGGGAGAGGGGTTCAGTTTTTGCAACCCAAAAGTTGACATTATTTTTCTCTTTGTTATGTAGTAAAAGTGTGCTAAGTTCCATCTAAATCGGATAAAAAATGTGGGTTTGTATAGAAATGAAGCAGTTTAATGGGGAGAGGGAGTGGTTTATGGATTTTTTGGTCAGAAACATTCTTCGAGCCAACTTTTATGGTAATCGCTCAAACGGTGTCGACTGTAGCTTTTATAAAGAACATTGACAAAAATTAAGGGGGTGGAAGGAGGGAGAGGGGTTGAGCTTTGGCAGACCAAATGTTGACAGGATTTTTCTGTTTATTTTAAAGTATACAAGTGCCAAGTTCAATCAAAATTAGATAAGAAATGTAGGTTTGTATAAAATTAAGGGATGTAAATGGGGAGATGGGGTGGTTTTTTATTTCTTTTGTTCGGAAACATTCTCCTTGAAAGATTACATGTAATTGCCAACTTCAATGGAGATCAGTTAAATGGTGTCGACTGCAGCTTTGTATGAAGAACATTGAAAAAATTTAAGGTGGTTTATAGTTGGAGAGGGGTTCAGTTTTTTCAAGCCAAAATTTGACAGTACTTTTCTTTTTCTTTTTTACTATACATGTCCAAATTTCCATATAAATTGGATAAAAAATGTGGGTTTGTATAAAAATTAAGGGGTGTAAAGGGGTAGAAGAAGTGGTTCCTCTATGAAATTTTATATGGGACCACTTTGGAGGTATAGCCTATCCACTAAAAATTTTTTGTTTAAATCGGTTCAAAATTGGCGAAGATATCGCTGAACATACACGAAAAAAAAAAGAAAGAAAATCAAACGAAATGAGAACCTCCTCCTTTTTTTGAAGTCGGTTAATTAGTTTTTAAGACGATGATAAAAATACAACACACAAAAATTTTTTTCGAATTCCTAGAACTGATGGCGTTGACTGGTAAATTATAGCATCAGAAATTGACAGGTTTTTAGATAACGAAGGTCATGGACCTGTGCGTTAGCCAACGATATGAAAGGTGTTCTATATTGGTGAGAGATACTGGTGGGATTAAACAATTTTTTAAAGAGAAATATAAAAAAGTCGTCTATTTTCATTGCGCAAGCAACAGATTTAACCTGGTTGTAAATAATTTAAATCAAATTACAGAAATATGGAACACAATTAGCACCATAGAGTACATCATAAACTTTTTCAATAAACCTTTTTACGGATAATGTACGTGCAAAATATTTAGCTTTATATGGGACCCGGTGGTCTCAATAATATACGTGTTTTGCCATTTTTTACGAGCATTTTGAAGACATTGTCAACAGACTTTCGAATGTTTCTAGAGAATGGAATGATGCGGCGAGGAAAGGTGTTTACTACTTACAGTGCGCTGTTACGAAGTCAGAATTCATTATATGCACTGGATTGAATACTCAGGATTATTGGAACCTGTTGCCACAGCATTACAATCAAAGACGATCGACATGTATTCATGCATGGATCATATTAATAAAGTAATGTCTGTCATAAAATATCATCGCAGCAACGCAGACACAGAGTGCTAAAATATTTTAAACACATGTACCAGAACTGCAGCTGCCATTGGAACCGATTTCAAAGTCCGGTGGCGTGTATCTTTCCAACAAGGGAGTACCAATCACTCTCTATACGATTTTTGAAAGGGATCTATTTTCATACCTTTTTTAAATTCCTTGATAGCGTCTCTGGAGTAGTGTTTTGGGATTATACATTGCGCTTTTACACTAAAGCTATTTAATAAATAAGCAATTAAGTTAAGTATTCAGTTTCAAATTACATTAAATGCTTTACTGTAAATAACGTCAGTTTGAAAAATAATCTATTTATCTAATAAGCACTTAAACTATCACTTTATTTGCAAAGAATTACATATGTAGCCACCGGCCGAGAAAACCCTTTCTGCCTCCTCGTTTTTGAAAAATCTTAACAACTTTCTGTACACTTTTGAGATCATTATATATGGGAATCTCCTCAGTATGGATGTACCAGTGCTACGCTAACGCTTTGTGTTTCAATTGTGGCGTCCAGGTCTTCGTGGTCTACGTCCGAGTCAAAGCTGTTTCTGTGCGTTCAATTTCTTTCAGTAGTTTTGTTCTTTTTTTTGGGGGGGGGATATGAAACGTCGACAACTGCCAATTGTGTGAGTGTGAAAAGTAGAATTGGAGATACCAAGACAGAACGTTTTGCCTGACGCTTGTTCCATCATATCTCTTGCCGATAACATCAGTTTCAACAGCAACACCAAAGCTTGTCACTCGTTCTTTGACCAAACCGATGCAATGCTGGCTCACGAAAAATTATTCTAAGCAAGCTGATATTAAAATAAGTTTCTTTGCGGTGAACATAAACGTTCAAATTTTTTTTTTTTTTTTTTTTTGGGACGTCTACTCATCAAACTCTCAATGAAATCTTGTCAAATTTTGTCAAATTTTAAGGTATTTGAAAACTTTGTTATCATAGGTATTATAGAATTAGCAGGATTTGGAAATTGAAATCCACTTTTTGGAAAGAAATATCTCAAATACGATGACGTACAGTTTAAAACAAAAACATTTTAAACACATAATTTATTCAATAGATTTTGAAATAGCCGTCAATAGTCGTAACCTTCTTTCTATATTGTTTCTATTTCCTCCTCAGAAATAACTCTAATTGTATGTTTTTTGTGTGCACTGTCTGGGGATTAGGTTTGCAATATGGCGATATACCTCAAATTACAGTAATGTACACAACAAAAAACAAAATAGTCTTATAAAAACGTAAAAGTGAATCTATTTACTTATGATCACTAAGGACGACAGTAGTGGGGTAAGGGGCGAGTGAGCCAAGTTTTTAATTAAGGCTAATTGAATTTAATTAAGGCTAATTGAATTTAATTAATGCTAATTGAATTGCGGGGGAGCCTTAATTGAATTTAATTAATGCTAATTGAATTGCGGGGGAGCCCTAATTGAATTTAATTATTGTTAATTGAATTTAATTAAGGCTAATTGAATTTAGCTAATTGAATTTAATTAAGGCTAATAGAATTTAATTAATGCTAATTGAATTAAGTTAGGGGAGCCCCCCCTCCCTGCCGCGCACGTGCCGGTAACTAATTGAATTAAGTTAGGGGAGCCGTAATTGAATTAAGGAGGGGAGCCGTTGCAATCTCACATCTGTAACCTCAGATTGATCTTATAATAACAATATCCCACTATGACTCACGCCTTGGAGCCGAGAAACTAATTGAATTAAGTTAGGGGAGCCGTAAATGAATGCGCACAGCCTGCGCCACACCCTGGAAGCCATTAATTATCGCTCCCCTCGCAGCTGCAGGATGCGGTTTTGTAATTGAATGCGCCACACCCCGGAAGCCATTAATTATCGCTTCCCTCGCAGCTGCAGGATGCGGGTTCGTAATTGAATGCGCCACACCCGGAAGCCATTAATTATCGCTCCCCTCGCAGCTGCAGAATGCGGGTTCGTAATTGAATGCGCCACACCCCGGAAGCCATTAATTATCG
>CM061921.1:174230856-174425534 GCA_031002005.1 Vandiemenella viatica | reverse complement strand
CCGACAGGCAAGTGCTTGTTGTGACTTCACGCATTTTAGTTAAAAAGCACATACGGGCGGTGTCTAAAATCATTTCCTTCTGTATTTTATATGTGTTAATCAGTCCAGCCTGCACCTTTACAGATGGGGAGGACCGATTATCCACAATTTCGCGAACTTTACCGGCAACGAGTTTAAAGCAAGCATCAATGAAATTTATTGGATCAATAAAATTTTGAGAATTTGAAATTGTCCCGGAATAAATTCTATTTTTAAATGCACTAAGCCTGTCTTCAAGGACTAATCACGATACTGCTGACTCACCCATCGTTGCTGCATGATCATGACTGCATAAGGCTGCCCCTGCACCGGCATACTGCCGACTTGGCCGGGGCGATGGACCGGCATACTGTCGGCTGGAGCCGGGCGATGGACCGGCGTACTGACGGCTGGAGCCGGACGATGGGCTGTTGAAGTGGCGGCTTGACCCGGGCGATGGACCGGCATACTGTCGGCTGGGTCCCGGCGGTGGGTTGTTGAAGTGGTGGCTGGGTCCCGGCGATGGTCGACTTGGGCCCGGCGATGGGCGGCTGGGCAGGCGAGGTGCTGCTGCTGTGGCGGGCGGTCGGCTAAGTCCTGACGTCTCCCATGGTCGCCATATTGGTTGCGGAACTGCCTCGTTGGCTGGGTGTCCGACCGCCCCCTCTGAAACATAAAAAGAAGAAAAATGTTTTAGTATCATGAAAAACATAATTTTTGTAAGCATAAAAAAAATATAGGTAAATTACTGATGTATTGGACTTACCGATATTCCAGTGTGCTGGTGGTTGTGGAAGAACCCATTGTGGTGGCGGAGTTGGCGGCATGCTATGTGGTGGTGACATGCTCTGCGGCACATCCACGTCAATATTTGGGAGCATGCTCCATTGTGAGCAATCACAAGCTCTTTTTGGGCTACTTAATTCCTGAGAAGAATTACCCTTACGCTTCTCTGGGCGTGATGGTTCATCTGAAAAAGAAAAAAATAATGTATTAGCAATAGTTATAAAGACATGGGGAAAAATAATCTATAGATAAATACGTACTGAAATAAAAAAGGTCACTGCAGGAAATATCCAAATCACCTGCGAACAAATAAATTAATAATATAGACTACTGCTTCAGCACTATACATTTTCATAAATATAGTTACGTTAAAAAAATATTATCATTACCGAAATCATCCTCAGCGAGAATTTCATCAATGTCTGAAGCAGAAAAAAAGCTCATCAGTATATGTGAAAGAATTTAAAACAGCCAGAAAAAACAAGTTAAATAACAATAATTTACTTACCAATATCGGTGAATAAGCTAAGATCCTCAGAAGACTTTGTGATGATTGAAGTGTTCAGCTCGACGACTCAGAGAAGACTGGATGGCAGAAGGGGGGTCTCAGCCCTATTTATACACGCGTCTGGAGCCATGGAGAATTGGCGTGGGAAGACTGCGCCCACGATGATAAATGTGGTGCAGCTGTGCGCATTCAATTACGAACCCGCATCCTGCAGCTGCGAGGGGAGCGATAATTAATGTAATGGCTTCCGGGTGTGGCGCATTTAATTACGAACCCGCATCCTGCAGCTGCGAGGGGAGCGATAATTAATGGCTTCCGGGGTGTGGCGCAGCTGTGCGCATTCAATTACGGCTCCCCTAACAACCGGCACGTGCGCGGCGGGGAGGGGGGCTCCCCTAACTTAATTCAATTAGCCTTAATTAAATTCAATTAGCCTTAATTAAATTCAATTAGCATTAATTAAATTCAATTAGGGCTCCCCCGCAATTCAATTAGCATTAATTAAATTCAATTAAGGCTCCCCCGCAATTCAATTAGCATTAATTAATTTCAATTAGCATTGATTAAATTCAATTAGCCTTAATTAAAAACTGGGCTCACTCGCCCCGTACCCCACTACTGACGACATAAAAACACACTTGTTGCCATTAGTCAAATGTTAACTTGACGGGTATAGGGAAATGGGGCTTACAACCGGCAGAGTACGAGTTGGACCGGAAAGTGACGACAGGGTGGGTAGGTGACGAAGACTGAAACATGTTTTCACCCCATTTTACGGATTGCTGATCCGCCAGACTGCCAAATGATGCATTGTTGGATTGAAATCCCTAGCTACATTCTAGTTAAAGTTTAAGTATGTCATTGGTTGACTTAAAAAAAAAAAAAAAAAAAAAAAAAAAATCACAAAGTTTCTACCACTACTACAACTTAAATTTTTTTGATTATGAAGTCGAACTATAGTATAATATGGAAGGAAAAGGGTACAACAGAAAATCTTGGAGAAGGCGGTAATATCCTTCTCTGCGACAAAAAACGCAATCCTAATTTCCTTGGCTTAGCCTTGCACAACAAGCAACATAGAAAGTCCTTCTCTATACTGCGCCTTGTTAAAACATGGCTGAGGCCAACGATGCTAGAGAACCATCTAAACTGTGAGTGGTTAGTGTACACAGAAAATTTTTATAAGAAAATTGTGATAAAATTGCAGATGAAGTTTCTCGAAAAATTACTATTAGTGTAATTATAATATATATTAATTATATAAATTAATTAATAGAATATATATGTATTCCATTAATAAAAGCTTTTGTAGCATGAATATTATCAGTTTTCTCTTGCATACCCCTCACTCCCCCCCTCCCCCGCCTGAACAAAATCCTGGCTATGCCCTTCCCTACCGAATATTAATTCGTCCTCCTGGAAAATGCAGATTGCATTTAAACACAACAGGAATGCCTCAAACAAATTCCAAAAAGCCTTGAGTCGATTTCCAGTCGATTTTTGGATTAATTTACAATAATACAAATCTTTCACGAAAGTTTATTTTTCTTGCTATTAACAATAACAAATCGAGAAAAATATTTTTTTACTAGCTCGTTCCCGCGACTTCGTACGTGTGGAGTAAGAATTTTTTTGCCAGAATTAAATATAGAAAGTTGTTTGTAACGAAGGATTGGTCCCAAACAATATCGAGTCGGAATAATATGACAGGAAAGCTAACACTATATCATTGTACCGTTGAACCTGTTTCTTAAAGAGAATCAATTTCCAACACAACATATTTCTGTCGCCATTCGATAAGGTCTCAAAATTTCATGACTACATCTGTTAATCATACTGGAAAAAATATCCTGTGCCCTTCATACAGATTTTCTTATAAAATTGCATCACAACGATATAGCCATTTAGTCGTCAAAACGTAACAAAAAGACAGAGACTTACTTTTGTATTTATAATAATATTACTGTGGTTCACACTCACACACTGACTGCGAACAACACCTGAGGGATCATTATAACGTAAAAAGTAAACACCTACAACATTGCAAGACTACCTACGATTTTCCTCGCATTGCACCCCTAACTTTCTAATATCTACAGTTTAACATTCAATCCGAATAACCTACGGCCCAGGCCTGACTCTTACGACGAAAAACAATTTTTAAAAATCTTAGCCTACACGGAGATTTGAACCAGAGACCACGACGTTCGTAAGGATGCGCTTTAACCACTCAGTTAGCAGTCCACGACACGGAAACACGGTACGGAGGCGACCACATCCAACGTGTCTGTCTATCGCCGTATTTCGAAGTTATGAGACAACATGTGTTATTTATACAGATAATTTTTCAACCAAATGTAAACAGTATTTTTCTCCTTGTTTCAAAGGATAAGTGTGCATAGTTTCATCGAAATCGGATTAAAACTGTGGATTTGTATGAAGAACAAACAAACTAACAAACAAAAAAACATACATTCATCTCTATATATAAAGATTATCGTTGTACCCCTTTTTTCCAAAGATTGTTGTAGCCTAGGAACCCTCAGATAGATCCTACTGTATGCTTTTCTCCATACTTTTATATTTTCAGAAGTACTTGTATTAAAATGGGAATAGTTTTCCTATTCTGAAACCTAAAGGATCTAAAGACATTTGTTATTATAAAAGCACTACAAACGTTAGTATTGCATTCGGGTAGTCACAGGTTCGAATACCTGTCTGGCCATCCAGAATTGAGTTTTCCATGGTTTTCCCTAATCCCTCCAGGTGAATGCCGGAATGGTTCCTCTTAAAGATCATGGTCGAAATCCTTGCCACCAGTCCTTTCCCACCTCTACTGACCTTTATGTTAACAATGAGCGAAAAAGAAGTTTTTGTACGCTCTAATTACACCAGTTTGCCATTATGAATCCCCTCTTCTTCGGTGAAACGTTCTCTTAACTTAGGAAAAGGTGGTAGTCACTTGGTACAAAGTCCGGACTATTGGGTGGGTGGGTGATGATTTGAAGAAGAGCGACGGTTCGTTGGGAGACGTTTAGGTGAGCTTTATCATGGAGAATGCTTACGCCCTTGCTCAAAATTCCTCTTCTTCGGTTCTGAATTGCCGTTCTGAGTTTTTCAGTGTTTTAAAGTTCCTGTCTGCGTTTAGTTTGGTCGCAGCTGGTATAACTCGACTAACACTACCCTCATCTGGTCCATTTTCTTTTCTTATGGCATTACGCTTCGTAGACGTTGAGGTGGGAAAGAGCTGGTGGAAAGGAACTGGAAGGAATTCGCCATGGCTTTTAAAGGAACCATCCCAGCATATGCCTGGAGTGAAGTGGGTAAAACATAGAAAACACAAATATGGGTGGCTGGACGGGAATTAACACGCCTCCTCCCGAATGCGAGGCCAGAGCGCTACCGTTCACCCACTACGCTCCGTATTCCGGTCCTAAAACACTATCGACAACACTTTACCGGCTGACTGTGTTTGAATTTTTGAGGCTTAGTCGATTTTGGAATATCACGGTTTACGAAACATAAGCTTTCCACTTTATACATGACACTAAACATCCGAGGGTGGTGAGTGAGCGGTAACCTTCTCACCTCACATTCGCGATGACGTGGATTCGAAAGCCCGTCCGGGCATCCCGATTTGGGTTTTTCATTTTTCCTCAAATCACGCCAGGTGACTGCCGGGATGCTTCCTTCAAAAGGCCATGACCGAATTCGTTCCCGTCCCTTCCCCAGCTCTAATGATTTCGACGAGGCGTAAAGCTGTAAGCAAAATACTGATATTGGTTTGTGTAATGTTATCATACTGAAGAAGTAATTCTAAACAAAGAATAACGCCGAAAATTTCATGTTTTATTAAGTATTGAGCAGTTAACCCCCCTCCTTTCCAAAGGTATCAAATCGCAATGCTGTAAAGCACTTAAAGTAATTGTGTACAGAAAATACTAACCACGACGTGGAAAATTGAAAAAAGGTAATTTCAGAACTCTGTGCATCTAAGCGCAATTCTCAATGAACATTTTTTACACATACCAGCTATATATAAGAATTTACATTTGTCCTACGCTAGTAATCTGGTTGTATATTTTTGAGTGGCTATGATTGATTCATTTGATAAAATATTAATATTTAGTCATTTTCGATTTCCTCACGTGCTGTTACGTGACGTTTTTGTTTTCCTTGACGACGGTGCATAATTATTATAGTCTACCAACAGAATTAATGATCGGCATAGCTCAAAATGAGAGATATACTTCCAACAATAAATTATTTGTTTCTGTCAGATGAAGTTGGTTCTATTTTAAAATAATTATTTTTGAAACATGTGTGAAAAAAATAATCTTTTGTAACAGGCAGTCTGTGAATTGGGGCTTAAAATGGGTAATTTATTCAGCGACGAATATTATAAGTCATTCAAGTTAGCGCAAGCGAGTTTGATGCGTACAAGCTGCGTAAGAACTGCAAAATTGCAAGTTCAGGAGTCCAAGACTATGGCTGTGCGTAGCGCTCGCACAGGCATGAACTTTGCATGTGAACGGTGTTCACTCACCTCGATAGAACACATAAAAACCCTGTCCCCATTTTGAAACAGTCTATTCCGTCAGCAGCCATGTAAAAGGTAATACGTGTGCCTTGTCTGTGTGCCTATGGCACAAGGCATGGTTATGCTTAGCCTATAGTCTTGTCTCATGTGGTTAGTTATTGGATAGAATTATTCAGTCTGTGTAACTTAAATGAGTTTTTAGTAGACTTGCAACGAATAGTATATTCGGCCATACGCCGAATACCGAATATTCGGCAGACTTCCTGGCCGAATAGCCGAATATTCGGCAAAAGTATTCGGCCGGAGTGAGCCAAAATCTGTATTGCTGTGCTTGTCTCTCGCCCACCTGTTAAAGCAGAGTTACCTCCCACCACTCTGTGCCTGTTTTAACAAGCTTGAAGTATGGCCTCAAGTATCTACGTTGTATTATTTACGACTTTTTATTCTTAAGAATAACATCCAATGAGGTGTGAAGATGGAAAAGCTTTCTTACGATAGTTCATAATACGGGATAAGCAATTGGTATAAACTTCTTAAGACCGAATTGCTGATGCCACTTTCTGAACTGCCCCCTACATAGTACGATAGTGATTATTTCGATCAATAATCTTCTTGTAGAATGATTCTTCACTATATGGATCGATAACAGAGTGCAGTATTTCCGTAGTCAAAACATCCTCATACCTCGTTTTGAAGTCTGTGAGAAGGGCATTTAGACTAAATGTTGAATATAGGCCGAAACGTCATCATCCTCAACGTTTATCAGTTACAAGTTGGAGAACTGGCAAGATTCGTGGATTCCGTTTTGTTTGAATATATTAATTCTGACAAGAAAACCTAAAATTATGGCAATGCAGGGTTGACCTCAGTTCGTTGTTTCATCCATACTCTCCAATTAATTGTTGCCAATTGTCTGAAAGTTCAGTCAGAAGTGATGGAAATGATAGCTACAGGAAGGAGGATCGTGACTCATTTCAATCATTCCGCTATTGCGCCAAGAAAAACTGCAAAAGCAATTGGGTTTCCCCGAGCATGAATTGGTGCAAGATGTCAGTACGCGGTGGAATTCCACATATTATATGCTTGAAAGGCTAATGGAGCAAAAACGTGTAATTTCGGTGTATCTCACGGACTGCAATATTGTCAACTTGACTGCTGCTCAATGGGAGCTTTTAGAGCAACTTTTGAGATTACTACAACCAATTGAAGAACTAACAAAAATCACCAGTTCCGGATATGCATGCATTTCTGAAATTATTCCGTACGTTGTTGCTCTAACGCGATATTGCAATAAAACTATCACATCAGAGCTAACAGCCAACTTAAGCCAAGTGAGACTTGTCATGCAACAAGGATTGAACGAAAGATTTGAAGACATTGCCACAAATAAAAATTATTTGTCGGCAACCGCTTTGGACCCTCGCTTCAACTGCAAAGAGAAAAATCAAGGCAGTATATTTTGATCGATGGTCTAAAGACGTACTGTGAAACAAGCAGCGACGGCAGCGCGAATTCGTCCGCTATTCAGTCCAAGAGGATGACGGAAGAGTCGGGTCACAGTCAGAGTACACACTCATCTTTTATGGATTGTTTTGAAGAGATTGTTACAGAGAAAAGTACGATCAATGCAGGGACATCACAAGAAAAAAATGCAGTTGAAGCTGAAATTGATGTTTATTTAAATATTAATAGTATATTATGGCATGATAATCTGTACATTTGGTGGCAAGCAGGAAGAGAAAAATTTCCGTGTTTGACAAAGCTTGCAGCAAAATACTTGTCCGCGCCAGTAAGCAGTGTATATTCCGAGCGGCTTTTCTCTGAAGTTGGAAATGTCTACGAGAAGAAAAGAAGTAAACTAATACCTGACAATGCAGAAAAATTAGTATTTCTGTATCACAATCTTCCACTCCTATATTTCAATTATGATGATTCCAGTGAATAGGTATTTTATTTTTGTTTTGCTTTGACATCGTGTAAGTTTGACCATGCACGATTATTTTTTGTAATTGTAAGATAAATACATTACCATGCAATGAATCAATCGTTTTATTTTAGGCAATTATCTAACTAAAAAAAAAATCCAAAGTATTCAGTATTCGGCCGAATAGTACCTAGATATTCGGTATTCGGCCGAATAGTAAAAAAAATGGCCGAATAGGCCGAATACCGAATAGTTGTCGAATATTCGTTGCAAGCCTAGTTTTTAGCCGTTCATTGTAATAATGTTTTAATGCCTCGTGAAAATCTTATTTGGCAATATCGAGTTGGATTGTTAATCATTCAGTCATTCGTTTATTAATTCAGTAAATCCACGTTTCCGTTATATTGATGTGAAGAAGCTATTCAGTCATTTAGTAAGATCAAGTTGGTAACATTTTAACTTGTAGCGATGCGTGCGTGACATTTCCTTACAGCATAACTTTAGGTAGATTTGCGGATAAATGTATGGTTATATTTTTAAAATTAAAGTACTCGTTTAAATTATCCATTGTGTTGTCTATGTCATTTACAGTGGTTAGGTAAGAACCCAAGTAATTTCAGCTAAGATTTTGTGACATATTCGGCAAGGTAAGTACTATTATGAATATATCACTATGTTAAGCAGTTCGGGATCCCTGCTATAACAAAGATCGCCTTGGTGTCAAATATCCTATCCTGACATAAGCAAGGCAAAAATAAATAAATAAAAAATTAACTCAGTGCTACATTCTACTCCAATTGATTAGCGTGAAGCTATAACGATAATGTTCCTAACAGTCGACGGAAAACCTACGATTCTGGAGAAGATTAACGATGAGCTTGGTTATTCCGGTGGCTTTTATCAGATTGTAGACTTTATGAAGGAGATAACCTTATGAAGGGTAAACAGTATCGTATGATGCTGACAGGTCCACAAAAACTACGCTCGTGGCCTTACGGGTCTCAAATCCATCCTTTATAAACTGTGTTAGACTCAGCAATTGTCCAGTACAACTTTTACCTCGGAGATCTTCGCCACGTTACACCGCTGGCCATGAGCTTTTATTACACACAATATAAATCGAATCAGAATTTTACAATTTGTGACCTCCTCTTGTCAGTATTAGAGAATGGAATGGGAAGAATAGACACTAGCACAGTCAAGAAATCTCCGGGGTATCTCAGAAAGGCCACATGGTTTTTACCTACACAGAAGAGCGGGGACTGCCCTAAATAAAATTTGGACCTTTACAAGTGGATTGTGACTTTATCCCTTATTTGTGATTGTGTAACAATACGCCAAACGAACCACCTCATTCTGCGGGAGTGTCTTTTATGGCATATCCCGGCGAATTTAATGATTCCTGAATGTGAATAGCAATGGAATTCAATACGTCTGTACTCTGGTTATACGCCTGTAATATTCGTTATTATTTATTCTTTTATAAATATTTTATGTTATGTCATGTGTTGAACTGTTATTTGTATTGATGCAATTCGCTTAGAAATAATAATAATCTGAAATGACTCAGTGCGTTAAGGCGTCGCACACTGGAACTGGGGAGGTTTGTGTCACAGTAACCGCATACCAGCCGTTCTGAATGCGGCTTCTAGGTGCTTTCCCGCATGCTTGGACGGATCCCAGTCCCTGCCTCATAAACTAGACATTTCACAAAAGAGTCATATAGAACACTTAAAGATAGACGTTTCGCAGACACAGACTTTCCTCATATACGTTAAGTACTCCGGGTCTAACAAACCCTGTTTGAATTCGATCAGGACACAAGTCCTTCCTCCTTTCGCATGATTCACATAGCCCCGTGTGTTCAACAGTGTCCCCAGTAATTATAAGACAAACCGAATGGAAGAGACCAGAGGCTTCCAGACACGGCAAAAAATTAAGAAGAAAAACAGTCTGAGACAAATCCAAACGAGGGACACTTCAAGAATGAAGAAAATACAGAAATCGCAACAGGCTGCAGAAATTAAACCAAGAAGTAAAAAATTGGAATGGTTCAGCCAATGAACATACTCCTAACCCACTCAGGCATCGAGAAGTAAGCATAGGAAATGAACTTTTTAACTGGCAGACTACAGACCTCAGGAAAACCAAACTGATGATCAAGAAAACAATAATTTCTGTATCCATAAACACAAATCTGGGACGGTTGGAAAACAGGTTCTCCATATGAGGTATTTGGGCATATGGTGGACCACGAAGATCAACTATCAATATAATGCATCAATTAACGTCAGTCATATAACAACCGCCACCAAACTACATTCTTTGTACCAATTTCTAATCCTAAAAATAGATGTCGCACACATGGAAAAAGTATGTGAATTTGTAAACGGCAAAGGATTGGGGAAAGTAACGGGAAGGAATTTAGCATTTGCCTTTTGAAGGAACAAATCCGGAATTCACCGTAGTCATATACGGAAACCACGGAAAACCCAAATCTGAAGGGCCTGGCGGGGGGTTTGTAATCCTCGGACAGTGCATCATAAGCAGTTTAGGCATCCAAAATAAAATCGAGCAATGTATCTCCTACAAAAATCTTCAGTTTTTAACTTCCATGGGGGGAATAACAGAGAGCATCAACGAAATTTGTATTAGAAACATATACTGCCTCACAAATAAAGTGAATCTCCATGACGGGGGGGAAGGGTGGGTAATTCTATGCAAATCTGGCAATTTTTCCCTGTAATACCCGCATGCACTTTTTAAAAAATCTTTGAGTCAATTCCTTCCTAAAAGATTGATATGTTTCACAGGCTTTACAGCTTGTGTCATAGACTGTGAACCGAGAAACTTCGTCTGTGAATCTAATTTTAAGTAATTTTAATTTTTATTCACTGGATAAATCGGAAAAATATATCAAGTTTTCAAATTTCAAGAAGAATTATTCTACGTCTTCTTTAGCACTATCCCCAGAAGAAACTTTTTCAAGCAATAACAGTCACTGAATAGCAGCTTTTGCAGAATTTGCTTCTTTACTAGTGACTGCTTTTTGAGATGTTACTTTCGCCAACTTTTGACTTAGAATATTCATAGCGCTTGCAAACTGACTTCTTTCCCTTCTATATTAACAGCCATTACTGATGGTTGCAGACTTACCGTGAATTTTGATGATGGGGGAGCTATGTTGAACGAGATGAGGCGCATCGACGCCTGCCTGCACTGAACTGCCTTATCGCCGTGATAGAATGCTGAGTCGCCTGGGGCTGCCAGCCACCGGTCGTCAAAGTACGCTGCCACCGCTTGGTGATCTGCCTGCGTCTGAGAAGATCTTGAAGCACCTCTCCATTCTTCTTCGGGTCTCGAACTTAGACTCCTCCGACTGCAGACTGCTTTTCAAATTTCGCTGTTTCTTTTCAACCAAACCTTAACCAAACCCCGCGAACTGTTCCCTATTTATGACCTAATGCCAATAAATCTTTTGACACCAGTTGTAACCTACTGTTGTTTAGAAGATGGCTGACCCGTGAGTTCTATAGGTTTTCGCTACGATTCCCTATGACTTGCGCCTACTATCTCTGTGTAGCTTCTTCTCTTGGGCTCTTGTTCTTCTGATCGATCCTCTTCTTTTCTTGTTCTTTACCGGTTATTTGCCTTGGCGTACGTATGGACGCACTGGCAAATACCTCAACGAATCCAAAAAGAGCAGCATGTCGATATTTGTCGGAAGGTGCAGTTCAACACCCGTGCTCCTAACAGAGCCTGCCACGAAAGGCTGGGGCTGTAAAATAGTGAGCGGTGTCTGGAGTGCATTTCCCCAAGCATACATCTCTAAATTTTCCAAACAGATCCGCAAGCAACCGTACATCTGTCTCCATGTGCAGATTTGCATATTCACCCATGGTTTGGATCTGGAAATCCGGCCACACGTGTGTCGCGTGTTCGTAGTCATCGTCGGAATTTCCAAACTCAGACAACGAATTATAAAAGCACAACCTCATTCCAGATTTTTGATTTGCACCTTTACTTGAGATGCAAGAACCGTCCATAGGAAGCACAGTTCGTCTTTGTTCTTAACATTGACTACTGCCTTCTTTCTACCGATATCGAGTGGCAGTGCAACATAGGATAGATAGAAAGGTTCAAATTTTGAAATATTAACGACAAGCGAGATGATTCTATCAAGAGTTTTTCCACTGTCCTGGTCTTGAAAATCACTGATTTTTTTATGATCTCCGGCCTCACATAGATTTCAGACAGAGAAGTACTTATTGTGATCTAACGCTTCTTAGTTAGAAAAGCATATTCGTGTGATTCCTAAATGTTGATCCTTCAGTAACTTAAAGTAGTTAATCAATCCAACCTGAACTTTTACGGCCGGGGTGGACAGTTTATAGACAATTTCACGAATTTTATTTTCCAAATGCTCAAAGCATATATTGATAAAGTTATTTGGTTCTTTAAAGTTTTCAGAATTTCTAATGGTCCCGGAATATATTCTAGTAGCAAAAGCATTTTCCTTGTCTTCAAGGGATAACCCCGTTTCACTCGACTTGCCTATTACACTGGTTGATGTTAGAATCCGCGAGAAACTGTCTAAAGTCATTGGTGACCCCATTGTTAATGCCTGGGTTTGCATAGGTCCTGTCCTGGATATTGTTGGACTCCTTACTGGATTAGCAGACGAGCCCGTTTGTAGATCTGATCCTGCAACAACGAAAACCAGTTATGTAGTAATGCCAAATGAATACGTTAAAATTGATAAAATAACGTAATTAAGTTAAAAAAACTTACAATCTAACCACTTGGATTATAATGGCAATATTAAATATTACACTAACCAGCATCCTTGAATACATAACTATAAGAAGTGTAGAGAGTAGCTTTCAATGAAAGAACTTACTTATCAGTTCACATTATTTGCGGTGCAATAAAATTGTTAGTAGAGCTTTTAATGCATCAATTATCTGTGGCATGCGCCCAATGTTTTTCGTCATCAATCTTACTAGTAATTTAATAGCTATCAAAAATTTCCAAGTATAAGTTTGAGAGCAATTTAGAAGAAGTTAGAAATCTGTATGTGGTTTTATCCTTCATAAGGATTAGATAAATTATTTTATACTTTTTAGTCCGTTATAAAAACATTTTGCATTAAAAACTTTTTTATTTTATTATTATTTACGTATCGCAAATGCTATTTTTCGTATTTTTGTTTGTTACTATACACTGTAGTGACTAATTTTTGAAAGTATTTGTTGTTATTTCCACGCTCCGGAAGTAACGCGCTTCTTCAACACTGGGGGATATCTAACGGGACGTCATTTAGTTTATTTAATATTTCGTTATCAAAATCATGTAAGTTTGTTATGTTTTACTGCAGTTAGACTGTAGCATAACAGATTACTCGTAGAAGAGACAAAAGAATGTTAATTACTCTGAGGAAAAATCGGTAGCTATAGAGACCAGATGGTAATAAAAGAGCAAGAAGATCGGACGAGCGATAGAAAAGTTTAGTTCGCGTTTTTGAGGTAATGTTATTAAGTTACTGATGCCGGCCTCGGTAGCGTAGGGGCTAGAGTGCTAGCTCCACGTGCCGAAGGTCGCCGGTTCGAATCCGGCCGCGGGCATGGATGTTAAGTGTTGTGTGTTTGTGTGTTGTGTGTTTGTGTGTGTGTCCTGTCCGTCCTTTGGCGTCCGCACTTTGAAGACTATATAACACTGGATTTAACTGATTCACTGGAAGCTTTAATATAACACATTGAGTTGGCTGTATGGCCTCAGCTGCCAAAAGCCATAAAAAAAAAAGTTACTGATAGCAAAGTACCTCTGTAATTCTTCGGATGTTTATGAATGAAGTAAAACGAGAATAAATGTCAAATGAATCATAAGAAAGATAATTAATATTCAAGTAAGAGAAGTTAATAAGTTCGAACATTAAAGTTTCGCCACAAGACTTTAACACGATTATGTATTCCTGCCGACTGAAAATAATTTTAAATACAACATGGCATTTATTAAAATACGACAATACGTCGAGTTAGCACTTCTTGTTTGTTCGACTTAGATTCTGATGATCGTCAGTTTAAAGTACAAGCTACACGTGCGCTGCTGAGCACACAAGTCGATACTTTAGCAGCAAGTGAGGATACTTCTTGACTGACGGGCGACAAGTTTTCAGCTATGCCTCGGAATAGTTAATCGCTATACCACCCTTACCATTCTATATTAGTTGCATACTATAAGGCCAAGTCTCATCTCTCTGTTTAGTAGCATGGGTTACGGAATACCTCACTCTACTTCATCAACTGTAGTTGTGTTGCGGTTTTAGTGCAGATTAAACGAGGTTTCCTGAAGAGGTTGTTTAATTTCAAGTAACCCTTCGCTGTCCGCTCCCTCTCCCACTAGTCTCCAAGATGCACGCTCCATCGTCAATGCTCATGTTTATTTAGTAGGTAGATAGCAGTAGAAGAAAAGAAGAGGATCGATCAGAAGAACAAGAGCTCAAGAGAAGAAGCTTCACGAATATAGTCTGCGCAAGCCCAAGGGCATCATCGGAAAAACCCATAGAACCCACATGTCAGCCATCCACCCCACAACAGTGAAATATAATGTTATCGATGATATATACGTATTTGAAAGATAACACAATTATAAAAAAACTCCAATCGACGGAATAATCATGACTATACGTGTACCTAATGTAATACTTGATAAACTGAACTTGCGTGAGTTTAATACAGATATGCCAGTCACTGTAAAACAACATGAAAAACTTAGGTATTACGTAAGCGACCCATCAAAGCAACGCTCTGTAGACCTCCAGGTGTTAACCGACCTTAAAAAGCCACATCCTGTGGAGCTCCATGTGTATAAAGTCTTCCCATATAAAATAGTACAGTGAACACCCACAAGCTTTATTCGATGTACAAACTTGGACAACTAAATGAAGCATTATAAACTCCAGGAGTGCAATTTGACGTAAGTTACTCGAGTGTAAGACGTGTCAGATTGACACGAAAAATTTTTCAAGGCCTCGTTATGACCTATGACGGATTTTATAGAAAAACGTTTCCTATCTCAGCGACATATACAGCAGCAGCAGTCTTCTGGCTGAAACAAAGTTTTCTTGAAGTTTCTTAGTTAAAGTGAGCCAGTTTGTGACTCAGTTTTTCCGAAAGAAGAATGATTGGAAACTCACCTGTTACAATTGGCGAAGATGTTATTATAATCGATGCTAATAAATATTAATGAACAAAAGAATTAATAGAACTATTGTTTTTTAAACAAAACCGAAAACATATCACCAATGCCTTGAAAAGCTATTATGAAATATTATACAACACCAATACTCACAGAGTAAATTTCAGTCCATCCAGTAAAGTTTTGGAAACCTACTTACAGTTTTAAGTAGATAAACATAATGTCTAATCTTGGCCATCATTCCGGTTCTGGTCTTCTTCCCACGAAGCAACATATGTGTTGGGACGATCCGAATTAATTCCATAGAAGATTTAAATTACTTACAGCGTCCACATCAGCGGGTTATACGTCACACTTCAAAGAAAATTTATCAGTGACTGAAGAACTTCCTGATCTTGACATTATAATGATATATAGATCAAGTTGTAGTAGAACTATATAGACTAGCAGGAAGAAATTTCCTAAAACGTCGTATAACAATCAAAGGACTCGATGATCTGCAGCAGGCTGATTTTGTGGAAAATATCCCATACTCTCATAAAAATAGCGGTTAAAAATCTATGCTGATGGTGATTGATACTTATTGAATGTTTGCATGTACAGTAACTCTTACTACTAATACAGGCAGTGTGGTTGCTGACGCTATGAAGAGAATGCTAAGTGGTGATCGTGTTTCTAAATACTTACAGTTGTAGTGGGTGCCTTGGTGGGCAAACTACGTTACAATTATCTATCATACCTTTATGATTAACAATTGTGGATTTTTAATTTTAATTTTTATGAAGGAGTGAAAATTTATTAATTTTGCAAGAATCTCGACGTTAGTTGGAATTTAGGAAAAATTGTCACAATATGACATTTATTTTCTTATCACTGGCGATTACAAGTCTGAGCGAATTTACCGTTAACATTAACACAAATTGGCAAAATCATAAAAGCAACGCTCAGAGGAACAATTAGCCGTCATGAGCAAGCAAACAATTGTATATTTACTTTTAAATATATCTCAGAATCAAAATGCAAGAAATAATGACAACTGGAAACAATGAAAAATACAAGTTATGACGACCTCAGACAAAGGCATCATAATACTGTGACTTTACAGTTAAAAAGACAATCATGGGCGCCACGAATGAACAATACAAAGTGAGAACATGGATCTATCCTCTCAAAGTCGTTTAAGGGTTCTGTTTCACAGAATACACAATCAGATGGCTTGGTCGTAATAAGTTACCATTGTAGTTCTGCGTCTGATGTCTGCGGTGACCGGAGCGGACCCACGTTATGTGTGACTATCTCACAAGTCGGCTACAGGCATCTCTGGTCCGACAATGCGCGTCATCGCATTACCGGCTGTGTTGCCGTGATAAGCTTGCTCCATGAAGCCGGCAGCAGCAGTTGGCGAAAGAAGTCAACTTTCCAAGTCAACCTCAGACTAGACTCGCATAGCTTGGACTCGAAGATCGAAGTGAAGTTCGTCGCTCTTCTCTCCCACGAGGAAATTTCTCGCTCCGCCCCTTTGTAGTCTCGAAGCTCACATATAACAGAAATTCCGAGGATTTTAAGTTATACGCTCATTTGGATTGGATCTTCAGGTCGGCACCTAATGTCACGTGATATCCCCGATATGTGATTTGCCTAGAGTATCTAACAGAGGTCGGACATATTCGGCTAAGTTCGCCGGGGTGAGAGCCCATTCAGGTGTCGGGCGGCAGGCTTTTCCCGCCAGGTGAGTGACCCATCCCCAGGGAGCAGAGTGTGTGGTCCGGCAAACCCCAAATCCGCGACGTCCTGTCGCCATGATTCGGGAAGACCAAGATTAGCTTCAAGCCTACATAGCTCAATAATTCTTTAATATTCGCTTTACCAAGATACACTGTATGTTCACCATTTCACTACAGTCCTCACTTGGAATCTTGCGTACTTTATAAAATTACAACAAAAATCTATTTAGGTGGTCGCCCAAGATTTATGTAAATTACTCTTATATTATTACATATATAATAAAAATGCACCTTGTAACGTGGCGACAGCGCGTCATGTTACACAGTCTGACAACACAAAGGAGTTTTAGAATTCGAACTTCTAGAAGCTGATGGCTAGCCATGGTATTATTCACTGATCAATGTTACTCATTTTAAACAGCAAAGTACTATCAAAATGAAACCACCTGATATTAAGTAGAACTCTCTAGTTTCAACAGTGTACTTTTCTATTAATACTACTACACCATCAAAATTCAAAGTTGGTGCCTGTGCCAGAATCAATAGATTTAAAAAAAGGTTTGAAAAAAAATGGAATGTGTCAAACCGATCAACTAAAGTGTTAACCATCAGAAAAGTGGAATTAATATATCTTGTAACTTATAAACTTAATGATTATCAGGGTGAAGATATTGCAGTAAGATTTTAACAGCAACAGTTACAATAACAAAATATCCAAGTACATTTCTGGTTGAATTGGTGGTAAGGGAAAGGAAGAGTATGGCGTCAGTAAAGTGGCTAGTTTTAAAAAAATTATAACACATGAATAAATCTAAAATATTTGTTTAAATTATAAATTTTGACTAATATACAATAATACAGCATTTCTTGTTTTTAGTTTTGTTTTATTAATTGTATACATTAGACCTCAATAATTAAAGTGTATGGATTAAAATGTAAACATTAAATTATCTGACTATTTTTACAGTGCATAGATAAAAGATTTTTTGCATCATATTTGCAAAACTCGTGGTTAATGTCTTTGTTATTCCCGCATTCGTTTATAATGTTTAGATAAAAAATTAAACACTAAAATATGAGACTTTTTTAGTGCAAGGAAAAAGGAATTTTTCTACATCTACATCTACATCTACATCTATACTCTGCAAATCACAAATACTGTGGATGGCAGAGGGTGCTAAGCACCAATCCTAATTCTGCGCATTCCAATCCCGAACAGATCAAGGAAAGAAGGAATACATAAATGAATCAGTACGGCATCTTATTTCTCTAATCTTATCCCTCCTGTCATTGCGACCTAAATAGATTGGCGGAAGAAGTATTTCGTTGCACTCGTAACATAAAGATTTTCGCATATTCTCCTGCAAATTCAAACGAAAACGACGTCGTCTGTCCGCCAAACAATCCCAGCCCAACCCACGAATCAGCTCTGTGACACTTACGCAAGGACTTTAACTAGCAGTCACGAATCGAGCGGCTCTTCTCTGTACTTTCTCTAATGTGTCAATCAATCCCTTGCGATACGGATCCCAAATTCCACAACAGTATTCCAAATGCGGACGCACTAGTGTCTTGTACGCTATTTCCTTTGTATGAGCATTACAACTTCTCAAAATACGTCCTATGAATCGAAGTTTGGAATTAGCTTTGCCTACAACGGAAGTTATGTGCATGTCGCATTTCATGTTGCTTTGTACTGTTACGCCTAGATACTTCAGGGAATCTACAGTGTCAACAACTGAATTGTTAACTTTGTACTCCTGAGCAAGCGGAGTCTTTTTATTACTTATTTGCATTGCCTGGCACTTTTTGCAGTTAAGTTTACGCTGCCATTTACGGCACCATTCCGAAATAACATCCAGATCACGCTGAATTTCTAAGCAATCGTCAGAGCACCTCTCTTCCCTATAAATAAGTGCACCATCAGCAAAAAATCGCATCCTGCAATTAACGTTGTCACCGAGATCGTTTATAAAAATGAGAAAATATGTGAATATAACAGTGCAGTATATAACTCAGGAACAACATTGACTTTTACAATGTTTCATTGGAACACACATTTTTTTGATTTTTGATACCTATTACTAAATTACAATGTACTGACAAGTACCCTGTAAGAGAATATTTTTAAGGAAACTATAAAATAGACAGTTGTTGAAAGCTAGAAGTGGTGGATGCTTCGGCGCGGTATATAGGTCGCACCCAGCACTCAAGTGTCTTGAAAATGTGAGGCATGTATCGGCAGCGATGCGGTCACGCTTAAGATGTTTCAGGAGGCCCATCGAACACTATGGGTACTGACCGTCAAGTATGCAGACTTCACCAATTATTGCAAGTGGTTGTATGGATCACGCGTATCGGCGTGTGATAGATCGGCATAAAAAGCGAATATATGGTCAACTCGCCCTCGGTGACGTGCGACAGGGCTATGTCACTCTGCTAGACATCAGTAAGTGATTAGAACTTAACTTTCAGTACGCTTTGGAGCCTGGACCCTTGCTTCGGTGTGAACTATCACCGGGTATGTTTTGCCCAGTGGATGGAATAAATTAGAAATTCAATCGGCTTCTTTCATTTGCGATATAGCCTGAACATTGATTCACTGACTTTATTGATGCAAGGTGTCAGAATAAATAATAGCCTCAAGAGTTCCTGACCAGGTGGGAACTTTGCTGCCTTCGGCTGAAGATAAGCTTCTCTTTGTAAGTCGAATAAATATCACTGCTTAAGACCAACCACTTATTCCACAACCGTGCTGATACAACAAATAGCCTACTTCTTAACTATCAAAGGTACCGTTACAATTTTCGTGATCAAAGTGGGATTTTTTTGAACGCTGAACGCATGTTTGCCAAGAGCAGAAGAGGGCCAGGTGACCCGAGTGGGCAGAAACGGAAGAATAATTAAGGAAAAACTGAAAGGGCATTATGATAAGACTTACGCTGGCATAACATCAACGAATATTGTTGGGCAACGCAGGAAGCAACGAACATCAGTGAAGCGCGACCTGAACCTAAGTGATATGAAAAACGCCCCCTCTTTCCAACACACGCTGGACCTTGAGTTCCCAATTATACATTTCCTGTAAATGTTCCTTCCGCATCAGTTCATTTATCACTCAATGATTTTGATATATGGCAAATACAGAGAACAGAAAGTCTCGGATCCCGTTAATTTACTTGGCAGGAAGAGAAACCAAAGTTCCAGATCTAGCTGAATTATTTTTTTTTAAATGTAATGAAATAAAACTAATATAGATGCAACATCACGACAATGAAACTTAATTATGGGAAACATTAGATTCTGTAGAGATGTACTGGAAAACCAGTTCAGATTTCGAAGAGAGAGTTGATATGGAAGGAGCATTTATAGGAAATGACTAATTTGGAACATGAGGTCTATGGTGTGTTGAAAAGAGATGGCGTTTTTTATATCATTTAGATGGGATATCCTATTTAAAATGAAGATAAAGCTATTGTTTCGAAAATACTAAATTCAATTTAGGCAACTAGATTAAATCCAAATGATTTAGGTGAGACAAAATTGTCAGGAGAGGAAGGAATCAAGATGAAATTGGGAAGAGATGTATTTATTGCATAATAGTTTTTCTCGAACACAAGGCCCATCGTGGCTGGAAATTAATTGGTGGAAGAAAATTCACGATGTACATAAGGAATTTGTGAACTAAGACTTCGTAATATAGAAAAACTTTATAAAAATCAAATTTCTTACAATTATAGTTTCTTAACTTCACAGTACAAGTGTTCCTAAAAAATGTAAATAATAATTAAAAAAAATTTAAAAAATGTTTTTCTATAATCGAGAAGAGAGTGTGTTCACGTTTAAACGTTTGAGAATAGAATTTATTTTTATACCATTTGATGTAAAATATAATAATTACCTGTATACCGACACTTCATAGTTTTTTGCATATATGATATTTACTTTAAAACAAGTAAAAAGGAAATAAAGAATGACCTGTACACCGACACTTCATAGTTTTTAGACATATGATATTTACTTTGCAACAAGTAAAAAGGAAATAAAGAATGAAAAAAAAGTATTCAACTAGAAGATGGTACCATCCTACGACTATTATATCCATATTTGAGCTTGATACTACTCAACTTGTATTACTTGTACGAAAAAAGCGCCTTAGCCATTGTATAAGCGAAGTAAACATATACAAAAAGATAAAATTTCGTGATTCAATAGACATTGATAATCTGTATAAAGAATCGAACCCTTATAAAAGGATTATTAGAAGTAATTAGTTGAATAAAAATACGAGAGATCAAATGGGAAGAAAAACAATCTTCTACGTCGCCAGTGTCTCCCTACTTTCGATAAAGTTTAGCTATGAGAAATGAGTGAAATGCCTACAGCACTGCTAGCAGGCTTGAAACGTGACAACGTTGCAGTAAGTAAATTTGTCAACGTTGTATCAGGTACAAACCTTAACTTTCATCTTGTCGGCCATTATTGCAAGCAAAGCAAATCATTTATAACGAGCAGCACAGTTTGATTTTGAGTACAATTATTCAACTTAAATAATAACGTTTCAAATAATATCTGGTGTTTAAAATAGTGTCCGAATCTGTGTTATACGAGGGCAATTCCAAAAGTTAGGCCTTTCAAGCATTATATATGAAGAATCAATTTATTTTATGTAATATACACTTCATTTTAAAGGTTGAACAATCATCTATTTTTCTATACCATCATCATTTTGGCATACGAATTTTTGTGGAAGCTGTGACAGTTTATGAATGACCGAGCGTGGTGGGATAAGCTGTGACGCTCTGGCCTCGCATTCGGAATGACACGGGTTCGAATCCCCGTCCGGCCATTCAGATTTCGGTTATTCATGGTTTCCCCAATTTACTCTAGGTGAATTCCAGTATCATTCCTCTTAAAAGCCTTGGCTGTAATCCATGTTACAAGTCATAAATAGTTTTTGTATCCTCTTATCACACAAGTTTGCTACCACCTCTTTGAGCAAGCGTTGAACTTCAGCTTTCACGTCTTCATTGAACAAATATTCCCTCAGCTAAGGAAAAGGTGGAATTCACTTGGAGCCAAGTACGGACTATAGTGTGGGTGGGTGATTATTTTCCAACCAAAGGTTTGCAGAAGAGCTACGGTTTGATGTGTGACGTGTGGGCGAACTTTATCCCGTGTAGTGCTTGCGACCTTGCTCACAGTTCATCTTCTTCGTTTTTTAACTGCCCTTCTCAGTTCTTTCAATGTTTAATAGTACCTGTCTGCGTTTATTGTGGTCGCAGCTACCACCAATTCGACTAACATTACCCTATTCCGGTCCATTTTTTTATGGCAATACACTTCATAGACGTGGAGGTCATTATATATACATCTACATATATACTCTGCAATTCACAAAATTGTGGGTGGCAGAGGGTGCTCAGCACCAAAGCTAATCTCTTTGCTGTGCGTTCCAATCCCTAATCGTACGAGGGAAAAAAGAATTCATATAAGAATCAGTTCGGCACATTATTTCTCTAATTCTACCTTTCCTGTCCTTCCGACTCGAATAGGTTGGTGGAAGAAGTATTTCACTACACTCAAAAGTGAAAGTGGGAGTACGCATGTTTACCAATAAGTTTAAACGAAACGTGTGTCGTCTATCTACCAGAGACTCTCAACCTAGTCTACTAATCAGTTCTGTGACGCTTTCATAAGGACTTTAGCAAGCGGTCACGAATCGAGCGGCTCTTCTCTGTACTTTCTCTATACTTTCGATCAACCCCTTACGAAACGGGTCCCAAATGGCACAACAATAATCCAAATGTGGACGCACAAGAGATTTGTACGCTACCTCCTTTGTTTGTTCATTACAATTTTTCAAGATGAATCGCAGCCTAGAATTTGCTCTACCTACTAACGAAGCGGAAAGGACTGGTGGCATGGAACTGGAAGGAATCCGGACATGGTTTGTAAAAGAACAATTCCTGCATTTGCCTAGATTGATGTGGGTAAACCATAGAAAACCCTAATCTGGATGATTGGACCGGGGATGGGGATTACCCCGCCTCCTCCCAAATGCGAGGCCTGGGCAGTGGGCGTTACCGCTCACCCACCTGCCCTAAACCACTATCTGCATCACTGTACCGGCTGAATGTGTTGGTTTGAACTTTTGCGGCTTAGGCGATTTAGGACTCGGTTATCACGGGTGACGAAACGTGAGCTTTCCACTCTACAACTGAGACTAAAGAAAAATTACACCAGTGGTGACATGTCTCTTCCCCAAATTCTCGTTTTAATTTATGTTACTACACTGAAGTAATTCTTCACAAAGAATAACACTTTATGATGTAATAAGAAGCATTTAAACCTTTTAGGTATCAAATCGCAATGCTGTTAAGCAAATAATGTAAATGTGAACAGAAACCATTAATCACAATGTGGAAAACGTTAATTTAAGAACTCTCCGATTCTAACCACGATTCTCAATGAACTTTCTTCACATATACCTGTAAAATAATACATATTTGATATAAAATATATTTATGTTTGTTTTACCATAGTCATCTGGTTGTAAATTTTTTAGTGACCATGTTCATTTATTTCGTTAAAGTACATATTTTTACGAATCTTTTTGGTTTTCATTGACGACGGTGCATGATAATTATAGTCTACCTACAGAATTAACGATCGACATGGCTCAAAATTAAAGAAATAATACCAACGATAAATTATTTGTTTCTGACAGGTGAAGTTAGTTATACTGTAAAATAATTATTTTTGAAACGTGTGTAGCTTTTTTTTTATGAAACTTTCTTCCCGAAGTCGACAGACGATGCGATTTCGACGCTGCTAGAAACCGGAGTAGCTTTCTTTTAGTGTTGCCACCGCGAAAGCGTTATTAGTTACAAGGGCAGTTGGTTAGGAAACATTGGATACTCTCAATTACCTGACATTCCTTATGTTTGTTATTCCCTGTCGTAATTAGGTAAGAATCAAGGATATCCATAAGCAATGTGTAAGTTCAAACGTTTTAAAAATAAAATAAAAATATTTTTTGTTTTATAATATAAAAACCTAAATTTTAACCGAGAACCGTACGATCATAAACCCAGAACGTTAAGCTGCTCACTCTGTTATGTTAATTACGTGTAAACAACGTTTTCTAGGAAGACAGTTTCATTTAATCTGCCTCGGAGCCATACTTTTCCGAAATAATCTCTTTATGATTGTTAATGTAGTACTAGTAATTCTATATCCCCGTACATGATCATCCGCTGGTTTGTTCACCGACCACAATATAAGTGCTTTATTTTCGGAAAGAATAAGTGAGAACGGTATATAAATAATTATCGAAAACTTTTTACGCTAGTCAATTAGAGAAAATGTAGTATAAATTTTTCGATAGGTTTTACAATCTGAATTTATAAAATCATTCACTGAAATGTAAAGGGAAATGGACGAACTATTCCACCAATAAGAGGCGTTAGTGGGTTATGCTTAAGTCAGAAATTTAAATTAACTAAATGATTTTTTCCTCCATTAAATTTGAAATCTCAGTGTTTTATTTACATTTCTATCATCACACCATTAATTTTATTGTATATAGTTCTTGCATCATTCATTCTAGTGCCTCCAAAGATTTTTATGTGCCATCGTACATTCATTCCAAATGACCAATTTACAATTTTGTAGAAGTTTAGTCACCGCTCAGTTCTTCGAAAGGTTGTTTGTTGGAGTTTCATTGATTTGTATAATCAACGGTAACCTGAATGCTGGATGAGCTGTTTGACCGCCTTCCAACAATGTAGATACAATTCCTGACGAAGCAAGTGGAAATGAAATTTCTTTTTAAGAGCGAATTGTTGCCAAAATCAATGAGATCAAAAAAGTTTCCCAGTTTTACCTGAAGCGTCCAAGAAAAAAAACCCTCTCGTTCTATCATTCTCAATATTCATGAGCATATTCTTGTTGGCGATTCAACAGTGAAACATTCGTTCTAACTGATTATCTCAATGCATTACAATCATATGGTTTTTCGCAGTTCAACTCTCGATTAAATGTCTCTTGCATCGGAAAATTATTCGCTGTGTATTGAGATAATACCTTGTTAGATATCATCAAGCACATGTAACGTTACAATACTTTATTTAGGGATTAATTTGATCGTTTTTATGTCATATAAGGCTGCAATGATTTGAAAAGGGAAAAATTTGCACCAGTGGGGCTTAGTGGAAGAACGGCACCTTAATATATCGAAATTGTGATATGTTATAAATATGTGTTAGGTGGGAGGAACGTGGCAGTCCATCGCCAAACGTGAGTGGGAGCATATTTTCCAGAAAAAGTTATGAAAACAATTCTTCAGCTGGAGTGAAACATTGTTGCTTTTTTTATTTGGAAATTGAAATCTGATCAACGTTTACTGAGGAGTAAGTGATTTGGCAGAATGCTGGATTAAGAGTCGTAAGTCCCTGAGAAACTTTAGTAAGGGCTCGGAATAATTGTCTGCAGACTCATAAATTAAATTCAGTGGTTTGGTTTTGAAAGCACGGCTACTGTTTAAAGTGTTGTGAAGGGTCATAAAAACTAGAAGACTAGAGACGATTCAGCCAAGCGATTGTATTATTAAATTTGTGTAAGTTTTTACGACCAGCGAAATAGAGCTGCATTGAGAAGTTTTTTTTCAGTTAAGGGTGATGTATCAAGTTGTGTAACATCCTTACATGGTGTCGAGGATACATGTCTGAAAACTGGGATGAGTGTAAAAATAATTTTGAAAGGAACTATATTGATTTAATAATGCTTCCATAACAGTAATTTTTCGGACTTGACCATGGAGAATAGTAAATGACAGAAAATTTCAAATGGGGTGTAAAGTTTTGGGAACTTTGTTGCGGCGAGGAATCTTCTGATAATTTATCTTAAAATTTACATATCAGTTGGCGGCTTGTTTGAAGAGAAAAGACAGTTTGAAATAAAGTCTCAGGTTATTATAAACTAAATTGATTTTTCTGGCCAGTACTTAAAAAATATAAACCTTTAATATTTCTGTGTTGATAATTTGAATTTTAGGAGGCTGAAGTTTATGTTACATCGCTACCACTGATCACATTTAAGATTAGCTGCTCCCTTTAATAAACCACTTTCTGCAAGCATTAGAATGTGACTTGCAGATTTGGGGTAGTTGACTGTTACAATTGTTGCAATTTTAATAGTCTTATATGGCAACCATGGACTGGGATCTTGTTTAAGCAACATTTAGAATGTTATAGTGTTGCTTTCAGGATCTCGAACTGCTGCGACGAAGTTTTAAGAGCCATCTGATGACTGGAGCACAGTGACCCCGCGGAAGCGTTGTTTTGCGTTCTCGCACCCTCTTAAGTGATGGAGAAGGCTGCTTTGGCGTTAAGATGACAAAAATGTGATTTGTATGGAAATACCACACCAAATTAAATATATATATATAACTAAAGAGTAACGTAATTAAGGTACGAAAAAAAAATTAGCAGTGAATATATTTATTAGGGATTTTTATTTCAGGATGTTGAGAAAAAGTTTTTTCTTTATTTTGTCTCGTGACGGGGAAGTGCTTTCTTTTGGTGGTAGTAATTAAATATAATTTTGATTTTTGCTTATGCTGTGTTTAAAAATTGTTTAAAATGGAAGAAATTAAGAAAATGTTCTTTCATTTTGGGATCATAATTGACTGAAACGAAACATAGTCAGTCTGAGTGAAGCCACAGAGAATTTTAAAGAATATTTAAACGATAAGATGGATAATTTAAATGTTGAGATGGATAAGATAACTGAGAATTTGAAATCAGAATTGAAAGAGAATCGGGAAAGCCAAGCCATGTCAAATGAAAACTTGAAGACAGAAGATGGACATTTAAATCTTAACTTTGAACAGAAACTTTCAAATTCTGAAAATGTAAATTTGAAATAGGTGTTGATGCTTGTAGGAAGGATTTTGAAGTTGGTTCCAAAGAACAAGAGGTTTTAATGGAGAAGAATAGGGAAGTGATAGTCGATAATTTGGAGACTAAAGTATGCTCCAGCAGATTAGAAGTAAACGTTGTTGTACAGAGGGACATTCAATCACTTTTATATGATGAAGTTCAAGAATAGGTTTTGGAAACAAAGGAAGATTGTAGTGAGATGTTTGAACGTAATACCGAGATAGGATTAGGTAGGGGTATACCGGAAATACAGGACATAAGAGGGGAATTGTCTTCAATGGACACAAATCAATGGCTTGGCAGTATAGTCGAGTTATTTGAAAGGTTTATGGCCAAGCAACAAGAAATGTTTGGATAGGTAGTGAAGTATTTTAAGGAAAATTGTGTTGAAGGAATGTCAGTTTTGCAGAAATTGAGGAGGGTAAAGTAAATTTGAACTCGGAGTTTGAGATAAATTTAGAAACTTTGAATAAAATTGAATCAGAAGGGGTTCAATCTGACATACTTTTGAACAATGAAGTAAAGGGAAGAAGTGTTTGTATGGTTAATGGGGTGAATAACCTTTTAGTGTGTTTGTTAGGAGAAGATGATGGTGTTGGTTAAAGATTAGGAAGGAATTCCGTTGTTTAAAGGACAGCCATTTGGAAAGGAAGCAAGGATTTCCTTGGACACAGGATTGCTGAAAGTTTCTTCGATGGTCTGAATAAAACTAAATGTACCACCCATATTTGGTATGACGATCCTCACAGCCTCTGGCGGGAGGAGCAATCGAGTTAAGAAAGAAATATTATTTGAAGGGATGATAGAAGAAATAGAGGTAGAATTTCCTATGTTTGCTATCCCGAATTTGAAGGTGCCATTTCTAGTGGTAAAGGACTGGTTGACCCAGGTTCATGCTAATGCAGAGTGTGGGAAAGGTGTTTTAAAATTTGAAATGTATGGGAAGAACAGTGTATTTGAAATGAAAAGGATTTGGTTGAAGAATCCCGGAAGACTCTTCCATAATAAAGTTGGCTTTTGGAAGTCCAGATGGAAAGAATTAAGTGGGTTTTGGGGTACTGGGATTGTCCTGTTAGTCTGTTTGGCGATTGTTCTTTTTTCCTTCTTTAAGGTTGTAAAATGGTAAAGGACTTCTGCTGAGAATATATTTAGGTAATCTAAGCAAGTCACTTAATCTACAGGACTTGAGAGATGTCTCACATTTGAATACACCCTTTCTTATTTTAAAAGGAGGGACTATTTAGCACTGTATCTATGCAAGGGATAAAAACAAATTTGATTGTCGAAATACTTCAACAGAATGGTTCTATATGGGGAGGCGTAGTGGCGGAAAAATTCTGTGGTCGTGGATGGTTTACTCCGCCATCACTAGCAATCAGCTTTGCTTTTTTTTTGTCGTTTGTAAATAGTACTAATTCTAGATCTGCATTTGTGACTAGATTTCAGAAGTGGTGGAAATTAAATCCTAAATTGACATATAATGAAACAACAACTAAACATAAACATAAACTTAAAAAATGGAATTATTTTCAAATAGGGATAGAATTACACAAAACAATGGATGATGCAGCTTTGAAATTAATGAATACTGAAAAGCAGAAGTGGAAGTTTCTTTTACCTAGACTATTGGACAGAACTTTGTTCTGACTACATAAAACACGTTTTGGCATGTGTGCTATCGTTTACACAGCGTATAACGTTATTAATCGTGGTACTAGGTCAGACAATTTCTAGCAGAGCAGCATGCTGTAATAGGGTACTTGACTAATTATTGGAAAGTAGTCAGCTAGTAGCTGCGCGTCTACTATAACCAGACAATTATTATTTCTCGAAGAAAGGAAAAAAAAACCAACGTAAAAATTCAAAATTTCACGTTTTATACACTGATCTGAATGAGGCACCAAAACGTCCACAGCTCTCATGGCATATCTTGTGATGTTAGATCCCTGGCCGTGCGGCTGTATACAAAGCGGCGGTTTGCTTATTTTGTCGATAAAACGAGTTATACAGTTTAAAAGTGGTATTTATAAGTACCTCAACATATCATGTAAAAAGCAAACAAATAGTTTATTTACGTTCGACACTTGGAAGATATGCGGAAAATATGGGTAAAACTAGCACGACGTGATCCAGCATATTTGTCTACAAAATGTTCGATTTACTTTTGTAAAGACCACTTTGCCGTAAGTTTTTACTTAATATATTATTATGTAAAATAAGTTATGATCCACAATATTTGGTTCTCTCTTAAACTTAAATTATTACCGACAAATGAATTATCAATTTCGAAGTTGATTATCGTATGCTCCCATAAACACAACGTCTCCTTAACCTGTTGAAATTAGTCATACATCATCTATACGATCTGATACATGACATAAATGAATACGAGAACATAACGCATCTAGAAAATTAGTAATTATTTTCAAAATATGTCCGTCATTTTCGTAACGTCGCTACTGTTAAGATTTAAGAGTGCGTTCATCATTAAAAATATCTGCGATTTATTTATTAATTTTAATAACCTATCGCTAATACAAATACAGTTACATTTTGATATGTTTAACTATACTTTATCATCACAATTAATATAACATCTCATCTGAGTATTAGTATATTGTCGCGAAGAATGCTTGTTGGTAGTTCTTTATCTACATATGTGCACAGCAACTAAGCTATATTTTTAACTTGGCATTTGCTACTATTTGTTCTATAAACCAATATTTAGCTTATAACAACAATTCTTTCTAAGCTATATTAGTTTCTGAAATCTTTACTCTAAACTGAGCCTAAAACCTAATATTCAAATACAACGCCCAGTAAGACTTCATTCTTATATAGCTTTTCTTGAATGTACGACAATACGTGCACTTTTCAGCACAAAACTGCGCTTTTAGTTTTTGACTCTGAGGTAAACTTTGACATTCCTGAATTCTGCTGTGCAAAAATCACTGTTTTATGCGAAAAACTTTCCCATCATCGTCACATCAATTTTGGGCAAATTATTGCAGTTCCTTTGGTAATTCCAGCGTTCATTATAAATATTACTTGTTTTATGGATTAGACACCAGAACTGACATAAAACCTTAAATATACGACGCAAAGATTGACGACAGATGCTTAACAAATGGAGCAAAACTGGTGCGTGCTTGTATAGGACCTCACGCGCTGCGGTTACCGTTTAGCGTCACGTGATTTTCTGCGTTTTTATTTTATCAAAAAGAATATGTTTTTAACTCTTATCGAGCAAATATAGTTGATTTTCGGTATCCTTAAAACTTACTCTTTTTCAATCAAAGTTTCATAGTTTTCTTTTTAGTGTCAAGTACCCCATTGTTGGGTAGTGCCTCCCACTTTATTTTTTCAATGTTTTTGTGCCGTCTGCTGTCTCTCGGAGAGACACCCTCGGCTAAATAGAATTTTACAGAATGTTGATAGCAAAAGTGTAGTTTAATTCTTTTGTTATAGACATTCCTAATAAATCTGGTAGGAATCTGTTTTGGAATAGGGTGGGCTCCGTGGGTCCCCACGCTACTCCATTATTCGCCTCTACTAGTTGCCTGCCTGCTGCATTGGAGAGACGTGTGTACCAACTGCGGTGCTTAGCATTAAAGGCACTTCCAATTAACACTTTACCGCGTAGTCAGAATAGTTCAGCAGATTATTCTTCATTCATTCTGTTGCTTGGCCGTCGGTAGGAAGCAATTAGAAACATTTTGCACAGAGAAGTTTCAGCACCGACTTCTGTTGCCTCAGTTATCACAATGCTTGATGGATGAGCGATTATAAATTAAAGTTTCTCTCCCTTCTGTTAACCAATCCCGTAAAATTTTATTAAACTCTGCCAGGTGCCCCCGTATGCCATTGCCATTGCACGTACACAGGGTGATTCAGAAGAGCAGACAGAGTTGGAGGTCGTAAGCCACTACCCTGGACCAAAAGAGCCCCTCCCCGTCTAAGGTGTTGACAGCTTTGATGGATGACAGCCACGTCCCCAGGCCTAACCTAACATTTACCAGCCTTTTGTGGTCAAATATAAAGAAGACCGCTCCTTTTGAACCTAGTTGTTGACAGCTTTGAAGGATGACAGACCTGCCCCCTCCCTCTCTTACTTCTCCAACCGGTTGAGACCTTCCTGAGGGCGTAACCACATTACAGAGATAGTACAGGGTCCCCCCAAGGCGAATTCGGCTACCTATTTAAGCAGATTGAGACTTGTTTGTCTACAAAACCCCCTCATAATATAGTAAAGAGAACCCAATTCGGTTAGCTATTTATTAACAGTAACCTAAACTTCAGTTCGACTATCGTATTACTAACCTATATTTCATCAGAGATTTGTTATCCTATTAATTACAAATGCCAAATATGTTGAGACTTGTCTGTCTACAGACCTGCATCCTAAGATAGCACAGGGGTCTACAATTCTAGGACCTAGTTGTTGATATGGTAATTAGGGAGTGACTAACCTAACTTTGGGGAACATAACGATAAGATATATTACCGTTGACACATTGATGGATTATGAAGCAGGATACAACAGGTTTGCCCCCACTACCATCACCTCACCCACAACATGTATTTTTACATGGACAGGAGTGAATAGTCTTACCTCCCACTACCACGGACTATGCCAGATTACCATCCAGCCCGCAGGTTAGCGCCACTGATCCGGTACTGTTGTCCCCATCCATGTATCAGCTCAACACTGGTGATTTACAACGTTTGGCAATAGGTTTATCGTCCAAGCATGAATTTGAGCCAGCAGTGGTGTTCGAAAAAGAGGGGTACAGCACTAAAATTATACTAACTTATGAAGAATGGTACGTGCTGACCGAAGTATTCGATGTAGTGTCTGATTTGTTCAACACAGACAGCTTCCAGACCGACGTTGCACTCGGC
Organism: Vandiemenella viatica; assembly: GCA_031002005.1. NCBI lineage: Eukaryota > Metazoa > Arthropoda > Insecta > Orthoptera > Morabidae > Vandiemenella > Vandiemenella viatica. The sequence continues at coordinate 174,393,991 of CM061921.1, read as the reverse complement.
AAGCTCACGTCTCCTGCCATGCGATTGCCGAGATGAAAACGGTATGTTTTTTTTTCATAAATTCTGATCCTGCCAGTGGCGTCTTCTTCGGCTATGTGACTTGGAAGAACATAATCGATGCGTAGCCTACACTGTCCGGCACCTTGACCGTCAAGAAGAAGTAAGGAAACCTACTTGCATGATACTACATAGAATTTGTGAACACTTCATCTAGTAAAATGCTACGAGACTATCATTTGGCCAAATTGCAAATCTGTTTGTTATGTATATTAATGATGTTTACGTGTTTCAAGTGACACCCAGTTCATCATTGCATAATACACTACAAAAACAAGAAATAATTACATAAAAAACGTTACTTGTATTTCCTGATGTTAATAATGTAGTAATTAAGAATCACAATCCCAGATATGATGTTTGTAGGCATTAAGTGCTACATGTGTATATGTGATTCATGCATATGAAAATTTACTAGTTTTATTACATTTCGATGTGTGTATGTGGAAAGTATAAATAAAAACATTTTCAACAGTATATATAGCATTACAAACTAAGTGTCCTTTACAAAGTTTTATCAAATTATTTTTCTTGAGTTCTTGCAGAGGTGGACACCGCAAATCTTCAATATTGTAGCATACTTTCTTCCGATAATTTTCTGGAACCATCTATTCTTCTAACGTCCTTTAATACGAATAATTGCATCATCTTTATTGGTGATTGCGTGTAGATTAGTACACAGTTTACTGAAGGTTGTGTAGCAATAATGTTGTCTGATCGTACTACACTCAAGGCAAATTCTTTGAAAATAACCGCTCCGTCTTTCGTCTTGAATCCCTGTGCGTCCAGGAAGATGGTCGACATGATAATTCGTGGCGGTGAATGGTGGTATCCTGTTTTATGTGAGCTTCCACATAACACTAGTTAGAAGTATGTGAACTACAACACGATCTTGAAGGATCAGGCAGTAGGCAGAGGTGTAGGCAGGAAAATTCTTATTGTTATCAAACTCTATACAAATATCTACAGGTCCAGTCTTAACTGTTTCATTTTGTTGTGAACAGTCAATAACGGCAAGAGGTGTAGAAGCGACAAATTCTTCACGTTTTAGCAGCGGCGAAGAATGATCTCTTTTATACACAGACGGAAAAAAAATCCCAACACCAAGAAAAAATTATTGTAGAGTAATGAAATTTGGACAATGCATTTGTCAAGTTAACATGTTTAATTGATTAAATTTTCAAGATCACAGGTTAATTTAAGCTCAAGAAAATGCATTTCAAATGTGAAATACTGTTAAATTAATAGCCGGTGTAACCTCCAGAATTTTGAATGCAAGCCTGCAAACGTGAATGCATTGTGTCATACAGGTTTCGAATGTCACTTTGTGGTATGGAGTTCCATGCTTGTTGTACTTGTGCTGTCAATACTGGGACGGTCAGTGCTGGCTGTGAATGATGCTGGAGTTGTCGTCCAATGATATCCCATACGTGTTCAATTGGAGACAGATCTGGTGATCTCGCAGGCCAAGGTAACATGTCGACACTCTGTAGAGCACGTTGCGAGACAACAGCGGTATGAGGGCGAGCGTTATCCTGTTGAAAAACTCCCCCTTGAATGCTGTTCATGAATGGCAGCACTACAGGTTGAATTACCAGACTGACGTACAAATTTGCAGTCAGTGTGTTTGGTATAACCACAAGAGTGCTCCTGCTGTCATAGGAAATTGCTCCCCAGACCATGACTCCAGGTGTAGGTCCAGTGTGTCTAGGCCGCAGACAGTTTGGTTGCAGGCGTTCCCCTGGCCTCCTTCTGACCAACACTCGGCCATCACTGGCACCAAGGCAGAACCTGCTTTCATCAGAAAACACAACAGATCTCCACTCCGTCCTCCAATGAGCTCTGGCTTGACACCACTGGAGTCGCAAACGGCGATGGCTTGTAGTCAGTGGAATGCACGCTACAGGGCGCCTGGCTCGGAGCTGTCCTTGAAGTAACCGATTTCTAACAGTTCGTTGTGTCACTGTGGTACCAACTGCAGCTCGAATTTCTGTAGTGCTGCCATTCATGAACAGCATTCAAGGGGGAGTTTTTCAACAGGATAACGCTCGCCCTCATACCGCTGTTGTCTCGCAACGTGCTCTACAGAGTGTCGACATGTTACCTTGGCCTGCGAGATCACCAGATCTGTCTCCAATTGAACACGTATGGGATATCATTGGACGACAACTCCAGCATCATCCACAGCCAGCACTGACCGTCCCAGTATTGACAGCACAAGTACAACAAGCATGGAACTCCATACCACAAAGTGACATTCGAAACCTGTATGACACAATGCATTCACGTTTGCAGGCTTGCATTCAAAATTCTGGAGGTTACACCGGCTATTAATTTAACAGTATTTCACATTTGAAATGCATTTTCTTGAGCTTAAATTAACCTGTGATCTTGAAAATTTAATCAATTAAACATGTTAACTTGACAAATGCATTGTCCAAATTTCATTACTCTACAATAATTTTTTCTTGGTGTTGGGATTTTTTTTCCCGTCTGTGTAGTTAGACTGTTGGAATCTTGTTTACTTGTCGTACAGAACTATGGTTCTGTTTGTCTTAAAGTCTAAATTCATGTTCTCGTATGCGTATGGAATGGTCAAACTCGGCTGCACTTGTTTCCGCGATGCTGTTCCTATTTGTTTTTTTATCGAAGAATTACAAACCTAGGTTTTTCCGTGACATTTCAATATATATAAAACATTTAAAGAATCAGTTGGTAAAAAATAGATGAAAAAAGTATTTGCCTTGGTTTATCGATACGTCCATCCTCTACATTCTTTTAGCTTTATAGTTGATGTTCGGTGTGACTTTAGTGATCCACAGTACAGTCAACACGAGAAGAGCGTAACAATTCATGAAAATCACTTATGCCTGTGACTGGACTCGAACCGTCTACTCCAGGAACTAGCCGAGCGCTAGTCACCATGTTTCGGGTCGGTAGTAGCACCCGCTTCGCTTACGGTGCTAGCGGATGAGACCTACCAACCACGACGGCAGTATAGGGGGCAACAACTCTTTTACACGTATTAACCAGCATTACTTTTCCTTGTTCCCAGTTTCCAGTGTAGCCTCCTAAACAACAGTTACAAAATATGAAAACAATTTTTATGAATTTATGATCTGCACTTTTATCAGCTTGTAAAACTTTCACACTTGTTTAACTTCTGGTTGTATTCAGGGTTACCAGATGACTGGTAACAATTTTACCCCTTAAATCAGTGCGAGTTCTTTACCGGCTACTGTCGGAAGAGCTCACCGTACCATTAACATCAATATGGGACGAAAAGTTGGTCTAAAATAATAATTTCAAATAGCAAAAAGTGTATAAATCGCGAATTGAACCAATTATTTCGTACATATCCGCTAGCAAACGCAGCAGTTTGTTAATTACCAAATGTACGTCGTTGGATTTTTACCAAAGGTTTTTACTGTCGTTTCAGTTTTAACAGCAGCACCCATAGAATATCGCTATCGTGAAAAAGCCGTATTAGTTTTTTGTTCTTTGCCTGCTTACTAAACAGCACTTAAACCACAAAGGTGTCAAGACTATGTGAAATTGTCTCTTCATCAACTGAAAACTCATCGTGTTTTGTTTTTGTTTTAAAATGAGTATTCAGTGCGCTTTGAGCAACTTTCGATATTAATGGTAGATGAAAATAAGTTCATTGATGCTAAAATACTGTCAACTCAAACTGCATTGACGACATATCGTGTTACCGACAACAGTAATTTAGTTATAAGTTTTTCCGTATGTTTCTAAAATAAATTTAAAAGTAGTAGTAAAAGAACAAGATGTCTTAATTATAGCACACAGCAAAATTAACTAACTTCAAAAATCTGCAATTATTTGTCAAATCTCACACTTAAAACTGTCCTTACCCAGAAGAGTTATTTATCGCTAATATTGATTTTATTAATAATATCTAGTTATTTTAAATGAAATATCATTGGCATAACGTCTTCCTTTCTTTTGATCCTAGCTTTTGTTTAAAATTAACTTTTTGTTTTTAAGCAGCAACTTTTTATGATCTGTAGGGGCAGTAATTTCTCTTAAATGTTTTAAAAAACTAAAATGAAGTACATTCAATGTCTACACAACTCTTTTATTAACGAAATATAATCCATATTTTCGTTTGTAAAACGAATATATTAAAATATATCACTATTTTGTGAGGTGGGTGAGTCTCAATTTTGGAAATTCACGTGACTATACAACCAACAGTGTGTATAGTTTAGGAATGTGTAGGAATGGTTGAATAAGTTTTGGGAGGAAATACAGCGATGAGAGATTCAGATCGTCGGGATACATATGAGCATTGTAGTACCTTGACCTGCCGACGAAACCTACTGAATATGATATAGTGGTCTCGCATACGCCTTCGAAAAAGACCTCTAGAGATTCAATGAACGTCAACAATAAACGAGTTAATGCTGTGGCATACAACACATCAAGAAAGACCCTCCCTAAGAATAGAAGGGAATTCTGCATCAGATACTGACTGCTTTTTAAACCCAAACGCACTGCTCCTGCAGAACACTGCCTCCTGCTACTGGCAGTGATGTAATCCGGGCTACTGAAAACCCTTATGAGCAACTGCCTACAGGGGAACCGACAACTAATCGACCTAAAGAACCTAGATCAGCACCTTTAAAGAAAATTTTATGAAACTGCATAACGTGATAAAGCATCTATATCAGAGCGCCCAAGTAGTAAAGCCTGCTGGCCGTGAATTCTACAAAATTCACACCAGAACCAACAATGACTACCAGGTGGTGACAAACCTCATCACGGATAAAGGATGGCTATTCTACACCTTCCCGGCAGATCCCAAAAAGTTGTAATCAGAGACAACCCTTAAATTTGTATCATGACCTAGTGAAGGAATTACTGGAAGAAATTGGCTATGTAGCCAGAACCATGGCCAAACTCAGTTCTACCAGAGCTCACCAAGAGATTCCACTCTTCCTAGTGGTGCTGAATGACACCGTTTGAAACAGGTCCATCTATCAAATGACGTCACGGCGATCAGTAAAGTCATCACCGAGAAGCTACGAAATACTAGAATTACTACTCGGTGCTTTAAATGTCAGGGAATTGATCATATCTCCAGGCACTGACAAATGTCTAAAATATGCAGATGACCACCCAACCCTCGGATAAAGGACTGCGCCTCCGTTAAAGGGACGTTCCCACCGAAGTGCGCAAATTGTGTTGGTGACCGTGTTGCCAATTATAGAAAATATCCAGCATTCGCTGCATTTAATGAGAGACAAAGGACGAAGAATGCCGCTTCTGCAGAGGCCATGAAGAAAAGGCGTCAACAGCACCAAAAGTAACAAAAGCAACAAAAGCTTAATAGTCAAACCACCTCACTACAATTCTCCAATGAAGGAGATGCCTTCCAGGCCCTACCAGGTCAAGGAAATTTAAATCAGCAGAGACAGAGCAACAGCCTGCCACCTGCACAAGAAGACAATGTATGACTGAAGGGAAATGACGAGAAAGCAGGTCAGCCACAGGAGAGGTTGAAACCCCAAGCAATATAACCAGCAGACCAGCAGAAGGAGTGAAAAACAAGAAGATGGAACTTCACACCAGCAGAACAAACCACCACATGTCAGCGAAAAAACGGCCCTGCTAAACATGATCCAGGCACTGTTACAAATGGTGACCATTATGATTGCAGATATCCTGCGGAAGGTTGCAGCCGCAGTACAGGTAGAAGTCGAGGCTAAGCAAAGAAGTAATTCAAGCAACCAACACCATGGTCAGTAGAATCCGCGAACTGACCATGTGCACCTGGAATTCCAATAGCATTTAGAAGCAAATGGGTGAGTTCAATGAATCTTTAAGGGATGAGCAGACTGACATTTACTTAGTGGCCGAACCCACTTCAAGCTGGGAGTAGAAGCAGCAGACGCTAACTACTCCTGCTTTCACAACGATAGAGCTACAGCAGGCGGAGGGACTGTAATATACAGCCGCTCCACCATAAAACATCATCGAATCACGCTGCCTAAGCGACAGGAGTCGTTGCTAACACGTAAAGGGGCAGACTGCTTCTAATCGCTGCCTACCGACTGCCAGGCAATAGAGTAAACGAGGAAGAACCTGCTAAACTATTTAACTTTTTCGAAAATATCTTCATTAGAGGCGACTTCAACGCTAAGTACTACAACTGGAATTCCCAAGTCACTAATACAGCTGGCAGGCAGATATTTCATGCACTACGGGCATGTGACGTGGTAGTCTTTGGGCCCACCGAGCCCACCGAGCACACCGAGCCCACCGTCTTCCATGGAAGATCCGTACCAGACGACCTAGATATAGCATTACGAAAGTACTAAACCACCAAAAAAACACTGTCTTCTGATCACATCCCGGTTCTATTTTACCTAGCCGAGGGTGTAAGTCTCAGAGATCACCAATGGAATACAAACATCAAAAACATAAACTGGGACATCTAAAAAGAGCAGTTGGTTCAACGGCTACAGATGGCTGTACCACCGGAAACTATAGGGCCCAGTGTTGCAATCACTCATGCGGCAACACCACCTCACAGACCAATACCATCGAATTACTCGAAACCTCTCCTATCACATATCAGAGAGGCAATCACGGTGAAAAGTGATCTCACTAGAGAATGGAAAATCACGCGCAATCCAGTTACCAAGCATCAAATAAATAGAATGCAGCGCAAAATTAAAACGGAGGTGCAAATACACTAGAATCGTGGCTGGGTAAGGCCTGCTGAAGACCATCAACACTGAATATGGTTCCGCATCGAAATTAACAAGGCTGACACTCCGAAATAGAGACAAGCTGCCACATATTGTTATAGGCAACAACATAGTTATTGAGCTGGAGAAAAAGCTGGATCGATAGCGGTAGTCTTACAGAGAAATTTTCGTGCTGTCCGGGAACATTTGGATCTGCAACACATCCAGCAAGTGGAAGACAGATTTAACATATTCCTGCATCTCAGCCGCGGAAGTCATCAGCACAATCCAGCAAACTAATCCACACAAAGCAACGGACATGACGGAATAGGAGCTCCACTACTAAAGCGTCTACCGGAAGAAACAATAAGATACTTAACAGCAACTTTCAATCAAATCCTCATTACTGGCGAATACCCCGACAGCTGGACGCAGGCTAAAATTGCTGCCATACCTAAACCTGGTCAAGACAGACTATCAGCATATAGACCCATCAGCTTACTACCAACAATATCCAAAATAATTGCGTAGGCTTCCCCGGTAGTCGTACATATTATCTCGATTCCGCGGGTGAAACCACGTCAAATTATTAAAAAAGTGGGCTGTCCTCTGATGAAATCCACAACACGATGGCTGAGTTGTCAGGTTTTAATAACTCAACGAGGCTCCATCCAGAGAACAGAGATAATAAATACCCAAAATCCTTGAAATATTTTACTTAGAGAGGCTCTTGTAACACATAAACCAGGAGCATCTATTCCTGGAAGAGCGATTCGGAATTAGAAACCAACACTCCACCTCACAACAGCTACTCCGACTTCTAGAGGATGCCCTTGGTGCAATGGAGAAGAAGTAATACTTCGGGGCAGTGCTCTAAATGTATCGAGAGCTTTTGACTTTGTAAGGCACCAGGGAATGCTATACAAACTTCTGGTCAAGCGCATCTTTTTAACACACGTGAGATTGCTTAAAAATTACCTGTCTAACAGAACTTTTAGAGTGATCCTAGAAGACGCAGTGTTCTCTGTTAAAATAATTGAGGCTGGAGTCCCGCAAGGATCTGTCATTGGTCCAGTGCTCTATAACCTGTTTATATCTGACATGCCAAAAAATGACTTTGTCCACACTGTTCTCTACGACGATGATATGGCCCTGTTAGAAAAAAGCATAAGAGCATCAGATGCCAAGAACCTCCTGCAGTGAGTCTGCACAAATATTGAAGGCTTTGCCGAATGGTGGCACCTCGCCTTCAGCGCCGGAAAAGGTCAAACCCCATTTATCACCAGAATATACCACAAAACACACTGTTTATTGAAGCCATTGCCTGGACTCAGTCTGCAGTATACCTGGGGGTGACCCTAGACAAAAGAATGACCTGGAAACCACACATTAGGGACATCAGGGCTAAAACTGAAGGCAGTGTGAAGACTTTATATCCTGTTCTGAACCCTTCTACTGAGCTAAAATCAGACCAGCTCATCAGATTATATACTGCGCTTATAAAGCCAGTCTTAGAACATGCTGCCGTGATGAGGAGTAACGCTGCTGCATATCACATCCAAAGACTGCAAACCATTCAAAACGGAGCCATAAGCTTTGGATATAAGCTCCCCAAAGACACGCCAACATTGGTACTCCACATATTCAGTGGACTTGAAACTATAAAACACAGATTTGCCAAAATAGCAACCAAATTTTACACAAACTGCTCCAAATCAGACAACCTTCTCTTTGTCTCACATGGCACTCCTACAAACCTCAACGAAAATATCAGGTGGCCAGTTCACCTAACAAGATAAAATAATAACCAAGAACCACCAACAAAGTCAACCAAATAAAGACCTGGAAGTAGATGCAGCCACAGCTGAAAGAACTACCCCACATACCGGGAATGATCAGATCCAGTTGGGTATGTCATAGCAACTACTGCAATTGCAATGGGACCCACCCAGCGTGCTACAGTGGCTTTTTTTTTTTTTTTTTTTTTTTTTTAGCACACATTTTTACAGCCTAGTATCTAGAAACTAAAATAGGCCTTAATTTAACACAACAGTTTTACATTTGGTATTTCAACAGATAATTTCACAATGAATAATTTCAATTTTTGTTATGTATGGCTTTGGCAATATCTGTACAGTCTTTTCTTGTTGGCACGATACATAGGATTGTTCCGCTGTTAACATATATTATAACTTTCTAAACTTGCTGCATTTTGTCATAATTGATTTATTATAGTGTTCTAGTTTTGTATGGTGTCTGCAGTTTCCTGTCCACTTTATGGTAAGAATTTTTAATATTTCACTTTATCACTTCGTACGTCTACCACTACTACTATTACTAAACTATTACTACTATCTACTACTCTACCATCTAAGAAAGCATTTTCCAGCATTGGTATCGGTGCGGTAATCCGAATTCCAAATCTCCCGGAATAGCGCACGTTCTCAGTCTCTCTGGCAGCCAAACTGACCGAGAAGGCCGCCCATCGGGAGACTGGCCACCTCCAACACTGGTTGTGAGAACTAATTTTCAATGACATATATGTAATTGTAGAAGTAAGGAGTCTTTAATATCCGGCTAGTAGGTTGTTCGTTTCACAGGTGAACTAGATTAGTTTAACATCTACTGCCGGTATTTGTTATTTTCAATATTTGAACAAATTCCTATTTTAAGATTATTGGCTACATAATTTACAACTTTTACTCTTAACTAACTATTAACATTTTTACATATTTTAAGAGATAACAATGTTTTACTTCAGAAGCGACTCGAGACTGCAACTATTATCTATTATTTGTGTTATTGCAATGTCAGACCACATTTTATGCATATATACTTTTATACGTGTTGCTTCAGCAAGTTCTTGTTTGTAGGTAGAATCTCCAGTGGTGTTGCTGCGAAATGGTCCATTTAAAGTCTTTAATATGGTTTAAACACTCCTCTCCGCAGACCAGCTGGTTGCGTTTTCAGCACGATATATGATTCGCTGATTGAGTGCTTAGACACGCATTCGCTTGTGGCAGCTCTCGGGTGTTACTCTGTGACGTCATAGTCGGCTTGACTTGGCCTTCCTCTTGCTGTCGCTAAACTTTGCATGAATCTCTCCTTTTGCAGTTTGGATATATTCTGCGTCACTTCGTCTAGTTTGCGCCAAAGTTGCTCATTTTTTAGTATGTCTTCCGTTTTCATGTTTCTTAGTTCATGAAATCCTTCGTTTCTGGCTTCTGCCATTTGTGTGCAATCCCAGACGATGTGTTCGGGTGTACCCTCTTCCCCGCACTCACACAAGCTTGTGTCTTTTAGTCCTCTTTTATGTAATAGGCTGGGATATGGCCCGTGTCCAGTGATGTAATGAACAAGTCCGGTTGACGGATCTAGGTGGCGAAGGTTTAATCTCTCTTGAATTGTTGGCCAAATATTGTAGGTTCTCCTGCCAGTTGTACTACAGTGGCTGCCCTGCGAAGAGGAACCTGCGCGCCCACTAGACGGCGCATCACACAGTTTAGCCGGTGCCACCACATAACAAGCTATAACCTGGCAAACGACCGACAGCGACTGGACTGGAGCAACACGCGACGGAGAAGAAGCAGTCCACAAACTGCCATCAGTGGCATCAGGTGGACTGCAAGCACTGTGACAGCTTAAGAGTCATCATGCAGCTTCCCCAGCAGCAAACCACGTAATTGACTTAAGTCATAACAAGCTACTCTACCGGCACGATAATGACACGCCCGATGATCAAAAGGTCAACCATTAACGGATACGGAAGGAGATGAGGGTACACCTGCAAGAACGTCCCTTCACTCTTAGGGCAATGCTGCCCAAGAAGGTTTGTATCTCTAACTTCTACACAGCTCTGATTGGGAGGCTCTGCAATCCCGTCCAGAATGGGTCGTAAGTAGTGACCGAGCCAGAAAGAGGAACTCGCACGATTGGCTTCTGCTTCTATATGTCACCTCACCATGAGCTATAATAAGAGCCTCCACGATTGGTTACACGCTCGATTCTTGCAAGCTGTGTTTGGCCTTCAAGATTTTACTCTTTGCCTACATCTTGCTGTACAACATGCCCAAGCGGATGAGTCAACCTCGCCCGTTTCCGCAATGTATTGGCATCTTCGGCGACGTTAACAATCTTCCTACTGAAGACAAAAAAGTGTGTTGGCTAAACTATCTCACCACACGACCTCCCCATCGAGGTTTGGAAACGCCGTCTTTCAAGTTGCAAACCGAACAAGTGGTAGCTGAAAATCTCCGTTCTTCTAGATAACTTCGAGTTCACATGGGAAGTGCAAACCGACAACTTCTCAATATTTAAAAAAATCTTAACTGTTCCTTCTTGCAGCCACCTCGCCAGGTCCAGAAGATAATGAAGCCTGTCCGGAAACCCTCATGTTCTCAATACAATGAACCGGATTTACTACCGGGAGGAATACGCTGAGTTCATACAGAGAAGATTCAGAGCCTTTGGCTTCAACCCCGGCAAGAAGTCACCACCAGCAATGAAGATACCTTTATCTAAACCTCAAGCCTCCAAGTAATTGGCACCTGGGCCTCATAGGGCACCAGAAGTGATCAAGATACCGCCACATTAGACTGACAAGACACCAGAAGTACCGAGCGTTGTTGGTAAGTGGTTAACGCTCTGGCCTCGTATTCAGGCGGATGCCGGTTCTAATCCACGTCCGGGCATCCAGTTTTGGGTTTTCTATGGTTTCCCCAAATCACTCCAGGCGAATGCCTGGATGCTTCCCTCAAAAAGCTATGGCCGATTTCCTTCCCGTTCCTTGTCCCCAATCCCATCCCGCCTCTAATGACCTCGACGTCGACAAGGCGTAAAGCAATAAGTAAAAAAAAAGGACACCAGACGCGATGGTTGTTGACAACCAACCTGAAAAATGCACTGAAGATCATTATGAGGAAGATGGACCGGTTCTTCCCCTCACGGCCTTCTATGAAGGCAACTTCGTAGACATGGCGATCGTCTTCTTGGTGGTGACCAAGAACTATCTCCTCAGATTTGCAGTGAAAGATGGGTTGCGTTTCCTACCGCAGCATCTAGCACAACTCCGTCTCTTGACAACACTCCTGGGTGGGCGCGGCATCCATAACATCCAAAAACTCCGGTGGCGACCAATGAGGCTGGTCATCCGTGGAATTCCGGCTGAGATGCCAGAGCAAACAGTGGCTGCCGAGCTCAACATCGGTGGCATTATCGTCTCGGCTGTACACTAAATGCTGAGCCCAGGCACTGAGGAACGATTGATACTGTACACATTCCAGCCTGCCGAACGTGTACCGTGCGAACAGCGGACAACATCTATCACACATGGTCCGCCTGGAGCTCAAGAAAAGACTAACAATCGCTCTGGCCCACTGTTCTGTCAGAGTTATGGATATCTGACACGCGACTGCACTGGGGAGGTGCGCTACGTCAGGAGCGTGGGATGTTATAGTGTAGCAAGCTGAACCATTCCAAGAGTGCAAGCCTGCTGCAACTGCAACTGCAGCCACGCAGCCTGCTACAGTGGCTGTCGTGCTAAGAAGAACCCACGAGCTGACAAGCCGGCGCCTCTACTAGTCAACCCTGAAGCCCGTTGACGGCTCCACAAGATAGCGACATTGAGCGGCTCCAAACAACAAGTGACGACAACGCAGATACAATCTGTCCCCACTGGGCCACCACGGACAGCACCAGAAGAAAAGACCTTAACATCCTGATAAAGCTTCTGATGCAAGGCAACAACACTGGATCCTACATATCCCATATCAATACACAAGTGATGGCAACCCAATGATTAACAGGAAGGAGACGCGAACTTTCCAAACTTTGGGGGCAATGCCGTCCCAGATGATTGTGTCATGGCATGGCCCACAAAAAAAGGGAACCTTCCGAGCATTCGTCCGGTGATCTCTATGCCGTCGATGGGATACACAAACCACATCGGTGATCCCGGCCAGCTTTGCCAAGCCACCACCAGGCTCCAGGTTCGATACCTGCTTGGATGACAACATTTCGTTTGAAGAAGGAGTCCCAGTCTACATGCTATGTCGTACTGACAGAGCCGAAATAATGGTTGGCTCTCAACCCTACAATCACGTCCACTGGAAAAACCTCATCCTACTGGGATGAGATGTGGTAGAGCTCCACGTCAGAGTGTGGAAGACTATTTACGGCTGGAATCTACTAAACCTCTGCGTCGCAAACTTTTGCCGGATCGTCAGCAATACTTTTTATCCAAGATTCATCATGCTCAATCTCCGCGGCGAAAATTACTGTTCTCACCAAGTCCCTCTCTCACGAATTTTCGCCGAGGACTATAACGAGAAGTAGTAATTTGACGAGCTATACCGTAGACTGTTTATACAGCATACACCTGTATTACTGGGGTGCAACAAAGAGCCAAAGAGCTGCCAGGAACAGCAATCCAGCAGCTAAAACAAACCAATCAAGATAAATGCGAAGCGGGAAATCTCTCTGCCGCTTAGTCGGGAAAAGAGACTGAAAAAGAGGTATACCTGCACTCATATACCATCAGTATTTCAGATACCAATCCTTCGTACACCACGCTTACAACTGCAACTACTAGGAACGCTGCATCCGATGTGGAGGCGAACATGGAGCAGCGAGCTGCAGTAAGGCCCGACACGAACCAGTCTGCTGTAACTGTGGGGCAATCATGCCACATCTAACTGCGGTTGCCCAAAAAGAAAGCAGCTTCAAGTATGCAGACGACTGACTCCGAAATGAGACTACTACATGAGACCTTCAGCAGCCAACGAGGCTGAGAATTGGCAGTAAATACTGACTATCGTTCCATGAAGTAATCGGCCACATCATGCAGCCAAATGCCAGGCCACACAAACGTCAAGAATCTTCATTAACTATCATGCTGCATTCCACACAGACAACCACCGGCCGGTCTCCAAGAAGACCGTGGACTATGCTGCCACAACTGCAAAGCCCTAAATCTTTGAAGGGATGATCAGTTGTCTTCAGTCATCAACCTGCTGACGCAGATGATCACAATTCTCCAATTCTCTTACCGCCTGTGGAACATTCACCTGCAGAAAACAAGAATAATATAGGGGTTTATAATAAGGGCGTCTCTGACGTCCAAAGCCACTTCTTTCCCAAAAGTGTACAAATAAATAAATAAAAAGTGAATCCCAAACCTCAATTCCTGTGTCATCTAGTACTAGAGGGCGTACATTCACGTCGTTGGGGCGTTGAAAAAAAAAAAAAAAAAAAAATCAATAAGTCTCTAGAAACTGCGACATAACAAAAAAAAGTAGTTTTAATGTACCTTAAACTGAAATAGTGTAATAAGAAGGTTTTGGCACAGGAGCAACTGCAAAGTCGTGGTTAGGGGAGGTGGGGTAGGAGGGGATGGAGCGGAGGCTAGTGTTACTCTGAAGGTGGTCATACACGGTAGCTCCATTCGGATGTCATCGGTATGGATGACATCCAAAAGCATAGCACATACACCAACATTCCATCACTACAGTAAGCCACGACAATGAAAAACTAGACAAAACAAACAACAATAAGTTGTCAGTTTGCTATACAACAATCTAGTTATGCCAAGTATTAAATAAAATGAGCCCGAATTAATTTTAAAGGATATTCAAACTATCGAATACCAAATACAAATGCTGAGAATTAAATAAACGTCTAAAAAGTGCGAAATTATGAAAAATAACCTCTGTGATATTACGAAAACTTTTATAAATACCATAAAATAATTATAAAACAGATTGAATAAATTTAAGTAGTTAGCAGGACGAAAATAGTGACAGGAACGTCACATGTTGCAAAACAACATATTTAAACAAGTAGGCTCATATAAAATTAATCTTAATTTACTTCGTTATTTTTAAAAAGAAGACCGCAAAGACTTATCTTTTTTTTTTTCCTACACGTTTTCTCTGTTGGCGTTTATGTCTTTATTTTTAAATAATATTAGCAATTGATATATTGTTACATTTATTTATATTTTGCCATGGTAGTCAGTATTAGAGATCTGCCACAAGCATGGTAAGTCTTTATACTTCTCAATAATCTCCAGTACAAAGTCTTGTTGAGACGACATTTTTAAAAAAAATCGTCCTAATTGTTACTTAATAATATTTAAAACTGTATTATTTTCTATTCTACAGTCAAAATAATATTTAACTAGTAGAAAAACAAATATTTCTATACCAGATTCAAAATGAAAAAGAAATGGTACAATGCTGTGTAGTCCACTCAAGGCACTGATGTTTCCTGCTCGGTGGTCGGTGACAGAATGAGAGGTGTTAGACCGCGGTTTCACCATACACGAGCTGACTGCAGTGATGGCTCGATGTCGCTCCACGTGGTTTTCCCCACACACCGTCAGTCGGCTTGATGGCATGATCGACGAAACTGATGGATATTGGACTGACCGGATATCCAAATAATCCTGTCAGTCCACGTCATCCAAATCAATTCCCCCACAGGCGACACGATAATGGAGGGGCATCGCTCCAATTGGACGGATGGAGCGATCGTGTATGGCCACCTTAAGAGGGTGACTACCATGCCTCTGTACTGTCTTAGAAATCAGGCAGTTTCCAAGCTGCCTAGCTGCTAAATCCCCGTTGTATAGCTACTACTGTTCTGTGTAGTGGAATAGAAGTATCCAGGATTCAGAAAATGACTTTTGTATGCATTAGTTACTTATTAAATAGTATGGTCAGAGGCTTTGAAAATCGAAAAATAAATTCTAACGTGTTTATGTATCATTTATTACTGTCCTTACTCCTTGATTTTTTATATAAAAGGTTTCGAATATAGGTACAACAGATTTCCACTTTCGGAGCATGTCCAATTTGGGAGCAACTGTAGAAGTTCAAATTTTTTAAATTTCGTATGTTTGCTCAAACAAAGTACCAGTAGCTGTTAAAAATGACATTCAGGACGCATAATATTACTTTAGAATGCGTAGTTATCTTAGAGTACTGTCAGAGGCTCCAAAAATGAACAAATTGATTCCTTACGAGTCGACAATAGGCGTGCTTACCCTATACCAAAAGGACGAGCATACCACGCAAGACCACGTGCTGAACCTGAAAGCGGGAATCTTTTTAACTGATTTCGACAAGGCTTACGATGATGTTGAATATCGCTTCTTATACAATGCCACGAAGAAACCGGGGATGGGAACAAACTCCATACCGGTAATGAAGAACCTAACTGACGAGGCAACCACAAGAGTTACACTAAACAATATGTCAAAAAACTTCCGAACATGTCGAGAGGTGAGATAAGGCAGTCCGCTTATAACCAAAAATGACGATTTAAAATCAATCAGGAATCAGCTAAGGGTTTTAGGCAAGAAGAGCGGTGCGACAGCCAATGTGAACAAATCGTGGATACTTTACATTGGATCAACATCATACAAAACCTCAGAAACACGTAGTAAATAAACAAAAATAGATAAGCCCTGAATGTGTGACTGGAAACTGACCCACTCATTTTTTTTTTTTTTTTTTTTACTTATGGGTTTACGCTTCGTCGACGTCGAGGTGATTAGAGGCGGAATGGGACTGGGACAAGGAACTGGGAGGAATTCGGGCATGGCCTTTTTGAAGGAAGCATCCCGGCATTCACCTGGAGTGATTTGGGGAAACCATGGAAAACCCAAATCTGGATGCCCGGACGGGGATTCGAACCGTCGTCCTCCTGAATGCGAGGCCAGAACGTAAACCACTCACCCACGACGCTCGGTCTGACCCACTCAAAACTGGATGAATATGCGAAGCAACACATGGGCCTCTCTGCAACTGCTCGAAACCAGACACAACAACGGCACACAAAAACTCTAATACATCTAGCTGTTCTAGGCAAGCTAAATTATATTACCCAGGTATTTCATGAACGTAAAATGATAATCCATAACCTACAAAGAGCAATGACTTGGTTCCTGACCCAAGGCGACATATTTAAAGTCAATTTCCAGACACTAAACCCACCAAAAGTAATTGGAATTGGGAATAATAGACGCAAAACCCAAAGCAAACGCTATTTTCATACAAGCAACAAACAACGTCCCTAGAAGAAATAAATTATTTCAGGTGTGTTTGAGGAACGTTGCAAACTCGTGAGCACAACGGCACCGGTAAGGATCTCCCACATTAACAAATCCTTTCATCATACGATGTTCTGTTTCCTGGAAAGCAGCTATAGCATAGCAACACGAACGGGAAAACTTCGCGAAGACACCAAAAACAGTGGAAATATATTAGAAACTAACTACCTGGATATTAACTAAAAAAATATCTAAAACGGTACCACAGCTTCTAATAACGAAAGCAGAAAGTAGTCTATGGAGAAGCTGTCTGTCACCGAAAATGTACAACGCATTCATCTCAAACCAACCGACACTTGCTGAGGTACATCGAATTTCTTGTGAAAATGCGGAAAAATCTGGATGTGGACGTAACGTGATGAAAAACCCATTCAGGTATGTAACCAGTAAGATTCTACGAAAGTCAGTTTTCGAGATTATATCTAAGGAGAAACACAACAGTCTAAAATTGATATTGGGTCACTCTTGGCAGGAAATATTGGAGATTGGAAATTATGGAGATTAAGGAAACCGTGAAATACAAAGCAAGATTTTGAGGGTATTTCGACCAGATACTCTTGGTCAGAAAGAACCCAATCCAAAAATTTAAGATGATAAATCCTTTGTAGGTAAAAAAAAGTACGGAACTTCGAAGACGTACTCGTATTCACGTCAAAAAGTAGGTAAGAGAATGGAATCTTCACTAAATAAGGTTGACTGCAGCAACAACATACATATAAGTTACACGCCTTCTGTAACCATATTCGCCCTAGCATTCGGGAGGACCGGGATTAAACCCGGTTCCGCCATCCTAACTGGGGTTCTCCGTGGTTTTCCTCAGTCAATTTAGGCGAATGCTGGGATGGTTCCCTTCAAGGCCACGGACGACTTCAAACCCCCCTCCCTCCCTTTAGGTTAGTCGCCTGAAAAGGATCCTTGAGATCCTCCACCAGTCCGCCTTCCTGGGAGGAATGAAATTTGTAAAAAAAAAAAAAAAAAAAAAAAAAAAGTAACCATATTTCTATTTCTTATTTCCTTTTATGAATTTTAACTTGGTTAAACATATTTCATATCAGTTATGGCTTGTAATATCCATTTGATTATTTTTTAATGTGAATTGATAAATTAATAGTCGAATGACTTATGATTGTTGTGAAGAATTTATTTTTTAATTACTTGATCATTCAAAATCTGTGCTGTATTTAATTAAAACTTTTTCTGATAAACTGAAACAAACAAATACAGCATAAACTCCAGCAGTGAAGACTAGAATAGTGATAATTAATAGACTAAAAACGAACGCTTTAAGAAACAAAAACAACGTTTCAGTTACACGCAAACTAGATAGGGCCTACTCCATTATAACGTACTAAGGGAAAAATTAAGCCAACTGAAGGCTCCAAAATAAATAGATCTTCGGAAATGTAAGAGTTTGGTTGCATCAAATTATAAAAGGAAGCAAGTTGAATCACACAATCGCCTCGCATTCGGGAGGACGGCGGTTCGAATCCCCGTCCGGGCATCCAGATTTGGGTTTTCCATGGTTTCCCAAATCACTCCAGGCAAATGCCGGGATGCTTCCATCAAAAGGCCATGGCCGAATTCCTTCCCATTCCTTACCCCCATCCTTTCCCGTCTCTAAATACCTCACTGTTGAGAGACGTAAAGCAGTTAAAAAAAAAAAGAAAAAAAAAAAGAATCACAGAACTCACTGAAAGAAGTAAACCTGCAAAGATACAAAAATTGAAATGGAGGAAGTAATTTACCGGGGATTGCGAACAAAATCGTTGTTCTTTCTGTAAGTCACCTTGGCAGAAAACAATACATCTCTGGAGCCCCTTTCGCCCGTAGCCCGGGTGGTATGCTTCAATTAATTACTGTGTTGGTTACGGTTCGACATTACTACTATCTCACAATGGGGCAGGAAATGAGACATCGTTCGCGCCCCCTCCCTCCCCACCTAACAAGTAATGGGCAGAAAACTACCCCATGCCCTAGCTGTAAATTGGTCTGTGTCCAAAACCCATTTCGATGTTGTTCTCTTGCGCGCAACAACCAGTTTGTGCTAGTGCACTAATGTGAAATTAATGACGAACATTGAATGAGTACAAATAATACGAAAATCATCTAAGTTTTATTTAAGCTGTTTCATAAATAGTCATAGTTGGGTTAAACTCAATTTATAACATACACTGATGAGCAAAAACATTATGACCACCTGCTTAAGTGGTAGAGCAAAACACGAGAGGACCAAAGCTGTTGGATATCGTCCTAATAAAGCCCGATGTTAACCTTCTGGGGTGTCAAGTAACTTAAGTAATAAGTTATCTTGAAGCAATTCTGATGGATATTAGTGGATTCAGTAAGCCAGTGGCCAAAATTGAAGGGTAATGTAGGTTTAATTATAAAAAGGCACTGATTTCGAAATTGAAGAGATATTTTAGGAAAATAAAATATTTATATCAAAACAGAAAATAAAGAAATGTACAGAACGTACGTGCTATAATAGGGACGTGAGGCGAGAAGATACACGAAAGAGTTAAGAGACAGCAAGGGCGTAGGGAATACTTGAAACAACTAAGTAAGGAATTAATTAGAGCATAGAAGGTTCAGGGGTATATAGAAATATCCATATAGCTATGTTGGAAACTTGAGGGGAAGGGAGGGTGTTCAGACAATTTTATATAAGGATGGAGAAGAACTTAATGAGGATTTGAAAAAGACATAGACTTTAAATAACTTGTTTAGTGAAACCATTAGTAATCATCCTGAGGATGTCATGAAGGAAATAAAAAAGATAAAAAAGCATAAAGGGGCTGGTGTAGTTAGTATTATTACGGATGACTTAAACACAGCAGGATGTAACTGTATCTCATCTTGAAATGTTATTTAAATTGAATTTGGATTCTTCCTACTTACCATAGAACTGGAAAAGTGCAATAGTAGTACCGGTCCATAAAGATGGGGTGACAAATAGGGTCAAAAATTACAGGCCGGTCAATTTGACATCAGTGGTAGGTAAATTAATGGAGAGATTGTTTGCAATCACATCAGAAAAGTCTCTGACGAATGTAAGTGATTTCATAGTCTACAACATCGCTTTAAGCACGGATAGTCATGCGAATCTCTGTTCGTAGGCGATATGCAAAATATGTCAGATGAAATAGATTTTTTTTTGCTGTCATCAGTCTTTCGACTAGCTTGATGCATTTCTCCATCCCTTCCTATCTTGTGCTAACCTCTTCATCTCTACATATCCATTACAACCCACGTCCTCAATTATCTGCTTCAAATATTCTAATCTCTGACTTCCTCTACAGTTCTTACCTTCGACTGTTCCCTTCACCAGCAAATTAACCAATCTCAAAATATGACCTACCAGCCTGTCTCTTCTTTCTGTAAGCTTCTTCCACAAACTTCTTCCCTATCCCATCTATTCAAAAACTCGTTCATTTCTTACTTTGTCTGTCCACATAATTTTCAGCATTCTTCTGCAGCACCACATTTCAAATGCTTCAATTTTCCTTCTTTTTGGTATTTCTAAATTCCATGTTTCACTACCATAAAGTGCTGTGCTCCACACATAGAGTTTTAAAAAGTTTTTTTTTCTAATTCCTAGATCAAAATTTGAAACTAAAAGATTTCTCTTTTTCGTGAAGGCTCCTTTTGCTAGTTCCATTCTGCTTTTAACATCATTCTTACTTCGGCCATCGGTTGTAATTTTGCTTTCTACTAGACTTGTGCATAATAGTTCGCGAAGGGGAGCGCTCAGTTTAGTTCGCAGCTCCCTCGCGAACTAGTTCGCTCTTTTAGTTCGTTAGCTCGCGTCTCGAATTCAGAGAAACAGATCGTTCGCTCGCCTTGCTACCGCTACTACACGCGCTATTTTGTTTGTTATGTCAGTTTTATTAGTACATAATCATTTTTTTGTCGTCTCTAAATGGAATTTAATATGACCTTCTTAACAAAAGTTATTGCTTAATAATAGCCCTTTCAAATTACATTAGCATGAACAGTTGCCGCCGATTAACCAAAGTGCTCATTGTCCTTTACACAAATTGGTAAATTGAATAACTGTGCTGTTTTTACTATTTACTTTACATGCATTAGTAGGATATTAATTTTTTAAATGGATTTATTTATTAGTTCATGGAAGAAACATTACTTATAAAAGGCGCTAATGACCCTGCAGTCGACGCGCCCTTAAACCCCAACAACACAACATTACTTATAAAATATTATAAATGCGTTTATTTTGATGAATTAAAATACCCGTTTATAAGAAATCGGCTTTTTTATTTAAATAAAGTTTTGGCAATAATGAACAAAATATAATTCTACTATTGGCTACAAGTTAAGTACTATATGACAGAAACAATATTACCTATATTATTAAGAAAAGTAACAGTAATACTTCCAATGTGATACCTAACAATTAGACATATAAAAATGACAGTGACCATTGAATGAGAAAGTGGTAACAATAACGAAAGTGCGTAAATTTCCAGTAAATTGGAAGTCACTGAGCTATTTTCTTATTAGTGTAGGGGAGGAAAATCCAACACACATTCACAATATTTTGGCGACGAATGAAACTGATGAAGACACAAAAGTTAAAATCTTTTTGAATTTCGCAAGTCATTTCTTTACATAACTTTCACAAATCTGTTAACCAACAGACTGAGATAAGTATTATATTATGTCAGCTTTAAAATCAGCGCTAGAAAAATGTAAAAGATACTGTTTCTTCGGTTAAGAAAACAAGAAAAAGCCTTTATAAGCCATATTCTCCACAGAAATTGATAATCTAAAAACTAATGCCCTAGTATTCGTTGATAAATGTGTGGAGTATCTTAGTAAATAGTTAGATTTTAATGAAAGCAATTGGTTATACAGAATTCAAAAATTAAATTCAAAACACAGGGTTTCATTTGATGACTGTGAGACTATATTAGAGGTTATAAATTTACGAAAAAAAATGAGTATCAAAGTGAACAAACTTTACTCTGAAATAACAATATTATACGAAATCCAGGTAAAAGTAGGAGAAGTATTTCATGAATAAAAAATGAGCTTTTGCTCGAAATTAATTTGACAACTGAAAGCGATAAAGCATATGACAATTTTACTACAGACAAAAAAAATAAAAAAAATATAGATGCAAGAAGTGCAAAAAATATAGCTTAAAAAATGAAATAGTAAAAACATACCTTTTATCCTTTTCTATTCTTTCATAAAATATTTTTGAAGTGTACTATATTTTTATAGGTTATTCTTTTTTTTAAAAAGATACTACCATCAACCGAAAAAATATTGGAAACCCTTGCGGCGAATGGTGCTAGTTCACTGCCGGAAGCGCTCAATTTAGTTCGCGAACGGTACCGCTCAGTTTAGCTCGCGACCGACAGCGCTCAGTTTAGTTCGCGAACGGTACCGCTCAGTTTAGTTCGCGAACTGTACTGCTCAGCTCAGTTCGCGAACTGTACCGCTCAATTTAGTTCTCGAACTGTACCGCTCTGTTCAGCTAGCGACCGACAGCGCTCAGTTTAGTTCGCGACCTAGGTCGCTCCCCTCGCTCGCTCGCTTTGCTAGCGCTACTGCACGCGCTCTCTTGATTGTTATGGTAGTTGAGTTTATCGATGGTTGTCTTTTAATTGTTAATGGGATCAAAGTGTATTTTATTTTCACATTCAATGTTATATTTCCGTTTGTGACTTCTGCAATAATTTTTAATGTTGAACAGTTTATTTTTCTTTTCAATGTTATCTGCAAAAACCCAACTGCTTTAATTTAATTTAATTGCAATGGAGCACAGGCTCCGGTGGCAATTTCCCTACACAACCATCTTCCCCCTATCCTGCACCTACCTACATTTGCAAGTCCAAACTGAAAGAGTGTCTGCTTCAGAAACCATTTTACTCTGTGAAAGAATTTTCTTCTTGGAATTTGCTAACTAAGAATGACTGATAAAATAGTATATATGTTGTATGGATGGGGAAGGGGACAAAGTTGTCCACAATTACTAAAATGATACATGGTTTTTTTCTTTCTGTTGAAACTTTTAACAAATGAAGTAATTACACTGTTTACAAAATTTCACTCATATATAGTAACTAACATGGTATAGCATGCACTCAAAAAGTGCTGTGAAAAATTATCGTACTAACAGGTTTTTAAGTAATTGACAGCCTATGAGTTGTAGGAAATATAATTGATATTGTTAATAGGCGTGTGTACTGTTTCACATAAATAGAAACTAACATGATATAATGTGTAGTCGCAAATTACAGTGAAACTTATCATGGTAACTGGTTGGTAAGAAAATCACTGGTTATTAGATGCTGGTAACAAGTGTATACACTGTTCCTCAATTAACTCGGGATTGTATTTGTAGGTTACAGGAGATATTGGTTATATTAATGGGTTGTAACTAACTTGTCAATATATAATATTATCAATTATATAGTAATATCGACATTACAAATAAATTTATGTACTGTTCCACATCCCCGAGATTATTCTAACATGGGATCAAAGTGAACATGTCTATCTATCTATCTTTTTATATCTGTAGTGAAATGTGTACACAGGGAACTGTGTTTCCTTTTAGATAATAAACTAAAACAAAAGTTGGTCTTCGGTAAAGGATCGAACGAACTAATGAACTAAGGAGCGAGAGATCTGGGAACTAGTTCACGTAGTTCGCCTGTGGGAGCGCTCTTCCGAACTAGTTCGTTCGCGAACTACACAAGACTACTTTCCACGTAGCAGAATTCACTTACTTCTCCAATTGCATTCGATCCTATTTTATATTTAATCTATTAGTATTGGTATCATGTCTGCTACATTGCATCACTTTAGTCTTGCTTTGATTTATATTCAGTCCAAAATCTTCCTTCAGTATTTTTTTCATGCCATGGCATTCAGTAATTTCTCAATATTCTCAGTTCTTTCTGCTAACAAGACAATGTTATCAGTAAATCGTAGCATACAGATTTTTTTCTCCATGCAGACCTATGCCACATGGAAATTTTTCTTTTACTTTCTTGCTTCCTCTACATACAAGTTGAATATTAACGGGGATAGACTACAACCTTGTCTCACACCCTTTTTAACTGATGCTTGCCTCTCATGATTCTCTACTTTTATTATATCCACTTGATTTTTATATACAGGGGGAAATGGGATTGGGAGGCCAAATTGACAGTGTAGCATCAGATCTATCAAAGGCTATGACATAATAAGCCACAAAATGACGCTTAATATGATAAAAAGTGATTTGCTGTGTAGAAGGATTTTTAGAAGGTAGAAAGCACTAAGTTAGATTAGGAAACACAGTACCGAAAGAAGTGGACGTGAAAATGAGAGTGCCACAGGGTAACGTATTGGGACCATTGATAATCGTCATTCTAATGAATAATTGTGTTGAAGGATTACTATCAGAAGTTAGGTTGTTTCCAGATAACATAATGCTAAATAACAGAATCAAAACGGTAAAAGACTGTGAACAGCTGCAGGGTGGTCTGGACAGGATATCTGGCTGAGTGGGCCGACATGGGGTGAAGATAAAGGCAAACACAGGCAAAAAACTAAAGTTTGGTTTTGATTATGAGGGGGGGGGGGGGAGGGAATGAATTGCTTGTTGAAGACTTGAAATGTAAATACCTTGGCATAACATTTGATAGCAAACTCAACTGGGCAGGACTCATTGGTCAGGTAGTCGGGAAAAGTTTCAAAATTCTTCACATGTTGGAGAAAGCTATGAGGGGTTGTACTACAGTAGTTAGGGAACTGGGTTACAAAACGTTGATAAGACCTTTGCTTGAATATTGTAGTGTACTATGGGGCCCACATTTTTGGTATTAAATACAGAAGTTTGAGTGGGCGAAAAGAAGCGCTGTTAGATTTGTCTCTGGAAATTACCACAGAACACAATCAGTAACTGACAAGATAAAGGAGCTGGAAGGGTATCCAATAAAAGACGGGAGCAGGGTGAAGAGAGTCATGGAAGTGTACAAGGCGTATATCGGTGACGACTAATGGAAAGATATTGGTGGAAGAATTAAGAGTAATGCATGGAAGGGAAAAGGTGTTCATAACCACAAACTGGCAATCGATTTCAGGCATAAGGGTGTGGGAAAATTTTCGCTCGTGGATAAGGGGACCAGGGATTGGAATAAATTATCAATAGTAATGATGAATAAATACCAAAAAGACTAAAAGAATTTAAAGTTCCAATTGATGGCGGACATAAGTAGACTGGAAAAGGAAAAGGGGGAGGGGAAATTGCCAACATATCAAGCTCGCCATTGCAATTAAAACTAGATTAAATTAATTAATAGCATGTTGGCCCACATCTGGAACACAGTACAGCAACAATTCTGTGTGGCATGGATTCGACAAGTCCTTGGTAGTTTTCCGGGATGCCTGACACCAGATGTTTAAGTACAGGCCATAAAATTCCCTTAAAATGCGAGCCGGTGGTTTGTGGGTGCGAAGCTGGCGCCTTATACCATCCAGGGTTTGTCGGGTTGAGATCAGACAAATATGGTGGTCAAGACATCATCGTGAGTTCATTATCATGCTCCTCAAACTACTGATACTGTGACAGGGGCAGTTATCTAGCTGGAAGATTCTATGAAACATGAATTATTTTTACGAAGTTCACAGCTGTTATAATGCCTTCGATCACTACCACTTGTAACACCACAGTGAGAATTACGGTGCTAGAACAGTATTATGTATAAGAACGTAGATGGAAAGATCGATATTTTCTGGTGTTGTAATATCGCAGACATGCGGGTGATTATCTCAGAAGTAAGAGAGAGAAAAGAAGAAGAAGGTGAGTTGTTGAAAAAGAAGTCACGGAAAGCGTGAAGGTTGATTACGGAAAGGGAGTAATATGATAATTTGCGAGAACTTGATATAAACTGTGAAAGAAGTGTAAGAAGTCAGAAATAGGAAAAACAGTGAAGCATAGTACGGGTAGCAACATCGAACGGTGTTTAAGTGATAGGATGTTCCATGCCGACCGTGACAGGACTCACAATTATCACCACTATCTTTACGAACCTAATCTTCGGAGAAGAATGTCAGATTTATCTAATCTTGTGTCTGGTGGTTCGCGATGGTGGAAATAGTTTCGTGTTAATAAAACTATTGCTGCACAAGTTAAACCCCGTGTGTGTTGGTACATTTCTTTGATGTTGTGTAGTTATTTCCCTAACAGTGATAGAATTATTATTCCACCAAGCAGGAGTACCGGACTGGTGGCCGGAAAGACTTTAAACAGAAACAACCAGTGTGTAAATATAGTCACATCTACGATAACTTTTAGGAACTTCCATATAACGAAATCAACAAGCAAGGATGTTTCACACTATTAAATGTCCCCACCGGCCTACGTCCTTGCTACGGTGCATTCGAGAAGTCGTTCGCATCCGGCCATCGACCTGGTATATCAAGAAACGTGAGTCATTCGTCCAATCGACACGTTGATCCTGGGTCCAATCTCGATGATCTAGAGTACACTGCAATCACTGTTGATAATGGCGCCGTGTCAACATTAGAACACATAGTGGTGGTCTACTATGGAACCAAATGTTCAACAATGTACTCTGAACAGTGTGTTCTGAAATACTTGTGCCTGCACCATCATTGTACTCTGCCGTCAGATCTGCCACAGATTGGCTCCTATCCTGTTTTATAGAGCAGGCAAATCTCCGAATTCCAAGTCATGTGATGAGGCGTGAGGACGT
The DNA here is from genome assembly GCA_031002005.1 of Vandiemenella viatica. Lineage (NCBI taxonomy): Eukaryota > Metazoa > Arthropoda > Insecta > Orthoptera > Morabidae > Vandiemenella > Vandiemenella viatica. Next base: position 174,367,367 of record CM061921.1, on the reverse strand, counting down.
CTATCGTCTTGTTGCCTACTCGTGATTTCACGATCCCTTAAAAAAAAAAAAAAAAAAAAAAAAAAAAAAAAAAAAAAAAAAAAAAAAATCGATAGGTGCTCAATACAGTAGCACAAAAACGGCTCACTAGCTTCGCAGTTTCTGAGATGTTCGTTTAAAGTCGCCCTTTGTCTAAATCACTTACGTCAGTGGATTTCCCCATTTGCTATACGTGTCAACACTGGAATGAATCCACTTAATATCTCTGCTCCGCTTATATTATTTTTAATTTTTACTATGACTTCAGCTGCTTGGTTATTTTAACATCCATCGTGTGTTGTGGGAACCTTGGATTTTACATTCTATTTTTAGTCTTTATTACACATATGTAAATTGATGTTAGCGTTGGTGTGGATAGGGTTTGTGTCTGGTGTGTTGTATCCTTGATCCTGGGTTTGCCTTCTATTATTTCTTTCCTTAAGTCGCTGTATTGTTTGCATCACAATAGAAAATGTAATAGATTTTCCACGTCGTCCACATTGTTGGAACTTCCGGTTTTCCACGATCTTCATGGTGTACGTTGTCTCGTAGGAGTGCGTGCCCTGTTCTCAGTCTGCGTATTGCTGTTATCTCGGTTCTGTTTATTTTTAGGAGGGCGTTCCATAGTTTGTATACCGGTTTCCCTGCTATGGTTCTATACCAGAAGCTTTTGACCGGTTCTTCCAATATCCACGTGTAGGCGTACTTCCTATATAATTGGGGAATTTATTTGTCTCCAGTCTATGACATCCGCCGGTTTATTTTCCGACGTGCCCTGGGATTCATTGTAGCATGATGTTTCTTTCATCCATTGTTGCCTTGATTAGCTGCCTGGTTGCCTTAAATGCTGTATAATTTTTACATATATCCCTGAGGATTCTGTTTATGAGCTACAGCGCACTTCTGGAGTCAGAGCATCTAACTATGTGCCTTGACTATGATCACTTCCTTTATTCATTGAATTGCTTTTAATATCGCTAGGATTTCTACTGCGAATCCGAAGCGCCGTAAGGTGTGGGCGACCACCTACGGCCTCGCGGGCCAAGGGGACTCGCGCCTCGTAGGTTTATTCCACATTATTGAACCCGTAATATACTGTAGATTAGGACCATTAAAAGCTTTGACCGCAACTAAATAGTTTACTCATCATAAAACGATAAACACCAAATACCAATAGTCTAGCAAAATTTGCTGGCGACATGTTGACTGCCGCGGGGAATCTCAAGCACCCGGATTTATCCCCTTCAGTTAGCATCTCGTCTACGTTCACGCTTCTCAACAGCTTGAGCAGAGCAAGTTCACAGCATATGGACGAGTTGGACCAAAAACTTTCAGCGCTGTAGTAGTTCCCTGAAATGATTCTCGGGGCGCTAGCGTTGGCGATAGATCTCCAAGCAGTTAAACTTTCCACCGCTATGTGGAAGCACGGTCTTCTTTCCGTGTTATGTTTGAATTTAAATATATCGTCTATCATTGTTGCTAGGCTAGAGAGCCAATGAGAGTACCGCACGCAGTCATGCCATCGTGTGCTGTACGCACTTTTTTTTTTTTAATTTCCAATAGGTTTGGAATGTGAGAAAAAGTGTAGATCATTATTTGAAAACGTTAAATATTAAATAGTTGGGTAGTGAATGATGAAAGTTCAGGTAAATTGGACAATATAAGTAAAGAAGTGTTTTATGTACCTATAGAAATTTGGAAGTCTTATTTGTGAAGAAACACAACGGTGTACCTACTTATTAAAATAGTATATTAGTCTTAATAATCGAACAAGATAAGAAATAATTACATCAACACACACACATATTGTGTTATATTTAATTGACCTAGTGAAGCAAAGATCCTAGTGGCAATTTGTATGTTTGTATATTTGTCTGTTTCTCCGGAGATAACTTTAGAACAGTTGATTCAATATTTATGAAATTTGTCAGAAAGATTTATTGTAACAGAATTTGTAAATTCACATATGAGATAGATTGGTCCCAGAGGTTATTGAGATTTATCAGATCTAAGATCCAAAAATGTCAGTTACAAATTAAAAATTGAGGGAATGTATTTGTGTGGAATATTACATAAAAGAGCTTTGTTTGTACATTTCAAAACAATTTCTTTTTTAATATTTGATTTTATACTTTTTGTTAGGTATAAGCCAATGTGTGAAAACAATGCTTTTCGGGGCGGAACAATTAGTTATATAATTTCTAAAATATATAAATAATTATTGTGGTAGGTTTTACAATGTGTAGGTACTTATGCAAAGAAGTGGAAATGTTATGATTTATAGGTTACATTGAGAAATATACGACCTTTTTATCTTATCATGGTAGGTCAAGGCTCCAGAAGAGATAGTGATATCTGTAGAAAATCATAATCTGGTTCAGGAGAAAGAAAAGATGAAAGAGCTGTGTCAAATCAGAGTTTATGTTGAGGTATTGTGAAGTGCCTCAAAAAATTGCATCTGATAGAAAAGGAGAATCACAAAAGACAGAACCATCTGAATCAATTGCTTCGACTTCCAAAAATGATATAGCCACCTACGGGACTCCCATAAATTTGAAAAGTGCTCTGGATGTACTAAGAACCGGACCACATTTGGAAAAAAAAGATTGGATCAAACTCTAGCCAACCAGAATTTGAAACACCTTTGTTGAGCAGTTGAATTCACGAAGAAAAAATAAGTTCTCCGTCAGTTAGCAGCGATGCCTGTGATGTTGTTGAAGCATTTGTTAGTTCGGATCCGGGAATGTGGACGTCTTCCATTACGGATTCTAAGCATCATGATATAGCCCAAAGCAGTCTGCACAGCAGTTAAATAACAAACATGAAAATTATCCCAAAAATGATGACTGTAGGCACTTTTCCGGTGAAACTCAACATCTTCGCTGGTTGGTTTATTCGAAATTTCAGTAAAAAGTTTTCTGTTTTTTGTGTAGACTATTTGGATTAAGAAACTCAAATCGTACAGGGAGGGTTGGTGTGACTGGAAACACGTAAGTAGCATTTTACAAAGATACGAGAATACCAAAGAACATACTGCATTTTTTGTTCCAATGGATGAAAAGGAATAAAGCATGAAAAAACAACAGACCAGTTAAAAGAAGGACTTAATTCGCGAATCCCAAAAAAACATTAGCACAATTTTTTTGACAGATTAATTGATATCATTAATTTCTTAGCCTCTCATAATCTGGAATTTAGAGGGCACAAAGAATCTCTCAAGATTTGTGACGACATTGGGAATTCTGGAAACTTCATAGACTTGTTTAAATGGGTATTTAAATATGACTCTACATTACTGGAACACACGAAAAACATTAATGACAAACAACCTACACAAAACTATATAAGCCACGATATTTAAACTGAATTGATCTCATTGATGTCAAAAACAATTGCCGATGAAGTAATTTGTAGGATAAAAGAGGCAAAATATTATTCTGTTTCGCTCTACAGCGCTGGGGAGACTGGTCGAGTGGAAAAATTGTCAGTTATCATAAGATTTTGTAACACATCAACCGGCACAATACAAGAAAACTTTATCCGGTTCTTGCTCTCGCTGAGACGGTTGGTGAATATATAACCAATGCAATACTGGAAGAGCTAGAAAAATGAATGAGATATTCAGAATTGTCGTGGCCAAGTATATGACAATGCTGCAAATATTATAGGCTTAAATATTGCAGCTAAAACTTGAATATTAATCCCTCCATGTTTATGTCATAGATGGAATTTCCTGTTGGTAGACGCAGCTAAATATTCTGCGGCCGCGAAAAAATGTTTTGTTTTTATTCACAAAATTTATTTCCTATATTCAATATCCAGAAAACCCTGGGAATTAATAAAACGCAAATTAAAGCTCACTATAAAGACTTTATCAGACACAAGGTGGGAAAGCAGAAGCGATGCAGTGAATGGCGTATTATTTCAATTTGATGGATGCATTGAAAGCTTAAAAAAATCTCACGTAAGAATCATACACATTTAATGATTGTGATACGATTTTAAACGAAACGCTCAGCTTAGAATTTATTATGTCATTATATTTCTGGTATGAGATATAATTGCGTGTTAATATCCTAAGCAAATTATGGCAAACTGTATATGTCCATTTAGGCATTGCTCTTGAACATTTGCGTAAATTTTGTGACTGGATCAAAGAATATGGACAAAATGGATTTAAAAAATGCTTATCGTAAGTTCGTAAATTTGTTGAAAAACGCAGCCATGATCAGATAAAATACTTTAAAAATGAAAGCGTAGCCAAAAATAAAAGGACGTTCGATTATGGAAACAACGATGAACCTATTCAGTCTCCCAAAAACCGGTACGAAACAAATTTCTTTACACCATGATTGATTCCATAGCGAGCTATAGGGGTTCATGATTTACGTCTTTAAATCAATAATTTCTGTTTTCTTAATTACCTAAGCAAGTTACAAAATATTCCAAAAGAGCATTTATTAAAAAACTGCCAAAATTTATATACAGTTCTGCAAGTATGAGAGAGCAGTGATTTACAACCTGACAATGATCCCAAATTAGTTATTGCTTAGTAATGTTAGTGACAGTGAAGATGATTGCATTTTTATGAATAAAAATTCTACAGTTTCAGAAAAAAAATCTTTATAAATTCCGTCTGTTTGCGCCACCAGAGGGCACCGTAAAGCTTATCAGTGGTGAGTATATGGATGTTGGGGATGGTATACTAAATGCCTCATGCACTTCTTGCTCTCTGTCGACGTATGCTTTTCTTCCCAGTGGATGTATGCTGCTTGTCCTTACTTTTAAGAAGAATTTTAGCCAAATTTCTTCCTTCTTAATAATAGGGTTGGCGTTGTCATAACCACTTTAATTGCCATAACTCATGTGGTTCATAGAAAAACAGCCGGCTATCCTCAAGGCGGCGGACTGTATGGTGTCCAGTTTTTTTAAACGTAGTCCTGGATGCATATTCATATAGAAACCCACCATATTCAATTCTGCTTCTTATTAAGGCGTAACATATTTTGCGGAATTCTCGGGGGTCCGTACTTTTCCTTGGTGTGGCCACTGTTTTGTAGGTGTTTAGTATTTGATGCGCCTCTTGTCTCTTCTCTTCTATACGCCTTTTACAGGATAGCTTTGTGTCTAGCCACATACCTAAGAACTTGATTTCCCTAACTACTTCCATGTGCATTCCGTCTATACTGATTTTAAAAGCCACTTTTAGGAACTGTCTTTAAGTGAAGATACCTATTTGCTTTTCCGGATTGATAAGTCAATCCCGCTATGCGTCAAGATATTTTGTATCTCTTTAACTTGTTCTTCGAGTATAGTTCTAGTATTTTCTAGGTTTGAATCGATCACATCCACGTATTGTAGGAATGATGATATACTTATATACTCGTACCCGCAACGTCACCAGATGGCATTCAGTTTCGCCATGGCTAGTGGTTAAGACGTTTTCGTTCATCAGCGTACATTATTTTATCTAACACTAACATATGACAATGTGAAAATTAGAAAATTCTACTTAATCCCACACTTGTGGAAAGAACCATAGAGGGGCGTGAATACTGCACTAATTTTAGATATAAAAACGTACATTTAATAATTTTTATGAGACCTCAATTTAAAAAAAAAATGCTGAAAATTATTTCAGCTAATTTGAATGCCTGCGAATATTGCTGTTTTTAATGTAATTTGAAATTATTATTAGAATGTTAGAAACGGTGAGAGGGGCCATGCCGTTGACAACAAATCAATGATCCTCAGTAATTAGTCTAAAAATTCTGTCTTTATGATTCCATGTATTTTTTTTTTATTTTTTTTTTTTTTTTTTGCCCAGAACTTAACGTGATAATAACCAATACGTTTCATAGTAGATTATGCTTCATTTTGGGTATTCATATTCGTTTAAGAAATTTTAGAAAATTCCGATCTATCTTTTATCTCGAGTTTACCTCATTATCATCATGCATAATATGAAATGACACGGTTTTGAGAAATACAAAATTGTATTGTAGGCTTGAAAATCGAGAAACTGGAGCAATAGAATTTTCAGGCTGGATCGTAACGCTGATTGTGTAATGGTCAAATGACATATATGTGTTTATCATTATTATTCTGTATTTTAAATAAATGAAAATATGAGGATGGTATTTTTCTCTCGCTTAACAGCAGTGGATTTTCGGCTGTAGAGTTCCATGGTACAAATTTAAACGTAACTGGGTACGTGTAGTTGTCTCTCATAGTCCTTAACAAACCATTTCACTATTATAAACTTATATTAAGAGTCGTAATCTGTATTTCCATTCAATTATATATTATTTCCTGTTCGTAATTATTTAAAAGGGTCTATTAATAACAATATCAATCTGCACGGCCTACAGTATTTTCCACTCTCATTTCTTTAAACTCGTAATTAATTTAATTTTCAATTTTCCCTCTATTTACCGGTTTTGGATGTTAATAGTGCACTTTTGGTGGCAGAAGGATTAAAGTAACATTACTTTGAAGTAAACTACTCGGCGTGTTATTCCCGAAATATCTCTTAGGCTAGGCGCGTATAGCGCGTGTGACGTGACGCAGCATAGCGCGCTTTTTTGTAAACTACGGAATCAAATCCAACAGGGCACATTGGGAACACGACGCTACGCGGCGCGACTCGCGTCTGCTCACAGTCGAGGCACAGTTTCTCGCGCCACGCTTGTGAACGTGTGATATCGTTAGCCCTCCAATCTGTGCCTTTTTAAAAGAAAAAGTTCATAGAGGCAGTGATGTAGCACTAAGAGCTTCATTATACAAATATGTAAAACATTGAAGAATCGGTGTCACTGCAAATAATTGTAATCGGAAGGACAATTAATGTTACCCATATTTCCACAAATAGCCATTTCACAATTTTTCGTTAGTACATATCGCACACACTAAGGAAAGGATTTTTCTTATTAATAGTACATCAAAAAGTAACGTTCGCTCTAACATGACCCCACATAACCAATAGAATGTAAAACTTACACAAATGAAGTGTGGTATGTTGTCACTATTTTCCAGTCATAACGGATTGACCTTGAAACGGAACTGCTGCTCAATTATGGAAACACTAAGTGAAATTCTTCCTCACTTTGAAAATAGTTGATGAAGTTTTTTGTTCATGCAGTGATTGAGTTTGCAGCAACAGTTTGGTATCATTCACATCTTCTGCTACCACTACTAACTTGGGTAATAGCGCAATCACTGGGACTCAGCAAGAACTTGTAGTTTTCGTCTGAAAACTGTTGCACATGTTCGTTTGGTGATACTATTTAATATATGTTGCTCTTAGAGGTGTAAAACGTATAGATACCTCACAAACTTCACTCGAAAAGTGCCGTAACCCTATACCGCGAGCGACTGGGAGAAAGCATATTGCCATGTATAACGATAACGCTATCGTTTCTTCGACTATATTGTTTATTAACTTTTGTTTCTATTACACCCATGAAGATAATGTATAACGCACAAAATTCACGCAAAAAAAAAAAAAAAAAAAAAAAAAAAAACTGCTGTAACAGTATACACTAAGTGAGGAGAGGACGCCATTTGTTATGATATGCGACTTCCAGTGATAATAATATTACGTGCAACAAAATGCATCAACAACCAACCAACAACGATGAAAACCAAACCAACTTTACTATAAAAACAAAATTTAGAGTCCATTAAGCTACAAAAGGAAGCGTCTTTTTTTTTTTTTTCTTTTTTTTTTACGTAACTGCTTTACGTCTCTTTTTAACATCGAGGTCTTTAGAGACGGGAAAGGATGGGGGTCAAGGATGGGGGCAAGGAATGGGAAGGAATTCTGCCATGGCATTTTGATGGAAGCATCCCGGCATTTGCCTGGAGTGATTTGGGGAAACCATGGAAAACCCAAATCTGGATGCCCGGACGGGGATTCGAACCGCCGTCCTCCCGAATGCGAGGCGAGAACGCTAACCGTTACACCGCCCCGCTCGGTGGAAGCGTCTATGTCCACTTTGGTCCAGGCTGCATTCCAACCTATCCACAGCTGCCGCTAATGATTCTGCTTGAAAATCATGATTAATGTTTAATATATCCAAATTTCTGGCGAATTATGCTTTAACAACAACCAAACGCCATTTTGGTACAGGCTGTATTTCAACTATAAAAAATACATTCTTTCGACCTAATGCTGGAACAAGCATATTGCCGCACTTTCAACCTAAACATAAGCTACGTTAATATTGCCGCAACCTACTTTGATAAATACCGCAGAATATTAACATCTTGGAAACAACATGCGGATATGTTTCTTGATGTACGAGTTATCGTTGGACGTCGCGTATGTGTACATAAATGAGGCAACCAACGTTCGCTTACGGTTCAAAGTTTTTTTTTAGTGTGTAATATTTTCCATATTTATACTTTTATAACAACATATTCCCAAATAATATCATTCAAAGAACGTGTGTATGGTCATACTTCGCTATAAGGCTTCTCCCAGTAGCTCGCGGTATAGCGTTACGGCACTTTTCGAGTGAAGTTTGTGAGGTATCTATATATTTTACACCTCTAAGAGCAACATATATTAAATAGTATCACCAAACGAACATGTGCAACAGTTTTCAGACGAAAACTACAATTCCTTGATGAGTCCCAGTGATTGCGCTGTTGCCCTAACTTGGAAACCATCAAACATGTTGAGAACAGATTTCGATCACCCAAATATATTTTGAAAGGATTTGCTCCATAGGGTCTATACTAAAACCATTTCTTCAAAATGAGCCATATTTATAACAAAATTGTTAGCCTCAGCTTGGAAGGCACGTCATGGTGTATGGGGTAAGGTGCCTGCTTACCGTTTTGCGTACCCGGGTTCAAATCCCCATATAGGGAAGTATTTTTATTTCTTTTTTTTTATAATCAACAATCACTGAGCATTGATTTTATTTGATTTAAAATTCATTTACATATTTTTATTATGTGAAATAACGTTTAAAGCGTAAAATGTTACATAATATATAGCCTTAATTTTTTTTTTTTTTTTTTTTTTTTTTTTTTTTTTTTTTTTTTTTTTTTTTAGAAAATCATGATTTTATTGTTGATAAGTTTATTTTTAATGTGTTTTCTAATGAAACAGGTATGTTACATCTTCATCTTTTCTATACTTGTATCTCTACTGTTACTATTTTAAAGTAAGTAGTTGCTCAAATGCTCAAAATGGGAACTGATCTTTCACCGTGTCCACTTGATAGTAATCAAATGGTTTCCTGATCACACGAAACCATGAAAAAAAAAAAACAAAAAAAAACAAAAAAAAACCGTGCGGCATCTGTTTAGCAATCGCAGGTATACTTTCAGGAGATAGAAGTAATAACATGTGTTACATTATTTCCATGCCCGATGCACTACTAGCCAAAACATATCCATTGATAAATCTGCCCACAGCTTCAATTTCCACTGTGATGAATTTTTAATCCGCATCCGCTTTTCCTTTTAGACAAAATATACTCGTTAGTTTACATTAATTTCTTATTCAGCAAGGAATAAAGCAAAACTCCATGTTCGACACCATCTGATTCTAAATAACGACAAATGTTAATAATAATAAATGTTTTCTATGGGCGTCGTGTATTTTCAGATGTGAGTGGTACGCGCACCACTTGGAAACTGCGTCTCAATTTGCGTCTAGCCTTAGTGAACCAAGAAGTGAGCAATTATATAAACGTTACTTCTACATACTGACTAATGAACCACTAAAATCTCCCACGCCTTTTGCAGCAGGACTACGTCGAGTTCAACAGATCCCGAACATAGGTGGGGGCCTCTGAAGCATCCATCACGGCATTCAATAATAATTTCTGGAAACTATGGAAAACCTGCAATTTGAAGTTGCGTCCTTCCACTCATCCAAGACACTCGATCGGAGCTCATTTGCAACCAAAGTAATACTAAGCTGTCATCAATTAACTAATGTATTTTACGCGCAATGAAATAAAGGACGATTTAAACACCCAATATGTCAGGGAGACGCTTTAAAAATGTCAAAATTGTAGGAAGCTTTGAAAACAAAGAAAACTAGAAAATAAGGCTGTTATAACGTAATGAAAACTGTGTTTTATAAGCACTCGAGACTTCTAGAACAAGGACTTATGTAGAGGTAAACACAACAGATAAGTTGCGAATAGTCGGAATATACAAAAAGTGTCATCTAAACTACTGAGTAATAAACATTTAAAATACAGCATATTAATTGTTCCCGAAATAATTAATATCAAAGTAAAATAAATCTCTGCTTGCCAGATAAAGAAATTGGTGTAGGATAGAGCGAGCGTACAGTGTTAACTTTGCTACTGACGCGAGAAACGACGTGAAAACAGCACACACAGACTACGAGAGCTCCGACCCGGCATTTAGATATTTTTTTTTGGTGTGTACACGAAAGACAAGGATATTCCCTACATGTTATGTTGGCTATTAGGGGATTATGTTAGCATACAAATATATTGATAAATATTGGAGAAGAAAAAAAGAACCAATGAAAATAAAGAGAGCTGAAGTTTCCAATGTTGTTGTATTAGAATTAATATACACTTAGGCAACATTGTACTTCAGTGGAAAAAGTAAAACCAAGTATAAAGGTACAAATGTCAATTTCTCCTTCACGTGGTGCACCCCGTTTGAATGGACGAGGCTCTGGCGACTGAAGTACCCACTGCTTGCCAACGGTCTCGGAAAGGATGGCGGCAGAGCGGGGAGTGGTCCAGGGCAATCTCTTGGCCTTGTGGCTGGAAACGGCCCCTTAAGCGGATGTATCAGAAATGATCAACGGCATGAGGATGCAGAAGGCAACGGGAAAACACTGCATTAAAGACCCGAAGGATATCCCTAGGACATGTAACCCTCTCAAGTTGTATATGGTATGATGGCTTTTTCCTAGGTAAAAGTATTGCGTAGCTAAAATAGCCCCCAAATTGGATCTCCGGGTGGGGACTGCTCAGGGAGGAGCCATCAGAATGGATAGACACATTCTACGAGTCGGAGCGTGGAATGTTAGAAGTCTGAATAGGGCAGGCAGATTAGAAAACTTAAAAAGGGAGATGGAACGAATTAAGTCAGATGTTGTTGGGATTAGTGAGATTAAATGGAAGGACGCAAAGGATTTCTGGTCGGTTTCCTGACAATCGTGCACAGACACTAAAGCTTTGCCAGAGGTGAACATCAATTTTAAGGCCAGTAATAATTACCATCAGTACCCAAATCGTGTGCTGTGACACTGTGAGTCACCAGACCGAATATACAGGAAATGGAAACAAACAAATTCAAACAAAATAAAACAAACGTACTCTTTTTCTATAAAATTTATTTCTGCTATCGTAAAACATAAATGTAATTTTAGATTTGTTTGCTTACGGGGTGCATTTCAAGAAAATCGCATGAAACTGAAAGTGAGGTTGAAGAGAAGAGAGACTCTTTTGTAAGTCAATCAGTAACATCAAAACAAAATTTGGTCGTAAAGGACCAGAAATTTCCGCCATATTTCCTCCATATTCACCAGCCCGTACCATCAAAAAGTAAGCCAAACTAATGACTACCGAGTGTCGGACGACATGCGGTGTCGTTAGAAGTCGCTTCAATCGAGTGACCCCAAACAATAAGAAAAGTGTCGGTGCGCTGATGGTGCGGGCAAGTGTTACTAGAACATAAAACTGATTCCCATCACACTTTATCCAGTCTTTGGATTGGCTAAACAACAGTAAAGTTACAATTATTTAGGCGTGTTTAAAATCAGCCAAGAAGATTTGCCATTATAAATATTTACAAATTATTTACATTTATTTTTTAGTAGTGAAATTATCCAAATCAGCCAGGGAGATTCGTCATAATTGATTATTATTTACAGTAGACCTACTTCTGGTATGTGGTTTTTCTTCTCTTTCCTTGAAGAATCAATTCAGATCTCATATAGATGAGACCTGAAGACTCGGTTTCCCTTTTGAAACACAGTAACATGTCTCTAAGTTTCGGGTTGTGTCTGCCAAGTACATTGTTAATCCTATTATTACATCCTTCAACAGAATTAGTCGTGCGATGACGTCTATTGTGAAAATTCCACATGTGAATTGGGATTTGTTCATTCTCAAGCCACGTGTCTACGAAGTAGTCGATAAACTCCTATAGTTTTGAGTTATTAGGAGCCTGTGATTGGATCTCCAACCAACCATCTGTCACATCTTCTGGTTTAAGGAAAGCCAAAGCTGGGCACATACGAATACGAAGGCGAAGTTCTTCATTTTCTTTGTACTCACGTGCTAGCCCAAGCTCCTGAAACTTTCTCCATATACATTTTTTCATGTGAAAAAAAAGCCTTTTACTTACGTTGAGGGCAGATACTGCAGCACTTTCAAAATCTACAGTCACCGTCTTAGGTGTCCATTCTGGTACAGCCTTGATAAATTCACGAAACATACTACATAAGTAGTCTTCTTTTTGTCAGGTAAGAGTGTAAACATTACAAGATGTATGTTTGTTTCTTCGTCAGTGCTGCCGTAATCCGCATGTATCGTGTAGATTTGGGAGAACTGTTTACTGGCCCTTTCAAAAGTACCATCCATAAAGAAATGTTCGTGTAATTTTAAACTTTGTTTGCCTCTTTCACCGCTCAGAACAATTATTCTTTCACCTTCCATATCATCCGAAAGAAGGAAACTGCCTCTATCTCCCATCTTCAACAATTCATCATCCAAGATCACTTCCTCAGGATTATTTTGCTCCTTTTAGTTTCCTTGTGATATGCTCCTCTGATGGTACAAGTTTCTCTTGACAGTTGAATGGGCTGGCATTTCAGTTACATAGCCTTTATTATGGAGATCTCATAGTTCCTCAGCGTAGATTTTGTGAATTGAATTATCTTCCGCTCGAGCTCTCTTCTTTTCCTAATGAAGTTTCTGATGTATCTCAACGCGTGCGTCGTCAGGGAGTCCCCATATATGCTCTGTAACATTCAGAATGGCAGCATCCTTACTCTTCAAAAATCCACGACATTGTTTTCATCTTTCTTTGAGACAGCGCCAGGTGATCGTTCCATCTTCTTTCTTTCTAAACTCTCGATAGCTGTACCCGTCATAATGCGCACACGACTTTCCATGTGTAATTGCAGTGATACTCAAGGCAGCAGTGAATTCGAACAGTGGTGTGTGGTACTGTTAGGAAGGGTTGGAATTCCCAGAATCCAGCATGCTGTTCTAGCAGTGACTAATTGTTAGCTAGAAGCAGGTAGCATGAGACGAACCGGTTGTGCGCGATTGTCACTGTGCGCGATTGTCACTGTGCGCGATTGTCACTGTGCGCGATTGTCACATATCCATTCTGCTCTGGGGAATACAGAATAATTAGCAGACAAGCTGTCAATGGAGACAATGTTGTAGGATTTGTAATGAATAAGAGAGTAGGGAAACGGATGAATTATTCTGAACAGTTTAGAGACAGGACTATTTTGATGAGGTTAGAAATTACCCTCGCAAACCATGTTAGTACAAGAGTACATGCCAACGTCACAGGAGATAGAAAGAATATACGCCGAAATTGAAGAATTAATCCAATGTGTGAAGGAGGAGGAAACTCTAATAATCATGAATGATTGGAATGCCGTGGTGGGAAAAGGAAACGAAGATAATACTTTAGGAAGTTTTGGCTAAGGAGAAAAAAATGAGTGAACAAGCAAATTGTTAGAATTTTGTTAATGATATAAACTAGTCATGGCAAACAGACTGTTGAAGAACGTCCAGGGGATACAGAATGATATCAGCTAGATTATATCATGGTCAAACAGAGATTCAGAAATCAAGTTCTAAACTGTAAAGCGTACCCAGGAGCAGACATGGACTCTGATCATTATTTGATAGTAATGAAATGTACGCTGAAATTCAAGCAAATAAGAAAGTAATATAAGCCTAACAGACTGGAAGTGAATAAATTGAAACAATCTAACACGAGAGAAAAATGTGCAGATTGGTAGACGTGCGTCTAAGCAGTAACTCAAGATGCTTTTATGTAGAAGAAACAATGAAGGAAGTAAAAAAAAGATTTGAATGTGGCATAAATGTTCAAGGAGAAATAATCAATATGCTATGATTTGCTGATGACATTATCTTTTAGCAGAACTGGTTGAGGATATTGAGAAGTAATTGAATATCATGAGCAAAATACCGAAGTAAGATTTTGGACTAAATATGAACCAAAGTCAGACAAAAATGATGAAATGTAGCAGAAAAGATACCAATTTTGTAGATTAAATATAAAAGTAGGATCGGATGCGATAGCAGAATCTAGTGAATTTTGCTACTTAGGAAGTAAAATTATAACCAATGGCTGGAGTTGGGATGATGTTAAAAGCAGAATAGCAGTAGGTTTACCGAAAAGAGCCTTCATGAAAAAGATAAATCTTTTAGTTTCAACTATTGATCAAGGACTCAGAAAGAACTTTTTAAAACTCTCTGTGTGGAGCTCAGCACCGAAGCATAGACTTTTGGAATACCAGAAAGAAGTAAAATTAAAGCGTTTGAAATGTGGCGTTATAGAAGGATGCTGAAAATTAAGTGGACGGGTAAAGTACTAAACGAATGAGTTTTGGAAATGATGGGCGAGGAAAGAATAAGGCGGAAGAGTTTTACAGAAATAAGAATCAGGATGGTAGGGCATAATTTGAGACACGCAGGATTGGTTAACTTGTTGTTGGAGGGAACAGTCGAAGGTAAGAACTGCAGAGGAAGACAGAGATTAGAATATATGAAGCAGATATTGAGGACGTCGGTTGTAAGGGGTATGCTGAGATGAAAATGTTAGGGAAAATAGAAAGGGATAGAGGACTTCATCAAACCAGTTGAGAGGCTGATGACAGAAAAAAATGAATATAACAAGTAATAATCTATAGATGACAGAAAGATCAGCAAACAGCTTTACTCCATTTGATTATGATGCATGAAAATAATTTTTACATGACCTCTCAGGAAGAAAATGGTTACTATATCTAAGAGACAACGCGTAATACAACCCAAAATAACACTGAAGAATCAAATTTCAGAACAGTTTTCACATTTTAATTACATAATTCATTGATATAACATGATTGTGACGATGATGTGAAAAATAAACTTCACAAAAATCGTATTGTTCATAAGAACGAGTAAAAATTAACAAAAAACAGAAAGATATTTTTTAAAGTTGTATTAATTGAAGATAATTTCTTTGTTGAGATGAGTTACTGAAACCTGCAGGGTCAGATAATTTGAATCATAGAATACAGTCTGCAATGATTTAATCTTTAGAAGAACTTAGGAATTTGCACAGAGAACAATTAGGGAATATATATGTGAACAGAGCATCCATTAATGACCGTATCGCAGTAGCAGAAGGAGTATAAATGAGGAAAGAATTTTGGCACATATCTTAAATTATGGACTAGTGGCGACCTACAAAGTTGGAAGACTCAGAAAAAGATGACTGATACAGGCGTTGATCTATTAAAGGAAAGGAGGTTACTTCCTGGAATTGCAGATTTCGTTGGTTAGTGTACTATTACTCAGCTAATATAGTCAGGATTCAACTGAAAGTCACCATCAAAATCATATCTCAATGAAATCCGACCTGACCCGACGTATCCCAACCAAAATTGCGATATAAGCGACACAGACTGTGGCGAAGAATTATCAACGCACTCTGCCTCTTTGATACGGCTCTAATTATTTTCTTGTAGGTGTGTTGAGATGCTTTTAGACGAATAACCACGGCTACACCTTCCCAAAACTTCCAAACCAGCTGAAATTTACCCTGGTCTTTAACACAAAAATAATAACATAGTTATTAAATAGCCCCCAAACATACGTTAATAGGAAATCTGCGATGATATATTCTCGGAAGATAAATTGCTATCTATTTAATCTACAGTACTCTTTCTATTTTTTTGTATCGCATTGTGTCTGTAAGCTTGTAATATTTTTGGTTATGCTACTTACTGAGTGAAACATATATTTTAAACATAATAACTGAATACCAATTCAGTAAGTGACAGATATGATTAAGGAAAATCATCTTCCGACGTTCTCGCAGGCACAAATTAATATTGGTTCATGTAGCTTTTCAGACGGTTTTAAGAGATAACCCTGGTGGTTTTTAAAACGGAAACATATTAATAGAAGATAAAGGAAAGTACAATAAGGTAGAATAATTCAACTTTCTGTAGCATTCCAGAGAAACGGAGTTCAATCACTTCCTGTTGGTTCCTTCACAAAGGTCAGGATCATATATTTCTGTTCTTTGTCAGTAGTCCTGCTGCTTCTTGGAGCATTGCAACAATCAGTTCTCAAGAACACCAAAATGATGAACTGCTGGGACCGTGCCTAATTCCCGCCTCATACGCAAACTACACTTTCTAAAAACAAATATGCACTTATCTTATAGAACACAAAAAAATTTCAAGGTTTGCATACAGATCGCAACACATATTTTCCTCCTCTCTGTAAAGTACGCCAAGACAGTAACAACGCTAACTCATATCGACCAATAACGTTGTCATCATGCGTAGCCAAAACCTTCGAGCGAATCATAAAGAGTAGACTAGAATGGTGGCTCGAACACCACAATCTGCTACCAAACTGTCAGTTTGGATTTAGAAAGGGAAGGAGTACCTACGACAACCTCGGTGTTCTCACTCTAGATATAGAAAAGTCCTACCTAAATAAAGGCTACCTAACGTGCCTGTTTCTAGACATAACCGGCGCCTATGATAACGTCAGCATTACCATTCTAGTTGAAAAGCTAAGAGCACTACACCTCCCGGAGGTATATCTAAACGGAATCTATAACCTGTTTTATTGCCGGACCATATACATACGCCAGCAGGACAACAGCCTATATGGACCACGTGTGGTTTCTCTGGGCATCCCGCAAGGAGCCATACTCAGCCCAATATTATTTACCATATATATAGCAGACCTAGAGAGTATATTCAGCCCCTCAATAAAGGTGTTAAAATTCGCTGACGATGTATGTATTTACACATCATCTCCATCCCAGGGGCTAAACTTCTGGAGATTAAACGACGTTGCTAAGTTACTCTATGAATGGACCCGTGGTAAGGGCTTAACTATCTCATCTTCGAAGTCATCGGTTGTGGTATTCTCGCGGAAGAAGAACACTTACCGAGGTCCACAGATACAGCTGGGTCCTTATAATTTCCCTGTTAGAACAGAGACTAGACATCTAGGACTTCAGATGGACAGTAAACTGACATGGAAGGCACATATTGATCACATTCTAGCTAAAGCCGAACGCTGCTTAAATATAATACGAGCGGTAACTCGGGTATGGTGGGGAGCTGACCCTTCCGTCTTACTCATCTTGTACAGAACGCTAATACGTCCCTTACTGGATTACGGCAGTTTATGCTATGGAAATGCCCCAATGTACAACCTGCGTAAATTGGATACATTGCACTACCGGGCTATCAGATTGTGCCTCGGAGCGATGAATACCACCCCCACAAACGCCTTATTAGTTGAGGCTAAAGAAATGCCATTGGTAATACGACGACAATTACTGGCAAGCATATTTCTAATGAGGCGCGCCGCCATCAAGAACCACCCGGTTATCCAGAAGGCTTCTGACTATATAACAACGATCAAGAGGAGAGATAACAACCTCGGTCATAGAACCCCGCTGCTGGCTCTCTGTTTCACTGAAATAAAACATATAATCCCGCTAGTAATTCAAGATACTACACTACCCATCTTCGCATACCAGTATGCTATTTTGAGATACAGGCCCAACATATACCACCTACCTAACTGGATAACAACCTGTAACAACGTAGACAGCAAGATGGAGGAATTCTTGTCCATAACATGGCCAGAACATGTACAAATATACACAGATGGCTCGAAAACTACTAATGGTGTGGGCTACGCCTTCTTCTGTCCCCTCACTCAAGAATCACGTAAAGTTCGCCTGACAGCAGAAACGACAGTATATACCGCTGAAGCTATGGCAATAAGAGATGCCTTAAATTATGGTCTCGAACACTTCAATAAAATACTGGTACTGTCCGACGCTAAAAGCGTGGCGCAGAAGCTGGAAAACATGAACAGACTGAGCGGAACGAATAGGATCCTATTCGACATCTTAAATGCAATGTACTCAGCCAAGGCGGAGGGCAAAGAAGTGCACTTGTTATGGGTCAAGGGACATGCTTCCATACAGAATAATGAAAAGGTAGATCAACTGGCGAAAGAAAGCACGGCGGATGGAGAGCAATACTATACTCAGCTACCTCATACCGATTTTATTAATATCATCAGGAAACAGTATCTTCACAAGTGGTCAGAATCGTGGACTTTGACACAAACAGTTAAAGGGAAGTTTTACGCATCAATACAACCTCACATACCAACTAAAGTCTGGTTCGAAGATAACCATTTGGGCAAAAGATATAAAACATCTATAATTCGCATGCGACTCGGTCATGGCTGTTACCCAAAGCACCTCCACCAAATCGGTATAGCACAGACTCCCTTTTGCCCGGTGGATCACGAAGAATTAGCAGATCTCGACCACATCACTTTAGCGTGCACTCTATATCGGACTCAACAAAAGAAACTATACAATAGCCTTGTAAAGTTCAAAATTCCACTCCCAACTTCGATACGCATCCTGCTGAGAGGGGGAAGAAGTGACGTGTATGGGGCGCTGGCCACATACCTAAGAGAGGCTGACATCCGTATCTAAAGACACCAAACATAACAAAATTAACAATCACATACAAGTTATGATCTTACAAATTCAGCACATTTCCTGCAATACCACCAACGGAATCGGTCGGAACTGCATCTTAGCTGACCTAAAAAATTACATAAATTGTAAATCATCAAGGAACTCTCACTAATCAGTTTAGTTATATCAGGCGCAAGGCTAACCGGATATACCAAAGCCCAGTGAATCTTACCCTGCAAGGAAACATCACTGCTCCCCAAATGTGATTTTATTGTTATCGATATAATTGTCATCATTGTATTATTGTATCAACATACTTTCTAAATATGTATTACTATTCACTGAATAATTGTATTACCCATTGTGAAATAAGATCCAGCTTCATATTATCGCTGGCACAAATGTAATCGTGTATTCCCTTATCAGGGCTATCGCTGTATTAGTGTAATATTGAATAATTGTATAATTTAATGTGAATTAAGAAATGAATACATGTTTGCTATACGATAAGAATCACATGTTAAATTAATGTAAATGATAAAGCTGGCCGTATAGTCGATAGACAGAAGGCCATGAAAATAAAAAAAAAAAAAAAAAAAGTAAAGTACGCCGGGTCTAACAAAACAGGTTTGAAGGCGGACAAACACAAGTGATTCCTCACGTCATTCACACGTGCCACCAGGGAGCCGGTGACACGTGATCCTTGGCTAGCCGGATCGAGGGAAAGAAGTGTTATATATCATTGATGGGTACAGCATCAAAACTCCATGCTTAAGAGAGTTTTAGCAGAGTTAAACTAATGAAAATTCTAACCGATGGAACCATATTTCCTAATGCACATAGGACCGCAGTCATAGGCTGAATTGGTCAACATTGAAGCTTATGTTAGGGCTTAAGACTATCCGAAATGAGTACATTCTTTTTACAGTTAATTTCAACGGGAACAGCGATTTCCAGTATTCTGTACTTAGTTATTTAAGATTGTACCCAGATAATGTTATCAATTTGCACATATAGCAACATCCGCTTGATCCGGCAGTCTTTGCGTATGGCATTGTTGGCCGGTTAACAGAGTTTCTTTTTGCCACGCATGCGCTTCTGCAATCCAATGAAGGTGAACAACGTGGAGGTGAAAATTATTGAAAATTTTAGCTTTTGTTTTGACTATGCATCATAATTTGGAAATTGGCAAAGATAATTAATGTCACGATTTTGGTGATGTATTTCTTTGATGAATTTTTCGTTATATTAATCTAATAATAATAAGAAAAAAAAGCAATCCACAAGAAATGTTTTTTGCACTTTTTTTTGAACATATATGAATGGTAGTTTCTCATTATTAATTTGCAATATCAGTGTTCTGCTTATTTAATTTATCTGTTTTGGTTTTAATAACTTTGTGACACTTATCGCAGTTTCGACTGAAAATTCAAATAAGCTACATGCTGAATACTATAAACTTCGCGGATGTCAAAATCATAATGGAGATAAAGGTACATTGTGCGCACTCCCTGGCGGTTAAACGAGGGCACGGCGTAATGGGAACTGGATCGACGAGTTTTTTTGTGTTGGTAGAAGAAAAATGAGCGGGGTATGGCGTGCGCACGGTAGAGGACCCTCAACGGTGCTACTGTGTCGACCACTTCACAAGCAGCCGCTGCCTGTCTCACAAAGGGCTATGTCGCACGCCATCTATCAGAATAAACACGAAACTACAGTTTTTTTATTTAGTAAATTATGTACTGATTATTAGCAACAAGGGAATCGCGAGATCTTCCACTCTGAATCCCTCAAAAAATCAATCCGTTACAATGACTTTGCAGAGTAAGGCAACGACGATTGTAAATGTTAGCAACTCTTCACCGTTTCTGGATGTGTCATACATTGATCCCTTCATGGGCGAAATTCCAGGAATATCTAGATTGTTTGGTTACGGTGTGCGTGATTAGTTTAAGGCCCTGAAACATGCTGGCTGTACGGATAAGATTAGAGAATATCTTCTCGTTACTGTTGATGGAATCTCTTGAAATAAAAATCCCGTCTATCACCAGGAACGACGTTAAAAGCAGAATAGCACTAGTGAAAAGAGCCTCTAGTTTCAAATATTTAACTAGTACTAAGAAACAACTTTTAAAACTCAACCCAAACATAACTTTATGATAGCAATGCATTGCTATTGGAATGCCAGAAAAAATAAATTGAAGCATTTGAGGTGTTATAAAAGGATGCTGAAAATAAATTCCATGTGAAGTAATATATGAACATGTTTCGGAATTTATGCATAATGAAAGAAGTTTGTGGAAGAGTTTTAAAGAAAGAAGATACAAGATGGTGGGTCGTATCTTAAGACATGGGGGTTGGTTATTTTCCTAGTGGAGGGAACAGCCGCAGGAAGTACTGTAGAGGAAGACAGCGAGTAGAATATATGAAGCAGATAATTGGGTATGTTGAGATGAAGAGGTTAGCACAAGATATGGAGGATTGTATGAAACCGATCGACAGACTGAAAACAGTCAAAAAAATATGAAAATATCAAGCTAAGAAAATTTCGCATTCTCCCAGGAAGGAGAGAGACAACATATCACATTCTGTAGCACTTAAGGAAAGTTGCTTGTAAGAAATATTCCCATTATTTATTTGTGGATTATGTAGATAGAGACAAAAAATATGTTTAGAATAAAAGTAACACAACAGTGGCCGGATATGTAGCACAGTAATCTTCCTGAATATCTTCAGATTTCGCAAAGAGGGGATAAATAGAACTATCCCACCTGTGTTGCAACTATCATTTAAGAAAGAGGTGATGCTGGTTTAGCTTTTTTTTAAATAAAATAAAGAATGGTTGAAATATTTGCACCAAAACTGATGCGTAATGGTTTCAGAAACGTAGGAAAACGTTTCTCGAAATGTAGGAATTCGTACCATTCCAGCACTTTTTAATTTAACGCGACTTTATGATTAGTAGTGGCTATTTGCAGCTGTCCTAGCATGTTGCCTCCTTTATTAGTAGAGCATTGTAGATTTGAAGTTCATTCCTAATATCCTTCCAATTTTTCGGTAAATGGTACATTTTCATGGTTTACATGTCAGATTGTCGTGGATCACGTGTTTTTAAAAGTATTTGTGGTTTACACCGAAGAGCTTTAACAGTGAGTAGGTTAGTGAATCTCATACCTTTTGAATAAGTACGCTTTACTATTTTTCTAAAGTCTTGAGGTGTAATATTTACTCACATAGGTAGACCAGACAGTTGTAGCGATTATTCAGTTGAATATAATTTTATGCTGAATGAGCACAGATACAAAATTTACAGTAAGTAGCATGTAACAGAACAAACGACAGTTATGAAGGAGAATTATTCTGGTCGAGACAGCATCTGGGTACTGTGGGTGGGGAAGGAAAGCTTCCTAACATTGATACATATTATGTGTCGACCACAAATGGACTTTAGAAACAAAAAGAATCGGCTAGCTGGCTGATGACCTCACAATTATAACAATCTTGGCCACTTGACTGCGTTGCTAATAGCGCTCAACGGCGACTTAACAAGTTTCCCACCGGTCGTTTGGCACCACTCCAAATGAGTCGAGGGGTGTAGTTAAAACAATGGCGGCCATATGGGCACGCGACTGTAACGCTGAATGACTAACGACGATCTGTACTCGGTGCCTCACCAGTGCCCTCCATACAAACCAAATTTTATAACTCTTCGAAACATGGAGTGCACCTTCGAAAGCGGCACGTGGATACGGAGTATTTTGTTTCAACTTCCATATCACGTTCAGAATAGTTTGAGATTAATGGGACAAATATTTAACAGACAGTGTGAAATGGAAGGACGTAAAATTTAAGTTTGATTGCAGGTCTAAGTCTTTTAATGTGACAAATGCTCTCGGGGTACACTGTGAGTCTTTTTGAAGAATAATTTTCAATCTGCATAATCAAGGGACACACTAGCCTGCGTTGTCCATCTTCCATAGTAGTCGTATTTATTTTGTAGGTTATAAAAATAAGGCATTCGGTCTTCGCGACCATGTAATTAGTTCCACGTATTTACTTAACAATGATAACTGCATCAAGCTTTGCTCATTAAGATGCCAGACGTCATAGTGAGACAACACAGGATCAACACAATACAATTAAAACACTCATGCCAGAGGCCGGACCAGCATGGCCCACCGATGGCACCCGAAATTAAGGAGCTGGCCACTACGCTATCTGGCTCATGGAGCAAACAAAAGAGAGGAGACGACGGCATCACGTACTGAAGTGAAGCCGGAAGGAGAGAATAGGAGAGGGGAGTTCGACATATTGCATTTCCCTAGAAACACGGGAAATATGCATACACGCCTCAAGGGGATTCTACGACAACTTTGGCGCTGCAATTTGATGATGGATTATTATGTGATTCGATGAGACAAATAAAGAAGGTACAATATTATTTTATATATATATATCTTCCTTACCTCTAGTCTCAAAAGTAAGGTGTTTTGGGTTCAAATGCAGAAGAAAAATTTCGCCAAAGTCAAATTTGATGATAGATTCTTATATAACACGACGAGACAAATCGAATATACAAAAAAAATTCGATGTCTCGCTTAGTTTTCAAGATATTCTGTCTCCAAATTGAGGTGATTAGGCTGGAATACGGCCCGTAAAAAAATATAAATACATAATAATAATAATAATGATAATAATAATAATTTCTCCAAAACCACACTGAACTACACTCTGGACATGCAAGGTGTTTTTTTTTTTTTTTTTTTTTTTTTTTTTTTTTTTAATTACCGCTTGTGGTTAGGTTGAAACGCAGCATGGACCAGAATAAAAACGCCACCATAGCCACAAGGAACTATACCTATAACTAATTTTTAATACTTCATCTCGAGAACTAAGGGAGTTATCAAAAAATTTTACTTCTGATTTTCGATTTGTCTCGTCGAGTTACATAAGAATCAATTATATAATCTAGCTGATATCTGCCAGTATCCCCTGGACGTTTCCAGGTGCATATTCTTCTTGCTTTGTTCCTAAACAGTGTATCGGCCACCACTAGCTTATTCACAAAATTCTAACAATCTGCTTCCTCGCTCATTTCTTTCTCCTATACTAAAGCAGCTCCCTACAGTATTCCCCTCTTTTCCTTTTTCCACTTTCGCAGTCACCCATGATTATTAGATTTTCTTCCCCCTTCGAATATTGGATTAATTCATTAATTTAAGCGTATATTTTCTCTATTTCTTCGTCATCTTCCTGTGACGTTGGCATATACACTTGTACTAACGTGGTTGGGACGGTCTTAGTTTCTAACCTCATCAAAACAATCCAGTCACTATACTGTTCATAAAAACTCACCCGTTTTCCTTGTTCATCGCAAAACCTACACCAGTAACTTTATTGACAGCTTTTCTGTTAGTTGTTCTGTGTTCCCCAGACCAGTTATCCCTTGAATCCTTGCACTTGATGTCACTGATCTCGACCACATCTAACTTAAGTCGTTCCATTTTTGTTTTTAAGTTTTTTGAACCAACCTGCTCTAATCAAACTTCTAACATTCCACGCTCCGACTCGTAGAATGATTCTTTTCATTCTGATGACTCATCCCTGAGCAGTCCCCACCCGGAGATCCGATTGGGGGACTATTTTACCTCCGGAATATTTTACCCTAGAAGAAGCTATCATGATTTGTGTAATATGAGAGGATTACATGTCCTCGGGATACCCTTTGGGTATTTAATGCAGTGGTTTCCCGTTGCCTTCTGCGTTCCCATGCCGTTGATTATTTCTGAATCATCCGCATAAAGAGGCCGTTTCCAATCCCAAGGGCAAGAGGGTGCTCAGGACCGCTCCCCGCTCTTCCTCCGAGTTAGGAGGCCGTTGGAAAAGTGGGTGACTCCTCTAACCGGGTATCTTTCAGTTG
Organism: Vandiemenella viatica; assembly: GCA_031002005.1. Taxonomy (NCBI): domain Eukaryota; kingdom Metazoa; phylum Arthropoda; class Insecta; order Orthoptera; family Morabidae; genus Vandiemenella; species Vandiemenella viatica. Next base: position 174,342,682 of record CM061921.1, on the reverse strand, counting down.
CCAGAGCCTCGTCCGTGCAACAAAGTGCACCACGTGAAGAAGAGGTTGACATTTGGTTGGAAGAGGGTAATATTGTCTCTCCCAAACCCTCCTACCTACCTAAACACATTAAATTCACCGCGAACTATATTACGAGTAACAACAACATTACCAACATTATGATTCCTAGTTTGGGTAGTATTTAACTGTCGAAATTAATTTCATCATATACCTTCAGTATAAACTGCAATGGGACTAAGGCATGCGAAATGATAGATTCACTGTTCCGCGATGTAAACTTGATCTAAAACGTAAATGGTGTGCTTCATATTAATAGTAATAGTCAATTTCTGTAGGCTTACTCAGAAGATAATTTACTAGTAGTGGATAGGACTTCATAAATTCGACAGAATATTGTTACCATACATTAAACCTGGGAATCTTAAACTAGACTTTCAGTATTCGTTTAGAATAAAGCTATCCAATTATGTGCAAAATGTTAGAAATGCTCATTGTCTACATTACACCAACAAATTTTTGAGAATAACGTCGTCCTATTGAGAGATATGAATTGACTTTCTTAACAGGCATTCTAAATCTATAATGATAGGCCCTACTCTTGCAGATATATTGTGCACTTCAAGAAGAGTAATTGAAATGCGTTTAACTTATGAAATGATGTTCAAAGTTGTTTCCTATTTGAATTATTTGTGCAACCGTATGCAACACAAGCTGGCATAATAAGAACATTGAAATATTCGTAAATGAAATGTTGAGAGCAGCAATCACAATGCTAAAAGAGTGATGTTTTGGCAAAGTAATATGGCTGCCGCCCATGCGCAGTAGGATCCAAGTGTTTACGGGAGTCTTCATAGTTTTAGCAGTATTTCGTCTCCGCTCTTTTCATTCCTCCATGATCGGGCTAGGCTAGTACGTGGGCGAAAAGAAATCAGCACAAGATAGAGTCGTGAAAAGGCTGTCTAGGATTGCTCAGTTTATCGCTGCCAGCGCGACCTTTGCCGGAACTACAGTACAGAGGACGCAAGCTGGAGCTGGACGAGAGGACTGCCCTAAAATTCAAGCGCGGTACTCACTCGATACAATTAGCATAGGGCAACCGAGCTCACCGCAATTTTAAATTGGTGGAGAGTCCTGCGTTATCGAAGAATCAAGTAACTGAAAAATTAATGAGTGAAGAGTATGCGTCTTCTGCTTCTTGTTATTTTCTACGTGCTGTTGTATTTTTTTCTTTATAAGGTTTACTTTCAGAAAGTGCGGAAACTTAAATACCGGCCACGACTCTAGGTTAATGAAACAGTAAAAATCGGCCGATGGCACGAAATTTCAATATTTATGTGCCGACTGTTCCACCACCCAAATATGCTCACTGTAGAGGAAAGAACAGCTATGTAGACAACGTTAGAACGATGTGTAATGATATGGGAAGGGTATATTTTTCCTGTCGTTAACTTCTCATCCAGCATACGCATATTTCGTCCTCTTTTAACTATGCATATTGCATATCTATAGATTGAGCCATGGCCTCCAATTAAACGCCTCTTCCCCCCCCCCCCTCAACCACAAATAAAAAATAACTGAAACTTCAGTGTTACAAGTACAGGCGAGTTTATGTTATCAGTGACAAGGCGAACGAGGTTCAATACTACAAAAGTTATGTGGCCTCTGACGATGACGATAAAAAAGAGAATCTAACTACTAGCTGCAAATTTAGAGCAAAATAATACCCTTAGTTGCTGATACAGTACAAGTACTGCAAGCGACCGGGAGTACGCTGGTTCGAATCCACGTCCGGTAGGATTTTCGTTTTCCATGGTTTTCCCAGATCACTCCAGGTGAATACCGGGATGGTTCCTGCAAAATTCACTGTCAAGTTCCTTCGTTTTCCTTGTATCCAGCCCTTTCCCGTCTCTAATGATCTCGGAAAAAAATGTAAAGCAAGCTAGCTAATTTTCAGCAGAACTGGTTCCATCATCTCAATATAGTGGAAAAATCTCTCTCCTGAAGATGTGAAGGATCTTTTAGTTATTGACAATTACGAATGGGAGCCATTTCAGTTGTCGCTGAAGTGTGTTCATTGCTAAAAGAGGTCACATGTAGCCCTATTTGAAGCCTCCACATAAATCAAAATACACTAAATGTGGATTCAGGGTACACATTTGTATGTTAGTAACTGTATACCTCTTATTTATGTAATAGTTTTCGTTACACTGTGTTTTGATCTCACGGTTTGTAATACTTCAGTTACATATGTTTATCAAATGCATTTACGTTACACATCATAGCTTAATTAGTAGAATATACACAAAATATTGGTAGTAGTCATTGAGAGTGCTCCTGATTTACAATCTTATCCATTTTTCTCTGATGTTGGAAACTGAGATTTTGAAATATTGTATAAAGCATTTTGTAATGAGATATTAAATTAATCATATTTTGTTCTTTAGAAGTATGAAAATATTAAAGATATTTTTATAAATTGATTTACAGGTAAAACGGTTCCTGTCACCTTATTGCGAAAAAAACACGAGTAACGGGGAAACTGGAAGGAAGCTGCAGCGGTTACCACTTCTGTGTGGAAGGGACCGGTCATAGGAATATTCCAGCGAGATCGAGCCTGAGTAACTATTATTAGTCACCTGTGTGTTCTGTACTTATCACGCGGTAAAGAAGTACTGTATCCTAGCGATAGAATAGATGATGACAGATATCAATCACTGTGGCTGCAATGACAAGAAAACTGCTGCCTGTAATAAAGATTAGATTATATTATGTTTGTTTTGATGGCATGTGAGAGCATTTTCGGATACACGGAACAGTAATATTACCAAGTTCAGAGTACAAGGTGGTTAACAACCCAAAACTACACACAATTTCCAGTATTACTGTAAACAAAAATCTTCCTTCGTTAATTACTAAATCTGAAGAAATTATCTTCTTAGTTCCTACATTTTAAATCGTTTCAGAAATTATATACCACATCTGTGACCCCGATAACTTGGTCACATTCCCTTTCTTATTCCTTCTTTTCATACCGTGGGCAAAATTACTTTCAATATGTACTTCTTATACGATCCAACGAAAAAAATCTTTTTGAAGGTTTGTATTTTACGTTCGTAATGAGAATAATGGATGAATGATTTCACTTAATTTTTACATTACTTCTACATGTATGTATAGACACAGTTTGAGGTCAAAGCTACAAGATGTCTATTGTCAAATAATCTATTATAATGGTAGTAATATTCACTTTAGACAAACAAGAAAAAAATAGCGCATCATCGAATAGCGATACCCTTATGTTACATGAAGAAATATTGTAGATCAGATTTTGACGATGTTTCATTTATGATAGAGAGATTTCTTTGTGCCTAGTGTTGAAAATTCAGCCCTAAAGCAAACTATTCTGATTTATACAGTTTCAAAAATTGCACCTTCCTTCACTGTAGACAAAAAAGTAATTCAACTTGAGTGGAAATGAAATTCATTATTTTAAAAAGATTATATACATAGTTTTTAATTATATCATCTTTAGCATATGTTTTCTGTACATACTCTGAGATATTTGCTGAACAATCAATATTCGGGCCTAGTCACAATCTCTGGAAAATATTCATGCTTGTCAAATGATCATCGAATATGATTTCTAATCTTTTGCCACTAAACATCAAAACTAAGAAAAGGTTGTAAAGGTAGAAAATAATTTTAGGAATAAGTTATTTACTTATGAAATCGTAACATTTAGAAATTTCTCAAAATCTTTTTAAGTGCGAAAGAAAGAAACGGTTGCGTCTTGAATCGAATAATCAGATAAATGAAGATCTGAAAGGAACCTAATCGCTGGCCGATCCGGCTATCGGATATTTGTGGACTAAGATCACTAGAGAAAATGAATTTGGCATAATTTTGAATTATATTTACTATCGAACAATGATTACGAAAGGAGACACTTTTTTCGTATTTATAGATAAGCACGTTCTTGTAAACCTTTACATCTTAGTTCGTAGTGGCTTTTTTAATTTGGACTTAGTGAGTAGTCGGTAAGCAATAGCCAGTATCCGAAATAAATAAGCGACTTTATTTTTTAAACACATTTTAAATTCGTTTTTTTGTATTTATAACACACACACACACACACACACACACACACACACACACACACACACATATATATATATATATATATATATATATATATATGAATTAGTATCGATGTGATTACATGAATACATTGATGATGATGCCTGAATTTCGGTGAAAAATTAGGAGAATTATATGGCGGATAGTGGTGACAACGTCCATAAAACTATTCATTTCAAGCGGAAGTTTAGGTAAGGGAGTAAATGGCGAGTAGTTGCTGAACAGTTTCCCTTAGACAAGAAAGAATTTTGAATAGAAATTCACCTAACGTAAAAGAAGACGTGCAGAAAATAAACACATGGGCATAAGTTAATTCACAATTAGTAATAATAATAATAATTTTTGCAACAATCCGTTGGTTTGGAGCCGTGCCACAGACGATTTTAGAAACTAACTTTTCCCGTTGTTTCAATTAGACTTATCTCGTAGACATATCCCGTAGGTTTCATTTTGTGCAACATTCTTCCTTTAGTCTTTCGAAGTTAAATTCCCTCGGATATGTAGAATGACAGTGACACAAAAATATTTTTTATGGGAGTAGCCTTTAATAAATTGTGTATCATCCGCTGAGGAAAGTTGAAGCGCAATACTTGCTAAGTGAGGAACTAAACATAGGGTTTGTGAGTATGGTTGGTGAGAGACTATTAAGTGATTTAATGATAGAAGTGGAGTGGCTCTATTGATTTGAATGGGAAGGTGCGCATTAAGCGACTAATTTCCGCCAGAGAGGGGCGTCACCCCAGCCTGCCGCTATATAATAATCATTACGGCGCGTTAGCTCGTGAACCGTATGAGGTAGTAACGGTCTGTCGGAAGTTTTGTGCAAGCTCATCCATCCTAATGGAGTGCCGCATCTGTTGCACTGTATTATTTCAGCATTATTCACGACTAAGGCAGCTCACAGCTGGTCTCGGAGACTGGGGTAACATCAGAACCCAGTCAAAATTGTGTACCACTGAATGTTTAGAAATTAGTTGTCCTGGTTTTTGCGTATAAAATATGAAGAAATCGTTATAAATATTACTGATTCCGTAATGAAAAGTAATACGATTCTTCATGATTAATGAAAAAAGTGGTTCGTATTTGCCAGTGTTAGAACCAACATGTGTTGACTGTCATATAGTTGACAAAAAATTAGTTTGATAATTTTACTTTTAATTCCTTTATCCAATACAATTTGATGAGTTATGTTTCATTACGAACTCGGGTACCAGCCAAACATTTAACCTCAAGCTCGACGTATACCGTTAAAATAAAAATCATTGATCGATTACAAATTTGTGATTTACATCATATTTTTAGAAAGCCCGGAAAAAAGGTCAAGCCTCACTCATTTATGGTACTGTTAACTAATATCCTAAACATATGAGTCCCGTATTTAGGTGAGACGGTGATGGCTTGATACAGAAATGGCTGCTACATTTTGTGGTTAGGCAGCGGACTAAGCTCCACGCCCCCAACGTCGTGCCATGTTGCAGCACAAGTCGCGATCAGTTATAATCAACATTGTTATAAATACTTTAGAGTAAATTATACCTGGCACTTAAGAGAATTTCAATATACGGCAAACTAGCCACAAATTGAAGCGTTCGATTATTTTATTCACAACTTACAAAGTATCAGATGTAGGAGTTTTAGTATTTGTCGTTTAAATAAAGGATTTAGTCAACATTTCGGAAAAATTTTTAGTTCTTACGTAATCCCGTTTTTTAGATAGACCTGGCAACAAAAATAGTTTCAAGATGAAAGCTTTGAGGGCGACCAGCTCTAAACAACTCTCTGTCGTAAATGTTTTCCCAGACGATTTTTGTTTCTACGTAACCCCCCTCCCCGTATCCCCCAAAAATATCAATAATGTTAAATAAGATATTCGGTTTTTCGTAACAAAACACTTACAATGTGCAAATTTTATGTTTGAAACTTGTTTCGTTTACAGCTTGACGATTGTAACAAACGGACAAACAGCGAAAAAAGGAGCAATGGATGTTTGCCTGAGGAATATTATGGCCTATAAGGGAACACTGAGTAATATGTACAGATCAAAAAATTCTAAGAAATTAAAGAGGGGAACAGATTCAGGCATTAATAGATGATAATGGGGCAGACGTTACAGGATACAAGAGCAGTAGATATCGGATGGGAATTAATACGCATACTATGAAATTAGAAACAGTCATAAAATATTTTGAAAATAGCTGGGTAGGTAAAACAAACTTAGGGAGGAGGAGTAGACAGTATTAAAAAAGGTGTCTTACAGACAGGTGATGATGAAATCGGGAAAGGGAATCAGGAACACGTCTGTAGCTTCGCGCAGAGCAAGATTAATGTCTATAATAATCATTTACATGCAAGGACAATCTCGAACCTTCAGCCCCAGAAACGCGAAACAATCAGGGATCTGAGCAATATACATAACAGCGTGTGAGATCAATGTTTTACGTAGAGTCAAGGAATATGCCCTACCAATCCACCAAAAACTGTAGGTCGAGCCGCAACCTACTGACTACATTTATTGGTAAACATATGAGAAACGCTTTTCGTTCACGAGTGCGATTAAATACTTCGCCCACTTGTCAGGAGAGATATAATTACCATTCTGATTCCCTCTTGCTATTCGGGATTAAAATTCACGGAGTTAGGTTTGGTGCAAAGAACACTCTAGCAACCTGAACAATGTGAATTGCTGATTATAGATGCGGATACGAGCTTTTCTAGGATGTTCTGTGTTCGGATTCCATGTTAAGGTCTTTATCAAATTTTAAACGAAATATATATGCTTTACAATTATCTGTATTTCAACAGCTTTTCAACCTCAAGCTGTTTTTATGTTGTCTCAGCATAAAATAACTATTCGATTTTCGTTTTGAGATTACGTAATGTAGCTTGTGGGTGACGAGGCATGAGACTACCATAAGAGAATGTTAATTTTACGTCCAGCGTAAAAAGATTAACATATAATAACTATGTTAATCTCGTAATAGCTTCTCCTATTTCTGTGTTTTATTATTCTTTCAGACGGCAAAGCTATCGAACTGTATTTCTATTTACCTACTTCGCTTGATAATGGAGTTTAATGTCGCAACTTACTTTAAGAAACGGCCGCTTTCCAAACTGCTGACGTCAGACGACCACATTCTATGTTTGTTGATAGTTATCGCTAATGGCTGCCTGCACGTCCGCTGGCCTCCTGAAAAAATAATTGTCGACACACGAGATTCCGCCCAAGGAATTCGAGCGGTCAGGCGCTAACCCTTTACGCCCCAACCCTCACGATCGTGAGGGTAAGGTATGACCTTATACTTTTATTTTCCTGGAGGTTGAATGTAGTTGCAGCCGGAAACGTACGATCGTGAGGGTTCCTCTAGATCATTTTGTACCGCAGGACGCCACTAGATCGCAGCTTCGTCCACTCTGCGATGTTGTTAGGTTCGTTTGTCTTCCAGTGTCGTTGTGTGAGATGTTGTGGCTTCGTTTTATCTGTAGCAGATGTGTAAATGTATGATTCTGAAAAAGTGCTTAGATTCAATTTGTTTCTGGACATCCCTAAGTACCTGTGTGTTACCGAAATATCTATTTTGTGTGATTATTGCGTCTGTGGTGCTTCAAAGTGTATCCACCCTCACATTCGTGAGGGTTAGGCTTTGCTGCAGTCTTCATTGACCTTCTGTTGTCCGCAAATACAACCTAAACATAGGAGGAGTTAATGTTTGTGACCAGCAGATGGAATGCTATAGAACGTGGTTCAAAAGTAAAAAATGGACATGGAAAGTAATTTGCACTTTGTGGAACTCACTGTGGTAAATGCATGTAACCAGTACATGAGAAGCATCAAAGAGAACAATATTCCAAGAAAAGAACAGAAAGATCTACTATAGTTCAAATAATAATAAGGGATAATTTAAAATACCAAATTCGCTGGCCTTCTGAAAAAATAATTGTCGACACACGAATTCCACCCAAGGAATTCGAGTGGTCAGGCGCTAAAGAAGCTACATTCCATTCTAGAAAGAGAGGGTTCCTTTTGGCTATGACTAGGAATTCGTGTTGAGACATATCTGTGACGTAAATGGGAAATACCAAAGGAGACAGAGATAAAAGATTCGCTCTTTCACTCTCCCCACCACTACCTGGGCCACCAAAGACGACACATTACCACAATGATCCATTTGTATCACCCTCCATCACCTCCCTCCTCCACTACCGGCTTGTTACGTCACACGTTCTTGGCCGCTGATTGGCTGAATTCAAAACCCGGGGATATTCCACAAATGTCCTGGAATTTCCTTGATAGAACTACCGTACAGAAACTTGCTATAAGCATTCAGTTAATTTAATCGCAAAAGATGTGAAGATTATACAAAACTCAATGCTCAGAAATAATTTGAGAATAATGTTTGGTACCGTATACTTTTTACCCTTACTAGTGTCTGTAACTTTTAATAAGGGTTTTAAAGTAATCACACCTTATGCTTAAACGTAAGATCCTTGTATATGCTTATAATATGTACTGGAGGAACCAGAAACCAACGTTCCACTCCAGATCTAATAATTACATTTATATAATTTTGTGCTACTTCTCAACAAGTATGTATTTGCTATAGAAAGACACGCAGTTAAAAAAGGAGATAGGATCGGAATAGTAGAAAGTATATAAATGTATATATTGCTGCAAATAAAGGTCACGGATGACGCAGACCACGTTATTTTTTATGCTTGTGGGTTAATCTCTCCTGGGTACAGCCTGAAATTTAATTAGCATACAACTTCACATGCATGTAAAGTGACAGAGAAATAATAGTTATGATTGACATGATTTGTAATAGTAGTTTCATTATTACTGTCTATTCTTTTTCTTATGATCGCCTTGCCTGTGCCAGGCGTAGGCGGGTTCCCATGGGAATATTTTACCCCTCTATGGCAACGTCTGGGTAGATGAACTCGGGTGGTTTCCCGTCGCCTTCCCCAGCGTGACAATGTGTAATTGTTGTATAGCTGTGGATGACTGTGTAGTAGACTTGCGCATAATAGTTCGTGAAGGGGAGCGCTCAGTTTAGTTCGCAGCTCACTTGCGAACTAGTTCGTTAGTTCGCGTCTCGAATTCAGAGAAACAGATCGTTGCTACCGCTACCGCTACTGCACGCGCTATTTTGTATGTTATGTCAGTTTTATTAGGACATAATAATTTTTTTGTCGTTTCTAAATGGAATTTAATATGACCTTCTTAACAAAAGTTATTGCTTAATAATAGCTCTTTCAAATTACATTAGCATGAACAGTTGGTGCCGATAAACCAAAGTGCTCATTGTCCTTTACACAAATGGGTAAATTGAATAATTGTGCTGTTTTTACTATTTACTTTACATGCATTCGTAGAATATTAATTTTTTAAATGGATTTGTTTATTAGTTCATGGAAGAAACATTACTTATAAAAGGCGCTAATGACCCTGCCGTTGACGCGCCCTTAAACCGCAACAACAACACAACATTACTTATAAAATATTATAAACGCGTTTATTTTGATGAATTAAAATACCCGTTTATAAGTAATCGGCTTTTTTACCTAAATAAAGTTTTGGAAATCATGAACAAAATATAATTCTACTATTGGCTACAAGTTAAGTACTTTATGACAGAAATAGTATTACCTATATTATTAAGAAAAGTAACATTAATACTTCCAATGTGATACCTAACAATTAGACATATAAAAATAACAGCACCCTTGAATGAGAAAGTGGTAAAGTGCGTAAATTTCCAGTGAATTGGAAGTCATTGATCTATTATTTTATTAGTGAAGGGTAGGATAATCCAACACACATTCACAATTTTTTGGCGACCAATGAAACTGATGAAGACACAAAAGTTAAAATCTTTTTGATTTTCGCAAGTAATTTCTTTCATCACTTTCACAAAGCTATTAACCAAGAGACTGAGATAAGTATTATATTATGTCAGCTTTAAAATCAGCGCTAGAAAAATGTAAAAGATACTGTTTCTTTGGTTAAGAAAACAAGAAAAAGCCTTTAGAAACCAAATTCTCCACAGAAAGTGATGATATAAAAAATAATGCTCTAGTATTCGTTGATAAATGTCGGGAGTATCTTAGCAAATAATTAGATTTTAATGAAAGCAATTGGCTATACAAAATCCAAAAATTAAATTCAAACGCAGGGTTTCATTTCATGACTGTGAGACTATATTAGAGGTTATAAATTTACGAGAAAAAATGAGTATCAAAGTGAACAAACTTTACTCTGAAATAACAATACTATACGAAATCCAGGTTAAAGTAAGAGAAGTATTTCATGAATAAAAAATGAGCTTTTGCTCGAAATTAATTTGAGAACTGAAAGCGATAAAGCATATGACAATTTTAATGCAGACAAAAAAGAATTAAAGATGCAAGAAGTGAAAAAATATAGCTTAAAAAATGAAATAGTAAAAACATACCTTTTATCATTTTCTACTCTTTCGTAAAATATTAAATTTTTGAAGTGTAGCATATTTTTAAGGTTATTCTTTTTAATAAATTACTACCATCAACCGAAAAAATATTGGAAACCCTAGCGGCGAATGGTGCTAGTTGGCGAACGGTAGCGCTCATTTTAGTACACGAACGGTACCGCTCAGTTTAGTTCGCCACCGACTGCGCACAGTTTAGTTCGCGAACGGTACCACTCAGTTTAGTTCGCGAACGGTACCGCTCTCTTTAGTTCGCGACCGGGAGCGCTCTGTTTAGTTCGCGAACTAGGTCGCTCCAAGACAGCTCGCACGCTCGCTTTGATAGCTCTACTGCACGCGCTCTCTTGTTTGTTATGGTAGTTGTGGTTATCGATGGTTGTCTTTTAATTGATAATGGGATCAAAGTGTATTTTATTTTCACATTCCACGTTAAATTTCCGTTTGTGACTTCTGCAATAATTATTAATGTTGAACAATTTATTTTTCTTTTACTTTTATATCTGTGTCTTCAGTGAAATGTGTTCACAAGGAACTGTGTTTCCTTTTATATAATAAACTAAAACAAAAGTTGGTCTTCGGGAAAGGATCGAAACGAACTAACGAACTAAGGAGCGAGAGATCTGGGAACTAGTTCGCGTAGTTCGCCTTTGGGAGCGCTCTTCCGAACTAGTTCGTTCGCGAACTACACAAGACTACTGTGTAGTGTGTGTGTTCAGTGTTGAGTGTTGTGGATGAGAACGAATGAAAGTTGAATACAGCTTCCAGCCAGTTGAGGCCTACTCTTCTTAAAGATACCAATTTAGCCGCCAGGCATTGTTTGCCCAGTAGATGGACGAATCACCATCAACTCACTCTATACTCACTGTGGAGAGGTTTGGAGTTTAACTCAGGACCTTGCTGCAGCTTTTGATTTCCTATGAGACAGATGGGGTGTGTGTTAATTATATCAATTTCTTCTTTAATAGGGAAATTTTTTCCTTCGTTTTCTATGTAAAATGCACCAATGAGACTGTTTCCGGATGTTAATGTCTTTTTTTGTTCCATTAATTTCTTCTGTTACTCTTACAGTGAAGTTACCACTTAAAATGTAGTGTTAGTGAAGAGTGTTTGGGTAGTTAATATGTTGGAGCTTTTCCTAAAATCGCTTATTGGAGTAATTGGAACGTATGATTTTTGAAATTTTGGTTGACTTAACAATGTTGGGGCAGAGGCGTTGAGTAAATATAGTAAGGGATTTCTGACAGAGTTTTTCAGTCAATTAGAACCGAGGTTGACGATTATGGGGTGTATATAAATAACTGCACACCACCCACTGTCTCACCGCGCAATGCAAGCACAGTGCTGAGCATACACTTAGAGATTGTGATAGCTTCGCAAATTTGTCGTCAGACGCTTAGGGTTTTCTCCCGTCATTACCACCACACTGCCCATTCCCAAGTGGAGTAGAACCCTCTGGTGAGAGTTTATTGTTGTCTCTGATCTTGAAACCTTACGGTGGCAACGACGAATCCGAGTGACACTCCTTCTTCAGTACTGAGCGCAGACACTCCATAGGACCTCGATCAAATATGGACTCTTTGAATGTCAGAAAACAACCACTGATGAAGCAACTGAACCCTGAACCTCCAACTCACAACCAAGAGGTGGACATGGACGTTTCAGAACGGTCTCGGAGAGAACCATTGGCTCTCCCTCCGACGTAATGAACGTCAGGAAGAAGCTTGTTACGTCGGTGACGTACACCACAGGGCAGAAACGAAGATTTGGTTAAACCTCGTAATACTGCACCGTCAACTCAGCTCACCACAGCTGCAGGCAACCAAGAAGTACCTGCAAACATCAATCGGTATGACCAACTGGTGACAGAGGATGCTGCAACTCCTAAACCACCTAAAGAAGCCGAGCCAGCACCTACTGTGCTTAAATTCAAAAAGAAGTTCGAGTCACTCGACATTCTATTCAAACAACCTTGTACGCCTAGCCTCGAGTTTAGGCCCACTGGCCGCGAGCTATGTAAATAAATGGCAAGAAATAAAACTGAGTGCATGACGGTGAAAGAATATCTCATATCACGGATTAACATTCTACATCTACCCGTCAGCTCCAGATAAATTGTCGGAGGTAGTGATAAGAGGCCTACCCTACAACATGCAACGAGAAGATATGAAAGAGGAAGAGGCCAGCTACGCAGTGAGGACATTGGCCCAGCTCAGATCACCTAAAACTCTTCAAGAAGTACCAATCCTTCTGGTAGTACTTAAAGACACCATAGAGAACAGAGGGATCTTTCAGATGACTTCCGTCGGTTCAATAATGTTATCTACAGGAAACCAATGCAGGATAGGGGGCCCGCCCCAGTGTTTTATATGTCAAACCGTAGGACACATCTTCGTACATTGGATAATTACACCAAAATATGTCAAGTCTGCTGGAGAGCGCCCCATTAAGGAAGACAAAAGCTGTAAACTGTGAGACGTCTCTGAAGTGCGCTAATTGAGGTGGCGATCACATTGCCAGATTCAAATAATGCCCGCCTTTGCCCAGTTCAATGGGAGACAAAAGAAGAACAATGCTATCTGTGCAGCGGTAATGAAGAAGAAACGCCAACAACAAAAGCAACTCAACAAAGAACATTTCCCGGCCCTCCCCGCACAGGAAAACTAAAAAATGGAAGCGATCACGCAAGACAAAACTAGCAGGCAAGCCTGGGAGCAGGCCAGCAACATCGCCCCGAATAAGCAAAATCGCAGCCGGCCGTGTGACAGCCGACAAGGCAGAAATGCACCAGCACCAAGAAGCGAAAATAATAACGAGAATTGTGACCTCCAGATGGCTAAACAGTTTCATCAACAACAAAATGAAATCACTCCGCTGGCGTACCGCAAGGTCACGTCATTGGACTGATTCTTTTTAATCTGTACACCAGCGACATGCCAAAAACTGACCGTTTTCATTCAGCACTTTACGCGGGTGACACGGACCAATACATCAAAAGTATAAGCGCGCCCATTGCAAGAACCTTACTGCAAAGAGCCTACACCAACATTGAAAGCTGTGCAAAAAAATGACGCCTTACCTTTAATGCGTGGAAAAGTCAAGCCGTATTTGTTACGAGAATGACGGACCCCCAGCTACAAACAATCATCATTGGTATTTAATGAAGGAATTTCCTGGACTCGGACTGCAGTGTACCTTGGTGTCATCTTAGACAAAAGACTGACGTTGAAACATCACGTCAGCAACATCAAAGCGAAAGCGGAAGGAAGAATGAAGACATGAAGACACATTATCTCATTCTGAATCCTTCGTCCACACTGAAACCAGGTCACGCCATCTAGCTGTATACAGTGCTGGTACAGGAAGTCCTGAATTATGCTGAAATATTGTGGTGTAATGCGGCAACATCACACATCAAAGGGATACGGACTTTCCAAAACAGAGCTATTCGTTTCGCATAAGAGCATGCTAGAGTACCCCAACCACAGTATTGCACGAAACCATAATACATCAAGCAACAAAATTCTACGTGAACTGCACACAATCAGTCAACCCGCTTATTGCACAACTTGGCAATTCGACATTAGGTGGCCGGTCCACCTAACATGGTAAAGAATACTCATCGGGAATGACAATCCCTAACACAATGGAAATGTCAACCGATTAATGAAAAGGAAGGTGATACGACACCGTTGTACAAACTTCCCCATTCTCTGGGATACACGCTACCTGGTTGAATTTGTCATATGTCAGGTGGAGAGATATACCACTCTCCTGACTTGTGCTCGGAACGTTGGGAGTTCAATTCCCCGTCTGGCTTTCGTCATTGCTAGTTTCCACAATTTTCCGTATTCTATCCATGAGAATGCCGGGATGGTGCCTTTTAAAGGTCATGGCCAATTTCCTTCCTGTTCCCTCCCATTAGTTTAGTTAGGCTGAATACGGTCAGTGAGACTCTACATCACCCCACCTCCCAAATGATTTGATGAATATGGACGTTCAAGAAGATGCAAAAATGTATTTCTCAAATATAATGAGGATGACTGTCATTAAGTATACAGTAATAATGTTACTAAATTGTTTATTCATTACTTTTTACCTTCTAATATAAACATTTTAGGGGTCTACAGGCTTGGAATCACCGCCTCCACAACAAACACGGCATACGCAAAAATCGTCGGGGTTACCGACAGAATTATCAGGTCGGTCAATGGGCCTACCAACACCGCTACTAATCACGAGAGTCAGAACTATCGGTAAGTTTTCATTATTTGCTTTTTACATAACATATTCATTAGACATTACTGCACATTTTTTTTCCTGGTTCAAGATCCAGTCTAAAAAAGGGTTCGACGGAGCTGCCGATCCGGATACTGGTGTAACGTGATCGGGGATACAAACAGGATTATCACCTCCATCGACGGGCCTACCACCCACTTCATACATAACAGCTGTTTGGAATCCACAGAGGAGCAGTGATGGATATAGGGGAGGGTGGGGATCAATCGCATAGCGACAACGGGGGCGGCATTGTTCAAAGGATTTTTTTTAACTGCTTAACATCTATTAACAGCGAGGTCTTTAGAGACGGGAAAGGATGGTGGCCAAGGAACGGGAAGGAATTCGTCCATGCCCTTTTGAACGAAGGGAAACCATGGAAAACCCAAATCTGGATGCCCGGAAGGGGATTTAAACCGCCGTCCTCCCGAATGCGAGGCGAGAACGCTAACTGTTACACCACCACCCTTGGAACTGTTCAAAGGAGCGGCGATATCACAGTTTTTGCCCCAGATCGGATTATTCCTAAAGCCGCCACTGCAGAGGAGTAAACTTATAATCAGTATGCTGGTCTAAAAGATGTCATATGTACGTGACAGAGA
This sequence comes from Vandiemenella viatica, assembly GCA_031002005.1. NCBI lineage: Eukaryota > Metazoa > Arthropoda > Insecta > Orthoptera > Morabidae > Vandiemenella > Vandiemenella viatica. The sequence goes on along the minus strand of CM061921.1, from coordinate 174,327,204 downwards.
AAGCCATTTTTTTTAAAGGATTTGGAAAGAAGCCTCTCTACATTAAGTTCAGAAGTTGGGAGTTGTTTCAGCACCTTCTCCTTTGTGCGAGTAATAAACACACGTGGACTTCACAGCACAATTGAATAAATCTAGCCCCCAAAAATAATTCTTGTAAAAGCTGGTCAATTCTCGTGGTAGTTATGAGATATTTTACTGAGTCAAGTCAACTTTCTCCCGTCGAGGTCATTAGAGGCAGGATGGGACTCAGGACACGGAACGGGAAGAAAATAATTCATAGCATTCTCCTGCAGTGATTTGGGGAAACCATGGAAAACCCAAATCTGGATGCCCGGACGGGCATTCGAACTGGGGTCCACCCGAATGGGAGGCCAGAGAGTTGTGGAATCAGAACCACAGAAGCGTTCTGGTGTTCTGCATATAACACAGCATGCTGTACCAGAGTTGGTGAGTCCAGTTAAGGACCTATGAAAATCTCCACAGAGACAGGGATTCGAACCGCGGACCTTTTGATCCGCAATCAGACGCCTTAACCACTGAGCCACCAGAATGCTCAGGAACAAAATAAAATTCATGAAGTCTGCTGATGTCTAGGAGATAAAGAATTTGAGTATTATAGTTACATCCAAAGGAAAGCAATTAACGTGCAGATATTTGTGATTTCCAGTCAATAAATACAGGAAAAATCATCAACATTGGGTTTTCTTACGATTTAGGGCGAGACCATATATGTGTACTATATAGCCTATTTCTAGGACCACATTTAGGATAGTGGTATTATGGTATTTTAATCAACAAGTATATCCAAAGTAAGGAGAGAAAGGAAGAAAATTTTAACATATTAATTCAACATGCTAAGCTCCATCTATAATGTAAATTTGAGACATATAAAGATATCGCTCTAGAAACCGATTTCACCTTTGTAGTGGATATACGGAAATGTAGGGTATTAGACTTTGCTTATAAACTGGATCAATACTTTATCCATGCACAGTCTTTATTAATAAATGTGGCCAGTCTCGCCAGGTGCTATCTCCCAATTTTTTCACAGTGCGGCAACACAGGAAATGCACGACGTCAGGAAACTGTAGGGCGCCTCTCGACTCTGCCATGACGGCATCGTATTGGTGGATGTTGAATCAAGGACCTTCTATATTTCATACGATTCGTTTCGTAATGTGAAGTTGCTGAATATAAATTTAAAGTTAGGTGGCAGATAGGTTACTTAGCTCCGCCCACTGAAGTATCTGATTGGTCTGATATTTCAACCAGTGCCACTTATATATGTTATTAAACCTAAAATTAATGTTGGGAAACTAACTTCAAGGATTGGTTTAAAGTGTAGCAAAGAGTAGACAGAGTGTTACAATTTATTCAGATTTTTCGCATTTACGCTAAAGAAAACGTTTATTCTCATTTTATTTTGGATAACTTCTTTACTTATTTCTACTTTTTGTGTCTTCCATAAATCCGTGTATGAACGGACCAAACAATAGGCAAGTCACAAATCGTTGAAATCTTAGTTTTTAGTTGATATGGAAGCAGTCATACAGATATTAAGGTGAAAACATGTAGGCTATCTCGAAGCCGGCAGGGTTTAGTACTTTGCGCGGTCAGGAAGTTCCATAAGGGTTGGTTTGTTTACGGGCAAGTTGAGCAAACTCATATAGCAAGTGGCGTGGTCTAGTGGCTACAGTTCTGTACTATTAACGACGCGGTGGTATAGTCGCTGATTCAAAACTCTGGTGGGTGACTTTTTTTCCCAAACTATTCCAGCATACCCATTGCTTATGTATAAAATATTTAATTTCTGTAGAAAAAAATAAAAATAAAATAATCTTGTCTCATCTGAAGGTTAACTAACAGCATAAACATGTATTTATAATCTACTGGAATTGTTAATGGATGAAACAAATATTGTGAAAATTAAATATACAATAGTATTAATTTTGAAGTGGATTCACTGTCAAGTACTGCAAATTTATAAAAGCGCCTAAAACCATAATCGAACCTAATACTCAACGTTAAAACACCAAGATTTTCCAAATAATAAATTAAATATACCTGATGGTTTCCTTGTGAGATAAGGTTGAAAGCAGAGCAGAGATATACTTTTAAAACAGTTATGCGCTAGTATAATTTGATCGGAATATGATATCTTCTAGCTCAGCTTTCGAAAGTAACATCACTGAGTGATCGTCTCAAATACTTCGTCGGTGACGTCTATCAATCAATGCTGTTCATGCCTCTTTTGCTTTTCGACGCGAAATTCTTATGATTTTCATGGTTAAAGAGTGACTGTAAATAGGTGCAAACAATAAAATACACCTCCTCCAATTTAGCTTAGAAATAATATTTTGAAACAATTCTGAGTGGTTACTCGCACATTATGCGTGTACAATGAATTAAAACAGTCTTCAGTTCCATATTGATGCAGCCATGAGTATATCTTCACTGAAAAAACGTTTCTAACGTGAATCATTTGAAGAGAAACAGTTCCCGTTCCATTACAATAGTCTCTACTCCATCTAACATCACTGTCTAGAATCATTTGAAGCAATCCTCCATCGCATTCTGTTTTGAGCTTCCATATTTCTAACATCGTGCGAAACATAACCTACTTTTCAGATTGTTATATTATATTATAATCTCTTTTTATTCTAAAATTCCATCTCCGAAATCTTCCATCAACTAACATGTTAATTAATCCTAGAAATCTTAAAATATGCTCTATGTCCTGTCTTGTATCAAGCCATTGCTACAACTGTTATTTATACAGTATTTTACGTACTTAAATTTATCGTTCTCAAATATTTCTCTCTTTGAAATAATTCGGGAATGACACTTTGAAGGAACCATTACCGTTTATGCATGGACTCATTTGGAGAAACAATGGACAATCCAAATCAGGAATGCCGGACGAGGATTCGAATCCGAGTCCTCTGAGTTTCGAGGCCACGGCGTTACCGCTCTTTCTTCACGCTCGGTATTAAATTGCAGACATATGTACATAAAAGACTAGAAGGAAAGGTCGATGGTGGTTGTATTCTCGGGATCTATCTCTGTCTATATCACCTCATTACAAGCTGTTACCCTCGACTTCGTAAGTGTGGACTTAGAATTTGGATACAGAATGTTAGTAACGTAAGATTTGTCCCAAACAATGCCGAGTCGGCATAATATTACAAGAAAGCCATCTCTATATCATTCTACCGTCGAACCTGTCTCATGGAGAGAATTAATTTCCAATATATTCAAAAACAGAAAAACAAACGAAGATGCGTGGATGTGAGGGTTGCGAGGTTTAACTGAGGGCATCTTTATTTCACCTTGGTCTTTTCTTCTTTCTTCAGGATGAGAATCAGATGCTTGGGTTCTGATAACTTTAGCTGCTCGTGCTCTTCTAGAGCTACTCCTTAGGCTAGGTTTACGCCCGCAACGCATGTCAAAAAAAGAAGACAAAATAAACTGGTGCCTGAAACACAAAGTAATAGCACAGTGCAGAGCAAATCGACATCTATATTAAATAATAAGTTTTGTCTCTAAACGAAATATATTAACAAATCATACACTAACAGACTCGCCGGCAGCACAGCATGAGCAACCGACGTAACATCATAGACTAACATACGCATCCGTCAGTCTGTCACCATTCGGTAAATTCTCAAAATTTCTACACTATAACTGTTATTCATACCGAAAAAATGTCCTGTGTCCTTCCTATAGATACAAAGTATTTCCTTGTCAAATACCATCATTATCGGTATAGCCAATCAGCTGTCAAAACGTAACAAACAGACTGAGACTTACTTCCGCATTTATAATATTAGTAGTGCAGATCACACGCACACTGACAGCAATAGAAACAACGCCTGAGGGATCAATAAAGCGTAAAAAGAGCTCATTCGATCAAAAACAATTCTTTAAAATATTTGCTTTCACCGGGATTTGAACCAGAGACCACGATCCAAGCATTAGTAAGCAAGCGTATTAATCTCTAAGCTACCAGAAAGCTCTGCCAAAACGTACTACGGAGACTTTCACATCCTCTGCGTCTGTCTACCGCGGTTCAGTAACTTTCAAAATTACTTGGCAATGTGTATTACTTATACAGAAAAAAGTATCCTATGTCCTTCCTAATGGCAAATAGCATCTCCTTGTCAAAATTTCATCACGATCGGATTAACTTCAATTTGCCAGATTTCTAAACGGAAATTCTACTCTTCTGGATTCCATCGATGTTTTGTAGTATAACTAACTGAATAATTCCTGCTGGTCCTTAATCGGTAGTACCCTCTGGAATCAAAAACGGGTTTCTGTAGATGGTAGTGTATGTCCCATGATCGGACCACAAGTCAGAAACGAATCTTGTTTGGGTATAATTAATAACAATAAACAAGGTAATATTATTCCTTTGATACAGGAGTTTCATATCTCAGCCACGGATATCTGAAATCGGGATGACCGGACGGGGAGTCGAATCTGTATCCTACCGAATGCGAGGCCAGCGCGTAGCCGCTTATCTCAACACGCTCGGTCATTGAAAAATTGTTATAGCGTCAAAAAAACTGAGTCGGCCGAAATAGTGATTATATAGAAAAATAGACAATTGTTCAAAATTTAAATTGATGTATATATTAAAGTAAATTAGTTGATTTTTATCAATAATTGCTTTGGAGACCTTACTTTTGTTTCCCTCGCACATTAACATAAATTCCCATCGTATTTTTAAATACAAGCCTGATAATTTAAATTTGATATTTGTAGAAAAAACCGATATAATTTAGTATTAATGTGTTCCTGGTGAAAAATTATTTGCCTTCCGTATTATAAACGCCGGTAAGAGGAAAGTTAAGATTTATTTCCTGCTACAACGTTGTCAAATCTTTTACCTGCAATGTTGTCACATTCTCTGATTCCTAGCAGTGCTGAAGAGATTTCCGTGTTTAAGGAATAATGTCTCATAGTTAGACGTTATCAAAAGTATAGGTACATATCTGATGTAAATATTTTTTTCCTTCCGTTTGATCTATTATACTTTTATTTAGTTATTATTTATTATAATAGTTTGATTCTAAAATTACTATTTAATCACGAAATTCCATACCGGCTGTCAGACGGTCATTTCTGTAACATGAGTAGTTCGGTACAGCAGCTTGAATGGAAGGCTTTAGGTGGGTTCCATTAAATTGACACGCGTCAATGCCCCCCTCTCTTATAAAATCTCTGAGCTCTCCAACTGGACCATATGCCATTGGCATTACACGAGCAGATTGAAATATATTTCATTTTGGCCATCTTGAGGGTTTGTTGGATCTCTGCGGACAGCTGCTAGAGCTAACTGTACTGCAGCGGTGACTTGCCGTGGGATATCTTGTATCATGGTGGTTACTGTGCAGCAGCAGCAATTGTACCTTTCAGAGCATTGTGTTGTTATTTTGCTGACTTTCCATGTTCTGTAGGTGTTTTCTGGTTAGTCCCTTTTTAGCGAAGTCCGGTGGTCGCTTACCCTGCGCATCTGTTTTCCTTCTGCCGTTGTCAGGAGGTACATTCGCTGGTGGGAGGATCCGTCCTGCATTTGATTTGACTGTTTCAGTCTGCGGGTCACCTGCGGGCGGATTGTTGGCTATCTCCGCATAGATGACATTTGTTGTTGACTCCTTTGGAGTCTGGATGGCATTTGATGCCTTGTCTTGTTTCATCTTCTGCCGCTGTTGCTTCCTTATGGAGGCTAGGTAGGAGGAGTTATTGGCTTTTTGCCTTTCTTCGAATTTACCGAAGACAGGACATTTCCTGTAGCTTGCTACGTGCTGACCACCACAGTTCACGCATTTTGGTGGTGCATCACCTTTCTTAATTCCATAGTCTTTCGAGGAGTGGTCCCCAGCACACTTCACACATTTGGCAGGCATTGAGCAGTGCCTGTTGACATGTCATACTCCCTGACAATTAAAACATTGGGAAGGACTCCTCTTGCTGGGTAATATTTCAACTGTAACTCTGAGAGCGCAGAGTGAGGTCATTTTGAATATTATCACATAGTCAGTGAGTACTACCAGGATCAGCGGGATCTCTACGTTGGTCTTGTGGAAATGGAGCCTTACCACAGTTCTTGCAACATAAGCCTGATTCTGCTAGTTCCTCTCTCATTTATTATGGTGAGATGCTGAAGGGAATCCCCCCGATGACGACTTTCAGGAACTTTTCCTCCACTGATAGAAAAGTATAGAAAGAGATCTGATACGCAGAGGCAAATCCTGAACCACATTGTGTTCTGTTTCACTGGTCTTTACGTGCTGTTTTAACTGAGAATCCTTCAAAGCATAATATCTTCAGTTGATGGTGTAGCTTCATGTAATGTTTTATTACTTTAAATAATAATTAGCGTGTGTGTACATTACTGTTACTACAAATGAAATTAATTTTACAGATCTTCTCATGCTATCTGCCGAATATATAAAGAATTTTTCCTCAAACCGAAAGTTAATTTCCTTTTTGTTAGCCGTATTAGTTTGAGATTTCGATATATATTAAGACTAATTTCTCTTTTACTCTGTTTCAGATCTCTCCACTCCGGAGAATTTTTCCAATCATACACCAGTGATTGGTAAGTTTTGCATCAAATTAATTTATTTAATGTAGATATTTTCTCATGTGATTGGTACTACAGATGTATTTTTTATTTTTTTATTTTGTAGGTCTCCCAGTGATCTCCACTCAGGAGAATATTTCCAATGATTGGTAAGTTGTTGCTTGAAATAAATATATTTGCTGTAGATATTTTCTCGTGTGATTGGTACTAAAGATATAATTTTTTTATATTGTATCTCTGCCAGTGATCTGCACTCTGGAGAATATTTCCGATGGTACACCAGTGATTGGTAAGTTGTTGCTTGAAAAAAATTTATTTGTTGTAGATATTTTCTCGTTTAATTGGTACTAAAGGGTTTTTTTTTGGGGGGGGCGGTCTCCCAGTGATCTCTACTAAGGAGAATATTTTCATTGATGCATCAGTTGGTGCAGGAAATTAATTTATTTGCTGTAAATAATTTCTTGTGTGTATGGTAGGACAGATTTATTTTTTATATTTTGTATGTCCCCCTATCAATATTTTCGATGTGGAGCCTAAGATTTAGCTATCTATTATGAATGATTTTTTCTCTATTTCCCCCACACTGCCCTGAGCCAGTGGAGTCCACTACTGGTAAATTTTAACTCTTTAAAAATATTTACAGTGCCGAAATATTGAAATGTGTTTGTCCATCTATTTGTTACAGATATTACCGAACAGCCTCTGCTCTTCAATGATGAATATGCTATGTCCGTACGGCGGCCGACGTCGAACGGCGGATGGGCGGTCCGCAGGAGATGGTCACAAATAACCCGAACAAGTCCAAGGAGCAGGCCGAACGTAATCCAAAGACGCGCACTGGTTGTATCCGACGTGAGGTTCACAGAGTCCGAAGAGAGTGTACCGAACGTAGCCGAGAACAAGCACTGTCACGAGTCCGAGAAGCGATTCACTGAGTCCAAGAGAGAGTACCGTAGACGTAGCCGAGACGAACACTGTCGAGAGTCCAAGAGACGAATCACAGTTTGACGGTGACACAACCGAAGCGCAGCGAACACCGAACTGGATGAGTGGAGCTGCGCTGGCTTATTTATATCCGTGCCGGGTCGGCTCCGATTGGCCGTGGCGGAAACTGTGACGTGGTGGCGCTGGTTGGCCTGATGCCAGCGCCGTCTATACTAGGTCGATTTCCATGCCCCCTACCGGGCATGCCGCAATGTCGGGACGGGATACCAGATCCCTCCCCCCTGAAGTGGGCGCGTACGGACGGAAGCGCCCTCGACGATGCTTGGGGTGATGAGGCTGGAATGGTTGTGGTATCCCGGCCGCATCATTCTCGGTTTGCGCCGACGTACTCCATAGTTGAGGACGTGGTGACGTGGGTGCCGATGTGGTTGGTGGATGGTTGATGGGTGTGTCCATTTCGACGTCACTCTCGTCCGGCACTGCTGGTTTTCTTGGGCGCAAGTGGTATCGTCGTTGTGGGGAGGGTGGTTGTGGGACCTCTGCTAATGGCGCTGATGGTGGTATAATGTATTCTTCCTGACATTGTTGTGATGGTGATGGGCCTGTTGTGATGTGAGGACGCAGCTGGTTTTGATGACGGCGTTCTATTCTGTGTGGCGTTTGTACTGAGATTACCCCACTACTGTTGCTGGCATCCAAGTGGCGTTCCCTCCGTAGGCGCGTGCCCAGACCGCGCTGCCTGGCGTGTACCGATGGGACGGTCTGGATCGGGGCTCTGCCGGATGATGGTGCCAGGAGGTGCAGCATCGTTCGTGGTTGTCGCCCATGGAGCAGTTCTGCTGGGCTGCGACCATTAATTGGTGTTGTCCGGTATGTGCTGAGAAAGAGGGTGAGGGCGGAAGACGTCGTAGCTGACTGTACCTCTTTCAGCATTTGTTGTTTGAACGTCCTTACGAGCCGTTCTGCTTCGCCATTTGAGGCGGGATGGAATGGAGGACTGAAGATGTGTTTGATGCCGTTAGCCACGCAGAATTCTTCGAATGTGGTTGCTGTAAATTGGGGCCCATTGTCTGAGACGAGGGTGCGTGGTAACCCCTCGATGGCAAAACCTGGCTTAATGCATTTAGTGTGGCTTCCGTCGTTGTGGATGCCATGCGAACCACGTACGGGTACTTTGAATAGGCATCAATTATAAGTAGCCACATAGTTCCCAAAAATGGGCCTGCAAAATCCAGATGAATGCGGTCCCACGGTTGGCGGGGTGTGGGCCAGGGGGCGAAGGCTTGCGGTGGCGCTGCCTGATGTTGGGCGCAGGCTGTGCAGCTGCGTACCATCTTCTCAATGTCTCGATTGATTCCTGGCCAATAAGCATGTCTTCTTGCGAGATTTTTCATACGGGACATGCCCCAATGTCCTCGATGCAGGAGCTTTAGAATTTGTGAGCGCAATTCCGCTGGGATGACCACACGATGTGTGTCGTTTTCTGCGTCCAAAAGGATGACGTCGTCTGTGACCGAGAGTCTGTCAGATATGTGGCGCCATGTCTTCAATTCGTTGTCCATTCTGCGTGTGAGGTATGTTGGCCACCCGTGAATGATATAGCGCAGGACCTGGCGCAAGATTGGATCCCGCTGGGTGGCGGAGGCGATTCGGGCTGCTGTAATGGGGAACCCGTCCACTGTCTGCTTCCTCTCTGTGTCGATATGAAAACACAGTACTTCTTGTTGGTCGAATTCCGGATCGGGGCCGGCAGGCAGGCGTGATAGGGCATCGGCATTGGAGTGTTGTGCTGTTGGCTTATATTGGATTGTGTAATTATAAGCGCTCAGAAACATCGCCCATCGTTGGAGGCGTTGGGCCGTTCGCTCTGGGAGGCTGGAGCGGGGTCCAAATATTGCCACCAACGGTTTGTGGTCCGTGATAAGGGAGAACTTGGTTCCAAATAGATATACATGAAATTTCTTGATAGCGAAGATTATTGCCAATGCCTCTTTCTCGATCTGCGAGTAGTTGCATTGTGCTGGCGTCAATGTCTTAGAAGCAAACGCTATCGGTTGTTCAGAGCCGTCTTCATTCCTATGTGCGAGTACCGCCCCGATTCCATATGCTGAGGCGTCAGCTGCCACGACTAGGGGCCGTGTAGGAGAAAACGGCGTCAGACAAGGAGCAGACCTTAGCATGCGCTTTAGCCGGTCGAAGGCCCGTTGACAAGACGGGGTCCAGTTGTAGGCAACGCCCTTTTTTCGGAGCTGGTTGAGGGGTTGTGAGATATGTGCCGCTTGTGGCAGAAACTTTGAGTAGTAATTTATTTTCCCGAGGAAGGCTTGTAGTTCTGGCAGATTCTTTGGGCGGGGTAGGGAGTCTATGGCGGCCACGTTGCGGTCTGATGGCCTAATTCCCTCTTTGTTGAGCCAATGGCCGAGATATTCTACTTCCTCTTGAAAAAACCGACACTTCTCGAGGCGACACCTCAGCCCTGCCTCTTGTAATGCTGCAAATAGCGTGCGCAGGTTTTGTAGGTGCTCCTGGCGAGTGGTTCCTGTGACAATGATATCGTCCAGGTAGTTTGCGCATGCCGGGATGTGTCGCAACAGCTGCTCCAAGTATCTTTGGAATATTGCCGGTGCAGAAGCGATGCCAAATGGGAGGCGCTTGTATTTGTAGAGTCCAAACGGTGTGTTGATGACGACGATGTTTTGTGATTCCTCATCTAGTGGAAGCTGCAAGTATGCATCTGCGAGGTCAATCTTCGAGAAGTATTCGCCGCCCGCAAGTTTAGTGAGAAGATCTTCTTGTCGTGGGATTGGATACGTCTCGACTTGAGACTGGGCGTTGATCGTAGCCTTAAAATCTCCACATAACCGGAGGGTGCCATTGGGTTTCCGGATGATGACCAGTGGTGTAGCCCACGCGCTGGATTTGACAGGTTCGATTACTCCAATCTTCTGAAGCCGGTCAAGTTCCTGTTTTACTGCTGCACGTAAGGTGACCGGAATAGGTCTGGCACGACAAAAGCGAGGTACTGCACCTGGCCGGAGGGTGATGTGAGCCTCGAAATCTGAGGCGCACCCTAAGTCTGGCGTAAAGATGGGTGCGAACTGAGTACAGAGGTCATCCAGGTCCTGGAATGGGACCGAGTCCGATATGACCTGGACTTCGTCCACGATTGAGAATCCGAATCTGTTGAATGCGTCTAACCCAAAAATATTAGTAGCCGAGGGCTGATCCACCACAAAAAAGGTGATTGGTCTGGTGACTTGTTTGTAGGCGGCCGTGATGGAGACCTGACCCCGCAGGGGAATGTCTCTATTCCCGTACGATACCAAACGCCGTGAAGGTGGAGACAACGGTGGTGAGCCTAGTTGAGCGTAGGTGGCTTGGTTTATCAGCGAGACGGTTGCCCCCGTGTCCACTTGAAAACGGATGTCCTGGTTGGCGACTCTCAGAGTTAAGAATAGTTTCTGTGAGAGTGGATCGCCAGTATGAGCTGCGGTCTGCAGTGTGTTGACCGTTTCTTGCTGCATGCGGGCTGTCGGGCTGGGGCGAGGTGCCCGGTTTCGGCAGACTGACCGCAAGTGTCCCTCTTTACCGCAGCGTGTGCAATGTGCCCAACGGTCGGGGCAATCTGCCCGTGAGTGCGAAGTGAAGCACTGTGGGCAAGACGGCAGGGGCCTCTGGAATCGTCGGCGGGGTGGGGTTCGGGGTTCGGACGTCATAGATACGTCGGACAGCGATGGCGTCCTGCTTTGTTGGCGTCTGGAGCGCGCCATGGGTTTGCCTTGTGCGCGGGAGTTGCGTTGTGATGTTTTGACCGCCGCTACTTGTGGGCGTGCCATGAGGCGCTCGTTCGCTGCTTGCGCAATTTCATGCGAGTGCGCGATGCGTAGAATGTCCTCGAGTGATGGGTTGTCCAGCTTCAGTGCCACTGTGCGCACCTCTGGGTCTGGAGCTAGCTGCACTATGACGTCGCGGATCAGGGAGTCTGCATATGAAGCCCTGCACTTTGCGTTTGAGCAAGTGAAGTCGCATTTGCGGCTAAGACCTTGGAGATCAGTCACCCATGACCGGTATGATTGTCCCGGTTGTTTGTGATACTGATGGAACTCAAGGCGGGAGGCCACCACGTGGTATCTTTGAGAGTAGTAGCTTGTTAGCAGAGTGCACATTTCGTTGAATGTGAGGGCGACCGGATCTGATAATGGGGCCAGCTTCCGCAGGAGGAAGAACGTGTCGGGTGATGCCCACGACAGAAACAGCGAGCGCTGTAAGGCATCGTCCGTCACCTGGAATGCCGAGAAATGCTGTTTGAGCCGATGCAAATATGTGTCCCAGTCTTCCTTGGCGTCATTAAATGGTGGAAACGCTGGAGGCCGGATGTGTGAATTTTCCGAGGCCTGGACTGACTTGGCCTCCTGTGCTAACAGTTTCTCGAGTATTACTTGGAGACGTTTGCTGTAGCAGCGCTGTCTGCTGTTGTTGTTGCTCCAGAATACGAGTCACGGTGTCCATGATGCCAGCTGATAACCTTTTTCCTCGTCGCCAATTGCTATGTCCGTACGGCGGCCGACGTCGAACGGCGGACGGGCGGTCCGCAGGAGATGGTCACAAATAACCCGAACAAGTCCAAGGAGCAGGCCGAACGTAATCCAAAGACGCGCACTGGTTGTATCCGACGTGAGGTTCACAGAGTCCGAAGAGAGTGTACCGAACGTAGCCGAGAACAAGCACTGTCACGAGTCCGAGAAGCGATTCACTGAGTCCAAGAGAGAGTACCGTAGACGTAGCCGAGACGAACACTGTCGAGAGTCCAAGAGACGAATCACAGTTTGACGGTGACACAACCGAAGCGCAGCGAACACCGAACTGGATGAGTGGAGCTGCGCTGGCTTATTTATATCCGTGCCGGGTCGGCTCCGATTGGCCGTGGCGGAAACTGTGACGTGGTGGCGCTGGTTGGCATGATGCCAGCGCCGTCTATACTAGGTCGATTTCCATGCCCCCTACCGGGCATGCCGCAATGTCGGGACGGGATACCAGAGAATAAGTTGGTGTCTTTGCTAGTGGTAAGTGTGAACTCTAATTTTAATTTTATTAATGTATAAGTATCTCTGTCTGAAACTCTCTTTGTTTGTTATAGGTCTCCCAGAATTTTTGGCCCAAAAAGATAGATAGTTTCGGATGACGGACCATCCAAAAGGATGAAAGTAACAGCTAATGTAATTTTCAATTTCTATAAATTGATTTCTGCCTTATAGTTTTAACCATGAATCTAAAACTTGTTGTTTTATATTAGCAGATGGCTATAAACCAATTTCACCGCCGGACAGCTGGAAGCTTTGTGGGGCATATCAACATTCAAGACAGCGTAAGACATGCCTCAAGCAAGTACTAGCGCGTGCGCAGACTCAATAGACGACGATCTTCTGGCGACGTTGTCGCCCATTGAGGCTCTCTGGAGCCCTCGGCCCAAAAGCTGCCCAACATGCAAGCAACCGGGTCCGGTGTTAATGTGGGGCAAACAGGTAAGCCGGATGCTACGAGTCCAAAGCCAACTATCAGGGCGAGTGCTTACGGGACTAGGATACTTCATATTATTGTACGAAGTTCTGAAAATTTAAAGACCCACTCAGTTTTATCAGGGGCATTTTCAAAGAGCAGATTTCCGCGATTATTTCAAATCATTCAACATCGGCTATAAAATGCCAAGTGGGGTTGGATTGCCTTTCCAAAGTTCAGAATTAAGATGACATTAACTTCACCTGTACTTGTTTTATGCCCAAGATTCACGAGCTCACATTAAGCACGTCCCTGAAAGAATGGTATGAAGTCTATGTGTTTCAAGATATCCAAAAGAGATTTAGTGAATTCCAGGATTGGGATAGTGCCTCGAACTAATCAACTCCGTCGACATCCATGTAGCTAACTTCGAACCACTGAATCAGAGCTCTTCATTTGTAGCACTTCCATCTGTTATCCAAGCAAAGAAAACAATTATCAATGTTAAAAACAGTGATGATTGTTGTTTTCTCTGGACCATCCTTGTATTTCATGAACAGGTGGAAGATCACGCGGAAGCGGTTAACAGTTATATTGAAACATGGTCCAAGTACAAATTAGATTTTCTAGGCATAAACTTTCCCGTAAAATTGCCATTCATTCCTAAATTTGAGAGGTAAAATTCTAAATATTCGATCGATGTCTACGGCTTGGTACCAGATGGTAGAAAATATAGAGTTGTAGGTCCCGTCCATCTTGCTGCAGTCAAACGCGGTTTCCATATTAATATGTTATTGATCACAGAGGGTGGCGTTAAGTTTAACTACTGTTGGATCAAGAACTTGTCACGGTTAGTTATTTCATCTATACCTAATCACCAACATAAGGCACACATTTGTGATAGATTTCCGCAGCATTTCTGGCGCGAAGATCTCTTAAGCCGTCATGAGATCGTTTGTGCAATTGTTAGCACTGTAAGAGTAGACCTACCCGGCTACGAAGACAAAATCTTAAAGTTTAAGGATTTTGTGCACCAACAGCGTGTACCATTCGTCGTTTACGAGGACTTTGAATATTTTTTGAAACCCTTTGATACATGCAGACCCGTATCCAACGCCTCTCACTGGACAGCAGTACTGGAACACACCCAGTCAGCCGCGGCATACGAGGTTTTTTGCGCATTCTACCCTCAATTAAACCGATTCGGTGCTAGCGTAGGGGATAGCGTGCTAGCCTCGCGATGCAGGGGTCGCCGGTTCGAGTCCGGCCTGGGGCATGGTTTTTTTTAATTAAGTGTTGTGTTTGTCTTGTGTCGTCTATACCAAGGAGAATCTATAATACAATGAGTGATCCAATACATACTTACAAACTACAAAATTACATAGTGCTGGCTGTATGGCCTCGTAGCCAAATGCCAATTAAAAAAAAAAACCGATTCGACTCATCTTGGAGGAAAACCCTGACAATTGGCTAGTGGAACAACTCGTGAAACTGGCCCGTGACGCTGATGAAATTTACAAGGTGGTCACACCTTTTGTAATGTCGGCTGACGATGAAGCACAATTTACGAGTGCTACAGTATATCACATCTGTGGTGACGGCTTGGCACCGCGAGCCGTTAAGTTTCGCCATCATTGCCACATTATAGGTGCATTCTGAGGAGCTGCAAACAAGAACAGTAGTTTACAGCACAAAAATCAAAGGTACATATCCATCATTTTTTCATAATTTGTCTGAGTATGATGCGCGCTTCATTGTTAGGGTCTTAGCACACCTCGATAAAGATGGAATGGATGTCCTGCCCATCAACACTGAACGTTACATTTCGTTTTCTAAAAAGCTAAATCGTACGTCAATCTCATTGCGGTTCCTGGACTCGTACCGCTTAATATAGTCCTCATTAGATAAACTGGGTTGGAACCCTTGAGGACCGTTTTATGTACATTGCCAGTGCGCATTTCATGGACTCTGAGAAGTTACAAATAGGTAAGAGAAAGGAGTCTTCCCTTATGAATACATGGATTCGATGGGTAACCTTATAGAGGCCACGCTCCCTCCAAAGTCTAAAGTCCAAAGTCTAAAGTCTGTACATGGAGACAGATGTACGGCTACTTGCGGATCTGTTTGAATAATTTTGGCTGTATGTTTGGAGACGTACACCCTGGACCCCGCTCATTATTTCACAGCTTCAGGCCATGTTAAAGAGGACGCGTGTCGAGCTGGATCTTCTGACAGATGTCGACATGCTTTTTTTTTTCGAACTTGGAATTCGTGGTGGTATTTGTCAGTGTGTCGATAGGTATGCCAAGGCAAATAACCGGTACATGGCGGAGTACAACCACGATGCACCCGAATATTTCATAATGTATTTTGATGTAAACAATATGTATGGCCTGGCCATATCAGAGTATCTAGCCTCTGGAGGGTTTCGATGGTTAACGGCCAAGCAGATTGCTTACATAGATTTCATGAGTGTAGCAGCCGACTCACCTAGGGGCTTCGTTTTGGAGATAGATCTGATGATCCCCAGCATAAACACGACTTTCTAGCAGACCTACCACCATGTCCAGTCCACAAAGCCACCCCTGGATCTATTTTCCCCAAGCTGATAACTACGCTGGAGGATAAGGTTCGGTATGTTCTCCATTACCGAGTCCTTCAGCAATGTGTAGGCTTGGGGATGAAGTTGGGTACGGTACACCGGGTAATATCTTTCAATCAGTCACCGTGGTTAAAAGAATACATTTTTCTCAACACGTGTTCTCGTCAGTCAGCAAATCAGCGTTTGAGAGAGAGTTTTTCAAACTTATGAACACTTGAATTTTCGGGAAAATAATGGTGAACGTTAGAAAACAGCGCGAAGTGAAATTGTGCATAGGTTGGGTGGGCAGCCGTGGTGCCTGTAAATACACTACACATAAAGCGAATGACTATTTTCAAGAAAGTCTTTGTGGCCCTGGAGATGGCGAAAGTGAGGGAAACTATTCAACAAGCCACTCTACGTCGGGATGTGCATTCTCGATCTGTCTAAACAGTGGATGTATCGATTTCACTATGAATTCGTTATTCTGCAGTTTATACGCTCAAAATTGCTTTATATGGACACATATAGTTTCATTAATTTGGTGAATGGCTGTGATCCGTGTGAACTATTGAAGCACAACAGGGAGGAATTCGACACGTCTTGACATAAACCGAACAATCATTTCCATATAGAACCCTATAACGAGACAGTTGTTGGGGTTATCAAAGATGAGGTGAATGGTTTACTTATTGTGGAGTTTGCGGGTCTAAGGTCGAAAATGTACTCATTCCGACTAGAATCTAACTAGACCTCAAGACGGGCTAGGGTTTGGCAAGAACAGTAAGAAGGCAACTCATCATAGCAGATTACATTGAATGATTACATGGAGCACGACCCAAGTATCACACCCAAAATCGTTTCCAATCTAACCTCTATAAAATTACCACTGTTAAAGTATCAATTCTGGGTCTGTCTAGATTGGATGATAAGCGCTTTATTTACCCCGAAGGTATTGGGACCCTACCTTGGGGGGACAAGTTCGTACCAGAGTGAATGTGACTGTTTGTAAAATAAGTGTGAATGGAGATTGAAAATAGCGTTTATTAATGTGTATTTATTACAGTGCACTGGAGGGTGGGATGGGTTGTAAATAATTGTGGTCATGACTTGTAAATAATTAATTTGTCTGATTATATGTATATAATTGATGGTGATTTGTGGTCACCTGCCTGATGTCATCTGTTGCAAAAAGTTTATGTTTGACCTGTTGTAAATTGCTGTGGAGTTTGTCAGTGCACTATAACTTAGTATTAGGTATCAAATACCAGTGCTCTAAATTTATGAACAGTGCGAATCATATATATTGTAAAAGTATAACCCATGCACTGAACTATGCAAAATAAAATTTAATTTTTATGAATAGGAAAAGTCTGTAATTGTTATATTTACAAAACATGTTGTTTTATCTTTATAAATAGGTGAAAAAAAACACAAATCATTTAATATTTATTGATCAATAGATTATATTTTAAATAAATCCTTTAAATTTATTCATGTGTTATGTGATTTATAAAAACCTAGCCACTTCACTAAAGCCACATTCTTTCTTTTCCTTATTACTCGTTCAACCAGAAATGTGCTTGGATACTTTGTTAATTGTAATTCTTGCTGGGAAAATGCTCCTGCAATATATTTACCCTGATAATCTTAAGGTAAATAAGTTTCAGGATTTGTTAATTTCACTTTTCTGATGGTTAACACTTCATTTGACCAGTTTGGTAGATAGCCTTTCTCAAACTTTTCTTTAAACCTACTGATCCTGGCATGGTCACCAACTTTGAATTTCGCTAGTGTGGTAGTCTTAAAACGAAGGTGCACTGTTCAAAGTAGAGAGAGTTGTCCTTAACATCAGAGGGTTTCATTTGGATGGTGCTATAGCACTTGTTGTTATAATTTGACATTAACTGAGGATGAATTTCATCCACCGATGTGACCCACGTCAGCTGAATTCTTGCCACATTGCATTCTTAATACTTCTGTTTAGTCGTTCAAGTATTGATGCTTTAGGACGGGTATATGTTGAGTAGTGATTAATACCATAGCTACTCATGAGATTCTTGAATTTGAAATGTAAAACTCCTTTCCGTTGTCAGTCTGTAAGTTTTTTAGGAACACGATCACGAGTTAGAATACTCTTCATAGTATCAGCAACCAACCTTGGTCTTGAGGGGTACTGACCATGCAAACTTTGAATAAGGATCAATCACCATCAGTATATACTTGTATCCGATGTTTTTATAAGAGTATGGGATAATTTCCACAATATCAGCATGCCACAGATCATAGAGTCCTTTGATTACTACATGGTGTCTTCGGAAATTTCTTCTTGCTCGTCTATGGAGTTCTTCCACAACTTGATCCATGTTACAATGTAAAGTTTCTCTCAGGAAGTTCTTGAACCACTAATAAAATTTCGTTGGAGTGTGCCGTATGTTCTACAGATGTCGATGCGGTAAGTAACTTCAATCTTTCAATGATAATCCCCATACACATATTCCTTTATGGGAAAAAGACCAGAACCAGAATTATTGTCAAGTTTAGAGATTATGGTTTTATACTTAGTTTTTGTGGCAGGTTTCAAACTTTACCAGATGGACTAAATTTTACTCTGTTGGCACTCGTCTTGTTTAATATTTCATAATAGCATTTCAAGTCCTTGGAAGTATACTGTTTTGGGTATTTAAAAAACAACAATTTCATTAACCCTCTTGTTATTTCATATTCATTACCATTGATTAAAATAACATTTTCGTAGATAGCAACAGGCGAGCAATAGTAATCATTCTTTTTCGGACACCATGCACTGAATCATAATCTCGCTCACGCCAACTAAGTGACTTCAAGAAATCTTTAATCAACATAGGAGACTGCTGCTGTTGTCAATGTCGCTGAGGTAAGAAAACTCTTTCCATAGTATCTGTCACAGGTCTTAATGAATCCTTGAAAACTTTCTCAGAGTCAATCTGACCCGTCTTCAGATCGAGTAACTTTCGTCGAATTGCATTTCGGCCCTTTATGAGACTAAGGTTTAGTTGTTGTTGGGTCCATGTTTACGCACCGAATGAAGCTTTTGGGTTTGACTGTACTATTTTGTGTCTCACTATTAATGTTGCTGTAAATGGTTTGTGGGAATTAACATTTACAGTTGTTGGGAAAAATCCAGGTTTATCACCTCTCTTCAAATTGCATCTTTAAGCGAATTCAGTCTCACGTAAACCCTATCCAGTTTCACCATTGAGAGGATTACACCATTGAGAGGGATTTCATAATAGTTTAGACATGTCCCTAACATGTATGCGTGATCTTGAAGCATATCTGTTACCGCAATAGTTACAACGACAGTCACTTCTGCTGTTTTCAATTCTTCGATAAATTTCCCCAGTTTATCAACATATCGTTTGGTAGCAGCATCATCTTCGACAAAGAAGTCAGCAACGTGTTTCAGTATTCTACTCTGGCAATCCAAATTACCCACCTTCGTAAGAAGTACGTGTTGAGGTGGGTACACCAATACCCTCTTCTTCTGTGTCACTGAAGTTCTACCAAACGTTTCCATGTTTATAATGATGTTAGTATACAGGGTGTTCGGCTATTTATTAAAAAAATGACTCAAATACGTTATGATATCTTCCATAATACATGTCGCAGTCTTTGTCAATAACCAAAAATCCATGTTTACACTCTTTCCAGCAGTACCCACATGGGTTTTTACATTTCTTCAACGTCATATTGGTGTTGACGTTTGATCGTTTTTGAGAGTTATATTGTCCTGATTAAAGACCACTGTTTCGGTATGCGACTATATGTCTGACAGAAGTAAAAAGAATCCACTGATCTGTGTATACACTTGTAAAAGTAATCTCATATATTATGCTTCCCACACGAAACATCTTCAAACTCAAATATAGTATTTAGATAGAGCTTCACGTGGAGGAGTTACACTTTGTTTATCACAAAATGCCAAATACTGAATTTCTTTAACGGGTTCTAATATTTTTCCTAGTAACTGACACTTTGGCTATTACAACTACTTGTAAAACACGTATACAATTTCAAGTCTAAGTCCATTGGGGTGTTGCAGCAGGGAGATAACAAGATTGGTTTTCCAACAATTTGATGGCCCACACATTATTGCCTTCACTGTCTCAGGGAAAAGAGGACCGTTCTTCCGCCTAGTATCGGTGCGTGCAGCATCAACATTACTCACGGGTAATATGTCTCTCTGTTTGACGAACCGCATACTGACAAGGTTTGGTTGTTGCTGCTGCTATATATAGGTGCACGAACAAATAAAGTAAGTCAGTCGGTAACAATGCCTCCTAGGAGTAGTAAGAAGGGTCATGGCTTTTTAAATAAGCTCATCGATAAGATGCCTTTTGAGGAACATATACCTACATTTCAGTTTTGTGATCCCGGTACTAAACTGGAAAAACGGTTGGCGCTTGGTCAGAAGGGTATCAACCCACTACATCTACATCTACATCCATACTCTACAAATCAAAAACATTGTGTGTGGCATAGAGTGCTAAGCACCAATACTAAAACCGCGCATCCCAATCCCGAATAGTGCGAGGAAAGAAGGAATACATAAAAGCATCAGTACGGCATCTTATTTCTCGAACCTTATACCTCCGGTCATTGCGACCTAAACAGGTTGGTGGAAGAAGTATTTCATTGCACTCGAAATTTAATTTTTTTCGCATATACTCCAATAAATTCGAACGAAAGCTACGTCGTCTGGCTTCAAATCTATCTCAGCCCAATCTATGTAACAATTCTGTGACGCTTTCATAAGGGCTGTAACAACAAGTTACGAATCGAGCGGCTCTCCTCTGCACCCTCACCACTGAGTCAATCAGAACTCTTCGATACGGATCCCAAACCCCACAACAGTAAACCAGATGCGGACGCACTAGTGTTTTATACGCTATCTCCATTGTATGAGCATTAAAATTCCTCAAAATACGACCTATGAATCACAATTTAGAATTAGCCTTGCCTACGACAGAAGTTATGTGCATGTCCCATTTCATGTTGCTTTGTACTATCACCCCCAGATACTTCAGGGAATCAACCATGTCAACAGCTGAATTGTTTATTTTGTACTCGTGAACAAACTGAATCTTTTTGTTACCTATCCGCACTGCCTTGCACTTTTTGCAATTAAGTGTAAGATGCCATTTACGGCACCAATCGAAAATAGCATCCAAATCGCGCTGAATTTCTAAGCAATCGTCGGATTATTTTATTTCCCTATAGATAACCGCATCGTCGGAAAACAATCGCAACCAGCATTTGACGTTGTCACCTAGATCGTTTATAAATATTATGAAAAGAAGTGATCCTATTACACTTCCTTGATGAACGCCCGAAGTAACATTTATCTTAGAAGAGGCTTCCCCGTCAACAACGACAAACTGAGATCGACCAGTTAGAAAACCACGCATCCACTCGCAAACCTGAGCCAAAATACCGTAAACTCGAATCTTTGCTAAAAGCCGGTTGTGTGGTACAAAATCAAAAGCTTTCTGAAAATCCAAGAAAACTGTATCAACTTGCGAACCTGAATCGATAACTGTAATTACGTCATGGGAAAATAGGGCAAATTGTGTTTCAGACGATTTCTTCTTCTGAAATCTGTGATGACACGGTGTAAGTAACTCGGTTCTCATCTAGAAACTTCATAATGTTCGAGCATATGACTTGCTCCAGAATTCGGCTGCAGACAGATGTTAGAGATATGGGTCGATAATTCCTGGGATCACTCCTATCTCCTTTCTTGAAAACGGGATTTACCTGGGCTGTTTTCCAGCTAGAAGGTACTTTTTTCTCTTCTAAAGATTTACGGAATATATCTGACAGAAATGGTTCAATTTCCTCCGCGTATCAAGAAAATAGTCTTACCGGTATATGATCGGGACCCGGTGCCTTACCCCACTTCAGGAGTTTTAATTGCTTTACAATGCCTAAGCTATCAATTTCTATCGGATCCATCTCTAATTCGACACGATGTGGTAAAGTGGGGATGTTTTCCATGTTTTCACGCGTGAATGAATTTTTGAATTCGGTGTTAAATACGGTAGCCTTGTAACGGCTGTCTTCAACTTCCCGTCCGTCTTTTATTAGAACTGGCTTATTGTTTCCACTACAACTAACTTTTTTTTACATACGACCAAAATTTCGTAGGGTATTCAGTAAGGCTTTTAGAGAGAGAATTGAAACGAAAGTCATTAAATGCCTCAGGCATCGCATTCTTAACATTTCTCCTTATCTCCTCTAACTTATCTAAATCAGTCCGATACATCGTCCTTTTTGATCGTGCATATATCTTCCTTTGCTTTTTGAGTAACCTTTTAACCTCCCGTGTGTACCATGGCGGATCGTTCCTTTCCCTGGTTGTCCGTTTCGGTATATGCAAGATCATACCTTCCCCGACTATACGTAAGAATCGATGCCATCTCTTTTCAACGGTGCCTCCTGCTACTAAGAAGGTATGGTAGTTATGCCTCAAATACGTTCTAAAACACTCTTTTGAAGCCTTTTCGAAAGGTAAACGATCCTCTCTTTTCTCTTTTCGCTTGTGGTTGTTAGTTTTACTGTATCAATTACAGCTTTGTGATCACTTATTCCCTCGGTGGTAGAAATATCCGTGAATAATTCAGGCCTTTTTGTAACGATTATATCTAAAATATTTTCGTTACCGTTGAGGCATCGCGTTGGTTCAGTTACGAGTTGCTCAAGATTGTGATCTGAGAATAGGTCTAGAATGATATCGCAAGCTGCTTTATCCCTGCCCCCAGTAACGTGAATGTAATTAGTCCAGTCGATATCTGGCTAGTTAAAGTCACCACCTAGCATTATTGTATGGTCCGGAAATTGCCGAGCTATATTATTTACATTATTTCTTAAGGCCTCGGCAATATTTACGCTTTCATCTGGTGGACGATAGGAGGAGCCTATCACAAGATATGTCCTAGCTTCGTTGTGCTAGATCCATATGATTTCGCTGACAGTATGGACATCTGTTTCGCTACATGGGAGGTACTTACTAACAGCTATAAATTCACTACCTCCTTGGGAATGCAACCTATCCTTACGAAAAATGTTCATGCTACTATTAAACATTTCGCTGATGGAAAACTAAAATGAGGTGATTGTGACCATGAATTTACTAACCTACTACCTGGAATGGAAATGTAAGGATAAAAATGTCGTACATTGAGTATCAAATTTTCATGGCAGTGGTGAAACTCCACTACACTGGTTGGGATCAATGGCAACTTCAACAGATGGGCCCTCTCTCGGGTTGGATTGGTGACCTGGTGGATCTTGGACCGAGGGCCTCTATGGGCGGTCATCGGGGGCCACCTCCGGCAGTAGGTCCCGTGGCATTTTGCCCATCCTGCCACCCTGTTGTTACACCACTAGTTATATGCAAAGAAAAAGATGAAGTCGACAATTTCATGCTCAGGAGTCGTCAAGGACTACAATACATTCATGTGTGGGGTTGATACTGCTGATCAGCTGATGGCTTTGTGCAATGCTGACAGAAAATTACCGAAATCATGGTAAAGATTGTTTGGGGAATGAGCAAAAAGAATTGGTTTGTTGAATATCATGAGGCAAACATTTCATACCAATATGAACATAATTGATTTCAATTGATTTTTCTATACATCCTGTGATACACAAAGTCCCTGACGGTACTTATAAGTCCCGGCTTAGTAATTAGCACTTAGAGTTCCAAAAAAAATTGAAAAATATATTTGTGTTTAATTTCAAGTACCTTTATGCAAATATATAATTGAAATTATAAATTTCCCTTTATTTCCAATAGCCGGTAGGAAAGGGTTAAAAAAAAAGTCGGTTCAGCCGCTGACAGATGAAGATATATGTAGGCACATAAAGCGTTTGCGCGTACCCCATTTTCGTGGTGTTTTCGTGCGTGACACATTACCCAAAAAAAAAATCGTGGACATGCATGTGGAATTGTGAACGTGGACAGTGCTGAAAATGCTAAGACGGTGTAGTTAGATCCTTCGACAGTTTCGGTGACTTACCTCCTCCGTTGGAATTGCAGGGAACAGAATTCTGTACAATGTGCAACATGTAAGATTGTTATCTTTATTGTTACTCATTTATTTAAACACAAATAACATTTACTTGCAGCATTCATTCCACATATCAACAGAATACTTGCAAGCACAATTCATCCACTATATTCATCATCTTTTTTCCTACGGACTTGCTCTCTTCTTCTGTCTCCGCCAAAGATGTTCTTTTAACACACTGCTCTTTGCTCATGCACAGTAACTATTTACGATTCTTTTCCTTTTACAAAAAGAAAATAAATTAAAGACACAAAAAATCTTACCTTTAAATATACACACACAAAACAAAAAAACTGAAATAATTCAAACAAAAATGTAAGGGACTATGTTTCCTTACAAACAACACCAGAAATTTGGCACATAAAAAAATTGCGGACATTTGTGTTTAAAATGCCAGCATGAAAATATGTGACATTAGTCTTGAACGAACCTTGGACAGGATGACACATGTCTATGACACTCTGATTGTCAGCCAACAGTTCAGTCTTGGGCTGCAATTACTTCCCACTGATAGATTTGAGCCAAGGCTATTACACAATCGGCTTGGTTGACTTTTAGACTTAAAATTCGATTCCGAATATAGACAAATCAAATTGTAAATTTAATTACTCGAAGAATAAGGTAATTGACATACCCACAGGATCTTATGATATTGACGATTTGGCAAATTATTTGGTTCGGCACACTAAAAACGACAAGCTAGTAATTAGGGTAAACAACAACAAACTCAAGTGCTATATACAAACACCTGTGGAAATAGACTTCGCTAAACCAAATTTAGTTGGATCTCTGCTAGGATTTTCGAAACGTGTGTTAAAACCTGGACTTCACATCTCAGACTAAACTGTGCAGATACTCAAAGTTAACGCGATAGGAATAGAGTGCTGCATATGCACAGGAAATTACGTCATCGATAATCTGGGACTACATGAGTTTTTTCCAACAGTGCCGCCAGGGTACAAGATTATAGAAGTACCCGCTAGTGTCATCTATCTGTCCATCACAGTAAAAACACAGCAACATCAACATTAGAGTTGTGGACCAGGACGATGATCTAGTGGATTTATAAGTGAAAATATTACTATGATACTACATACATAGAATATGCGCTAGTTATAACAAGAAGTGTCAACATTACAAGTCAATCGTGAACCAATAGTGAAACGATTAACACTGTAACAGAATGACGAAAATGGGTCATTCAACATATAAAAAGGATAATAACAGGAATAACTCTAGGATAGTTTCGGCAGCCTGTGTCGGTGGTACCACCCAAAGGCAGGTAGCAGCCACTTAGACGCGTCACACCGGCGGCAGATAGGCGGCGACCGGACAATGCGGCTACCCTACCTAACGGAATTAGTCAAGCATATAATCCCTTAACTCCGGGAAAATACCCCAGCGGGGTGAACGGACGTTCACCGACCTGCTGTCCTCAAGCGGAAGCTTTGGAGTTCATATTCCCGAGTTCGTACGAATCTAAAAAAGGGCAATGTTGGCCAATCGTCGTTACTTGGTAGGAGGAGCCTAATAGTGGAGCCATTCAACGGCGGACTATCCTCCGCATTTTGTAATTCCTGCGAATTTCTCTCTATGTTAACCACGAGCGACGAGGACGAGTTCTTACTGCGGACGCGGGAGAAGTACTTGACGTCCAGCCTTCAGACTGGAAGGAGTGAATCTTCCGAAGTTGGAGATCGTCCTTCCTTGGCATCGAACCCTAGGGTTCGAAACTAGCGTACTGTGGCAATCATTCAGTACGTTGCTTGAAGGATGTGGTGCCCTGCCCCTATAGCTAATGTGCTATAATATCTTCGCTGTCGAGGGACGCCCATCGCTATCACGGTAATAATACTATGAACAGTGCAGTGTGGTACATACATTCAGTTATTGGGTACAAACCTGTAATGACTTTTGAGTGATTAGGAGTTCTCGCTCCGGCAAATATTGAGCTAGTTGGGATAAACTTCGGGAGCTTTCCCATAACAAAAGCTGGTGGATAATTTAAATATCCTGGCGCCCCGGCATTTGAAATCTAATGTAGTTTCATGTTAGTATTATATTTGATTTTTGGTTCCCAATTGTTATGAAGGGAACTTTCCATTAAAACCAGTATGAAGCTTTCTTGTTTGTTTATTACTGTTGGGAATTCGTTTCATGATCTATGAGTAATATGGTAGTGCTTAAATGTTGTTGGTTGGTTATTTATGTTGGCATTTGTAAGGCGAGACTCTGCATGACCATAGACTTGAGATTCCATGTGTTAAAGTTAAATAAGCCTCAGCCTCTACGCCAGTACGAGCACCTAATAAAATAGCAGCATAGGGTTTTCTTTTTATATTAAAGAGTAGAAATTTTTCACCCTTTCCTCCCACCAAACCAAGCACCTGCTACAACACCTGAGAACGTGCTCATCACACAGTCGTCAGGTTATACTGTTAAAAAACATGGATGAGGTGCTTGAAATAACTTCCAGTGTTGAATTTGACGAATCGGTGACCCGCAAACAATATTCGAGCCATCAGCCGCATACGCCAGCCACATTTAAGAACAATGATGAAATTCAGATACCTATTCAGAATCAAGATACATATACACTACCATGCGAGAGTTACTTGCATATTGAAGCAAGATTCCTCAAATCAGATGTGTCAGGAGCTACAAATTCAACTGTCACGTCCAATGCATTCTCGCTTCTGTTTGAGGAAATTCGATGCGAACTTAATGGAACCGAAATTGACCGGAATAGAAACGTTGGTATCACAAGTATATTGAAAACGTTTATTTCTGCTGATCCTCAACAAACTGGTGTGTTGAACAACGCAGAATGGGGACGAAACGATCTTGGAAATAGCTAGTGGCTACATTGAAGTATGTATTCCATTGAATATGCTCTTGGCTTTATGTTAGGACTTTAAAGGGATACTTGCAAATGCAACTTGATAATGATTCGATCTAGGGGCGATACAAATTCGTATGTACAAGCCAATTCTCAGAAAAGTAGATTTATCATCTGTAAACTCACATGGTTGATATCTCATTTTCAAGTAGGTCAAAGAAAATATAGCTGCTTAAATTGTAGACAGTGGGAAGACACTTCTAATAAATTTCAGAAGTTGGAGTACCCGTTGTTTCATATAAGTAAGACTCAAATTTGTTCTTTGAAAACATCAACGCAACTGGAGAAACGTAGGTTCGTGGTTCTGGAATTTCAAACAAACAGGAAAGGTAATGAGGAATTAAGTGCACCCTGTTTGATCACTGCAATCTCGCGAATGTCAGACTGTTCCTAAATGATGTGGCGTATCCATACGAGAACATGATTCTAGACTTTAATAAAAACCGAACCATAGTGTTGTATGACATGTATGCAAGGTTCCAACAGTCTTACTACGAACGAAGTCATCCTTCGCCTCTGCAAAGCCGTGAAGATTTTATCGGGATTGCACCTATCGACGTAATTGACTATTCACACTAAAATGAGTAGGTTAAAATTGGGCCTATAGATAATCGTATGGAATTTGATAGCAGTGAGAATTTTCCTTCATACACCACTGCATACTGCTTGATCCTGTACGATCGGGTTGTTGAACACGTACCTCAAACAAGTCTCGTGTGTAAGTTGACATAAAATCAAGTAGCGCCTTTTATGACCAACCATTACCATGCTGACCATCCTCCTGGACTCACAGGGATTCACGAAGAAGAAGGATGGTGTGTTTATTTTCAAAGAAGTCGTTGTGTGTGTAATACAATCCGACAACATTATCTCTACACATTGTGTTTCCGTATCGTCACCATCGCATTCAAGTGATCACCCAGTAGTTAGATAGCTGACATAATTACTATGGAATTCCTTGTAACGCTGATGGCGTTTTCTTCAGCAAGATGTCCTCTATTCTACACGCGATAACAACGAAGATGATTTAATTATTTACGTTAAAAAGGACGGGAGCAGGCTCGATGGTTCCAGAAAATTATCAGGAAGAAAGTATGCTACAACATAGAAGATTTAGGGTGTCCGCCACTACAAGAAGTCAAGAAAAATAATTTGACAAAACTTTGTAACTTATATATATATATATATATATATATATATATATATATATATATATATATATATTGCAATAATATGTGTGCTGTTGAAAATGTATTTTTAATCGCCAATTGGTGGCTGAAACAAAACAATGTTTAAAGAAATATATACTATCTTATTATTTAACTAGGATGTTTTTATTTACATATTACCGCATATATCAGTTCCTTTTAACTCTTGTTCAATATTGTGCTTAACATCATCATACACTAACAGTTTTCTAGCTTTAAACGATCGTAGACTAGTGTTCAACTAGGGCTGTATGACACTTCGTTGACATGTACATTATAAAAATTCAAATATATTAGCCCTTGCATTGATCAACTAGGGTAATCACGATTCACTTTAACTGATAATGTATTCACAAACTAATTGTAGTACTTGGTAACTTGATAACTCCAGGGCTTGATGGTGCTGATGGCATTGGTCACTGCAGGCATGGCGTCGACCATGTTGCCCCAAGTTGATTCGCCGAGAACCACACCACAGGCAGTAACATTATTGTTGTAAAACCATACAGTTTTCGTTCTTGCCACTGTTCGGGACGAGATTGTGTGGTTACCAAGTGATAAACTCGTTTGCAGATGCTCACTGTTGTTGAAAAAGTCACTAATTGTATAGACCAGTTACTAATGTGCATCCCATTCTTCACGTGTGAGCGTAACTTTGTTGTACCCATCTTTGTCGTGTACAACTACAGAAGTGAATTCCATTATTGGTGACAAACCTATAGTTAGCCGCATTGTGACACTGCTATATAACTTGTATCGTGTTGAAAACAGGAGTACCTCACTGGCCGTAGTGAACTGCACTAGACGAGCGTCGACTGGGAACTGATGGTGTGATGGCATTTATGCGCTAGAGATCCTGTCTGAGGCACCAGGGAGCTATGAATTCACTCACAGATTGAGGTCACCTTGCGGCGCGCGAGTCGGCAAGTGGTGACACCTGGGGGTTGCCATTGGAAAACTCGGTCGGTGAATAACGGTAAAGTTCCCAATGTCGGCCTCTCCAATACTTAGAAACATCTAAAACACACATTCCAACAGACTTATTAAACATTTTCGAGACTAAAAAGTTATCATCTAAAATGCTCATCTATTAGAAAGTTGGTGAAGATACATGTTTGTGGACAACGTGGTGATCCGCCCAGCTGGTGATCAGTTTGTCGTCGCAGTATCATTTACTGTTCTCCATTAATTTTTCGAAGAATAAATTGTTCATCAATTTGGAAAACTCTCTCTTTGGCATCACAACGATCAACACGGTGATTGGTTGAAGGAAATTTTGTCCATCACTATCCCCAAGCCTACACATTGCTGAAGAATGGGGTACGCAAAAAAAAACCTTGTTCTCCAGTGCAATCATCAACTTGGGTAAGATGGTTTCTGGACTGGCTTTTTGTGGTTTGGACACGACTGTAGGTCTTCTGGCTTGAAATGTCAATCCTAGAGGATCGTCAACCGGACCTTTAAAATGAAACTTCTGTGAGATTAGTCTGCAACACCCATGAGGTCTATGCTAGCAATTTACTCAGCCATCAACCATTGAAACTCTCCACAGGGTAGATATTCTGACATTGCCCAAGCGATACTTTTTTTTCTGCCGAAATACATTACCAAACTATGTGGTGCTTCGCGTTTCTAAACCGTCAAATAGCGGATGACCTACCGATGGACATACTGGCAAATACCTCCATGAGTACCACGTTCAAAGAAGAGCAGCATGTCGACATCTATCAGAAGGTCCATTTCGATACACGTATACTTTAACATGGCCTGCCACGATAGGACTGGAGATTTTTAGTAGTAGGCGGTGTCCAAAGTGTATTTCCCAAACATACCAATCTTAATTTCTGGAACATATCCATAAATAACCGCACAGCTGTCTACATATTTATACTTGTATAGTCACCTAAGGTCTGGAAAACCTGACACATTCTGTCTCGTGTTTTAATCGGTATTAGACTGCCAATCTCCGAAAACTAACTGTAAAATATTGACTTGGGAGTTTTGAAATGCCTAAGTATTATGTGTAGATTCTAATCCACCGTTTTCCCAATCAACTTGTAAATAATGAATGCTTGAAACGGTACGGGTCTGAAAACCGTAAAATGATTGACGTTTCTTTAAATTTAATTATTTTTTTATATATTTTTTTTATAAGAAGAGATGTAACTTTAAGTGCTGATGGGTAGTATACACATCCCATTTTTATTGAGGATGCTATGGTCCCAACAATCAAATGTGGACGGACGGGTATGGCTCTGTGATTTATATACATTAAATTACAGTTATTGTGAGCAGCTCTACTATAATCACCTGTGATTCTAAAATGTTGGCGAAACGTAACGGCACCTCTATTCAACAGAAGATGTGGCAAATCACATCACTGTGCTCTGGAAAAAAAATACGTTGGGTTTTACGCATTCTTGGAAATGGTTACTTTGATATATATACTTTTGGGTTTATGTGTATACTTTAAACTAGGTGTTTTAAAAGTTTTTCATTCCATCAAAAGAAAAATTCCCACACAACCTCCGCCACAGTTTCATTATTCATAAAGTAAATGCCTACTTTTTTAGTACTAACAAGGATATCTCAGAAGGAACGCACTAATTATGTGATGTTAGAATAAAGGGTTTTTACTCTAAGAGGCGGCGGCGAAGGAGACATATCACTTACAACGGAATAGTCGCCACCTCCCCAAAACCAGTTATGGAACTTATACTTTAAAGGAATAATTGCAAATTTAAAACAGGAACTAGTACTGATTCGTGCTAGGGATGATTTAAATATATATACACACACCAGTCAGATCTGTAAAACAGTAAATTTATTATTAGTAAACCTTCTTGGATGACGCCTCATGTGTATGTGGTTAAAAGAGAGAAACTGGATATGCTTATGATCATAGAAAGGGCATATTTATTTTATAAGTTAGAATGTGCTAGAATATTCAATGCTTCCTATAAGAACAAAATTTGGGTTTCAAAGATATCGTTATAATAGGAGAAACCTTGGTTCGTGGTTCTAGGATTACAAACAAACAGGAAACACAACTAGGAAAGCTTTATTTTTATCTGCTTAACGTCTCTCTAACAGCGAGGTCTTTCGAGACGGGAAAGGATGGGGGGCAAGGAATGGGAAGGAATTCGGCCATGGTCTTTTGAAGGAAGCATACCGGCATTTTCCTGGAGTGATTTGGGAAACCATGGAAAACCCAAATCTGGATGCCCGGAAGGGGATTCGAACCGCCTTCCTCCCGAATGCGAGGCCAGAACGCTAGCCGTTACACCACCACGCTCGGTCTAGGAAAGCAGTGCGTCCAAGTTTATCATTAACAAACCATACCTAAGAGGTGTGTTGTACATGGACTCTCATGGACTTTGAGAAAGTCAGTACCAGTATTGTACTACATGCACATAATATTCCAACGGTCTTACAATGAACAAGTACATGCTTCACTATTACTCAACCGCGACGAGTATAAAGCATCTGTATCTCCAGCCGTAATTGATTTTACACTACAAAGTTTCTGTTAAACCCGAGCATATGAAAATTCGTATGGAATTTGAAAGCAGTGAGAATGTATCTGCCTACACGTTTGTATACTGTCTCATACAGCACAATCATGTTGCGGAATACACACCCGCAACTAGTGTTGTGCGGAAGCTAACATAAAACCAAGTAGCTCCAAATATTCCTGCTCGTTATCATGACGATCATATGCTTGCACCCACAGGTCAAAGAGGTTGCTGTGTGGGTAGTACACATCCTCGCCAGCACGTGGGGGTAATGAACCAGCAATTAAATGACTGACACATAATTACCATGGAATACATCCGAACACTACTGGTGTAATCTTCAATATACTGTATTCTGTTCCACATGCTATCTCCTACCAATCAAGATGATTGTACCCCATTTACTTTCACCTCTACGAACCTCCGTCGATCACGACGAGGCGTGAAGATAAAGTAAATATGAAATAAAACAAACATGAACAAAAATCCGAAGTTATAAAGGTATACTGAATTGTTGAATTTCATAGATGTGTTCAGTACCTCTCTTTAGAAGAATAACTTCAAAGTTCAACAACGTTTTAAAGGTGAAGAAATCGTGACAGTGAAAAACACATTTTATTTGCAGAAAACTTCCGCTATCAAGGGAAGCATTTCAGAAACAAGGCAGGAAAGACCAAAAACAGATTTAAAAAATTGGTTACATATCTTATGATAATGTTTTTAATGATATCTTTCTCTCATAACGGAGTCCTCATTTAGAATTTAAAATTCACTGAATTCTTATTTTGAGACCCAGCACAACAGTCGATAAAGTAGTGCTGACATGTTCTAGCTGGTGGCTTTCACTTATGTAATATTGATGCGTCTTGTTCATCTGTACCTTAATTTTGACGCACCTAAAAACCCATCGCTCATCCAGTTTAATGCGCTTCCCGCCTTTCTTTATCACCCTTATGAATACTGAAAAGCCAAAGAGCACACACCACACAAAAAATGATTCCTTTGATACAAAAATTAAGTCAGGTGCGCAGGCTCCCACGAAAATCGTTTTCGGTGTTTACACAGCATGAATCACCTCGTGCAACTGTGACCTATTCACTTTCGACCTTTTGTTGACGGATTTACTACGGAATATGATTTGAAAACCATCAGCTAGTTTAGTTACGGAATATTCCGACGCGATAAATTAAACAAACGACTAAATTGACAATCGATTGCAGCACTAAAACGCTTTTAGTGCTATCAGTTAGCTCCTGGTCATTGATGATGGATTCTTAGACATTTAATTAACAAATATGTCTTTCTTCCATGGTTATCTGTTCTGACTAAATATCAGAGCAAGGTAGACATTATCGACTCCACGCTTGTGGCCCAGTGAAGCTGTTACCGTATTAGTTCTGATGTATTAGTATTGATTGCTTTAGCCCTTATCTTTTAAACTAAAAACAGTGATTATCACTGGAACATTTTGATTTTGTGTCCTGCGGTTCGCAACTTTCTGTGTAGGGTGGATACCCCAGGGTACTATATTGGTGCAACTATTTTTTATGATCAATGTAAATGAATTACCTTGTGTCACTACGAGAAAATCCAAATTTGACATCATTCAGATGATACTGAAGCTAAGAGTGGTTGGACCTTCCTGAAGGAGGCATACTAAGCCTGGTATCAGAGGTAGGACTGGCAGCTCCTTTCCTCCTTAGCTAACCTAGCCCGGTAATCCTACCGGGTAAAGGGGACTTACAGTTTAACTTGGCATCCGAACCACGGAAGTGTTCTTGCGTACTTCACATTACACAGCAAGCTGTCCCAGAGGTGACTGGGATTTTAACCGGGGGGGCCTTTCGATATCCAGTCAGTGCCTTAACCCCTGAGTCATCAGACAGCTCGCAGATAATCCAAACGTAGATTCTCTCCCGAACATATTGCAAATTATGGCTTTGAACGGGTTAATAATCCTATCACTAGTCCTTAATCATTGATAAAACTCGATGTATGCCACTCGGTACGTATTAAAGATGCATACATGACTTGCAAGACGGTCTATTTAAGACGTGGATACTATACTTGCATACCGATAATTTAAATTTGGAGTTATATAACTGTGCCTTTCTAAAGCAATTACGGGCTGACACGTGGTACAGTCAATTCAACTGCAGCAATAGGTGATCTCAGTGTGAAGAAGACAGTTTGTTTTTCTTATTTTGACTCTTAAATGTCATGCGCATTAATCTTTTGGAGCAATTAAACTCATAGGAATAAGGTGTACCGAGGTCAGAATCGATTATTATTCGGGATTGGCTGCAGACGCACATACAGAAAGCTGTACAACAGATTAAAAATGTTAACATCGTTGACAGAGTGTATATACAAATAAATGACACTCTGTTCTACTTGAAAGAAATAACTAAATATACAGTTATGGTGATATAAACTAAAATGATCTAAACAAAGAACAAAAGTCATTATTTCTGGATCAAAAAGGAGTCAACGTCCACTAATTCATATCTTAAATGCCTGACAGAATATGATATTAAATTCTTCGAAAAAATAAAACGATTTTAATTTATCACCACTTCTACTCGAAATATTGTTTTTAGTTAATTCCTTGCCA
The DNA here is from genome assembly GCA_031002005.1 of Vandiemenella viatica. Classification (NCBI taxonomy): domain Eukaryota; kingdom Metazoa; phylum Arthropoda; class Insecta; order Orthoptera; family Morabidae; genus Vandiemenella; species Vandiemenella viatica. Next base: position 174,293,240 of record CM061921.1, on the reverse strand, counting down.
CACCTCATAATGCCTATCTTTCACACTGAGATCCTTGAACAATAGTTTCAGTGTGACTGTAAAATAAACGTTTTTGATTCAAATGAAATTGTATGGCTTAACTTTAATGATACAAATATGATTGAATAAAAAAGTTAATTCTCTTCATCTTAATATAGAGAAATGCAAAGGAATATTGGTGACTGAACTTCTGAATCCGTAGTTCCTTGTGCTTCAAGATACTATAGTGAATTAACTTTTAGTGTACGCCTTGGAATTTTATTCATTTAATAGTTTGATGAATCTTTTGAATTTATAAGAATGTGATACTTTCAAAATTTAGATATTTGAAGATAGGGAACAAATTAAGTGATACATTCTCTCCTTAATTTCTATTTGTGCTGTTAGGTATAAAACAGATCATATTTAAATCAAACAAAATATCTATGCACTGTTAGATAGAATTTAGCGGGAAGTTAAATGCTAAGCGTGGTCCTCAACGCGAATTTCGGTTAGACCTTCTTGGTATAAGAGCTACCTCTAACACTAAACAAAATTTCACCAAGTTTTTGTTTATCTTAGTTATGTAGTGTTTATAACTTGATTTGATGATGCTGAGTATGAATATGCAAGTAGTTTTTCTTAAGTGTCAACATTTTGGCTGTAATAACACTTTTTTCAGTTTTCTTAAAAACTGCTAATATTACATGTTTACTTAATATAATAAGAGTTCAATAACAGAAATCTAACATACACTACCTGAAGGATTGGCAAGAATAAGTGGAAACATATTGAATAACATTGAATCTTCAAACAATAATAGTGTCTTTCAAAAATGTACATCAGAACGGCTTTACCTTTTATGTTTCGCTGACCCTTCTGCACGTACTGTACCCAATACATAGTCTCCCATCATAGCACAGACCCAACATCCATGATACTTTCTTTCCAAACAGTGAATGTCTTCGTGAAAGCGTTCATCATGTTCCTCACTTACAGCTCCTCAATTGGTCCTCAAAAAATCGATATAAGAAAACAAGTAACGCATTTTCACAGACATATTGCATCCAAGAATATGGTAACTTTCCATCAGTTGTATGTAATCCTCATTTCTATTGTTGCCTAAAAACTGTTCCACTAAGATTCTAAGTTCGTCCCAAACATTTCTTTCATCAAGAGTCATTGCATCTAGAAGTTCTTTTGACTTCAACATCATAAGAATCTGAGGTCTGGTGCAAATTCTACCTTTTATTTTTGCATCACTTATCATGGGGAACATTTGTCTTATGAAGCTCAGAGCCACACTATTGCTATCTAAACCTTTGAATAATTGTTTGACAAGTTTTGTATGTAGTTATGGTAAGGGACTCATTTCTAACGTTATATGCAACTGAAAGGAGCTCTTATCTAGATGGCCATTCTCTCCTGGTGAAAGCTGATCATCTGCTCTGCTATCCTACAGGCAGAGGAAGCAGGAATATTTGGTGTAGCACCCTGAAGTCACATAAGAAATCCCAAAATCTTAAAATCACCACAAAGATCACATTTGTAACATTCATATTTTCATATGTTCGTCTCTTTCAGTTGTGCATAACGAGCTACTGATATGGACGGAAACTTGTCCCCCTTGTGCAGTAAGATAGCTTTGAGACTTCTAGTCGAGCTATCTTTAAACAGACGCCATTTTTCTGTTTCATGAAAAATTTTAATGTGCTCAAAGAGACTGTTAACATTACAAAAACGCAAATTTTCGTCAGTTTGGCAGAAGCATGCAAGATCCTCATGCTTTACTTTGTTTTTGCAGGATTTATCAGGTATGTTGTGTTCCTTAAGACGGTATGCAGGGAGTTCAGCCTTTGATTTGGTTATTTGCAACTCTCTTACAACGTCACCCAAATTCTGTTGAGTAAAGTTTTTGTTGTTGTTAGGGTTAAGGGCGCGCCAACGACGGGGTCATTAGCGCCCTTTGAGTAAAGTGTTGTGGTTCCAAACTCTCATGACTAAACCTGAAATCACTGTCTTCAATTGAATTCCTCTTTAGTTCTTCTTCAATAATCGTTTTTTGGCGGTGATGGAATTGGCAGCTCATTGCTATGTGTTACTGTAACAGTTGATGATATAAGATTTTTTTTTAATGTGTAATATCCAACTAGTTGTCTTGATGATTTGTAGGCTCTCGCCATATTCAAGGAATTGTAAATAACATACATTTTCTTGTTCCACGTAGCCAGCCTTCTAAAGTGGATAAGCAGCTGGCACAAGTCACATGGGGAACCCATTTAACATGTTGGTCTTGAACATGCACACCGGAATAAGCATGCTACGCCTCACGGAAATTAGTGCCAAACAAAATTTTATGTTTTACTTGTTTAGATCCAATGTAAAGTCCGCAAACAGAACAAAACGTGTCTGCTGGCAATTTTAAATTTCTGAATAATATTTTTCTTTAAAAGACAACAATTAATTTCACTTATCACTTCAGAACTGCACCTACACTCATAAACAACGGGAAGACATTTTGTGGAAATCATCGATATTTATCGATTTATATTTATATAGTTTGTATGGTACTGAAGTCGATATATAGAAACATTCCAGTTTTATATTAATACTTCGATTTTCGACACATCACATTACAGCCGTCTGCTGATATTATTTTAAACACCTACGTTTGCCAGAAAAAGCGGTAAATCTGTACTAATATTATAAATGTGTCTGTCTGTTTGTTAAGTTTTCACTGGTAAACGGCTTGTCCGATGTTCATAGAGTTACACAAGGAAAGCCTGTTTGACATCGGAGGGGACATAGGGTAGTTTTTTCTGTATAATTAATATATTTTGTAATGGAATTTTGAAAACTAACTGAATGGTGACATACGTATAGCATGTGTAAGCTTCTGTAAAGCTACATCAGATAGTGGGCCGATGACTAGTTCGCATCGAGCTGCGGTAGCGAATGGTGGCTCGATACTTCCTCAACTAAGGTTACGAAAGAACACTATGAAATTCGTCATCAATACAAGAGAGACAAGAACACATGCATATGACATTCATGAATGTTTGTGCGAAAAATTCAAGTTGACAGACGCGGATTTATATGTAATCCAAATGGACTTCTTGACCTACGCAGTTCATGTTAAAATGACAAATGACAACTTGTGCAATGCGATCATAGAGAAAACTGGAGGAAAATCCGACCACCAGAATCCAAACGGAACGTAAGTTCTGTATAGGCCTATATAAGCCAAGCAAGCGGTCTGGTGGCTCAATGGTTAAGGCGTCTGACTGGAGATCGAAAGGTCCATGGTTCGAATACTTGTGTCGACGGGAATTTTCATAGGCACTTAACCCGTCGTTCACCTCTAGCACAGCTTGCTGTGTAATGTGAAGTACACCAGAACACTTCCGTGGTTCGGATTACACGTTAAACTGTAGGTCCCCTGTACCCGAGAGGATTGCCGGGCTAGGTTAAGGCGGGTAGAATGCATTCATAAATCTCACCAAGGGGGGGGGGGGGATTTGCGGAAATCTCACGTGAGGTTATGTGAAAATTATTTTAATTGTAAAGCTAAAAAAAAAAAAAAAGATCTCACAGGGGGGAGGGAGGGGGTCCGGAAAATCACCTCACGTAATTTATGGATGCCTCCCAACGACAGGGGTGGAATGCGCAGCCAATGGAAATCCTGTCACCACGTCATTACGACCACACGGAATTATTGTTATAGCCGCGCAGCGGTGGGGCTACGAACGGTAAGAGTTTTTAATGTGTTGAAATCTGTAACGGCAGCAATCCGAAATTATGCAAACATCATAACGGCAACGGACGAAAAATAGTGCTCTAAGGTCAGATTCCAACCCAACAACGGCATATGGTGTGTGAAAATTGATTTTAAATAGCATATACCCTGCTATGTAGTAATACAGGGTTACAAACCATTAATAATATATGAGGGACATTCGCGCACATGCTCCATTTGCAATGATCCATGACATCTAAGATCTGAGTGTACCAAACGGCGCACATACAACTCCAGAAACAGAAATTGGTAACAACTGATGTAAATGCAATAGTCGCAGTGGTTAATAAGGAAGATAATACAATGACATATGCAAAAGCCACGGCACATTAAGACAATAGTGTAAACATACGTCGCACAGGAAATGAGCAACACACGGAAATGATGGACAACGCGGAATACATGGAGATGGGCGTGGAGGATAACTTGGAACAGGACAATCGGAAACAAGAGAAACTACCTGAAGAATTAGGGCAAGAAAAAGAGGAAATTGAAGAACCGGAGCAGATAGGAGAAGAAATTGAAGAAGAGAGTAGCCCAGACTACGTCACACAGGCATAAACATACACAAACAAAACGACAAGTCACCAGACAAAAGAAGACCCAGAAACAAAACAACGGAATGAGATACACTCTGCAACAACCATTAGCAAAGCTGAAGAATGAATATGGGAGAAGAGAATAACACGACAATCTAGCAGAAGTTCGAACATAGATGACCCCAATATTTCATTCTATAAGTAGCCAAAAAAAAAAAAAAAAAAAAAACCGCTTAGCCCTCGCCGAACGAATCGAAAACAACGGTAAATAACTAAAAGGAACAGCAGAGAAAGTTGAAAGAATGACAAATACAGCCAAACCAAGAAAAGAAGAAGAGTAAATAACCAAAGCGAGAGTGGAAGATCAAGAAACACCGAAATACGCCAACAAGCAAAGGAAACGAGAAGAAGAAAGGCAAAACTCCTTTGAACAGAAATCTGGTAAGAGGAAGTAATGAAAGAAACTGATGAGATGTGCAATAATCAATTGAAACCAATCAAAGTTATAGCATTGCATCAATAAACTTGAATCGAATAATTACGCCATTCAAAATAAAATGCCTAGCGGATTATATTAAACAGAACAGTATTGATCTTGCAGTGTTGCAAGAAGTAACTTTTATGGAACTTAACAAACGTGGCTACGAATGAATAATCAATTATTCCAGAGAAATCGACATGGAAACGGCCCTCATGATCAAAGAGGGGACTGAGACGATTGGTACTGAAAGATTAACAGACAGCAGGACCATAGCAACTATAATAAACGACATGCGAATCTCAATATATATATGATATATGCCCCCTCCGGCAATAACCTCAGAGCCCACAGAGCATACTTATTCAAAACAGAACTACCTTACCTGTTGGGAAATACCAAAGGCACAATAATCATGGGAGGCGACTTCAACTGTTTATTAGCCCAAAAAGATCAAAGCTGACAAACCTCATTCGAGGGACGGATTTTAACTATTGATGGGAATCCATTCACGGAAATACCACAGCCTACACATACGTCTCAAGTACCTCGGCAAGCCGACTAGACAGTATTTACTTGATGGTACTCTCCTACCCAAAGCAACAAGTGCAACCATTTTTCTTCTAAGCGTCTCGGATCAAAACAGTATGCAATGTAATATCAACATGCAGAGACAACTAGTTAGCAAAGGGAAAGGATACTGGAAATGAAACACCTTTATGCTTGAAGACCCGGCGCTAGACGAAGAAATCAAAAGAGTTTGGACGAAAGTCTGAAACACTGTCAAAATTATAAAAACACACTAATATGATGGGTCGGACATGTGAAACCGAAACTAAAATGCACCCGAATATCCTACAAGACACAAAAGTTCAATTGGATCGAAAGGCACAGTAAAATACTACTATAGGTGCATCAGGAAATCATACCTAAAGGCCACCATAACCGTCGACATAAACATAAAAAAATTACAAAGCTAAGATCCAATCCTTACAAAATATGCAAACAAATAAATTCTTGACAGCTTCAAAACCGTCTGAAATCGCAACCAAAGAAACGGCAGCCTTAGAGCACCTAATAAGGTGTAAAAAAGGGAAAATCGTTAATAACCAATATAACACAAGAAAATGGTGAAAACATCAAAAACTGAAGAGATGTAACTAAAGAAATTACTGCACACTATAAAACTATTTGTAAGTCAATCCCATCCAGCACGGTGGCAACCACCAAGTTAATATCCAACTCACATAACACGGCAAGTGCGGAAGATTCGGAAACTCCAACAAAGATTTTTTACCAGGACGAAATTCAAACATCCATAAACTAAGTAGCAAGAGGAAAATCCTCAGGGCCTGATGGGCTACCTATTGAACTTTACGTCCATTACTGGCCCATGTTACGAAACTCGTTTCCAGAGATTCTTAATGACATATCGACCGAACCAAATCTTCCCACCACTTTCACGGAGGGAATCATAGTGCTTGCATCAAAAGGAAACCAAATCAAACAATCAAACATATCAACGAAATAAGAACAACGACTTTGCTAAATTCAGATTTTAAAATACTAACAAGAATACTCAAAACTAGACCTGGAATCCCAGTCACCGAACTAGTACCATCCCTGGATGCAGCATCCTGAATACAGTATGCGAATACCGCAATATCGTAAGCGGGGTAAACAAACTCCATCAGCATTACTATTTCTCGGTTTTGAAAAAGCATTCCATCGAACTGAGCATAAGTACCTATTAAAAATCAAAGCACATGAAGCTTTAGGGTCCCTATTCATGGAAGTAATAAAGAAGATCATCACAAACACACATTTAAAACTTTTTATAAATGGAAATCTGTCAGCACCTGTCAAGATAGAAAGTTCGGTAAGACAAGGATGCCCACTATCAATGATTCTATACGCACTGGTAATGGAACCACTCCTAGAGAAATGCCACCAAAATTTAACAGGCTTAAACCCGAATGGGAATCAATTTACATACAGAGCATGCGCATAGCCCAAACTTCAATGAAAGACATCCAAACGACGCGCGAAATAATTACAACATTCACGGGTGCAGCAACTGCCAAGTAAACCAAAAGAAAACAGCACTGCTCCCAATAAGTATTGGAGATATCTCACTACCAACAGACACATGATATGAACAAGTAGAGGAATATAAGACATTAGGGATTGTTTATCAGAATAACATTCTGTAAACAATAACCAAAAACCGGCTCGTAACATTTCCGAAAATCAGGTATGGTATAAACATGCGTTTCGATAGGGACTTGGATACAATACGGAGGGCTAAAATCACACAAGTGTCCTCATTACGTAAAATGGTTTACATCACCCAAGTACTGGCGATAACCAACCCAATTGTAGATCGGATACAGAATCTGCGTGAGTGGTTTGCAAGCAGGGGTAAGATCTTCAAAGTAACATGGCCTCCATAAAGTTCATCCTTCCGCACAGAAGAAAATTCCACCGCGAAACAGTCTATACAAAAACCAAAGGATGTACTTTACATAACAAGGAAACCAAAAAAAAAAAAAAAAAAAAAAAAATATTCAACACATCAAACCACAGGAATAAAATCGAAGTTACAAATCCACAATTCACCTAGAGCAACATCTGGCAAAATGTAACCAATTAAACACTAAACTCTAAAACACAATCATTGTGCCATGATGTGGTAGATGACAACATGTGAACCAACAGAAGACTTTATGAAATACATCTATCCCCGAATGGCAGGTGAAGAAAATGTGAGAATACTGACACACTGATGCACAGAATTACATGTGACCCTAACCAGAGAATATGGTAGTGGGCAAGGCGAAGAACAGACTTCATCGACAGAATGTCCCCTTTAAATGTGAGTATCCAAGAGATACTGAAACCCGACAAACTGTGATATCCTGAAACGAAACACAATATGGTTCAAAGGATGCTAGGATATACAGTACTCTAGCCTATATCCTACAAACCGAAAAGACTACCTATGACGAATATATAGCTCATATGAATATTTTGTATTACGAAATAATTCAAACTCAAAATAATAAAAAAAGACTTCCCACGGATGCACGCTATAATCATGACAGAAGGTTTTAAGTGACCACAATTTAATCAGGTAAAAACTTTTAGACAACCCATCTAGAATAAAAGAAAGCTTCACAGATTCAAAGGAACAAGAAGAGCCATACAGAGTGAAAAGAACCATATGAAACGCAAACAGCACACCGAGCGTGGTGGTGTAACGGATAGCGTTCTGGCCTCGCATTCGGGAGGACGGCGGTTCGAATCCCCGTCCGGGCATCCAGATTTGGGTTTTCCATGGTTTTCCCAAATCACTCCAGGTGAATGCCGGGATGCTTCCTTCAAAAGGCCATGGCCGATTTCCTTCCCATTCCTTGCCCGTCTCTAAAGACCTCGCTGTTGAGAGACATAAAACAGTTAAAAAAAAAAATAAATAAAAAAAACAGCACCAACGAATTGATATCCACTTTTGAACGCTGTAACTTTAAGGTTAATGTAATATGACGAAATAAATAACAATTCTCAAACATTCAGAATATAAAGGACCTGAAAAAGTCCAAAGTATCATTATTAAATAAACATTTTGGATAAGAGGAAAAGAAAACCCGAAAATATTCTAAAAAGGCATAGAGCCAACCATAGAGACAACCACTGGCGACCGAGAGGCGGGAGTGAAGGGAAGGGAGGAGTCTCCCCCCCCCCCCAAAAAAAAAAAATAATCCCGGCAAGGTCAGGAATTATTAAGATTTGTATTTGATCTTATGAGGCATGTCTGTACGTTCCGGTATTCAGATTCCACGTAAAACTTACAGTTCGGTGGTGAAATGATTGGCAAATCGTAAGCGGCCGAACAATGCCGTACGCCTTTATGTTTTTATGCATGCTCGTTAATGTCTTTATTTTTCTCGAAGTCAGCTTGAGTATAATCTACACTAATCTTTACTAATATTATAAATGCGAAAGTAACTCTGACTCTCTGTCTCTCTGTTACGATTTCACGGGTATACAGTTTTACTGATCTACATGGAATCTGACAAGGAAATCCTATTTAACATCGGAGATATTTCGGTTTAAATAATATATTTTGTCATGGAATTATGAAAACTAAAGACAATTGAAAGAAATAATGAAAAACAGCAAGATAAAAAAGGAGAAAGAAGATAGTAAAGTTATACAACGATCAAAAAGTTCTTGAAGGACACAGTGCATCAGAATTATTAGACATGGAAATGGACGAGAACAATAGGCATCAACAGGAAATTGACTAGGCCGACGTTGCAAACAAATAAATAACCAACTACCAATATGCAGACCGTGATGCCATAAGGAATATATATGAGATAAAAATAATAAAAACTGTAAGTAGAAACAATAAGTGATAGTGTTAAGTAGAAAATAAGGAATAGGATTAAGTATTTTAAATTGTGGTAGCGAGAGTGTTTGAGGCAGAAAGTATTTCATTATTTAAGAATTATTTAAGTCGAGAGGTCAGTCACCCTTTTTCCCACCCTTACAATTGGTGCGAAGAGAAATGGTCTGCGATGTACAAGCAAGAATCACTTCAGTGGTACAAGAGGAGGAAACTTCATTGCATCACATGATCAGAGAAATTAGACGGGGACAGCAGAAACAATGTACATGTATTAGAGATGACGGCGGACGCATACTTAAGGAACAGCGAGAAATAATTAATTATATCAAGGAGCCATATACTCACTGGAAGCTAAGAACATGTCGCAGCTGCATAATGCACAACGCTATGTCAAGGAAGCAATAACCGATCAAGACAACGTCAACCTAGAATGTGTTTTTAGGGATGATGAAACCTCGGAACAAATCACCGGTGAAAAATGGTCCATCGATGGAACTTATAAGATTGTTGGTGGTTTAATTAATAAGATAAATAAAAAGTCCACTATAAAGTTCAGTTTAACGTTTGTTTTTATTCACCAAGAAAACATGACGTCAACGATACTGTTTACATGTATAGATACAATCCAGAGGTTGCGTACAATGCTTCTTCCACAGCTAATACAGTTCCCGGCCGTCGCAAACTGAGTTGGTGAAAAACTTTGCCAAAAAACTAACTAACTCTCTGTCTTGGATGATCGCTTTATACAAACTCCACCGAAATTTCTAGAACACTTCAAAAGCTTCCGCCAGATAATTCTCGAACATTAACAATAATTAAACAATTGAATCATATTAAAAACAATCAGAATTAATACATAATCATATACCATCTTTACAAAATGGCCAGAAATGGAAATTAAAGATACTTGAACACATAATTATTCACATAAATCATTTTAAACTGTATCAAATTGTCCTTTAGACATCTTAACTTGTATTAATACTTGGAATTACGAACATTTAAGCTATTCTCTTGCACAATTCTGTTCTTAAACATATTAAATGGCCTCTAAATAATTTCTTTTCATTAATTAAAGTCTATAAACACTTATTTACATTTAATTGTGAAACAAACATACAGGATCATATTCAACCAAACTCGAGCCTACTACAAATGATTCACAAAATACAATTTCATTTAAGTATTGATTTGAGGGCTGTTACAAACTATACAGTCAGTTTTGGGATATAATTGGAATACAATTGATACAAGTTTACAACGAGATCAAAAAGGTGGACCAATAGCCAGTTGAATTCACCGAAGGCATTGTAATCATGGTTCCAAAGAAAGGGAAATCCAACACATGCATAGCAAACATGCGCCCACTAGCACTGGTAAATTATAATTTCAAAATATTCACTCAGTCCATCAACTCTACAATGAAACCTATTCTACACAAGATCTTAGAACCTCATCAAAAGAGCGGCATACAAGGTAAAACAATAACGGAGGCAGCTCTGAATATAGGGAGCTGATTTACTTAACATGGGCCAGCAATACTAAATCAGCACGTACAGCTCTTGATTTCGACGTATATGGCAGGGTCTGCAAACTTACAAAAAATGGGTTTCAGCAACAATAAGGAAATGCGTAGTAAACACGTGGTCTATCATCCTAGTAAATGGACAAATATCGAGCCCAAAGGCATCAGACAGAGATGTCCGCTGTCAATTACCTTATTCTGCATATCCATAGAACCACTCCTCCAACAGCTTCAAAACCGATTGCCTGGGTTAGCAATTTTTGGCAATAAACTTGTATGCCAAGCCTATGCTGATGGTCTAAGCATAATAATTAACAACAGGAAAGAAATAACAGAAGCTCGTAAAATAATTCAACTGTACTCTGAAGTAAGTGGAGCCAAACTAAACAAAGATAAATCCAAAATACTGTTGCTAGGCAAATAGAAGGCTAGAATCGGAAACGGATGCATATAAATAACGACAAAATGCAAGATCCTTGGAATTATGTTATTAACAAACTCAAACGGAATGGTGGCAACCAACTGGAAGGCCAATCTTAACACATTAAGAGCCTTGCTGGGAGAAAACGCAAGAAGATCCCTCAGCTTATTGCAGAAGGTGAGACAAGTCAACATCTACATACTAAGCAAGATATATTGCACGGCAAGCATACTACTGACCCCCAAAACATAGCACGCACAATCGAAGCAGCTATATGCTGGTACATCTGGAGAGGAAATGTCTTTAAGGTACACTTCAGCACCTGCCCCTTGTCTTGCAAGAAGAGGACTCGGAGTTGTAGACGTTCAGAAAAACTGAACAGCTATCCTCTTAGTTAGCACCAAAACAATGCTTGAGAACAACTGTAGCAGCCTCACGAAAATTCTTTTTTGGTAACAAGTGGTAACGGGAACAGTAAGAAGAGAAGAAATATTAAATAAAATCCACCTCAACCCAACACCCTTCTACCCATAATGTAAATTAATCGATGTGATAAAGCACAGGATGGTATGTGGTAAAAGAATAAACATATGGAAATGGATAAACACCAAAATCGCAGTTATAAATAGAACAATCCCAACACAATAGAATTAGAACATTTATTGAAACCTCAGCTGTGGCCATATCTGGAACCCAAAAGTAATAACACTATTTGCATACTCCGTCAATATCTACAATATGCAGTAACTATAGAAGAGTACATGTATCACATTATAGAGAATCACCACAAAATCAAAAAATCCAACAATTACAAGGACCTCTTCAAAAATGTTCTAAATGTAGTGCTGACACTTAGACAAAAAAGTGACAGTTAAAAAAATGGATAAGGGGTAAAAAGAGGTAAGAGCACTTGCATTTAAAAATTCTCATTTTGGCCGCGGGTTCAAATCTCGGCAGGATCAGGATTTTACGTTTCGTTGTTCGGATTGTACGTTAAACTGTAGATCCCGCAAATTCGGGGGTGGAATGCTTAGCAAATCGTACGAATGCCTTTTGCATATGAGTTTATTTGCTGTATTGGTCGCTCAGTCTTTATTTCTCTCGCAGTCAGTTAGTATATGAGCGACACTAATCTATACTACTATTATAAATGCGAAAGTAACCCCTTTCCTCTGTCGGATTGTTCCGTTTACACGGGTAGACGGATCAACAGATCTTCATGGAATTTGACAAAGAAATCCTATTTGACATCTGAAAGGACATAGGGTAGTTTTCTATCTGTATAAATCATATATTTTGTCATGGATTTTTTAAAACCAACTGAACGGTAACAGACAGATGCAATGCAAGGGTAAGCCTCTGTATGGCTACATTAGTTAGTGGGACGGCGGATCAATGGTTGGAGCTGTTTCTCTCAGAGGTTCTAATTCTAGGCTCGAGTTCAAATCCCGGTAGAGTCAGGAGTTTTTAATTGTTTTTGCTCTAACGAGCCATGTATGTGCTTTCTATTGTTCGGATTTCACGTTAAACTGCAGATCCCATCAGTTGTGGGGGTGGAATGCATGTAATTCGTAGGCTGCTGAGCAATTCCGTACGCTTTTACTTTTTTATGCTATATTGGTCGCTCAATCTTTGTTTATCTCGCTGTCAGATTGTTTATTATTTAAACAAATCTGTTCTGACATTATAAATGTGAATGTAACTTTATCACTCTGTCTTTCTGTCACTCTATCAGTGTGTTAAGGTTTCAAGCGTAAATGGCTTAACCGATCTTCATGGAATTTTAGAAGGAAATCCTATGTCACATAGGAAAGGACAAAGGGCAGTTTTTCTCGTATAAATAACATATTTTGCCATGGAACTATAGCAGACAGACGCATAGCACGAGGAACCCTCTTTAAGGCACGATAGCTCAGTGGTGACAGCTCTTGCATTTCCAAGTTTTGAGTTTGGTTAAGGGTTAAAATCCCGGCAGAATCGGGATTTTTTTGGAGTTGCTTTTGATCTAATGAGGCAAGTCTGTAAGTTCCGTTGCGCTTTTATGCTATATTGGTCGCTCAGTCTTTGTTTCTCTCGCAGATGGTATGTTAATGATCTATACTGATATTATCAATGCGAAAGTAGCCCGGCCTCTCTGTATTTCTGGCACTCTGTCATTCTGTCTATTTGATTGTTGTAAACGGTTACAGCGATCTTCATGTAATTTCACAAGGGAAACTTATTTGACATTTGAAACGACGTAGGGTGGTATTTTTCTGCATAAATAATGTATTTTGTCATGGAATTTGGAAAACGATGACAGATGGATGCACAGCATGTGTTGGCTCTGTAAGGGCATATCAGAGTATGGGCCACTGGCTCAGTATATTGAGCAGTTGCATTTGAAAGTTCTAAGTCAGAAAGTGGACCGGTGACTCAGTGGTTAGAGATCTTCAATTCAGAATTAATCACTTATATGCCGGCTTCAAATCCCGGTAGGGTAATAAACTTTTAAGCGTTGTTTTGTATATTATAAGGTCTGTTTGTACTGCCCGTTGTTCGGAATCCTCGTTAAACTGGACGTTTCACAAATTATGGGGTGAAATGTGTGGCAAATCGTAGTTGGCCGTACAACGTATTAATGCTTAATTGGTCACTCAGACTTTGTTTTTTGCCGTTGAACGGCTTAATCGATAGTCATGGATTTGACAAGGAAATCCTATTTGACACCGGAATGGGCATAGAGTAGTTTTATCTGTATAAATAATTTATTTTTATATTTTTTTTAAAAAACTAACAGAATGTTCACAGATGACGCCTGAGTGAGCTGCTAACTCAGAGGTTAGCAGCCCACTCTCTGATATGGCCTTACAGTGCTACGGTTGTGTTATAACTAATCCCTAGAGGTACTTCTACCTACGTTATTTAGTCGAGATGTATGTATTTCCAAATACGGTCAATGAGGAGTTTTTAGTTTTACTCTATCCTTTAATTACATCGACGTCGACGAGTGGTAAGGTGTGAGGGAATTACAATGTGCCTCAGCATTCAGTTTCTGACCACTTAATTTGATTTCAAATTCCTTTTACAGCAAATGCTTGTTGCAACTAGACCAGATTGAAACCTCAGTGCAAATCTAAATTCCGTCGCAGTGCACAGACATTTGTATTATTAAAACTTATTTCAGTGGTGCTAAACATGCGCATTATTATAGCAGATAGAGTGGGTACGGAGTGAGGGTAATCGATACTGTTGATAGTGATTCGTCCATTGCATTGGGCCACGATTTTTGTCTTTGTGAAAAGATTTCACAATCTCAATAATTTCTTCTTTAAACCGCAAAAACACAAGCATCGATTACATTGAACACTCAAGAACAATTCGACGCCAGCTAAATGCAACGGAAAACCTAGTTACATCTCTACGGGGAGTTGTGGAAGAATACTATCCTTCATAGCAACAGCTTATGTACGCAATCAATGTAACATAAGAGCATGAATTTACACACGAAACCCACACGGAGGAAAGGAACTGAACGTCACATCCGCCTTATGTAGCTGAGTAGGCTCCAGTCACCCGTCACATTTGGAACGGCCCCATGAATATTGTAAATTAGTTAAAAAATGTATAATTTTACTAAAAATTTATAAAAATACTAAAACCATGAAAAAATACCTGAACTTACCAAATTTGGTACATATCATTGAAAAGTATGTTAATTCCCTCTGCGAAGGACACCTCGATACAAATTGTCTATTTCGGTTGACACGACAATCCTAAAAAGTTGCAGAACATAACTTCAACATTGTTAGGTCGGTTACTTAGTGCACAAACGACTGAAAAAAACAACAGATTTTTGTAGGATACAGTTAGTTCTGTGTTAACAGAACTAACTCCCAAAGCACACACCGACACGGAAGGCAGTCTGCATTTAAAAGGATGTTGCACACAGAAACGCGAAACAAGCAGTCATAGATAAACGTTAATACACTCGCGCCAGAAAAATAGAAAATAAAGTATCACGCACGTCGGGAGTCTGAGATACCATACGGTGTTCACCACTCGAAACGGGGTTAGCTGGTTGCTTGATTTCCCCAAAGTGCGCAAGGAGTGAGGGAAGACGTTACTATAGATAGTGATTCGTCCATTGGATGGGGCATACTACACATTTTATGGAAATTTGTTCTGTAACACTGAAACACACTAAAGAAAGGAATTGGCCTTTCTTCTTGTTACAAAGTCTTGTTTCGAACCGCAACCTGAGTTAGGATCCAACCAAACTTAGGGCTGTGGATAAAATATAGGTACAATCCTGAAAAGTCTCAAACTGGACTACAGATTGAGAGACATTTTGCAAAACTAATGGAATAACAGCGTTAGGGAACCAAATATGATGGAAAAGCAGTAACGTTTGGACCTGGCACTTTGCGTGCACACCACAATAATTCAGAGTTGGATTTCCATTGTTTTCGGAAAATATTCCATATGTGACAGTTTGGCTCCTTCATTAAGGTTGTAGCTGATTTCCTCCTCGTTCCATGACCACAATCCTCTCCCGATTTTATTGACTAAGTCCTCTGCAAGCCGTAAAACATTTATAACAATACTTTAGGAACAACCATTTTAGATTTAGATTATATTGAATTTGTGATATAGTCCTTTCATTATTAAGTCGATAACTAAAAACTTCTTGTGTAAAGAAATAAGAAATTTCTCTGAGGAACCTTAACTTAACTTAAAAAAAAAAAACCTCTTGAATGGTATTGTTTCATATCCGTCAAATGTAGCTTCGATCTTCCAAAACAGTTCCCAAGTAATTTGGCTAAGGAATGTTTTTAAGGATGCTCTACTCTCATTCCACATTCACTCAATAGCGTGCAGTCTAACACTTCCACTGATTTAAGATTGGAAGAACTCGCGCCGCACATTGAAATTCGGTATTTCTGAAGAGCGAGGTGGTCTTCCTCTTGGCATGCCTCGCAAGCGTAAACTAGACTTAAGTTGTAGTGCACGAGCAGCTTAATTTATGAGAACCCAAGAATATGATGCTTATTCAGAAGGAAGAAGAGAAGACCAAGCTGAAATTGAAGATGCTCCCTGTTACCCCCACCCCCCTTTCCTTACCTCCTCGCACCTTAGTTTTTCTATTTTGAAACATTTTGCAGATTTATTCTCTTCATAAGACTGTTTCGATGGCAGAATAGTATGTTAATGGAAGTCACTACTTATTATGCCTACTCGGTGTTGTTTTTGACAAATCGTACATAACTTACAGCTTTATATATTCATTTCCCGCAATGAAATTCTAAGTCCACGCGTATGAGGGAATATTATAAATGAGAAAGTAACTTTGTCACTCTGTCTCTCCGTCTCACCGTCTCATTGTTACGTTTTCACTGGTAATTTGACGAGAATATCATATTTGATACTGGAAAGACAGGGGATATTTTTTCATTATAAAAAGTATGTTTTGTAGTAAAATTTTGAAAACTAACTGATCGGTGACAGACAGAGGCATAACATGTTTAAGTCTGCATAATGCCATATACAGGAATGGGCCGGTGTCTCAGTGGCAGTCGCTTGCGGCCAGCCGTAGCGAGCGGTGGCTTCGCACTTTTCCTGCTGTGTTGTGTGGCTAAGTGCCTTGAAGTAAATAAAAGCAACGTGTAGTGAAATTCAGCAGTCATGGAAGTAAATCAATTCGTTCTAAAATTGGAGCTATAATACTCTTTAGCGTATAGATATATACTACCAAAAGCAGTCGAAATCGATGAGTGAAATTGGACTACGAGAAGAAAGTGTGCACGGTATCCAGGTGGACTACCATGCTAATGTTATATACTTCAAGCTACGAAATGGAGAAGAATGCCTCCAGATTCTGAAGGAAACCAACGGAGAAAGAAATTTTTTACACAGCAGTGGTGAAGTAAGCAACGTTTCCATATCACATGCAGGTCCCGGAATAAGACATGTAAAAATACACAATGTGCCCTTTGAAATCGGCACAGATATTATTATTATTATTATTTTGTAATTTTATTGAAATTTACAGCCTAATTTACTGTGTCATGTTAGGTTTTGTTTGGGGGCACTCTTTTACGATCACATTTGGGAGAAAATGGCTATGGTCTTTTGAACTGATTTAAAACCCCAACTGTGTTCTTCTGCAGTATTAGACTGTTAGGTTAGGATGCTTCTTGGTACTTTTATATCTGTGCCATGGCTCTGATTGTAGTCTTCCTAGGTAGTTGAGTTTGCTTTCTTTTTGTCTGTGTTCATCAATTCTGTTGTAAAAGTCTTGGATTACTCTTCTGATTTCGTCGACAATTTTTCTTGTAGACGTTACCGCATGGATTTATTCTGTTGGGACATATCTTGGTAAGTTGAGTATTGTTTTTAAACATCTGTCCTGTGCTCCTAAGTTTGGTTTTGATGTGGTGCCCCATACTTGGAATCCATACAGTAGAGCTGGTAATATGACGGCAGACTCTTAGTTTCGTTTCCATGGTTAGGTTTCTGCTTTTCAGTATGGGATACTTGTTGAAAAGTAAGGCTATACCTTTTTTTCTTTTCTCATGTATGTATTGGCGAATGGTCAGACCTCTGTCAAGTATTACTCCTAGGTAGCGATGATTAACTCGCCAAGGGAATTGGCGACCTGACATTTGTAGCTGGTTCTCAAGGAGTGGTCGCTTTTTTGTAAAATATACAGAAGCACTCTTGCCTGGGTTGATACTGATTTTGTTGGCGTGGTACCATTTTTCTATCATTTTTATAGTTCACTGGAGTCTCTTGATATTAGCTGAATGGTCTCTTCCGGTTGTGTAAATTACTGTATCATCAGCAAATTGAGCGAACTTCACGATGGGCGCTGTTGGGAAATCGTTGACATAAATATTAAATAGGAGCGGAGAAATGATGGAACCTTTCGGAATTCCAGTACATATTGGATGCGTTGAGGATTTGTAGCCGTCACCTGCCACGAAGAATCTTCTATTTGTCAAGTAGCTACCAATGAATTTAACGTAACAGTCCGGAATGATTGTTTGTTATTGTAGTTTCTGTAACAGTTTTGCGTGCCAAACTCGGTCATAGGCCTTTTCGACGTCCAGAAAAACTGCTGCAGCGGAACTGCCGATATTCTGGCCATGGCTGATGTCATCGGTTAGCCGGAGCAGTTGACAATTGGCTGACACCCTTGGTTGGAAACCATATTGTTCCGTACGGATAATCTGCTCTCCAGTTACATCCTCTTGGAGGCGCCTTAAGACGATACTCTCCAAGATTTTATATGTAGAGCTAAGAAGACTAATTGGTCGGTAATTAGCTGTACTGGTTAAATGTTTTGGGATAGCTATTAGTTTTGCCGTTTTCCATACGGCGGGAAAGCAGCTTCGCTGCATACTGGAGTTAATTATTCTTGTTAAGAGAACCATTCCCTTTTCCGGAAGGTGCTTCAGGTGGGCATTGGAAATCCCACTGGCACCTGGTGATTTCCTGTTCGCTAGCCTTTGGATACAGCACCTGATTTCCCCCGGCGTTGTTAGTATAGGCAGGGCAGAGGGTGTGGTAATGTCCCTTGAAATTTCTTCCGTTAGTTTATGTTGGTAGTCGGCCGTTTGTTGGCTTGCTCGTAGCTGGTACTGCTCGGCGAATTGGTCCGCTAGTAGTTCCGCCTTTGCAGCTGGTAGGAAAACTGGTCTAGCGAGTCCTGTTGGTGATATTTTGGGTTGGCGTGGTTGCTTCAGGGCGCGTATTAGTTTCCACTCATCCCTGTTCTCCAGTAGGAGAGTAGACATTCGGTTCTCCAATTTTCCGACTCTTCGTTCATGGAGTGCGTTTCGCAGTTGGTGGGAATATTGGTTATAAGCTCGCTTATCGCGTGGATCTCTGTGGTGTTGGCATAGTCGCCGATGGTAATTTTTGAGGTACCTAAGTTTTTCTAATTCATCGGGTATTGTTATTCATAAATGTAGTTCATAACAGGAGATGTTTTATCAGCTTCTAGTATTGTTCGGTTTGAGGTATTGTATCGCCAGGTCGATTTTTTCCTCCTAAGAGACATCAATCGTACTGTATAATTTGTTGTGAAGGATCCGAGTAAAATATGCCCCATCTATATTTTTAATTATTTTAGGAGCTTCAGTTATGTGGCATTATTTTTCTATTTTGGCCAGTACCGTTATGTGATCTGATGATAGCTCATTGATAGTTTGTAGGTGGATATGGTTGGGTATGTTTCGAACTACTAATATGTCGATGACTTCAGGCTGGCACCGTGGGTTTGTTGGAAAGTGTGTAGGGTCGGTTGGCCCTAAAACTTCAATGTTCCTGTTTTCTGTGAGATGGAATAAGTAGGCACCGCTTGGATTGGTGTTCAGTGAATTCCAAGCCCAATGTTTGGTGTTTAAATCAGCAGCTATTTTTATTTTGCTGCCTAAGGACAAAATGGTGTCCAGGTAATGTTCTATGATCCGTCGACTAGGAGGCTGGTAGGCTGCAACCAGAACTAGATGTCCTTCGGCCGTCGGTATTTTTATCGCCGTTGCTTCCATGGTTAGTAGGCACGGGTTGGGCACACACTGATGTGGTAGGTTCAATCTGATAATAATAGCAGTTCCACCTTTGGGCCGACCAATTCTGTCACTCCGGTATACCGTCATTCCCGAAACTTTAAATTTGTCTTTTAGTTTTAGGAATGTTTCGCTTATAAGAAAGATGTCTATTTTGTGGCTTTTCTGGAATTCCTGTAGTTCTAGGCTTTTGTTCTTCAGTCTATTCGCTTTCCAAACTATAATATTTAGGTCATGTTGTTTTCTTTGAGGTTGCGCCATTTATTCGAAGAGTGCTATTAAGCCTTACAGAATCCTCCCCATGGTGGTATTTTCACGTTTTATTCTGGATATAATATTTTCATTTTTTTTACAATATTTGGTAATCAACTGCGAACGGTGAGTGTAGGTCCAGCGGTTTATCTTCGGTTTTTTTCACTTTGGTGAGTCGTTTCATGCTTCTCGTTTTTTTTTTTTTCTTTTCATTTTGTCGATTTCCTCTGAGTTTGTCAGCGAATGATTCTCTGTTTTTTGCTTGTAGATGGTCCTGATTGGTTCGCCTATGGTTTGTGTTCGGGATCGGTGGGTAGCTTTGACTTGTTTCGACAGTGTCATTGTCCTTTTCCTCTTGTTTCCTTTTTTGCTGTTTAGGTGGCCTTAGTATGGCTTGGTAGGCCGAGCATCCTCTCCAAGAAGCTGCATTCTCGCCTTAGCAGTTTACGCATTTTGCCTTTGTGTTGTTAGGAATTTTGTAGTCCTTTGTGTGGTGTGGGCCTGTACACTTTATACCTCGCGGAGGAAGGTGGCAGTAGTTTGCCGTATTACCGTGGCGTTGGCATTTTGTACATTGAGGGGGCCCAATTGGTTGCGATAACGTTCTATTTGCACTTTGGTATCTAAGATACACCGCTCGTTATAGATGAGTTCAGTTTGGGATCCAGTGTTTATAGTCACCGAAAAGGTTGCCTAGGGTATCAGCTGCCTTGTTGTTTCATCACGTTTCTTAAACTGATGGATGGCGATAATGTCATATCCTTTGAGTTTTAGGGCTCCTCCAGTGTCCTCCGTTTCCATGGTAGGTGGAAGTCTTTTAATCACCACGTGTAGGAGGAGCCTTTCCATTGGCATTTGATGGCTATAGTAGTGGATGTGATGTTCGTCGAAGAATCTCCTTAGAGTGAAGTAGTCGTCCCTAGATACCACAAAGTATTTTAAATTATCACCTCTAAACACCACTTTTAGTGATCCTAGTAGCAATCTTTTGATTACTTTATTCATCTTGATAAAGTTTGTAATTTGGTAGATAACTAGAGCTGGGATGCGTTCTTGCACTTTAATTGGTGCTTCAGCTGTTTCCTGTTGTTGGCTCCGTTACAACCATCTGGTCTGCAAGAGATTCGAAATGTTTTTCGTTGGGATTTCAGTTTCTTTCCTTGCCTGTTTTCTAGTGTAGGTGTCCAATGGGCTTCTTTGCCCATTTTTACCCCGGGCCCGAAATTCCTAGCGCCGGCCCTGCGTGGCATCCCTCAGTTTGTTGCGTTTTATGGGATATCTACTTTTAAAAGAGTTACACCGATAGTGGGAAACACACTTTACTTCGTGGTGGCAGTCGATCGCGTCACACGAAGCGAGGCTCGGCCGACTGGAACAGCGCTGACTTCCCCTCTCACACGGTACTTATTTCGTCAAGTGGTCCGCTCGCGACCATAGTTAGAGCTCAACTGTGACCGATATTATACGAAAAGTTTTTAATAAATTTAGTACAATTATTAGCGTAATTCGTGATAAAAGATTTGGTAGCAAAATATTTGTTGTAGATAGCGAGATT
This sequence comes from Vandiemenella viatica, assembly GCA_031002005.1. NCBI lineage: Eukaryota > Metazoa > Arthropoda > Insecta > Orthoptera > Morabidae > Vandiemenella > Vandiemenella viatica. Next base: position 174,271,732 of record CM061921.1, on the reverse strand, counting down.
AGAACTTTAAAAATAGATCTGAAGTGCCATATACCATTATCTGTAAATATTGCCAGATTTAAAGCACTCGTTATTTACGACGGATAGCCTAGAAGATGTGTTATATGGAACTCTTAAAAACATCATAGGCTGGCGTGGAAAATAATAATTCCTCAATCAATGGAAATAGAAATAATGAGCCTACTCACAGCATGGAAACGGTTGACAATTCGAACATCATAATGGAAACAGAGAATACCTAAGCCGCATTCCCAGGGCGCGTGGTGTGGCAGTACGAGCCTTTCATCTTCTACCACCTGGCGGTGGGTCCAGGCGCGCCGTCTCTGCTAGCATATGCGGCAAAGATGAAAGGCGTCCACCACCACTCGCCGTGGGAACGCAACTATACAATGACGTAGTACCTCAAGAACCGTCATAAGAAAAAGGGAAAAAAACCTGTACAACAGGACAAGGAAACCACAAAACTGTTAAACTGCATCTTCTGGAAATACCATTTACTGAGAAAAAAGAAACCATCAAAATTTTTTAACAATATCCTGTGACAATACCTTTACAGAGCAAAAAGGAACTGAGCCCATGAAAGAACGAAAGCATGAAAACACACCCAACACCAAAGTCCGAGACTTAATAAGAGGGGAGTTGATTTGGCAGCGGAAGAATTCGCAGAAAAATCCAGCAGAGTTCTCACCATACGATTGGAGAGAAATGTTTCTGAAACCCCCCCTAGAGCGGAACCTCCGATAAAAAGGCAATAATAATTATTAAAATAAGTCCAGCGAGATACTTCAAACGAAAAACGTATGCAGAAACACTAAAATACTTTGGTCATACGTCTTAGGTGACATTGAAGAAGATATTTCGATCGAATAAGAGGTATGAGCAAGATTTTAAGTGTTATTAAATAAATACGAAAAAAAAACTCAGCTCTTTGTTCAATATCCAGTGAAGATCAGTGGAGATTTGGCCAGTAGCATATAACCAGATCCATTAGAGAAGGGTGCTATATATCCATGTTACTTTTTGCGTTTACAGTCGAACCATATTTATTTCCTGGCTTGAAATACCGAGGAACAATATCAGTGGTGTGTGCGTATGCAGATGATATCAATTCATCATTACCAACTTGGAAGACCTAGAAAGCACATGACAATTAGTAAACTCCTACTCAAAAGCTCCAAATGCATAATTAAATTTAGGGAAACCTGCAAATTTGAACATAGTTGCCGGTATAGAACTAAACAATACAACATGGATAAAGGCATGTGATAAAATAAAGATTTTAGGTGAGGAATTTAATAAGGTCCTGCAAGGAGCAGCTGCTGTCAATTGGAGAATTTTATCAGCAGCTATTCGAAACAAATTGCACGATATATCTTACAGAGAACTAAACCCAATACAGAAACTACAGTTGATAAATACCATAGCGCTTTCAAAAATATGGTACATGTCCCACATATTCCAGATACCAGTGGAAATAGCTAGAAAAATGTAAATGGCAATCATCTGGTATTTACAGAGAGGCTGAAACTGCAGATTCAGCACAAAGTTTTGCAAATGCCGTACGAAAAAGACGGACTATAACTGGTTAATACAAATACGAAATGTACTGCATTACACATGAGGAATATATAAATGTAGAACAACCGAAACAAGCCTTATAAGACATATAAAAATGTTCTAGAACCGCATAGCAACACCATAGCGCCAGTTGACGTCAGTCATATAAACGCGAACTTAAGCTATTTCCGCTCTTTCTACATTGAAAATAACTACATAAAAATAAACAACACAGAACCGGTGCCATCAACGAAATCCTATACGGCTTGATGAAACGAGAGGTCAAGCGTAAATTAGAAGTCACTTATAAAAGAAATGACTGGAAACAAATTTGGGAGAATATCCTCAAAATAACAGCAGTAGTGCCCGTTCCACGTAGCACAGAGTTGTACATAGAAAGATGTTGTTGTTGTTGTTATGACTTAAGGGCGCGTCGACAGTGAGACCATTAGTGCCAAGATAGAACGATTCATACAAACGAAAAACGTTTCCCACAACGCCTCTGTCCTACTCCCATGTGTTTACGATGTAACTTGCAAGAAACAATACAACACCGACTATTAGGATGTGAAGCTCCTAATATGTGGAGCTGGACAAAAAGCAAGCTGGCAGTAATAAATAGAACCATTACAAGTAACATCGTGCAAGAGGTTATATTATCCACCATACGACAGTATATCCTACTATACTAAGAGAAATGCCCACTTCTGTTTGTTGGCAACTACCCTCACTATATGGTGCATAAAAGAGGAGAGACGTACATCGAAGGCTACTGGTGCGGCTTAACAAATGAACACACCAAGATAATTAAACCTAAAAGATCTAAGGAAAACTTTGCACGCTTTCTGCTTGTCACAATGCCCTACTAAGTACTAATTGTGTTATTGAAGACAATTATTTAACAGAAGAGTAGGATCAAAATTTCACAGCCTGAAGCCCAAAAATATTATTATTATTATTGTTATTAATTATATTATTTTCACCTGTATCACTATTCGAAGAAGACGAATAGAAGAAAAATTAAATTTTTATTCTATATTTACTACGTTGGTGCTCATAGCACCATGATCAAAAGGAAGAGGTTTTTATTTTACTTTACAACAAGGATTAACAAACTTATTTTCTTAAAATAAATTTATTCTTGTACGTGGAGTTTTGAGAAGAAACTAAAGCCGAAGAGGGCAAAAAGGAGAGTGAAATGGACGGTGGAGGAGGCCGTGTATAAAATAGTGGCTACAGATCTTACGTTTAGAAGTTCTGAGTCTGTTCCTGTTTTCCAATCCTGGTCGGGTCAGGAGTTTTTAAGATTAATTTTTTATCTTTTGAGGCATGTCTGTAAACATAGTTGTTCGGATTCCATGTTAAACTGTAGGTCTCAACAATTCTGGGGTGGAATGCTTGGCAAATCGCAGGCCGACGAACAATGCCGTTTTTTATGCCATCCCGTTCCCTCAGGCTTTGTTTCTCTCGCAGGAAAGTTGTGTATTAACTTCTCTAATCTATGCTAATATTATTAATGCGAAAGCAACTCTGTCTCTCTGTCTGTCTGTTTGTTACGTTTCCAGAGCTAAACGGCTAATCCGATCGTGATGAAATTTGACAAGGAGATGCTATTTGCCATTAGGAAGAGGATAGGATACTGTTTTGTGTATAAATAATATATATCGTCATGGAATTTTAAAAATTAACTGAACGGTGATAGACAGAAGCATAGGATCTGTTTGTCTCTGTAGTACCTTCCAGTATGGCTTTCTGGTAGCTTGGTGGTTAAACCACTTGATTACTAATGTTTCGAGCGTGGTCTGCGATTCAAATCCCGATGGGAGCAAAGTTTTTTAACAATTGTTTTTGGTACTATGAGACTCGCCTGGACAGTCAGTTGTTCGTATTCCATGTTAAACTGTTGATCCAACAAATTTAGGGGTGCAAGGCGTGGTAATTCGTAGGTGGTTTAACGATGCAGCATGTGTACACTTTTCTACGCTATATTGATCCCTCAGCCTTTGTTTCTCTCGCTGTCAGTCTGTGTGTAATCTGCATTAATAAAATTATAAACGCGAAAGTAAGTCCCTATCTCTCCGTTAGGTTTTTTGACTATACCAATATTGATTGAATTTGATAAGGAAATACTTAGTATCTGTAGGAGAGATGCAGAACATTTTTTTCATTATGAACAACAGTTTTTGGAACGAAATTTGGAGAACTTATCGAATGGTGACAGACAGACGGATGCATGTGTTAGTCTGTAGTGTTACGTTGGTTGTTGAAGCTGTGCCTCTCTCGCAGTCTGTAAGTTTATGAGTTTTTAGTAAATTCGTTTAGAGACAAAACTTTTTATTTAGTATAGATGTCGTTTTGCTCTGCACTGTACTATTACTTTGTGTCTGACTAAATATTTCTGGCATCAATTTATTTTGTCTTCTTTTTTGACATGCCTTGCAGGCGTAAACCAGACCTAAGATGTAGGTCTAGAAGATCACGAGCAGCTAATGTTATTAGAACCCAAGAATCTGATGCTCAAGCTGAAGAACGATGAAAATACCAAGCTGAAATAATGCTGCCCTCAGTTAATTCACCCGCTCCCCCCCACATCCCCGCTCCTTTGTTTTTAAATATGTTAAAAATTGAGTCTCTTCATGAGACAGGTTCGACGGTAGACAGACTTTCCCGTCGTATTATGTCGACTCGGTGTTGTTTGGGATAAATCTTACGTTACTTACAGCTTTATATATTTAATTCTGGCAATTAAATTCTATATCCACGCGTACGAAGTCACGTGTAACAGCTAGTAATATTATAACTACGACTAAATGGGTTTACCAATATTGATGAGATTGACAAGGAAATAATTCGTATCATTAGGTAGGACACAGGATACTTTTATTTCGGTATGAATAATAGATTTATATTGAAATTTTGAATTCTTATCTAGTAGTGACATACAGCCGGATGCATTTGTAAGTCTACAACGTTACATCGGTCGCACAGTCATTTAGTGAATGGTCTGTTAGTAAATTTCATTTACAGTCAAAATTTATTATTTGGCACAGATATTTATCTTTGCTGCACCATTCTATTATTCTGTCCACCTAAATTTTTCTGGCATCGACACATTTTGTCTCTCTCTTGGCATGCCTTGCAGTGTAAGGTGTAAACTAGACCTAAGGTATATGGTAGTTGTAGCAGAGCACGAGCAGCTATATGTATTAGAACCCAAGAATCGGATGAAAGATGAGAAGACCAGATGAAATTGAAGATGCCGTCAGTTAACACCCTCCATCCCCCCCCCCAAACCTTCCCGCACCTTAGTTTTTCTGTTTTTAAACATGTTGCAGATTAATTCTCCTCATGAGACTGGTTCTATTGTAGAATGTTATGGCGATGGCTTCCCCGTCATATTATGCCGACTCGGAGTTGTTTGGGAAAAATCTTACCTAATTATCAGTTTTGTATATCCAATTCCAGCAATGAAATGTTAAGTCCACGCCTACGAAGTCGTGAGTGACAACTAGTTTAAACATAAATTTATCGAAAACGTCAAAATTTCCAGAACAATCGACAACAGTAATAAATTAATGGCATATTCGCGTTCAGCACATATCGTTCATACTGTAAATATAAAGAAATAAACATAACAAATTTTTGTTACGTAGTGTACTCTAACAAATTTAATCTGGAGTGGTTAGCTCAGTGGTTAAGGTGCTTGATTTCGACAGTTTGTCGTCCAGTCCCTGGTTCAAATCCTGGTAGGACTAGGAACTTCTAATAGATTTGTTTGATCATATCTACTATGCCAAGAAGTTCTAGAGTTTGGATTCCACGTTAAGAGATAGATTCCTGAGTAAATAATTGGCCATCCTACCTCTGAAATAATGGCTTTGTATGACCTCCTCAGGGGGATCGAACTATTCGTAAGGTTTCGGCGTTTTTTTAAAAATTGTTTTATTTCACATTACACAGCAAGCTGTGCTAGAGGTGAACGTCGGGTTAAAAGCCTTTGAAAATTCTCCCGAGAGATGGATTCGAATCGTGGGCTTCTCGATCTCCACTATTTAGACAGAAGACCCCTCCTAGCACAGTGTATACGTTTTCAAGAAGGTCGTTGAGTCAGCTGCTCCCTTCGGTAATAACAGGTACAAAGTGACTTCGTGGAATTGGCACAGGGTGTCTCACCAGTGGTTTCCACTCCAACTAACTCATCTAAATGTCGGCTTCCGTGCCAGTCAAATAGATGAGATGAATCATTCGTTTTCAAAGAAACTGGGAGGTGTTCGGTAGTTCACCATTTTTGAAAAATCACAAATGAAGGAAGTTTATCAGTTTATACAAGAGGAAAGTACTAAGGCGAAATCTTTCGGCTCGGACGAATATTTTATGAAGCAGGAATTTCGATGTTATACTTTGAAAATGGATTTAGGTGACAGTGATGTCGTGTCGGTGGGCATTTAGAGACACCCGTGAATCATAAGTAGATTTTATAATAAATCTGATGAATCTCTCTTATTTCTGCAACAAACTTTAAGTGAAATTATTCTCTTTAATGAGTTAAATTTAAATTTGGTCCGAAATAGAGCTTAACAAAATATCTTGGAAAGCTCTTAGTTATGGTATATCAGCCTTTGTCGCTCTCTATGTTACGGCACTGGGATAAGGAGATAGAGTAATACAACTGCTGCAACGTTCTAATACATGAGAGTATATTAAATAACTACTAAACAAAACCAATAAAAAAATTATTTACCATAAAGGTCGATACTCTTTAAGTCATTGAAAAACATTAACAAAATAACGATGGAAATCAAGAAATAAATTGGAACTTACAAAACACTAAATATTGATCTTAAGAAGGAAAGCTGAATATTAATCATAAAATTTCAGATTCAGCAACAAGGACAGTCACATTCAACAAGGATATTTAGAAATTTACGAAAAATCTTTTGCTTCAATCTTAATTCCACTCGTTAAAAATTAGGGCTAGTAAAATTGGCACAGCAAAAAATTCATGATGGCACAAAACAGGATTTCGTGCCAAAGTTATAAATGGGGATAGTGAATTTTCCAAAGTATTTATTTTTGTAAGCAAATATCTAGACTAATCACAGAAGCAAGAAGATTTCACATAACGTAATTAGTGACAGTTCTAAAGTAGTTGGGATATTAAACATTGGCTAACCTGAAGAAAGTTGTGAAAGATGATTTTAGAAATGTATCTGTAGCTTCCGGTTTTAACACCTGTGGAAAGTAGAATAATATCTTCGTTGTTTAGATGGGACTCACTATAAGTTTAATATAAGCCAAGCTGTCACACTTTCACAAATCATTCAGAAAAGAAAAAATAATAAAAAATTCTTTCGAATTTCATCCACAGAAACAACGCATGCTATAGTGGCTGATTTCTTGAAGCACAACTACCATCTAGGAACCCCCCCCGCATCTTACTAATATTAAAATCTTTGTAGGAAACGTCGGCGAGGTGGTGATATTTAAAACACATCCTGCATCCTGCCCACTGGGGACATTATCGCTACCATAAATATATTGCCTGGTTAATTTTCTAGGTGAAAAGTTTCACAAAACTTCCTGCCATTGGTGACAAGGTACCACTGATTAATACGGACGGATATAAAACAAATTTAGAAGAAAATTACATGTTCCTATTACTGCTCACACATTCAAGTTACCGTCTTTATATGCATTCAAAGCGAACGCCAAACTGTTAAGGTATGAGTAAAACTGTACTTCTACGCAAACAAATTGACACTTAACACACAGAACTATGCTTACAGGCTTCACTTAAGGCTTGTTCGCACTATGCTAGTAACTTAGTCGAGTAGCGAGCAATTTAGTAACTAATGGTGTGTGAACAATGAAAATTTAGTCGAGTAATTTAGCTAGTGATTTAGTTGAGTCGATCCGTTCTGTTCTATTGTATCGGGCGAGTAAGACCCCCCACCACGCGCCATTGCCCACTAGTTCATCGGCCAAACGACTGAACCTCTTGTTTAAGTCCAGTTTATTAGTTGCTGGAGCGATGACACAATTTTAAAACTTGTTTCTAAAAATGTAGAACATGAATGCTTGTAGAATAATAAGTCCCCGCACTGTAAAGACAAACAAAGGAAGCAATCTGCACACATGGATTTGGAAAATACAATAATCATACCTGGCTTTGGTGAGAAGAAAATTGAAAACATCTGTTTCGTCCACAATTTTATTAATTATTTTATTACAATAGCATCTAGATTATGCAATAAGATCTTGTTATTACTATTGTTAAATTTCTTTAATGTTTCATAGATTCCTTTACACTGTTATAAATTAGGAAATAGCTGATTTTCCATGTATAAATACGAGATGTCCTTAATCTACATCCGGTAGTAATAAAGTAGAGAGTTGCCAGTAATTTTGTAATTGCCCGAATTGCACTTCTTAAATATGTATTTTCACGCTGAATTTGCGACTGCATTTTCATTAACACAACGTTTGGGCATTCTCAAACTATTCTTAGGGATCTTCTAATGTTAATTCCTTCACAAGACAATTTTTAGCTCCTAGTTCATCCCTTCTACTAACCCATTTTCGTACCCATTGCTTTTTTTTTTCTTTATCACATAAACTTCTTCATCCACCTCTTCGAAAATAGCGATTAACCAAGCTATATAAGCTAATTCATTTTATTGGATGTCAGCCTGTTCATCTGGCAAAGATACCACAAAACTTGTGTAATGTACTCGACCGTAGTGCTAACGGTTTTTGAGCAGTAGCGAGTAATTTAGCTACTAAAATACTCGTCACTCCACTAAATTATTAGCATCCATCCATGATTAACGCAGCAAAAAGCTGCAATGAACTATTTAGCTTGAGGAATTGTTCCTATGCCTAATGCCAATATCTGCATTTAGGAAGCTTTTTTTTTTTTTTTTTTTTTTTTTTCCCTGGCTGTAGAGCGTGAGCTCTTTTCAGCCTCAGGTTATTCATATAAATTTTTCAAATATTTATTTTGTTTCTTTTTACATTTTTTTATACTCTAGTTACAAATACTTACAACTAATTTACTTATTCTATATTTACATTTTTGTTTAATATTATCTAATATTTACATATCTGTTGTGTGATTTATAAAGACTATGTTCATGTAGTGTATTAGGCAGCTGATTTTTAGAAGGTGTATGAATGGATTGGTACGGCAGTATTGTTGGTATCAGGCAGCTTTTAAGGACTACAGTTGTTTGGAGTTGTTTATCTTTAATTTTTAATTAGTTATTTTCTTCTTCTGGTCTAGGTCTTTAGTCAAGATGTTGTGGAAGTTGTTCCTCTTGCGTCAGTTCATTTTCCGGTTCGTTTGTTTCAGGGAAGATCTTTTCCATATTTAGGGCAATTGTTCTCGGTGGGTATAAGTATTTATATTTCGGTTTAGTGGCTGTCCGTGGTTTCTTGGTCATAATGTCTCTTATATCCTCTCTGTGTGTCACAAGTATGTTCCCGTATTTGGTTCTTATCGTTGCTAGTCTCGTCTGTAGTTGAGTTATATTGGCAAGATGGTAAACGTGTTCAGATGTGGTCCGGTAGTGCAGTGTAAGGATGCTTCTAAGCAGTCGTCTTTCCGTAGCAACTAGTCTTTGGCAGTGGTTTCGTTTATACTTCCAAGAGGTACTGCTGCGTACTCTATTATCGGTCGAATGTACGTTTTATATGTTTGTATAGCTGTTTCGTTGCTGCGGCCTTGTACTAGTCGGATTTGGTTCTGTCTTTTTCATATTTTGTTTAGCGTCTCTATAATGTATGTCTGCCAGTTGAGGTACTTGTTAATATGGACACCAAGGTATTTTGCGCAGTCAGTTAGTCTTAGTTGTCGCCAGATTGTTAGTTGTATGTCATCTTTTCTTTGTTTGCGTTTCTGGGTTAAATTCCTGTGTCTAAAGAGCACCATCTGTGTTTTGGTCGGGTTTGGCTTTATCCTCCATTTTCTCATCTAGTTTTGCAGTCTATCTAAGTATCGCGTCGCTCGTCTGTTTACTGTTTTTGTATTAGGAGCTGAGCTCCAGTAAGCAGTATCATCTGCATATGCCTCAACCTCTTCAAGCTGTCTGTCAGCTGCCGGGGTATCCGATGTATATTTGATGAATAGCAGGGTGGAGGGAATCCCGCCCTGCGGTACTCCGACTTCCGGTGTGAATGTGTCAGATGAAGCGTCGTTGCAGTAAACCTTGTATTTTCGTGTGTCAAGTTGGGTTTTAATAAGTCGAACAAGTTTAATTGGTATACCTATTTCGATCAGTTTAAACAATAGTCCGTCATGCCAAATTTTGTCAAATGCCCGTTCAATATCAAGGAACACAGCAAGGGTACAGTGTCCTCTGTTGTTGCTCCTGATCACGTGTGCAGTAAGTTTTTGTAGCGGGTCATTTGTCGAGTGATGTCTCCTGAAACCTGATTGTAAGTTGCGGATGAAATAATTTTTTCAGCATATTTCATAAGTCTGTCAGTAATTATTCTATCAAAAGTCTTTCCAAAACCGTTTTGGAGTGATATGGGTCTATAGGAGTTTGGGTCTGTGGATTGCTTGCCGGGCTTTGGTATCATTATTATTTTGGTCTTTGTCCAGTCGTTTGGTATTGTCTCTTTTGTTAGGCAGTAGTTAAAAAGTGGAGTCAGTATGGGGATTAAAATGTCCAAGGTTTTTTTTCTTATATGCATTCTGGTTATTCCATCTGATCCTGGAGCAGAATTTCGATCCGTGCATATGGCAGACAGAACTTCCGTCTCAGTGATGGGTTTTATTAAATCAGCTTCTTTCTCGGTGGTTACTATCATAGAATTTAGAGCTATGGATAGTTGTGTTTCGACTACTTTCCGAAAGTCTTCATCAAAGAGTTCTTCCTCGGGGAAGGTGTGTACATTTTTCAAGGTGCGTCTGAAGGTTTCCGCTTTCAGTCTATCGTCAGTCGTTGGCGTGTGGTCTATTACCAGAGTAGTTGGTCTGGGTTGATTCTGTCCAGTTAGCGTTTTGAATTTGTTCCAGAATTTGCGTTCTTTGCTATAATTTAGCTGTCTACACGTGTTGTCCCATTCCATCTGTCTGCGTTCTAGAATTATTTGTCGTGCCTGATTCTTTAGTCTGTTCCATGTTGGTCTAAGGTCATTGTTGTCAGTCCTTTTAATTTCTCGGTAAAGTCGTATTTTCTGCTTGATTAAAGTAAGTGTATCACTTGGTTTTGCCGGTTTCCAGTTACTAATTGTTTTTGTGGGTATAGACTGCTCCATGGCTTCTTGTAACGTTCCTTCCAACAGTTCGAACAGTTGTCCATGTCTTGGTTATCCGTAACCGTTAGCGGTGCCTTTAGTCTCGTAGTCTTTGTACTTCTTCCAGTCTGCCTCTATTGTGAGTCTAATTGTTCTGCTTTGAGATAGAGGGCTGGGAGCGGCTGTTATGTTGAAAATAATAGGGATATGGTCACTAGTAATGCTGTCTTCCAGTTTTTCGAAATGTATTTCGTCAGTAAGGTTGTTGCTGTACAGAATGTGATCAGGTGTGGAGTATCCTTGGTGTCCTATAAAAGCCGGCCTCCCGTTGGGTGTTTGCATATACTTTCTGTGGTCAGCATTTGAAATAGCTGTTGTCCATTTCCTTTTTCTTGAATATCGTCTAGAAAGTCATGTCTTGCACTCAGGTCACCCATTAAAATGAAGCTTTGGAATGTAGTTAAATAGTGCAGGAAGTTTGTTGGCAGGTCATTTTGTGGAGGGTTATATATGCAGACCACCAGTAAGTCTGTGTCTTTGTTTCTCGGGATAATCCCCATTACCGCCTCCGTGTTGTATTGGAGGGGAAGGGGTGCCTGCCGCGTTGGTATGTCGCTCCTCACATTCAGAGCCACGCCGCGTCTCCCATCTGGTCTGTGTCTCGCGAAAGTGGAGTAGCCTTTAATTTTGGCTTGGTCGTCGGTCTTTTTCCATGTCACAGCTACTCCAAGAATGTGTATATTGTGTTTGTGTTACGAATGCAGCGCGTCAGTAGAGTCTTGCTTTTCATAATACCAGCTGCATTTAGGTATAGCAGGTTACTTTTTGGTAATTGGTCCATTTTTTCAGGTTAGTGCTAAATCGGTTTTTTCTGTCATGTTTTGTGCGTCAGTCATACTTAGATGCGGGACCAATTTTGAAGATTGTTAGTTGTTACTGATATTTCGTGCCCAAATTGATTTATACGGAAATATTTTTCGTACAGCTGCCTGAATACCGTTTTTAGTACTGTCTCAACTTCACTCCTTCTATCTTGGAAGAGATTCAGGAGTATGGTGGAAATTGACCTTATGTAATTCTCTTGGGAGTGGAATTGATCAACTAGATCATCATTTGTCATCAGTGTGGGGGTGGACTCATCAACTATATGTAGCCTCTGCACCGGCATTCTCTCTGTTACCTCCTTTAGCCTCGTAGGGCATTTGAAGGAGAGACCAGAGTGCTCACCCCCACAGTTGCTGCAAACAGGTTTTTCTGTGTCATTTTTACATTTGCTAATGTGGTGCTGGTCTCCACAGCGAGTGCATTTCCCAACATGTTTATATTGCTCTGTTGTGTGATTGTAGGAGTGGCATTTGGTGCACTGTCCTGGCATTGGGAGAGGTGGTTTTGACTCCTCAACTCGATGGCATTTGCCAAAGAGTCTTAGCCCATTTTTTGTGTAATCTGTCATGCGTCTTGATCGTGAGTGAGGATCCGGAAAAGTTATGTTTCTCTTTGGAGGACTTTTGATTAAATCCTCCATACTTTGTGGGGTTTAAGACCAGCTTTCTTCATCTGCTCAATTACATCTTCAGTAGAGAAAGCGTAGTGCGAACTAGCTTTTACAGATGCCAACACTTACTTTCTCCGATCAATCACAAATCGTCCTTCCCCACCCTGCCTCCCTACCTCATCCACATTTAGGTTTGTTCAAGGAGGTGCTAGACAGACATATACCAGAAGACATGAGATTAGTTAAAAACGCATTAATGATTCTGTTCAAACTTTAATTGTTGCCATACGCGAGGCTTACATCTACATCTACATCTACATATATACTCTGCAATTCACAAAATTGTGGGTGGCAGAGGGTGCTCAGCACCAAAGCTAATCTCTTTGCTGTGCGTTCCAATCCCTAATGGTACGAGGGAAAAAAGAATTCATATAAGAATCAGTCCGGCACCTCATTTCTCTAATTTTATCTTTCCTGTCCTTCCGACTCAAATAGATTGGTGGAAGAAGTATTTCACTACACTCATGAGTGAAAGTTGGAGTACGCATGTTTTCCAATAAGTTTAAAGGAAACGTGTGTCGTCTATCTACCAGAGACTCCCAACCTAATCTACTAATCAGTTCTGTGACGCTTTCAAAAGGACTGTAGCAAGCGGTCACGAATCGAGCGGCTCTTCTCTGTACTTTCGATCAATCCCTTACGAAACGGGTCCCAAATGTCACAACAATAATCCAAATGTGGACACACAAGAGATTTGTACGCTATCTCCTTTGTTTGTTCATTACAATTTTTCAAGATTCTACCTATGAATCGCAGCCTAGAATTAGCTCTACCTACTAAAGAATTAATGTGTATGTCCCATTTCATGTTCCTTTGTACTGTTACTCCCAAATATTTAATAGAATCGACCATATCAATAACTGTATTGTTTAACTCGTATTTCTGAACAATCGGATTCTTTTTGTTAGTTATGCTCATTGTCTTGCACTTTTTACAGTTTAGAGTAAGTTGCCATTCAGCGCACCATGCCAAAATAACATCCAGATCGCGCTGAATTTCTAAGCAATCTGCCAAAGTTCTTACTTCCCTATAAATAACCGCATTATCAGCAAACAATCTAAAAAGGCTTTTCACTTTGTCTCCGAGATCGTTTATAAAAATTAAGAAAAGAAGTGGTCCTATTACACTTCCTTGAGGTACACCCGATGTAACATCTAGATTAGAAGAACTTTCTCCTTCAACGACAACATACTGCGACCGACCAGTTAGAAAATCCTTTATCCATTCACAAAGCTGATCCGATATACCGTACGCTCGAAGCTTCGCTAAAAGGCGGTTGTGTGGCACAGAGTCAAAGGCTTTCTGGAAATCTAAAAAAAAGGCTTAGCGCGTAGCATCCTCAAATCAACCCCATAACAGAAATTTACGGCGTTACCTGAAAATATCAAGAGGTAAGTTAGAAATAGGAATAGGCTGAGGAGATACTGGCAACGAACATATGAAAAGAGTATACAACACAAACAAAGATATAATTAGTCGTAAAATCCAGGAGTAGCAAAACCAGTCTGTCGGGGCATCTGCTCTGAGAGCATCCTTTCAACCAAACTTAGCTCCTTACGATCCTGCGTTTACATTGGAAACAGATCGGTTGATTACATAGCTGTCAATCCGACCGGTTCTCGATTATAAACGTAGGGCATATTTAGATGAAATCTGGACTTTACGGCAGTAGGATTCTGTAAAAGCACCTGATATGGATGGCATTCAGAACCGCGTTCTTAAACAGGTCGCGGGGAAACTGATAGAATGTGGTACAAACACCGATAATACCATTTCTGACAAACAGTATTTTCCCAACCTATAGAAGGAGGATAAAGTGTTGATGTTCAGAAAGTCGTAGAAATATCGCTCTTCACCCAACTACCGTCCTATTAGCTTAATCCCTTTGAAAAATCAGACGTCTTACACATTATTTTAAAGACAACAATAACCTGAAAGATCGGTTTCAGAAAGCATTACTCCACAACACAACAATGAATGCGCTTTGCTGAACAGGTAACAAAGTGATATAACTTGTTTAGATCTACCGGTGCTTTTTTTTCTAGCTAGCGTTCTGTGGCGTATTTCAGATCTCTTAGTGATCTGATTGTACTGTCATAGGTAGCCAACGACAGATCATTCTTAGTTGAGTCTCTGATCCATTTACGTGTCCCGTCATGCATCTGCGAGTCAATTACTTAATGGTTTCTGATATCTTTACTTTTAATCCACTTGTTTATCGAATTTCTACTGATAACCTGAATTACTTTAAAAGCTTTATGTTTATTAAATTATCTCTCGATCCTGAACTGCTTAGCTCTTGCTAGTGTACACCAGGTCCGCCTTAAAGAAATGAACTATCCACGGTCACATTTACCGACAGCTTTGGACAACGGTTATCTACTAATATTTTTAATAAACTTTGTGTTAGTTCCGTTGTGCTCCACCCACAGATGAGTCGCTGTGCCCCCCCCCCCCCCAAGATTTATTTCTTAATTTGGATTTAATTCGGTATTCGATATCTGATAAGGTGGAGAGCTAACTTCTTTGTCAAAATAGCAGGCGAATGTTTTTTTTTTTTTTTTTTTTTCTTTTTTTTAAAATAAATCTTGAGCTAACCTAATAAGTTACTTTATCAATTAGATGAAAAATTTCTATCTTCCAGAACAAATACGATATTCAGGAAATTATGCATTGGAGTAAATTTTTCTTAAACAAAATATTAATGAATATTTATAATAATAGCACAAAAAGTTTTCCTTCATCATATTTTTATTAACAGTTTATTAATTTCCTCTCTATTAATTTTTACAGTTTCTTTTCTTATTTCTTACATTACTGGTTGATGTATTTAACTTTTCCATTACCAAAAATAGTATTAACTTCCAGTCACACGCAACATTAACATTGTACCTAAAAACTATCTCACGAACCCTTTATAACTCCAGTCATTCTTCCCTTAATGATACTGACGTAATACCCTTCGATTTTACTTTGCCTACCCAATTACCTTCCTCTATTTTCTACTTTTCTGTTACCAGTTTGATCTTTAAGTACCTGAACGCGCACTAACATTTCTGTTTAATAGCAAAAAACAATTATATCCCCGATTTTCTAATGCACATCTCTCAACTTTGATTTTAATCCATCTAGTTCTACTTTTAATTAGTTAACTTGGATGTTATTTCAGATTGGCTCTATCACCATTCTTCCCTGAACTTAGCAGTTTGTTCATTCTGTGTAACAAACTTGTTTTAGAAATTTCCTCCGAGTTTAGCATTTTTTTTTTTTTTTCAGACTCTGTAATAAAGTTCGCATTGATTTCCAAAAACTGGTCCATAATTTGTTTGAACACCTCTCTAAAATCAGAAACGCTAGGATCCACATGGGCTCCCTAAGTTTCTCAACCCTTCGACTAAAAGAACAGCCCCAAGACAAAAACCAATCGACTGTGGTCAAGAACAACAAACCACAGGAACACAGCTCGTACAAAAAGTTAAGCGCTTCTCGTTGAAAAATGTCATATTTTTCGTTGTATTTCTAACCATTCAGCTGTCCCTTTATTTCTAAGCTCGTACCGACCATCTGCTATAGGATACTCAATCCGCATCGTCGTTCCGCTCCTGGTGGTCGACTCGTTTCGCTTAAGCCACAGCATTTGCTATCCATTTTGGACCAGTTACCAGCTGCATGTCCTGTCACTAAAGCCACGTGAGTAGTGGGGGATTGTCTTTTCTGGGAATTTTTAGAAATCCCTAGTTTCAGCCAATGGGAAGCGTTGGCGGGCTTTTGAATCAGCCAATCAGAGTTCTGGGGGGCGTGGCAAGGCCCCGGCGCGCCGCCAGCTAACCTCAATCTCCGATGGCGTGTCTCAACACGCTAAGGAGGCCAGCAATAACCTTAATCTGTGCAGGTACTCAGCGTGATACCGTTAAACCATAACTAGGACGCCGACGGCCGGACAGCGCAACCTCAATCTGTGTTGGTACTCAGCGTTATTTCGCTCTGTACCGCTCCGATAATTTTTACGCGCCGAAAGGCGCAGAGATATTCTACTCGACCACGTGACGTCACAGTTTTAGGTTCTTTGTATGGTGGCTTTTTCAACAACACTGAGCATCTGCAAACGAGTGTCTCACTTCGCAACCACACCATCTCCTCCCGAGCAGTGGCTGGTTTTATAATAATACTATTCCTGCCTATGATGTGTTCCTTGGCGAATCAACTTGGAGCAACATGGTCGACGCCATGCCAGCAGTGACCAGCACCATCAGCACCATGAAACTCTGGAGTTATCAAGTTACCAAGTACTACAACGAGTTTGTGAATACGTTTCAGAGAAAGTGATTCGTGACTATCACGGTTGTTCTAAGCAAGGGCTAATGGATGTGAATTTTGATAATATACATGTCAATGAAGTGTCATACAGCCCCAGTTCAACACTAGTCTAAAAAAGTTTAAAGCTAGAAGTTAAAGCATATAAAAAACTGTTAGTGTATGTTGATGTTAAGCGTAAAATTGAACAAGATTTAAATGGAACTGATGTATGTGGTAATATGTAAATAAAATCATTTTACCAGATTTTATCTTTTGTTTATTTCACCAATCCTAATTAAATAATAAGGTAGGATAGGATCGAGTATATAGTTTAGAACTTTTCAGGGGGTAGATATGCTGTATTAAGATGTAAAAACTTATAAATTTTACGTCAGCTTACGTGTCTATATTATTTTCTAAGTCCCAATGAAAAACGAAAATCATAATTTTAGTTCCAATACCGAGTGGACATATCACATGTTTGATTTATGCCTATTATTTCAATATCCCACACAACTACATTTGATCTAGCACCACAAGATATTATTCCATCACTAGCACATTGAAAAACGGTACCTAAAATTATCTAGTTCGTCCATAGCTCACGAGTTTCAGCTACATATCCAATATTTTTATGTACAATGAAGCAGAGCGAAACCCCAGCCAATTTTAAACTCAAAGTGGCATTGAAGTGATCTCATGATATTTGCGTGTATATAACCTCAACTAATATCTCGATTTGGTGTAAAACAATACTGGAATGTTAACGTGGGTATATTGTTTCTCTCGGAAACTGTCTTTGATTTCATATGAATGCTTTAAAAATTTCTAGGTCTTCCTATTTTGTACACATGCAATTTGCTTTATTTCATCAAGCCGTCATGTTTGTATAAGAGGCCAGTCTTAATGATAAATAACGTAAATTTAAACTGCAGTTGCAATAGTGAAAAATGGGTATAGAATATTATAATCATGCACCAATACATTCACATTCAAGTCGCTGTATAGGGAAAATATAAATACCCATTAAAGAAATTCGGTATTTGACATTTAGTGGTAATCAAAGTATACATCATCCAAGTGAAGCTCTATCTAATACTGTGTTTGACGATGTTTCATGTGAGTAGTAGGACGATATGAATCTCAAACACATTTACACCGACAGAGTTTAAAAATCTACGTTGAAGTAAAAATTTCCCAGGTTTTCTTATTTTGTACGCTTGCCATTCGCTTTACTCCACATGGATACATTTAAGCCTGTCTCCATTAAATCAGTTTCAGCTATATAGCCAAGTATTCGTTTATTTAGCTGTTGATTTGAATAACATCCTTAATTAAGTAAAGCGAGTATGTGCAAAATGTATCAAGGATGTTTTGCGATTTATTGGTGGGAAAAAGATTGGAAAAGGGTTTGAAGAAGGATTCAGGCACTAGTGTTTGAAGAACTATCATAGCATATATCTGGAGTAATATCGGGAAACCATGGAAATTCTGGAAGGTTGAACCAACTAAAATGCACAGTAAGTTCTATCAAGCCTTTATGGGCAGCCTTTCCACAAAAGAACCCACTTTTCAAGTTCTGTAACATGATATATACTTTAATATTATTAGGCTTTTATACCAAAAAGAGCTCGTCAGCAGTTCGGTGGATAAGACCTTAAAATCTGGTAAAAGTGTATAGGAAGCATACATGGCATTCAGATGCTATCTTTCTTTTAAAATCTAGCTCAATTTTCTCATAAGTGGGATAAGAAATCAATCATATGAAGGAAGCAAACAGCCAGGAATTGGGGGCGCGCACCCCGTTACGCAGAACCTGCTAGTGAAATCAGATATATATTGAGGGGGGGGGGGGCATCGCATGCATTACCGTTGAGAAAGCCATTACTTGCGATGTGGGAAGAGTTTTCTTACCTCAGCGATATATACAACAGTCTCTTGATCAAAGATTTATTGAAGTCATTTAGTCCAAGTGAGCGTGGTTATGATTCAGTGTATTTTGTCCGATAGAAGAGAATAAATGTACATCAGCATACACGATTTTACGATTTTGAGGCAATCTACCACACAGCAATTTACGACTTATGACCACACACACATACACACACACACACACACACACACACACACACACACACACATCATGTTTGATATCATGCAGATGCCCCCAAATCATCTATCAACATTAAAACTTTCTTCATAATAATAATAGAACGAAATAAGTACTTCTGCATTCAGGATTTTTGAGATGCTATGACTAAATCTACTCTAATTAGACAAAAAAGTTCACTGCGACAAAACCAAATTTAAAAATTCATTCAGTATGGAAAAAACAACAACTTTTCGAGTTCTGGAACATGACACACACTTTATGAAGTTTCTAAACGAATAAAGCTCAAAAGCAGTTTGGGCAGGGGTAAAGGCTATATATTAGTCTCTGAAAGCATTCATTTACCACCACTTTGTAACACTATCAGTTATATCAACAGGTATTTTTTCTGGTAGATACTACTTCTCGGTCGTCAGGACATACCTGTAGTACCGGGCCACAAATGAGAAGTGTAAAAATTTCAGACCGATCGGATTTTGGAGATAATAATGTGCAGTCACATAACAAATTTCTGTGAGCAAAGTTGATGGTTTGATACTTAGCACCGGGAACAATACCTGATGAGGAGGTGTACACAATTTTTCAATAGTTTCATTAACCCTGGAACCAAAAATAATCCATCAGTAACAGCTACCCCAGGTACCGAACTGTTCACATTACCATCGTCTCGCCTCTCACACACCTCAGCCATCTTTGCCATTTAGTAGCATGTGCCCAAGTACCAAACTGTTCACATCAGCGTTATTTCATATCACCCCACATAACAACAAGCCATCCAGTAACATGTGCCCTCAGTACCACAAAAACAAGTAGATTAAAGAGAATTTTTAACACAGGTTGCATTACCATACTTTAGATGCTCACTCACAGCTACATACGTCACAAAACACACACACATACAAATTGGTGGTGGAAGTGAACTACACACACTACATGCAGACAGAAGAGTGAATGGAAGGTATCACCATATTTACACCCTATCTGCCCTCCCTTACACACTGCATTTCAAGTCCAAAAACTGCGGACTCCATATTACACCACTATATGCAAGCAATGCTCTGACTGTGGGTTTGTAACACAAGTCATTCACGTCTCTGGTACATTCACTCATCACGATTTTTGCCCCGAAGGACATATAGTGAACAACGTGAGAAAAAAACAGTTCGTATCCCAAAACAAACGGCAGCAAACTGTAAACAGTACAGTGAAGTGGAATAGTGCCTGGTTTCCTGAAATCACTATAGGCGAATGCAGGGAAAGTTTCAAAAGTCCATGACCGTTTTCCTCACCCTTCCTTGCCCTACATCCTTTCTCAACTCTAATGACGATGGCATCGACGAGGCACAAAGCCACAAGAAAAGCCCGATATGTGGGAAATACTAGAATACTCGGATTTTCGTTGCGGGATTCCGTTATTTGTCCTCACAGGTAGTGGGAAGTTGGCAATGGCGGCCGCCAGGAGTCAGCAGCATACTGCAGCAACCTCAATCTGTGTGTCTCGCGTGCTGGAAATACTAGAAATTTTGAACAACCAGCACCAATCATGGCAACGAAAAAGTTGTACACCTGGTACCATGAGCCGCAGTATGCATTCGGCTATCAGGCAGTCCCATATTCATACTAGTTGTCAATCACAAAACCATACGTCACCACACATACGCACACACAAGCACACACAAATATAAGTGGAGGAACAACACATCATATATACTGACAGACGAGTTAAAAGAAGGTATCAAGATATTTACGCATACACACACACACACACACACACACACACACACACACACACACACACACACACACACACACATTTCCATGCCTACATCCGGCTCTATACAACAACCAGCACCACTCATGACAACTATAAAGTGAGGCAGTACTCTCCTGGCTCATGACTGGCCAAAAAATAATCAGTAACATGTGTTAGAGGTACCAAACACTTCACATCATCATCTCATTTATCTCACACTACAGACCTCTCTGCCATTCAGCATTTTGTGTCTTAGGTACAAAAATGTTCACATCAGCATAAACGTCTCCCCCCCCCCCCACCACCACCACCCTTTCTGCCATTCAGTGATATGTGTCACAGGTACCATGAGTTGCAATAGATACTTGGCCATCTGGCAAATATCATATATTCATACGAAATCTCACTCCCAGCTGTATACGTCACAAAACACACACACACACTCACGCACACATTAGTGATGGAAATTAACTACACATCCTACTTGCACACACACGAGTGAAAGGAAGGTGTCACCATATTTACACATACATACACAAGGAGAAACGCACACATACACAGAGAGAGACGCACAAATACACACATTTAGGTACCTACAACGATCTCGACACAGCAACCAGCCCAATCATGGCAATGAAAAAGTGTAGCTGCTCTGGCCAAAACGTCATTAGACAGACGTGTTAGAATGTGTGCAAAGGATGACATGTTTTCACAATACACCTCAGTACTTATCCCATACGGATTGTTCATCACACCCAATTGACTGCATATACCATCAACACATAGGTAGCCAGTGATAGCGAAATGTCTGAGTCAAGTAAGCTCCTATCACGATAGACACACAACCATATAGGAAGAAACACACTCACATGTCCATACATCACCACGCACACAAACGTAACTGGAGGAAGGGAACTGAACACCCTATGTCCAGACAGACGAGATACAGGATATGCAAAGTATGACATGTTTTCAACATATATCTCAATGCTCATCACAGCCAACTGATTAAATCTAACATCAACACATAGGTGACCACTGATGGTGAAATCTCGAGATAGAGTAGGATGCTACCACCATATTTAGACACACACACATATGTCCATGCATTCAGTTTAAATGGCTACTGGAACTGCCAAAGCCATTTGTTAATAGCAGCTTCTGAAAGAGGAAGTTGTGACAAACATCCCAGGCAGGCGAGGCGCGAGGGCCCCCCTCCTCACAGCGGACGCCAACACGGTGTTTCTTGGTGGGCATACGGGCGCACATAACCTCTTTCGGCTGCAACGAAAATACGATAATCGGTCGAGGTCCTGAAAATCCGGTAACAGGTAATCAGCCGCGGTCAGAAAATCCGGTAATACGTCTCGGCCCGCGATTTTAGGTGCGGCATGTTACGGTATATCTGTCCGCTGTGAGGAAGGGGGCCCAGCTACTGTGTGTGACTGCCATTGCTACCCCACACTGATTCTTGCGTAGTTAAAATGGAGCTATAATTTATGTGTTTCATTACTGTCAACTTCGTAAGTTCACTGGCGGCGTATTCCCAGACGGGCTGATGCATCTAATACTCCCATAGCTCACAAGCCGAACTTTTGATGTAGCATATCTTACGAGATACAAGGGATAATGTATGCCCTCTTCTCTTCAATTTATACATCAACAATTTTCATACCACAGTAAACTTGGAAAATTGCGGGACACTCCTATTCATGTGAAGACCTAAGCCAACACGCAGTCACGCACACTGATGATCGATAATACTACATAATCAACTCATACACTTTCAAGACGAAGTTATGTATCTTGGAGTTCGACATCACGGAAGCTGCCCGTAAACCACGTTGTAAGGAGTCTAATTACATAAAGAATAAAACAGTTCTTCGCGAGGCAGGTAATTCATCTTCCTATGCCGGGATTGGTTGTCATATTCGGCCATATATGGCCGAACAGTCAGCTATACTTTTCCTAAATTCAGATAGTGAAACATATTGTTAATGTTGTAATTAACAAGATTACAATAAAGAGCGGCAAATAAAGAGGCTCAATGTTACAGTTTATTGTAAAACCATAACGATATTTATTTATATATTTGTTTTGCTAATTCCTTGTAATAATATTACACATAATAAGATTTGTGTGCCGAGCAGTGGATGGCCATGATCGAGGATACAGAATTTTTAGTTCTGCAAAACTACAGAAACTATTATGAAGAGATTATTTCGGAAAATTACCTAAGAGACGAGTTTAATGACATTAACTTCCGATGCAGGATAGGGTTATTTACACACTGCACAAGCTGTCTGTTATCACGAGCTCCGTGGGCCTGTGGTTAACGTACTAGTCTTGTAAACGCGCGGACCTCGGTTCGAGTCTAGATATTCCATTTTTTAAATAAGTCTAATTTACAAAAGGCTTATGCGTAAAATATAACGTCGGCTCTTACCTACTTGCATCAGAGAATAACATACTTAACGAAAAACTCATAACTGAGTGCTTCTTAACAAACTACACATGTAACTATGAAAGCTTTCACGGAGGTAACAGTTACAGAAACCTACTCGGGTTTCAACTGCGTCGAAATCGCATCGTCTGGTGACTTTAGGTGGACTATAACGAGAACGCACCGTCGTCAACGAGAAGAAAAGATAAATAATGTTACTGTGGCAATTTCTTTTTATGCCTCTGGTTTTACGCCTCGTCGACTTCGAAGTTATTAAAGGCGGGAGGGACTGGAGGCAAGATGCAATGGGAAGGAATTCTGACCACGGAGTGACTTGTAAAAACGAAGTAAAACCCAAATCTGGATAGCCGAATCGGGATTCAAACCCACGTTCTCCCGAATGCGGAGCCAAAGTTTTACCGCTTACCCATCAGATTCACTTTTTAATTACTATTCGTATTTGGTCTATGATGACAGCCATAAAATTATTTAAAAATCTACCTAAAACAAAGAAATTGTAAAGGAAAATATATGTGTAGAAGTGAGATGATCTGATGAGAGAGTGTGTTTCATAACAATCTCTGAAGTCAGAAACACAATTCAAATTTATTTTTCTCTCCCCCTCTCTCTCTCCTTTTCGCCCTTCTTTCCCTTTCTTATAGCAAAATTGATGGATTTCCTAGTAACCAAACAGGTTTTTTTTATCTGCTTAACGTCTCTCTAACAGCGAGGTCTTTAGAGACGGGAAAGGATGGGGGGCAAGGAATGGGAAGGAATTGGGCCATGGCCTTTTGAAGGAAGCATCCCGGCATTTGCCTGGAGTGATTTGGGTAACCATGGAAAACCTAAATCTGGATGCCCGGACGGGGATTCGAACCTGCATCCTCCCGAATGCGAGGCCAGAAAGCTAGCCGTTACACCACCACCCTCGGTACCAAACAGGTTAAAAAAAAATCCTACTCCACATTCTACTTGAGCTAAGAGCACAAATCGGTTGCTAAATTACAAAAATTGCTGTCTCAATAATATGTGGTAAAGTAAGAAATTTCAATATGGACATAAACTAATTATTTATAATGTTTTCACAATTTTTTATGTATGTCTTTTGAGTAAAGATTAAGAGTTAAATAAAATTATCACGCTGAGCAATATCACTGCTAATTGTTACAAAATTTTATAAATCGGTAGCTAGAGTGTACTTCTCAAATATCGTAGTAGCGTGAAAAAAAGTGTTGACAAAGCGTTTAGTACTGGTTTCCTTGTCTGACTCTGATCTTCCCACACTGACATTCCCGCACTGAACATCAATTTTAAGCCTCTGATTTCATCCTACAATGTACTGATTGAATACGTATAAGACTTCCCAAGTTTTAAACTTACAAAAGAAATTGTTGCTTGTAATTCTGATACGGGCATTATAATGTAAACTAGCTGAGTTGGAATAAAATATAAAGTAGCTACAGTTTGGGTTTAGGAAAAACCGCGCTGCAAGAGAATCAATTCTGACTTAACCGACCAAGAAAACAAAGATACTTTCATAGTATTTGTTGATTTAGAAAAAAAAAGCTTTTAATAATGTTAGGAGGGACAAGATGTTCGAAATTTAAAAAAGACAGGTCTAAAATATCGATATAAAAGAATACTTTATAATGTATACATGTATAATGTATCAAGTGGCTATATTAAAAGTAGAGAATCATGAGAGAAACACATCAGTTGAAAAGGGTGTAAGACATGGTTGTAGTTCATTTCCACTAATATTCAACTTAAATATGGAGGAATCAATAAAAGAAGTAAAAGAGAAATTTAAATGTGGCTTCATTGTACACGAGGACAAAACCAGTATAATAGGATTTGCTGATGACATTGTCCTGTTAGCAGATCGGACTGAGTATCTAGAGGAGCTGCTCAGTGGCTTGAACAAAATACTGAGACAGGATGTTGTAATAAATAAAAATCAGAGCAAGACAAAAGTGTAAAAGAAATGATATGAATAATGGTAGATTAAATATAAAAATGAGATCGGATGCAAAAATAGAAGTAAAAAAATTGTGTTACTTAGGACGTAAAATTGCAACTGATGAGCAGAAATGGTTTTAAAAGCAGAATAGCACTAGCAAAAAGAGCCTTCATGAAAGAGTTTCAAATATTGATCTAGGACACAGAAAGAACTTTTTAAAACTCTATGTGTGGAGCACAGCACTTTATGGTAGCGAAGTATGGACTTCAGGAATTCCATAAAGAAAGAAAAGTGAATCATTCGAAATGTGGTTCTATAGAAGGATGATGGACAGTTAAACCACGAAATTATGTTTTGGAAGTGATGGCTGACGAAAGAAGTTTGTGGAAGAGTCTTACAAAAAGAAGAAACAGGATTTTGCGTGATTTTTTCAAATATGAGGGATTGGTTATGCATGAAGCAGATAATGGAGGACGAGTTTTGAGAGGGGTATTTTGAGATGAAGAGGTTAGTGCAAAATAAGAAGGGATGGAGGATTGTATCAAACCAAGAGACTGACGACAGCAAAATAAGAGATGAACTAAGGAGAGGGTGAAACACGGTGGTGCCCCATTCAGGCCCAGAGGACCTCTGACGGTGCGCCACATTTTAATTGATTGTGTATTGCTTTTAGACTCCCTTATTTTAAACAACGAGACAAGCACCGTGTCGATTGTTTTAAAATTTCGTGTTTTGGCTGGTCGTGTGCCTAAAATTTTAGGAAGATCGGCCTAGTTTTAAGATGGACGAGTGGCCTCTATACAGCCACCCATCCATGTGCATTGTCTTTAATTTTTATATTGTTTAAATTCCTGTCTCGCTGGTCACTATACAGCCAGCGAGACATTTAATTATTTTGTGAACCTGTATGGCCCCTTTACAGCCATTCAGGTGTTGTACGGTCTTGAGTCGTGGTGGCCCCTTTTTAAGCCACGTCTTACATTTGTGAAATATTTTATTTGCTGTCTGTATGGCCGACCTCTTTACAGTAGACCATGCAGACAGTATTGTAGTATACTTTTAGTCAAAGCATTCGCTGGTCATTGTTATAGCGCTAATGACCACGCTGTCGACGTGCCCTAAAGCCACAAAAACAACAACAACAACAACAACAACAACATCTCTCGTAACACTTCGATGGAGCCGCCAGCTTAACGTCCAAATCCCGCGGGAGAATCTCTGTCAAAAGTAGACTTGTGCATAGTAATTCGCGACTGGTAGCTCTCAGTTTAGTTCGCACTCCCTCGCGAACTAGGTCACTCATTTAGTTCGTTAGGGGACATCCATTAATTACGTGAGGTGAAATGGGGGGGGGGGGTCCGGCGAAATCTCACCAGATCTCACCAGTTGGGAGGGGGGGTCTACGGAAATCTCAAAAAGGTCTACAAAAGTTTCCAGGGCGATTTCTTAGGGGGGGTTCTCACGGACCAGATCTCACCAGAGGGAGGGGGGGGGGGTCTTGCCAGATCTCACGAAATCTCACCAGGGGGGAGGGGGGTTCAGAAATCCGGAAAAACATTTCAGGTAATTTGTGGATGCCCCCTTAGTTCCCTTCTCGAATTCCAGACCTAGAGAAACAGATCGTCTGATCATTTCGCTATGGCTATTATTATGGAAGTTTTACTAGGATATTATCAATTTTTGTTTTTGTTGTTCCTAAATAGAATTTAGTATGACGTTCTTAACAAAAGTAGTTACTTAATAATAGCCCTTTCAAATGACATTGGCATTATCAGTGCCCGCCGATAAAAAAAAGTGCTAATTGTCCATTACTAAAATGGGGCATTCAACTGTTCTGTTTTTACTTTCGATACATTCGTAGTAAATTAATTTTTAAATGGATTTACTTAATTATTATTTCATTTAAGAAACATTACTTATAGAATATTCTAAATGCGTTTATTTTAATGAATTAAACTACCATTTTATAAATAATCGATTCTTTATTTTTTTTATAAAGTTTTGAAAATAATGAATACCCTTTAGCAGTTCAACTTTTTGGATTGGCGGTGGTCTAAAAATGTATTAGTTTATTAATTGTTGGGAGCCCTGCTACATTTGACGATTCCGAAATAATATTTTCGGACTCGTATGTGGTTTGATTTGTATTTAAATTACATAAACCGGTGGTTCTTTCAATTGTTAAAGGAGTCATAGCATGTTTCTTTTCATATGCTGGGTTAAATTTCCGTTTGGGCCTCCTGCAATACTTATTAATGCTGAGCAGTGGTTACATTTTGCCTTTTTTTTTTAATAATCTGTGTCTTCAGTGAAATGTGTCCACAGGGAACTATGTTTCCTTTTCGACGACATCTTTATAAATAACTTAAAACAAAATATATTAACCCTATAATTAACTGATATTGTGTTACCTACCAGTGTTACATAAATTATTCTTATTATTTTATCACATATCAATTATTATTTATCAAATTTTTATTTATTTCTGTAGTTTGAATGTGGGGGTGCTTTCTTAAAATGTGACTCTAAATATTTGAGTAAATTAAATCTGAATGTTGAAATGCTAAATAGGAGAATTATTTATTTTGCACGTATCTAAACTCAAAACTCGAAAAAAAAAAGAAACTAAAATAATTATTACCACCAGCCTACTTTCGACAGGAATTACAAGAAAAACAGAATGAATAACAATAATAACACCTTAATACTTCCTCTCCCTATTCACTACCTCCTCTGGGCTAAATGTGTGTTTTTATTTAAATATTTTTCTGTTTCCCAAACTTTGGGTTTGCAGTTACCGTCTTTTTTATATATATATATATCTTCTCCTAATGTATTATGAGTGATCAAAGAAGGAGACAATGGACTTTCACGTATCCAACGTTCTTCTTTGGCCGTCACACCTTTTTTTTTTTTTTTTTTTTTGCCAGAATTCTCAAGTTCTGAAGTTTTTACTTTTAATTTGTCGGTCTTTTTATTTTTAGTATTTCGTCCAGATAGCTTCCAAATTTTGCTTTGTATTCGTCGTTTTCTTTAAACTCCAAACTTTAATTTTCAAGGTAGATACATACTCTTCAAGTTCTGGGATGACTTCTGCAGTATATCCTGCATGCATGTCCTAAAATCCATATTAGACTGTTATGTTTCTCTACAGGTATAAGCTTGAAGTCCGGCTTTGTTAGGATATTGGTGAGTATTTTCCTGGGCGTTTTTGCATCATGTGTGCCACTAAATGTTTTGTCCACGTCCAGATTGTTTGCGCTCTTCCGCAAGAGATTCGGTGTACTAGCGTATCTGTGTTGCCGCAAGTGTCACATCTATCTGTTGGCTTGAGGTGAATACGATGTAGCTTCTCATGGTGGCCAGGGTCTCGTTGGCTACTTTGACCATAGAGCCTGGGTCTCGGACGGAATTGTTTTGTTGAAAATGTTTGCCCATACGTTTTTCCAGTTGATTTCCGCATATTTAGTTTCTATTATATTTCCCCGTTTATGGGCCATCATACATGCGTAAATCTCTTTTGTTGTCTTGGGAAAATTGTTCTTTCTTGTCTCCATGATATAGCTGATTTCGATGAAGTACAGCCTGAAATGGTAAAGGGAGTTATTGATATGGGAAATCCCTACCGGTGCCGTTGTACTCACCGGTTTGTAGTGTTCCAATAATTGTGCCGTTATGGTTTCTTTGTTTTCAGATACTTTCCTCATTGCCTGTATGAAGATCGCATTTGCTTTGGTTCTTGCATCCATTAAGCCTAAACCTCCTCTTGCTTTTGGCAGGGTTAGCGTCTGGAAGTTGACTTTGAATATGTCACCTTGGCTCAGGAACCAGGATACTGCACTCTGAACGCTTTGTATTATCCCTTTCGGTGCAGGTCATCACCAATATTGGAATTTTCTTATGAGTGGAGGATGAAACTAGGGATGTAACGGATATCCGCATCCGCAAGTGCGAAAATTTCGCATAAAATCCTACATCCACTTTCGCATCCGCATCTGCAATTTTTTAATGCGGATGTATTGGGGATGTGTTGTTTAAATTCCAATATATATTATTCTTTCTCTTTATTTGACATTCTGCCCATCGTAAGTTAGCTAGCAAAAAAAAAAAAAAAAAATTCTGACGATCTTTCAATAAAAGTAACAATGTACGGGGACCTTCCATACCCAAATCACACGCCGCAAGCATCTGAATTTAGAAGTACTGAAAAATATGTATTCATTCATATAAAAGTACATTTGTGTTTTGGGATAACAGAAATAAATGCTACAGAAAAAAGTATGTAGATTTTATTATGGTTGAATATTTATTTGTCATTACATCCAGATTTGTCTCTTGACTCAGATGGATACGGCGTACGATTGGGGGGTACTGAAAGTTCCTTGTTCAAATCCTTGTCTCAGCTGCAATTTTCACATGTCTTACTATTGACTGTCACCTCTGCCAAAGCTTTGATTTTGTTAATGCTAAGATGCTGGGACGCTCCGTGGTTCGATTTTCAGGTTAATCTGTAGGTCTTCTTTAAAAACAGGTGACAACGATAGAGGTTGCACTCCGCGCCTGATAAGACACTATGTGACTGGAATTTTTAGATCACATGAAATTATTATTAATTTACAGAATCTTTGTAGTCTGTATTTAAATTAAAATGTATAATAAACTTCTTATTTTTTGTTTAAAAAAATATTGAGTGAATCGAAAGGAACCTGTAACTGCTTTCACGGACCATCAAGAGTTCTTTTATCGAAAAAGGGATCTCGTAGGTCCTACAAGTTCTACTACGAATGCTCCACTGGAGCCGTGAGAAGGTGGGTCGCAAGCACGGCACTGAGCGTGGTGGGTGAACGGTTAACGCTCTGACCTCGCATTCGGGAGGGCACCAATTCGAATTCCTGTCCGGGCATCCAGATTTGGGTTTTCCATCGCTTCCCCAAATCGTTCCAGGCGAATGCTTCCATTAAAAGACCATGACCGAATTCCTTCCAGTTCCAAACCCGATCTTTTCACTCCTCTAATGACCTCGATGTCGACGAGGCGTATAGTTATAACACAAAAAAGCGAGCGCGGAGATGCGCGGTGGCGTGGCCTTGTGCTTGACGCTTGAATTAGTCTAGCCACGAACGCCGCAAAGTTCATATGATACATACTGGTATTTAGACGCGTATGTAATTACGTAAATATTTTAATTCACTTGTGAAATAATCTCAATTTTTTTGTTGTTGAAAGATAAGGCAAAAATAAATCAATATGGCAGTATTATACGGAAATAGAATTTAAATAAGAAAAAGATTGATTCTTAATTTATTTTTGATAAAATATTAAAATCTAAATAATTATAAATTTATTTTTCCACATCCGCATCCGCATCGGCATCCGCATCTGAACATCCGCATCCGCAAAGATGACATCCGCAACAACCCTAGATGAAACCCTACCCGTTTCTAGGACCAAGGGGAAGTATGGTGTCGGTGTGTCGTAATGGAAATTGTCATATGCTTTATCGCATTTAATTGTTAAATTAATGTAGGTCAAAAGCTCCTTTTTTTATCAAAGAGATACTATAGTTTCTTTTACCTAGATTGCCTGTAGTATTGTTACTTCAGAGTAAAGTGCGTTCACTTCGACACTCATTTTTTCGTAAATTTAAAACTTTTAATATGTCTCACAGTCATCAAATGAAACCTCGTGTTTTAAATTTAATTTATTGGATTTTGTATAGCAGATTGCTTTCATTCAAATCTAACCATTTATTAAGTTACTTCAGACATTTATGAACGAATACTGAAAAATTCTGTTAAATATTATTACTTTCTACGGAGAATTTGGCTTCTAAAGACTTTTTCTTGTTTTATTAATCAAAGAACAGTCTCTTTTCCAGTCTCTTCATCCAGAGAGGTTTTAGATCCGGTAATACGAGTTCATTTTTGATTAAAAAATAGTAAAATGAAGTTTGGCGAAACACTCCTCCATGTGATATCCTCATTTTAAAATCGATATTGACATACAAGAAACAATAGATAGCATCGCCATCAAAACACCACCAACGCGTATTCAGTTTTGTTTCCTTTATTGCTATTTGCGAGTATGGAATAAGCTGCAGCGGCCATTGCTTCAGATGGCATGATGCACATTGCTGGCAAACAGGTGGCGAATAGCTTGATATGTTATAAGCAACAGCGACAAGTAGCAAGTGACACCTGCCAACAAATTCTTGGGCGAATTTCGACTTGGGACAAAGTATCAAGGCGCACGGTGACATGTAGCAACAAAATAAAGCGTGCAGCATGCTACATGTTGCTCATTGTTGCCTCAGTGGACACGCGCCTTTAACACACATTCCGCGTTCAGCGGCGGTCAGACGCGGACGTGCTGTCAGCAACTTCCGTTAACGCCGCAGCTATTACAACAGTGTTAGTGTGAAGTTTGTGTGTGAGCTATTGAAAACCCATCAACGCAGCCGCATTTAGGCGAATTCTGCAGTAAAAGGTAAGAGATGGCTTCCACCGCCATAACAAGAAAAAACACAGTGAAATTCACTTTCGATAGAGCATACGTAAGACCATCGGCCTATGAAATACATGAGTGGTTGTTTGATAAAGTAAAGCTAATTGACGAAGAAATACTGGGAATACAACTAGACTCGTTCCAGAACTGCGTTTTTGTTAAAATGATAAGCGAGGAACATTGTGTTAGTGTAATTGAATCAAATACCGGGAACCTGAAATTCCATCATGCCGATGGAAACGTAAGCAATGTTCAAGTAACGAACGCAGGAATGGGAAAAAGACAGATAAGAGTGTTAAATCTGCCCTTTGAAATATCTAATGAAGCCATTCTACAAGCAATAAAACCGTTCGGCAACGTGGCAGAGATCGTAGAAGACAAATGGGGAGGCAATATCAGGTTTAAGAAAGCAAATGGAGTGCGGCTAGTAAAAATGGAGATAACGAAGCACATACCATCATACATCAATGTATGCGGTTTCAGAGCACTGGTTGTATACGGCCAGCCAGAACTTGCGCTCTATGCAATTCAATACAACATATCAGAGCAAACTGCCCCCGCATACAACCGACAGTACTACCGCTAACCTACCTAGACGAACAGGAACACCGAAACAAGATGAAGAAATGCCACTGGAAGATCAGCAGCAGTTTCCACCACTGACGATAACGGACAGTGGGAACACGGAGACGAAAACAAGAAGAGAAACGAGGGAACAACAAAATGACGACATAAGGAACACCGAAGAATCAAGGTGCGACGAGGTATCCAAAACCATGAACACAAAAGCGAAAAACTTACCAAGAAAACAAGAAGGAGACTTGATAGAAAAGACAATAACAAACATGGAAGAGACAAAACAGAAGAGAAATGTTGAATCGTTGAAAAATACGGCAGAAACCGACGATAACATGGAGTCGGCCGACGAGAAGGACGAAACGACGACAGCAGAAGAAACCGAGTGGACGAAACCAGCGAAGCCCAAACCCAGTAAGAAACGTCGTGCAAGAAAACAACCAGAGACGAAAAGTAAACAAACTAGGGAAACATCTACTGAAAGAGAAAATACAGACGATGCTAAAGGCACTGGAAAAAAGCTCAAAAAGCAACAAATCGGGAAGAGCCTGCCAACATTTAATGCAGAGTTAAATCCAAACTCAGTCAGACACCGAGAAACAGGTACGGAGACAGCAGGTATGCCCTTTAGTTGGGCAGACAACGATCAGAACGAAGACATAGAGGATGTCAGGCAGACTTCCTGAATACAAATCGCAGCGACGAACTCACAAGGAAACAAACACCTGGAGACCGTAAACAGGAAACTTAACGGTATAGAACAGACTTTTTTTTGTTTTTGGCTTTAGGATTTGATATACCATACAGCCAGCTTAATATACATAAAATTCATTAACATTACATTACATTACATGTATTATTACATTAAATGTATATTTCTGTATTTTTTATAAAGTCTCTAATAATAGTATATATTTTCCTGTTGTTAGATGCAAGTAGTTCGGTGATACTTGTTGGTAGCGGCTGTCCTGCTCTCACTAGGGAGTTGATGAATGATTGCTGCTGCTGTCGGTATAGGGGGCACCTGAAGAACATATGGTTGACATCTTGCGTTGATTGCCCGTCACATTGGCAGAGCGGTGTATCTGCTACGTGGATGCGATGTAGATGTTCCCGAAACGCACCATGGTTAAACCTCATACGTATGATGGATGTTATGAAGTTGCGTTGCGTGTTCCAATTTGTAAACCAAGGTCGACGAGGTGGTTGTGGCTGTATCTTTGCGTATTGCCGTCCTTTGAGTCTTTTTGTTTCCTCCCAGAGCGTGGCCCATTGTTGTATATGTGATTGGATTGCTGCGTGGTAATCTTTGGTGTTGAGTGGAGGGATGAGAACTTGGCCCGAATTACATGCTTCCTTGGCTAACTGATCTGCATGTTCATTAAATATTATACCAGTATGGGCAGGGATCCATATATAGTTCACAGAGGAACCCGCTTGCGCAAGTTCGTAGGTTTTCTGTATTATGCTAATGTGGTATACATTGGAGCGGTGTAGGATGGCCGGAGTTGTTAAAGTACGAAGTACGCTGAGAGAGTCCGTTAAGATTAAGACATTTCGCCCAGGAAACTCTCTCGCATATGAAAGTGCTTGAATAATAGCAACCGCTTCAGCTGCATAAACTGGAAGATGATTTGGTAGCCTGAATTTTTGCTCGTGCAGCGTCTCAGGACAGTAGATGGCGCACCCGACTCCCTGTGAGGGTATCTTCGATCCATCAGTGTAGATATGGATTGAAGTTGGCCAATGCTCTGTTAAATACCCCTGACAAAATTGCTGAATTGGCTGGCCGGATCTCGGGTGTGTCGGAATACAGCTTACCGACATTGGCCTCACGCATTCTTGGTAGGGAATGTCGTGTATTGTTGCTGCTTCCTGCAATGGCCGTTCGGAGAGGAAAGTAGTCAGAAGAACGAGGCTTTGTAGCAGTGGGTATCTTTGGTTGTAAGAGCGAGGTCCTTGTTCTTCCACCAGATGCTGAAGGTTGGTGATTTGTTGGAGAGTAGTTGAATTTTTATCTTGTATTCGAGCTAATAAAAATTTGTTAGCTAGTAACTGGGTTCGGAATTTCAGGGTCATTTCTGCGGCTTCCAGGTAGAGGGCATTTATCGGAGTTGATTTCATAGCCCCCAGACATATGCGGAGACATTGATTCTGTATGCTCTCCACTTTATCTATGTTCCTTTGTTGCCACTGAAATAGAACATGCTCCCGTATTCAATTTTAGATCGGATTATAGCGCGGTACAATATTAGTAATATCGATGGGTGGGCTCCCCACCATACTCGTGTCAGGGTTCGTAAAATGTTGAGTCCTTGTTCTAGTTTAGGAATGAGTTGGTGAGCGTGTGCTGCCCAGGTTAATCGTGAGTCGTAGACTAGGCCGAGGAATTTGACATTCGATTTGACCAGTACGCTGCATGTACCCAAAACTAGATTGTAGATCGGGGGGTGCATTCTTCTTCTTGTAAATATGACAGCAGTGGATTTGCTAGTCGAGAATTCTAGTCCGTGTTGCTGGAGCCAGTGGATAACTATGAGGATGGCTGTTTAGAAAAATTAAGTTCGTCCTGTGAAGGTACATCAACAAGTTCTAATGCAGTAGGATAAATAGGTAAACTGTCCAGTGCTTCAGGCTTATGCTGACTGCCCTGGAGTAAAGGTTGGTGTAGTGTTCTGACCATCTTTCCAACTGCTTTGCTTGTCAACAATAGGTTCCCCATTTAAGTCTTTTTAGTAACGAAATCAAGCATATCAAAAAATAATTCACTCTCGTCTCTGGTACATTCCCTTAGTACCGGTTCCAGTAAATGTGTGAGTTCCAAAGATTTTTGTACCTTATGGCAACAACCAGAAAGTTCTCCTCTATCTTATAATCATGCATAATATTAATTTTATGTATGTACACCAAATAATCTGACCCTTTTTGGCACTTGTCTTCTTTCGAAGTTGACATATCAAATAATAGAACTTGTTCATATCACCCTGTAACTGTACACAACAATTAACCGTATTGACACTTTACTTAGCATTATTATATCATCAAATAACCTGACCGTAAATAATCAACACATTAATTTATTAGAATAAGAAACAGAGACAGTCAGCTGAGAACAACTACAGATACCTGATGAAGACAGCAGAGTCAGCTGTCGAAACATCGTGTTTTTACACCACCATCCGGCTGGACACCCGAGAAGATTTTGTTGCATCGATACGCCGGGAAAGTCTCCACTCACACATCAATTTTCCCAGTACAATGTTAGTCCACATTTCAAACCTCCAGTTAAAATTTCAATATACAATAATTAAAAATAATCGCACATGATTTCTGGTCTGGGGAACACAGGATAATTAGCACACAAACTTTGAATGGCGTCACTAGTGTAGGATTTGTAAAGAATAAGTGAGTAGGGAAACGGGTGAGTTATTATAAACAATTTAGTGACAGGATTATTTTGATGAGGTTAGAAGCTAAGCCCGTCCCAACCACATTAGTACAAGTGTACATGCCAACGTCACGAAGAAATAGAAAAAATGTACACCAAAATTGTAGAATTAATCCAATATGTGAAGGAGGAGGAAAATCTAATAATCATGGGTGATTGGAATGCGACAGTGGGAGAAGGAAAAGAGGGGAATACTGTAGGAACTTTTGGTCTAGGAGAAAGAAATGAGCGAGGAAGCAGGTTGTTAGAATTTTGTGAAAGATATAAGCTAGTAGTGACGAACACACTACTTAAGAAACATGCAAGACGGATGTACACCTGGAAACGTCCTGAGATACAGGCATATATCAGCTAGATTATATCATGGTCAAACAGAGATTCAGGAATCAAGTTCTAGACCGTAAGGCATACTCAAGAGAGGACATATACTTTGACCTTAATTTGATAGTGATGAAGTGCAGGCTAAAATTCAAGCGAATAAGGAAGCAGTATAAGCAGCACAGACTGGAAGTGAATAAACTGAAACAATCTAGTACGGGAGAAAAATTTACAGAAATGGTAGACTTAGGTTCTAAGAAGTAACTCTGAAAGGAGCTCAGCCGAGGTCGAATGGAATGCATTAAAGACCGAAATAATGAAAGCTGGTAAAAAAAAAAAAAAAAAAAAATGGCTTTAGGGAACAAGCGTCCGAAAACCTTGGACACAGAAGATATTTTGGAACTAATGGATCAGAGCAGAAGGTACAAAAATGCTCAGGATGAAGCAGGTAGAGATCAATACAGGCAGTTTACAAATAAAATAAACAGGAAATGCAAAAAAGCAAAAGAAAAATGGTTACAACAAAAGTGTGAAGAAGTAGAAAAGGAAATGGTCGTAGGTAAAGTAGATGTTGCATATAGGAAGACCAAGCAGAATTTTGGAGAAATGAAGAAAAGAGGTATGAACATTAAAGCCGCCGATGGGAACCTCTTTTAGACTCAGACGATAGAGCTAACCGATGGAAGGAATACATTGAGGAACTGTATGATGGGGACGTCTTGAACAATAGTGTAATGGAAAAGGAAGGCGATGTCAACATTCATGACTTAGGATATCCTGTTTACAGGACAGACTTTAATAGAACTCTGAATGACTTGAAAGCAAATAAGACAGTTAGAATTGATGAGATCCCTGCAGAACTTCTTAAATCCCTAGGAGAAGAAAGAATTGAATGATTATGCAAGCTGATATCAAAAAGTTATGAAACAGGAGAAATTCCTACTGATTTTAATAAAAATATCATCTTCACACTTCGGAAGAAAGCACAAACCGAGGGCGCTAATGACCCCGCCGTCGACGCGCCCTTAAATCACAACAACAACAACAACACAAGCCGACAAATGTGAGAATTATCGCACAATTAGTCTAACATCATATGCTTCAAAATTACTGACCGGAATAATATACAGAACAATGGAAAGTGTAGTAGAAGACATAGTAGGTGAAGATCAGTTTGGGTTTAGGAAAAATCGCGGTACAAGGGAAGCAATTCTGGCTTTATGATTAATACTTGAAGGGCGGATCAAGAAAAATAAAGATACTTTTATGGCATTTGTTGATTTAGAAAAAGTTTTGATAATGTTAGGTGGGACAAGATGTTCAAAATTTTAAAGAAGCCAGGTCTAAAGTATCGAGATAGAAGAATACTTTATAAACTATACAGGAATCAAGTGGCTGTAGTAAAAGTAGAGAATCATGAGAGACAAGCATCAGTTAAAAAGGGCGTGAGACAAGGTGATAGTCTATATCCGTTAATATCCAACTTGTATGTAGAGGAAGCAATAAAGAAAGTAAAAGAAAAATTTCCATGTGGCATGGGTGTCCTGGGAGAAAAAATCAGTATGCTACGATTTGGTGATGACATTGTCTTGTTAGCAGAAAGAGCTGTGTGCATTGAGAAATTACTAAATGGCATGAACAAAATACTAATGAAGATTTTGGACTAAATTTAAATCAAAGCAAGACTAAAGTGAAATGTAGCATAAATTATACCAATACTAGTAGATTAAATATAAAAATAGGATCGGATGCAATAGGATAAGTAAGTGAATTCTGTTACTTAGGAAGCAAAATTACAACCGATGGCCGAAGCAGGAATGATGTTAAAAGCAGAACAGCGATAGCAAGAAGAGCCTTCATGAAAAAGAGAAATCTTTTAGTTTCAAATATTGATCGAGGAATTAGAAAAAAATTTAAAACTCTATGTGTGGAGCATAGCACTTTATGGTAGCGAAACATGGACTTGAGGAATACAGGAAAGAAGGAAACTTGAAGCATTTGAATTGTGGTGCTACAGAAGAATGCTGAAAATTAAGTGGACAGACAAAGTAAGAAATGAACGAGTTTTGGAAATGATGGATGAGGAAAAAAGTTTGTGGAAGTAGCTTATAGAAGAAGAGACAGGCAGGTAGGTCATATTTGAGACATGCTGGATTAGTTAATTTGCTGGTGGATTGAACTTTCGAAGGTAAGAAGTGTAAAGGAAGACAGAGATTAGAATATATGAAGCAGATAATTGAGGACGTGGGTTGTAGGGGATATGTAGAGATGAAGAGATTAGCACAAGATAGGAAGGGATGTAAGATTGCATCAAACCAATCGAAAGACAGATGACAAAAAAAGAAAAAAATTCTATGGCATGCATTAAAGCCACATAGAACCAGTCTTCCTGTATAGAACAGCTGATCCAGGTCATGTGCCTGTTGTTGCTCGACACGGTAGGTCACAGATTAAGGGACCTGATAAGGATTTCATGAAGGTATTTTTCTTTAGTTATGACAGATAACGGTAATACTGGTCACGAATAACTTCTATAAGAGTGATCCATCTCCTCTAAACTAATCGGGATATTATTTGAACCGATAAACACGTTATACTTTGGTGCAATACGCTATTTGACTATTTTTTTTTGAAAATGGTTTTAAATAGTTTATTGATACACGTTATTTACCGGGTACTATTTATTTTTTGATGAAAATGCTTATTTTACGTAAAATTCAACGTTAAAATTTAGAGTATTTGAAAGCCCGCCAAAACGCTCCTGTGCTGCCTGGCGCCGGCGCACGACACTCGTGACGTCACGTGCCAGCAAGCCCTCACTCTACATAATTAAGGTCTGGTTTGTTTCTCTGATGTTTGTATAAATTCAGTTTCGTTGGAAAAAATTATCATTTATCTATAATTATTTATCTGCAGTTAAGAAAAATTGTCGACAACACCCAATGCTTACCTTAGGCTACACGCATTTTTCTCGTAAATATCTTCTAAAACAACTAACTTAATTTAAAATTTTAGTCATTCTTACGAAGGATTTCTGTTAATCTCTAACTTCCAGTTTAAATATAAATGATTCTCGAATTGAAGTATAGAATAAACGTCAGGGGTTGTTTCTATGGCTAGCCTGACAAATTTCGGTACTTTTCCGCTGTAGGCTTCTATAATTTGTTCTTCATTTTATATTCAACACAAAATCTCATTAGTAACTAGAGATAACCAGCAAAAAATAATAAGAATGGTTGAAAACTTGGATAATAGGAAACGCTCCATTCGCAGCCGTAGCGCCTACATTCAGGTGACGCCACTAAAGCGATCGCCAATCCGACGTTTTCTGTCATGACAAAGGGTAAGAAAAATATGCTGTTTATTTTGCTTTTTTACTAAAAGTAATCCACATTTCTTTTCAAATTTAACAAAAATAGCTTCCTTAAGCATTATTCAAAGCGAATGACTACAATTTGTAATATATTTCAATACTGTCAAACAGCCTATTTGTGATTTTTTTGGTGTTGAGAACAGATAAACGATTAAAGCAATCATTTGATTTACTTAGATGTCATGTTTTAATCCTCAATAGTTACATTCTCCAAATGTTTTACCACCATTTAAGCTAACTATTCTATAGCTAACACGTTTTCAATATCTAGCTAATTTTATCTTACATTTCACGATAGTATATTTAAGGTTAAGCGTCCTACAATAATTGCCTGCCTGAATGTCCAACTATAAGAAACAAAAACAAAGCCAAGTAATACCTGCTAATGGAAAAAGATTATGTTTATTTAGATCACACCGTATACTTCCTACATTATTATCTCAGTGTTTTCCTGCTTCTGCCGTAATTAAAAACCAACATCTCGCTATATTTACTAACATAAATCTCCAGACAGAATTATTTTCCAGCACTCAGCAATAAAAAGATTTTAAGCACTTTCTATAATTCAAATAAACACTTCCGCCACTTACTTAAGTAGTAACGTAGTGAGACTTGATTTAGAAGCCTGTTACACTTCCTGTGGTCCCCCAGGGATCGATTCCTTCTGAGTAACGGTCTTCTGTGGAACCACTGTGGGAACCTACAGGTAGTTGGCACCAAAAAACACGTCTTATTCAGGATGCATTACTTTATTCGGAATAGCTAGTTCCAATGATTAAGCAGTTTTCAGGTTATTGTTTTGTTTAATTAATAATTAGAACATCACGTGTGTTAACTAAACATCATTACGTTTATGTATAAACATATCTTGACCAATATTTTTTATTTTAATTTCCCGAAAAACTAAAAAAATTCTTTGAGCAATCTACTGAAGAAATAATTAAAAAAATATTTTACTTTAATGGAAAAGAAATGAAAGGTAACAAATCTCGCTAAAAAAAAAAAAAAAAAAAAAAAAAAAAAAAAAAAAAAAAAAAAAAAAAAAAAAAAATGTAATTTGCGGTGCAAATGACTACCGAAATTGGAACTGATTGACATTGTCAACAAATCCACAGCAATTACCACATGCTCACGATCCACTGTATAAAATAAAAAACTGACTGAAATCTAACTACATGATCTTGAAAAGACTCCTTACCACTAATTTTGATTTAATTGATATGTAGCTACTCCTGTGGCAATTTCCATACACATACAATTTTCACATTTCCTTTTTCCCTCTACTAATTTCAGCTTTAAATTATTTTAGCGTTTTGGTAATTTTTTCATCATTTCTCTTGGTAATTTGTCCCAGCCTCTCACGCTCTTAGTTACGAAAGAAAATCTTATTGCACTCTATTCCTGAAATCGAGTGCCAGCATGTGATCATAGTCGCCTTTTCCCTTCTACGCACCTCTCATAATTCTTCTACCAATATTTTTTCGCGCCTAATCACCAACATACCCTTGTATACTCCCATGAAACTATTCATTCTCCTCCTGTATTCCAACCAATCCCATTCCAAGTCCTTTATGGTAGCACTTACTGCTTGTGTTCTGCGGTAATTTCCAGTAACAAATCTAGCAGCCCTTCTTTGCGCCCCTCCATCTCCTGTATTTGATACCAAAAATGTGGGTCCCATACTACACTACCAAATTCAAGCAATCGTCTGACCAACGTTTCGTAACCTATTCCCTTATT